>CM056549.1:25407592-26607592 GCA_029721515.1 Synanceia verrucosa
TTTACCAATCGAATGGCAATACTTGGAAATGCGTATTTTTAAACTGGTTGATGACATGTTGACTCACATGACCCACATTACGGACATGACCTCGGAATAACATCTGTCCAAAGAGGTAAGTGCTTGCTAATCATACCGATGCTAACGCTATTAAACCCAGGACTAGCTCCGTGTTAGCAAACACAAGCTTATAAAGCACACTAGCTAGTATCCAGCAGGGGACGACTTGTCACATTTTATTGAACGGACGGATCTATAATTGTTTGACTTACTTTAGTGGACTTAACATTAAGAAATATTAACGAACAGAAGCTGCTCGCTGTCAGATGCTTTCACACCAGCTAGCTAGAGAACATGGTGTCCTCTGCCTGATGTTGTCACTGGGGTCAACTGTTGCAACATAAGCTAAGTGTGCTAATTACTGGGAGGGCAGATAGGTTATTTGTCATAACACCGACATGCCATGTCCCTGAGCTGAGCTTAGCTGATGAGATCATTAGACCCATGTAGTTAGCTTTAGCTTGACATCTGTTAGTCACTCACAGACCACTGGGGATCTCAACGAGAAGCACTGTGATGTCACCAGACAGTCAGACCAGGGAGGGAAAGATCTCACAAGTGTCGTTATTATTTGGGTACATCACTTTGAAGGGTTGTATTTTCATATTGTTTAGGGGTGGAGGGGGAATGTTCAGTATCTCGTTTGTTGAATTGAATGTGCAGACTTTCCTGGCTGGAAATGAATGAGAGTTTCAGTGTTCCCATAGCATAAATAATTACAGGGTCCATATCATCATTACTGGATGAAGGTTTTTTTGAGATGTCAAACTAGTATTTATATGTAATATGAATGTCAAACTACAGTTTGCAAGGTCAACAATGATCTCCCAGTCTTAGTAAAACCATAACCAGTTTACAGAGTGTACTGTAACCCATTGTTGTTTATTCTGTCAGGCAGGAATCAGTCTGATGACGGGGCACCTTCAGCTGGCAGGATGCAGCAGAAAAGGAACATCCAGATCATCGAGTGGGAGGACCTCGACAAAAGGAAGTTCTACTCCTTCGGGGTGTTCATGACAATGACCATCCGGGCCACCGTCTACCCGGCCACACTTATCCGCACTCGGCTGCAGGTGCAGAGAGGCAAATCTCTGTACAGCGGCACCTTTGACGCCTTCTTCAAGATTCTGCGGACAGAAGGCGTTCGAGGCCTTTACCGTGGCTTTATGGTCAACACCTTCACGCTCATCTCAGGCCAGGCTTACATAACCACCTACGAGCTGGTGAGGAAGTATGTCTCCCAGTATTCTGAGGACAATACGGTCAAGTCACTGGTGGCGGGCGGCTCGGCCTCCCTGGTTGCGCAGAGCATCACTGTTCCTATAGATGTCGTCTCTCAGCAGCTGATGATGCAGGGTCAGGGGAAGCACCTCACCCGCTTTCGACTCAATTCCAACGCTGAGAAAGGAAAGTCTAAAAAAGTGTTCGGCCAAACCAGGAACATTAT
The DNA here is from genome assembly GCA_029721515.1 of Synanceia verrucosa. Lineage (NCBI taxonomy): Eukaryota > Metazoa > Chordata > Actinopteri > Perciformes > Synanceiidae > Synanceia > Synanceia verrucosa. The sequence goes on from CM056549.1 coordinate 25,409,100, forward strand.
GGCTCAGATATTTGTTGCTGATGGTTTCCGAGGCTTCTACAGGGGATATGTGGCTTCTCTGCTCACTTATATCCCCAACAGTGCTGTCTGGTGGCCTTTTTACCATTTTTATGCTGGTGAGTGGCTATAACCAATGTTCCCTAAACTATAAAGCACAATAAATCTCTGCACTAATTGCACTATCAAAGATGCTTGGGCCATGTCGTATGTGTCGCTCTATGTTCCTAGTGCATGTATCCACTGTGTGGTAAATCAAGTATCTGTGTGTGTGTGTGTGTGTATAATGTTCTACAGAGCAACTCTCTAAACTGGCTCCCAGTGACTGCCCTCATCTAATTCTACAAGCCATGGCTGGTCCTCTAGCCGCCGCTACTGCTTCAACTGTCACCAACCCGATGGATGTGGTGAGAGCAAGAGTTCAGGTAAGCATCAGCTTCTCATGTAGGTCTTACCCTAACTTCCACTGGATGCGGAACAACGCCGACGTGCCGACACCTGCCGAAACAAATCGACAGAGCTTCTATTTTTGTCGGACGTATGAATTCAGCACAGAGCAGGGACAAGAAGTCAAAATAACAAAACAAAAAATAAATAAAACATCTGTTTTTTGTTTTTTTTTATAAATAGAATAATCCTGTTCTCGGTGGTTCATATAATAATATTTCCTTCTACAGTCCTTCTCAGTGGACACGGGGTGGTTCTCTTTCACCGACGCTCCGCGATAAACTGCTATATTGCGCGATTATAGGTGAATTTGCGAGGTGTCGTTAGTCAGCGAGATCTCGTTCTGGCGATTCCATCTGTCCGGCGGAGCTGCAGTAGGTGAATCTGGTGGGTATTAACGGACGTCGGCGTAATTCCAGTGGACATTAGGGGTTATTCTTGCTACTAACAGTGATGGGAAATATGGCGAAAAATGTTTTTTTTGCTTGAGACAGCATCTATCTGCAAAAACTAGTGCAACACAGCGGTAATATACGTTAGTGTAAAATAACCAAGTTGTGGTACTGGTTTGTGGTTCCAAATCATAACAAAACATGTACTGTATGTGTGTTTTTTTTCAGGTTGAAGGAAGGTCTTCAGTCATCGAGACGTTCAGACAGCTGATCAAAGAGGAGGGCTGCTGGGGATTGACCAAGGGACTGTCGGCACGCATCATCTCGTCCACACCCACCGCCATCGTCATGGTAGTCGGCTATGAGACGCTAAAAAAACTGAGTTTGCGACCGGAACTGGTAGACTCGAGACACTGGTAGAAGACACCTGTACAGACAATACAGGATATGGACCACGTGTCATTTTAGCCCTACTTTGGACGTCCTGTGAAAACACTGGATGAAAGAAAGGTTTCTTTTAAACAGCAACCCAGGCAACAAGATGGAATCACACCATTTGATTACACACATTTTACATAAAGACACCAAACATGTATTCATACCAGCATACTAGTGGCAGATTACCTGGCCATCAACATTCAAAACCGACCAAGGTTCATCCTGCTGTTTTAGTGAGTTGATGATTTTTAGTGCAATTAAAAATGGTGACTAAATGGTTTGACCCTGGAAGATGCAAACTCATACAATTCATTCGACACACTCTACAATCATGTTTGAGCGTCTTTGCGGTGGTAGAAAAGTGAAATGATTGGTGACAGACTGAGACTGTTGCTGTGTTTGTGCTAAAGCCCAGCAGTGTTGGTAAAGAAGGTCTGGTCTTCATAACTACTGTATAACTTATAACTAATTCACGTCAGCAGTAAACAAGTCTTTCCCAGGTGTTGGTTTACTTCCACTAAACTGGCTTCTATGTCTAGTTCCTGTCTATCTACTTTTTTTAATTGCTGCCTTCATAATGTGGTAGACTAGCGCTCTGCTTTTTGTTTTGCTGAATGTGTGAGAAGCAGAACAGTTGATGTTTGATTTTGAGTATCATGGCAGCCTCTGTGTTGTCTTTAATTTAAAGTTGTCTTTTATGCTGCACAGAGTAAAAATAAATAACTTTATAAATTCCATAACAGTATCCAGAACACTATTAGTATTTTTATAACATACCAGTAAGCTGTCTTTCATTGTATTGTAGAAAATACTGCAGCGATCAAACCGGTTAATAAATGATTTGGTGTACTGGTCAGTGCCAGCAATTATAGAATGATTGAAGAACGTCAGCTAAAACCTGTGAGGCACTGTACAGACACTAAGCAGAAATAATGTTTTCTTCTTGTAACAGTAAACATGGTGAGTGCAATAATGTAAATGTTTTATCCTTTTCAGCTCAAAATGTGATTGAATATTTCTTGTAAATTGTGTGAATTATGTGTCAAAAGAATTCATCATACATAATTTATTTTCTTCATGTTTTTGAGGACTTGACCAGAGAAGTGTCCCAACTTCAAAATATCACATCACGTTTGTTTTTCATTTGTTAAAGATGAATAACTTTTGCAACTTCTTTTTGTTTCAAACAGCTTATTGAAGGAAAGGTGAAAATAAATAATTAAAAAAAAATCAGAGAAGGTGTTTTATGGTGAAAAGTTTGTTTAAGTGAAGCCATAAAGTCCTGTAATATTTTCTGCAGGCCAAAGTCTGCTCAGGAAATGCTAATGTGTTATAAATATTTAAAGGGACACTTGTATTTAGGACCACAAATGTCACAGAAGTAGAAATAAAGCATTTCATTAATTAATAAGAAATTGTAAACGTTAAATCAAAATACATCAATAATTACATAGTGATATATGTTTTAATGGACAATAATGAATTAAAAGAATAACGACTGATGTATGAAAAACAACATAAAATTCAATAAATACATCATTTAGAAATTAACAAATAAAAAATGGAATATAAATTTTAATTGAAAATGAGTTCACAAATTGAAATAAAAATGCAAATTATCATCAGGCATTACAAAGAGCAATTTACTTTCCCATTTCCTATGAGTCATGTAGCTCATCCAGTAAATAATCTTTTAATTGTTCATTAAAAAAATCAACTAATAAAGGACTTAATTAGTCCATTCATAATAAATTTGTTGATACCTGTATTTATTGTACAATTAGATACAAGTCTATATACCTGCAGTCTGGAATTTCTTTACACAAATTTCAGCAACTCAAAGTGCCATAGGAGGTCTTTTGGTTGCAGGAAAACCTTAGACATTAGACATCAATGGATCGTTTATTCGGTAAATAAAATAGCACAGCTGCTTAAAGGGAAAATTTGCCACCTTTTATTTGGATGTCCAAATAGTGCTGATATGGAGGGAATAAATTCCCCTGTTTTGCTATAATGACAGAGAGAGTAGATTTCTCCATTATTTCTAACTAATCAAACTGAATTTTAAGGCCATCTACCCAAATAATTTAGACCTAAAATGTATTATTTTGGCATATTTGATTCTCTTTTGGTTCTCTGTTGGTTCTCTTGCTTCTCTCTGTTTTTTTCTCTTGGTTCAATCTTGGTTCCCTCTATGAAAATGGGAGGTTAATGTGTTTCCTTGATGTTCTCATAACTGTGGGCCGTCCATACGTCTTATTGAGAAGGTGACACTCTGACACCAAAGGTCAGCTCTCATTATGTCAGTTAGGTGATGAGATGAATGGATCTATTGAGGCAATGTGACTGTAGGAGCAGCTCTGAAGTATTCACGTCTTTCTTTAGGCAATTAAAACCTGCAGTGCAATTTTAAGGATTGTAATGCTTGTTATTATATTGAAAAAAATCGTTATCTTTATAGAAATAGAGAAAAAAAATTAGTAACAATTATAATAATTGGAAAGGTACAATATGTTCTTAATATTCAATTATAGCAGTGAATAAAACTTAAGAAATATTGCAGATTAACCTTGCTGAAGAAAGAACTGCATATGAATGAAAATGCTGCTTAGGATTTTAAGTCAAATGAAACCTGTCAAAACCATGAAAATACCAGAAGTAACTGACCTGAAGGTTAAAAGTCCTGTTTTTCACGAACAGAGTGATAGATGAAAGCAAAATGCTCTCACGTCTCATTTTCCCCTCCATGTTCGTCACAAATTCTCAAACTTTTCTCTCACTTTCCCTTTTGGAAACAAAATCAGCCAGAGACCAACAGACGAATCAACTGATGAATGAAACAAACAAGGAGGCCTGGTGAAGCTGACACTGGGTGGAGGGATGACGGAGAGGCCCCTGCTCTGCTCTATACATTAATTATCAGGCGGTGTCTGGAAGGCACTTTGTCAAAAAGATTGATGAGGGTCTGTCAGACAGGAAACAAATCTGACTTGGCTGGGGGTTAAAGGAAGGGCCTCTCATTCTCATGGGATGTAATGGTGGGAGGTGTGTGTGTGTGTGTGTGTGTAGGATAAAGGATGCTGCTTTAACCAAAATTATGAGATTTGAAAAACAGCAAAGGACAAAGAAGCATTTTTTTTCTGTACATGAACAGTTTTGTAGAGTAATATGAGGCTTCAGCAGTCTGAGTTAGACGACTAGTTCACAGGTAATTTTAAACCAAAAGGACTAACTCTGAAGATGCTCACTTCATTTGTCTGACTTTGCAGATGGATCCTCATATCAGATTCAGCTGAACTTTAGACAACATTTTAACACAGAACAAGGACTGTGACTTCTTTGTCCCCCTTTGAAATCACTTATTTATCTCTTAATGGCAGGTATGGAAAACATATAAAGTTACCTAAAAGCTGCTTCAGTGTTGCTTTAACATATACTGTAAAAGATGTGAATCTGAATGATTGAAAAGCAGTCTGTGATTTTTTTCCAATGTCAGTTTGATACAGAGGTACAGTGAATGTGGAATTAAGAGAAAAAATGTTTTGTTTTATTCTAAGCTTTCCATATAAAGGAAAAATACCATATACATACTTAAATACACGTTTGTAAAGCTGCACCATTAAGTTCCACTAAACCTCAGTCAGATCAGATAATGAAACATCAAGACCATCCAACTGAATCATCATTTAGCACGAGCGTTAATGTCTCTAATGAGAATAAACCAATGACAGTGTGTAATTAATGAGTGGGAGAGGAGGGTTTGGTCTGCTGTGTGGGATCACTGCACACAGGGAGGAGAGAGGGAGGGGTGGACGACTGAGAGAAAGAGGCTGAAATAAAGGGAGCAGTCGAGACAGACGACAGGAGGCGAAAAGGCTGATACCCATTCAAAACCATTCAAAATGCCAAATTTCGCAGGCACCTGGAAAATGAAAAGCAGCGAGAATTTCGAAGACTTGCTCAAAGCCCTGGGTGAGGACAACAGACTCTTTTTTTCTATGAAGGTTTGAATATGTTTTAGTGAGATGTTTTTTTTTTAATTATGCTCTGACTGAGAATGAAATAGGTCCGTTATTTGCTCTGCAGACAGCCTTACCGAGAACACAGACATTAGGCCTACACCATAATCAAGACTTATTTCTATACATGCAGAGTAGACTGGTAGTAAGTAAGGAGTTGTTTGATTCTCAAATTTGCAAAAAAAAAAAAAAAAAATTGAAAAAATATGGATGTTTTATGTGGATTATACACTTAGATAGTGGCGACAGACAGAAATTAAATAAAGGGAGCTTTTTCCATCAGTCAAAGTCTTTTTAGTTTAGTTCCATTAAAGCACAGGCTTTGGCTGCAGTTTTAAGCATTTGTCTTTTTGCAGGAAACACATTTAATTTAATTTAATACTATTGGTTTTAGTTACAGGGCGAGATGACAAACCTGCGTATTGTTACTGTGTTTGAACTAAAAGGAGGCTGGATGGGGACTGAAGCATTCATTCACTGTAGCTGTGTGAGGGAAAGGGTTAACAGAATTCATCATGATCTACAGGAGAGCTAAACAAAGCAGCGTTCCTCCCTCTCATCACCTTGTCACTGCTCCTCCATATTTGCAACATCTGCTGATAATCTTAGTTCTGGCTGGTGGAGGATATGAAAACTGACCGGTTTTGTAAAATCTGTAAAGTCTTCTCCTGACAATTCAAAGATGATGGATTTTCACTGGCTGAGCTTCAAGGTTTCCTCCGATAAATGAGCCAAATTTCATCTCTGAAACAGGAACAGTTTTTCCCCCCACCAACTTTTTGGTGCCAGAAGCAGACAGAACAAAATGTGAAGTGACAATTCAAGGTCAAAATGATAAAACATAGAGGAAGTCTCGTTCGTAGTCACATTGGTGAGAAAACTATCATCAGCTTTTAATATTCAGGCTCAGAGGTAGCTTTGTGTGTGTTTTCAGGTGTGAATCCCATGCTGAGGAAGGTAGCAGTGGCGGCTGCGTCCAAGCCCCACGTGGAGATAAGACAGAACGGTGAGCACTTCTACATCAAGACCTCCACCACAGTGCGCACCACGGAGATCAACTTCCTTATTGGAGAGGAGTTCAATGAGGAGACGGTGGACGGCAGAAAGTGTAAGGTAATCTAATTAAACAGCGATAGAAGCACTTTCTATCCATTCAGCTGCCTTTCTGGAGTTATTTTAACCTAAACCACGCTCTTTTCCGAAACCTAACCAAGTAGTTTCCTGGGAGAACAGAGGACAATTTATTTTGAAAAATAACAGATTCAAAAAAGGCTGGTCCATATAAAAGCAGCACATGATGAGCTGTCTTCTAATTTAACCCTTAACTCAAGTCCACATAGATCCTACATTTCCCATAATGCAACTAAACACTGATGATGTGTCTGGTTATGTCCTGAGGGGGTCATCAGGGTTATTCCCTCAGAAATAATGAGCCCCACATAGCATTATGCAATACAAGCAGCATCGTATTGAACTTCAAGTGTAAAAAAGAGCTGAAATTAAGGGAAACTACTGATGACAAGCAGATTAACACGCCGTCCCCATCCATCTCTCATCTATCACTTTGCTTTACTGCTACCAGCTGGAATGACAGGATAAATACAGGAAACTCATTACAGAGCTGCTTTTCTACAGAGTTTGGCCACTTGGGAAGCAGAAAACAAGATTTACTGCAAACAGACTCTACTGAGCGGGAACGGACCCAAGACCTTCTGGACCCGAGAACTCAAAGGGGACGAACTCACACTGGTGAGTAGTTTTTTTTATTTGAATTTTTTGAAAAGTTTACTGTTAACTAGAAACATGTTGAATAGAGTGCTACATGCAGCTGTTGACTCAGTGTGTTTAAAGCTTTTATCAGCCCTTCATAAAAATCTTTCATCTCCAGTCTCTCAGCACACCAATGAACAGATCTTTCTGCCAATAAGATAACAAAGGATTGGTTAAAGGAGCAGTCCTCAATTTCTGTCAAGACACTGATGTTCTACCCTTGAATGAATAGTTGAATATTTTGGGAAATATGTGTATTTACAGTTCTGGCAAGAGTTAAAGGAGGAGTTTATGCAGCTGGTTAGCTTAGCTTAGCTTAGCATACAGAATGGAAACAGAGAGCCTGGCTCTGTGCAAAGATAAACATGCCAGCAGGTTTTCTTAGTCCTCTGAGATATCACACTGATTATATTTACCTCCGCCATGGAGGATATGTGATTACCAAGGTAATCACATATTTTTGATGGTTTGCTCAAAAAACTCAAAAAGTTATGGACAGATTTTGATGAAATTTTCAGGATTGGTCAGAAGTGGCCTAACTTAAAACTGATTAATTTTTGGTGGCGATCGGATCCGGATCGGATGATTCAAGGTCATCAAGGTCAAATGAAAGGTCACGCCATAATGTATGGGAAATTTCACAAATTTCTGAACGCTCCAGGGTGTACAATTTTCGACCAATCGTCACCTAATTTGGTAAATAAACTAAATCCCCTTTCACACTGCACTGCACTTCTTGCAGTGTGAAAGGGGTTGAATCAGCATTTTGACACGGTTCAACGATTCGGCAATCAACCTTGGAGTTTATCGGCTCGGATGTTATCGGCTACAGTGTGAAAGTCAACCTGCGTCAACTCGCTATTTACCCGATGATGTTGATGTATCTACCTGTCACGTTCTGATTTAGTCACTGAGCAGCCTGTCAGGCTGTCAGTGTGAAGCTCCAGAGCTGCAGAGCTGATCACTTATAAGATCTGACTTCCTGTTGATCTCCAGACACCGATCTCTGAAGGACAGAGATTTTATTTAATCAAACAAATCAAATGTGTAGCGACATCATCTTTAATAGGAGCACATACAGTCATGGAAAAAATTATTAGACCACCCTTGTTTTCTTCAATTTCTTGTTAATTTTAATGCCTGGCTCAACTAAAGGTACATTTGTTTGGACAATTATAATGATAACAACAAAAATAGCTCATGAGAGTTTAATTTAAGAACTAAGGATTATTCATTTTCCATGGTTTTCTTGATAATAACCAAAATTACTTAAATTCTTACATCAATAGCTATGGCATTGTACCGCCAAAAACACTACTTTTAAGCATTCCATGTTTTCTTTTCTGTTTGCTTTAAACACATGATACACACAAGAGTTAATACTTGATTGCATAACCATTGTTTTTGATGACTGCAGCCATGCGTCTTGGCATGCTCTCCACCAGCTTCTGACATTGTTCTGCTGTCACAGCAGCCCATTCCTGTTGGACAAATTCAAACAAATTTTCTTTGTTTTTGGGCTTGTGGTTCTCCATTTTGAGTTTGATGATTTTCCACAGGTTTTCAATTGGATTAAGATCTGGTGATTGAGCAGGCCAAGGCATGGTGCGAATGTTGTGGTTCTCCATCCAGGCTTTAACTGACCTTGCCGTGTGGCAAGGGGCATTGTCTTGTTGGAAAATCCAGTCATTCGAGGCAGGAAAGAGTTTTCCAGCTAATGGAAGAAGACTGTTTTCAAGGGTAGTCCTGTACTTGACCTGGTTCATTCGGCCTTCACACAATTGCATTTGCCCTGTTCCACTCAGACTGAAACAACCCCAGATCATGACTGATCCACCCCCATGTTTTACTGTAGGGGCAAGACAGTCTGGGTTGTAAGCTTCTCCAGGCTTCCTCCTAACCAGTAAGTTGGCTGGAGTGGGCATCAATTCAAAATTGGATTCATCACTGAAGAGAACCTTAGCCCAATCATCAACAGTCCAATCCTTGTGGTCTCGAGCAAAGAGTAACCGGGCCTTCCTCTGCCTTTCATTGATGAAGGGCTTCTTGCGTGCTCTGTGTGACTTCAAACCAGCTTCAACAAGTCGGTTTCGAACTGTCCTTGCCGAGCAAGTCACATTTCTCGACAGTGCCCACTCATTTTTAAGGTCCCTGGAGGTCTGACGACGATTCCTGACACAGGAGCGGATGAGTGCACGGTCATCTCGTGGGGTAGAAAGGCGTTTCCTGCCACGGCCAGGTAGCAATTTGGTAGTGCCATGTTCAGCTTGTTTTTTTTTGTTGTAATGAGCGGCTGTCTTGGAGATCTTCAGTTTTTCGCTACCTGTCTCTCACTCATGCCAATTTCCAGCAGTGCCAAGATGGCTGCCTTTGTTGCTTCACATAATTCTTTTGTTTTAGGCATTATGTGAGAGCTGACAACTTCTGAGTTGTGCTACGGCTTGAATGTAAGCAGGAAACCACTCTAGGCCTTTGCATGTGCAGTGCTGCTTGTGACATGAAATGGCCTCTTATATACCCTGGGAATCAATTAAGCTTAAGAATGTCAAATAGGACATAAAGTATTATGTGACCAGCTGCATTTTTTGTTGTGTTCATTGTATTATACGTTTAGTGGTACCAGATATTAGAATGAACAAGAAATTGAAGAAAACAAGGGTGGTCTAATAATTTTTTCCATGACTGTATGTGATTTAGTCTTACATCGTTCTGGGGAAATCCCACCGATCTGGGAATCCCCGTGTGAACCACGTGACCGTGTTTATATTTGTACAGTGATCTGAAGCACCTTTTTTATCGATCATGGCAGTGTGCATTAGTACTAATATTAGTACTAGTACTGTGCTGGGTTTGTACACTTTGCCAAAGGGACAAATTGTAATGCACGAAACAACAACGTTAACATGTGACTAGCTCATGTCCGTGCTGTCCACTGTTTACCTCGCTGTGTTCCAGCACTCTTAAATCTGTAATGATGACGTTGTTAATGCCATGAGGTATGGGAGGGAGGAAAAAACAGGCATGCAGTTCTCACAGCTGGAGGTCAGAGCCGCATCAGCTGGCACAGTGAAAGAGCCCAAATACCGATCCGAGCCGTGTCGACACGCTAATTTCAGTGTGAAAGCGGTATAATATAGGAATCCAGAAGTCACAGATTCAGTTTGGTCAAGATCAGTGAAAGGTCAAGGTCATCCCTAATTTCATGTAGGTAGGAGTTAGAGCAATGCTACTGGGCTCAAAATATCTGGCATTCTCACATTGTTTTGCAAAGTTTTACTGGTATTTTGGTCTTTTTTAAAATTCAAATTCAAATGTGACAAAATATGAAATCCATGATATTCATGTGAATACAGTGTTAACTGTGGGTTTCAAGATTCGTCAAAATCAACACATTCACTCTTAGGAGTGGGCTGCAGAGTATAAGCTCTCTCAGAATGCTGCCTTGGTGGAGGTCTGCACTCTCTGAGTGCTTTTCTAGTTGGCTTTTGGTTTGTTCATCACAATAAACAACACATTGAAGACATCAACATGGCCTTACAGGACACCTAAACTAATTTTTGTACCAATAACTGATATCTTAGACACCAAAACATTGATGATTAATTGAGAAAATACAGAGTATATTAATCAATAATGAAAAGAATGGTAAATTGCAGCCCTAGTTTTGTGTTTTGTGTGTTAAACAATCAAGAATCATACTGAGTGTAGAAACAGCTAATGCTCTGACTCTGACCAGAAGGACCATGAACTGTATTTCCCAAAGATGGAGGACATACTGTATCACAGCAGCATCACAGCAGAAGCAGAAATCAAAATGAGGTCAAAAGAGAGGCCATAACTGGGTGGTGACACCAGATGTGGAAACATTAAATGATCTGGTCGATATTTGTTCAAAAAATATGACGTAATTCCCCGGAAATGTTCTGAACTCTCGCAGCCGGAGAAAATGTCTATTTCTTGTATTTCCTTCTTTTGCCAAATGAGGGTGTGGATAAACATGCCTGCAAGCATGAGACAGCACATTAACATGATGCATTACTTTTTAATTTCATTATTTGTTCACATCAAACAAAAACAGGAAGCCGTCCATAAAACAGCAGAGGCTGTCTGACATCAGACCAAAAGTCTTTGTGTCTACATTTGTTTTTCTTGGTTGTCAGATTTTGACATTGGCTGCCTTACTTATATCAATAAAAAGACAAAAATCTAGATTTCAAAGGACTAAAACACTGCACTTTGTGACCTTGCATGCGTCAGCCTCCAGTTCCTGGTAATTCAGGATCACTGAGATAAAGCTGTTTTTTTCTTTTTTACTGTAAACATCTGGGCCTGCTTGGATTTATTGTCCAGATGGACAAAAAGGCAGAGTCCATTTTGGCTGTGATCTTTACTGAATGTGACTCACCTCTAGAGAGGCAATCAGGAAAGCATTTGAGAGGGGATGCAATATGGACCGAAGAGAGATTTTCAAAGATGAGGGTGTGGACGTCAGCCCGGAGTCAGTGAGTTGTAATGTGATCAGCATGTGGGGTTGAATTATTAGAAGAAAAAAAAAACTTCAAACATACTACTGACTAAACATACATACCATATAGTATATACTGTATAATAATACATGCACACACACGATGGTCTGTACATGACGGTAGCAACGTATCACAAAGAAATACAGAGCTCTCAGTAGCACTGTGTAGTCATGATGGTTTTTTAATTACAAAAACAGTATATTATTACTGGGATGTGGAAAACACAAAGACAGAATTAGGCAGTAATGAGCCAAACGTGACACAACAATGTGAACGACCCCATCAGTGTTTGGTTCGTTCATCCTGGAAGGCTGGGAAGGTTTTTAAAGCAGCAGATTGGCACTCAGTATCGGCTGATATAAAAGTTCAGGAAGAGGAATCATAAGGGGGAAAAAGACTGGATCATAATATCTCTATTTTAACTCTTTTAACTCTTTAACACCTGAGCCTCAAAATGTCTGTCTGGACCTTTTTCACTTATCCAGACTTGGAAATTACATTACCTGGCAATTACTTACAATTTACTGAGTAATGACAGTTTAAAATGGAATTTTGATTTGACATGTTTAAGTTTAAATTTGAAAAGTATGAAAACTATTTACAAACCACAAAATGGAAACTATATACAGGTGTTTTTTCCCCACAGGGAACAAAGAGGCTGCTTCACCAATTTCCAGGAGAGGCAGTAATGAAATATTACCGTAATGACACCATAGTGGCTGTAAAGTGCAACCACTCAGCTTTCAGAAACCGTTGATTTTTTTTCGATGCCACAAACCGTGACATGATTACGGTAATCCAAAGTGCGTGTGTGTGATGTGTCACCGGCAACACGTTAGGTGTTAAAAGGATGAACTGGCTGAAACATTTTCAGTTAAAATGAAGGAATGTGAACGTGGGGCTTAATGAAGACAACATGTGGCGGCTCACTGCACCCACTGCGATCCAAGATGGCTGGAATGAAAACACCATTTGGAGAGCCGACCACACAAAATGAGAATGAGTGACTTCTCTGACTCATCCATGCAAGGAACCTCATATACTTCCTTAACGTTGCAAGCCGACAGATATTGATTTCTTAAAGATTAATGCAGTAATGCACTGGCTGAACTATGATGGGACTGGAGCCAGATGAAATTGTGTGGCTGTGATGGTGTTGGGAGTCCAGATCTGTGTGTGTGTGTGTGTCCTCCCGTAGGCTTTAATTGGCATCATTGATCATGCTGTTGAGAAAAGCCACTGGACCCTGGTGTTACCTCCAGTTAATGTCTCCCTCGGCATCGTGCCACGTGCCAGATGGAGTTGCCTCTTGGCTCCATTTTTCACGGCGTGGCCCTGCCTCCCTCGTCCCACCACGCTGCATGACCTGAGATAATGATGATGTGTGGCCCTGCAGCTGGCTGTAGTGCTACGCCCCTGGGACTTACTGGACAGATCCACCCCCTGAAGAACTATCATGAGGAAGCTGACATGTTAATACATGGGGGACAACTGCACCTTGTACAGACATCACATGAAAATTTGATTTTCCATCTGGATGAAGAGGCTTTGTTCATTTTAGAGAGAAGATGTTTTAAAAGGGGCGGCACGGTGGTGTAGTGGTTAGCACGTTGCCTCACAGCAAGAAGGTACCAGGTTCGAGTCCCAGCCCGGGGGTCTTTCTGTGTGGAGTTTGCATGTTCTCCCCGTGTCTGCGTGGGTTCTCTCCAGGTACGCCGGCTTCCTCCCACCATCCAAAAACATGCATGGGGATTAGGTTAATTGGCTAATTTAAATTGACCGTAGGTGTGAATGTGAGTGTGAGTGGTTGTCTGTCTCTATGTGTCCTGTGATGAACTGGAGACTTGTCCAGGGTGTACCCTGCCTTTCACCCTAAGACAGCTGGGATAGGCTCCAGCCCCCCCCATGACCCTATGAGAGGATGATCGGTAGATAATGAATGGATGGATGTTTTAAATGGATGTGGCTCACATTTTTATGACTCGTGAGGAAATTTCCTACTAAGTTCATTTTTGACATGTTATGCTATTTAATAGCACCTTCAATACCCAAACATATTATATGTACAGTTTCTATAAAAAGGCGAGCCATTCTGCATTACAAGTACTTTTTTAGTACTTTTAGCACATTCTGTCGATAATGTTTCTGTGCTTTCACTTTACATTCTTGAATTCAGGGATTTTATTTGTAATGGGGTATTTTTAAACTGTGGTATTTCTTCTTGTGCTTCAATATAAAAATATGGTGACTACATGCTCCTGATGAAGTGATACTCTTCATAATCTTTTTTCCTCTTCTTTCAGACCTTTGGAGCCGACGATGTGGTGTGCACACGAATCTACGTACGAGCATAGAGTCCAACAGTTCAAATTTCATCCAACAAACTAAATCTGTCTAAACTGTTAGTGTGAAACATCATTTCAGGATGTTACCAGTTTCCCTTTTTTGTATATAATTTTTCTTGCATTGGAAATTTAACCAACAAATTATGATATGAAATTCTGACTTTCTTATATTGTTGAATTCATGCTTTGGATCTTGGGATAGTCTGCACAATAATTATTGCAGCTATTAATATATTTGTGGCAGAAAATAAAACAGGAAGTGATCGACTGAGGTTCTGTCTATTTAAAGGGTAGTTTAATGCCAAACTCCATACTAACACTCATGTACAACATCACAAAAGAGAAGCGACACATTAAAACGAGGTACAAACAATGTCTTTATGTACAATCATCTCCCCGGGCTTGCTGTGGTGTTCCATATGAAACAGTAAATATAAAAATAAAAACCCAAGTAATAAACTGTTCCAAGATTGTCTGTAGCTGGTTATGTTGCTGACCATGGTCTTAAATGAAGGATAAAAGTTAGTCTGGCAGCATCTTTATTTTTAGCTTCCATCCATTATATGAAAATAATAATAAGCATCTGACTGTGTTCCCAGGGTTCATGTTTAGAAAAGCTTGTTGCCTTTATGGTGATTGCCACTTTACAGCATTCAGTGTGACGGACATCTTCCCAGCTGGCTTTACTATGTCAGCTTCATCAAACAAACTGCAAACGGGAAAAGGCAACGCTTATCCTTAGTTTACATCCCTCTGTTAAAGGGAATCTGACATTCACATTTGTATTTCAACAAGAAATACAAACTGATAAACTGCCTCTGAAATCATTATTGCTTGCTTGTTTTCTGAATCCTTTAGTGCTGCTATACATCAGTCAGTATCCGCTGCCAACACCGTGCATGAAAATTAAACACAACTAGGTACAGTTTTATAGGTGACCTGTCGTACACTCTTACTATTTGGTAAAGTTTAAATATGAGAAAAAGTTGAAAGTACTGTTTAGACTTCAGTACTTTGAAAAACAGATGTATACTGTACTTTAAAAAAAGAGAAAACTGCAGCTCAGCTATATTCAATTACCTTAAAACCACAAGTGATACTGATGCCAATGACGCAAGGAGGAAATACGCAGAAAGGGGATGAAACACATGAAATAGGCCATTTTTCCACTAAACAACGACTTTGTAACAGACCACGAGTGTCTCTAAAAAAAAATGATTTTGCATTTTTCTCTGCAACCTCTAGCAAAAGACTGATACTAAGTGTGAGTTAATCACACGCTACACATCACCAACATCTGATTAAAAAAAGAAAAAATCTAGATATAAACAATATATTTACACAAAGTGTTTGGGTGGTCATAAATTATTATACTCAATAAACACTGCTGGCAGTCGTACCCAGCAGTCACCAGGGATGTTGAATATATATATATATATATATATATATATATATATGTATATATATATATATATATATATATATAGTGCCTTACCTTTGCTGCCAATGAGGAAAACATTCACAGGCTGTACAGGTTTACAGCTGGAGGCCGACAACACAAAAGAAGTAACAAGTACTTGTCCCAGCTGAAGAGAAAAACTGAGGTGGTTTGTGCTTATTTTGTGTACAATTATGTTGTGGTTCTCCAAAAAACTAATTTGTTTATTTTTGGTTATGAAATGCTTAACCAGTTATATTATTTGTTTGTTTAAGCTGTGAATTGCTCCAGAGAGAGGTTTTCTCTGTATATTCATCTCATGTAAACTATGTATTTAATATAACAATAGCTCACTGAGACAGCCAGGCCATTTTTTTTCATCATAGACACAGCAACACCTGCAAAAATTTTACATGGTGCAGATTTTTTTTGAAAGTTTGGACAGAGTTCATCAGTGACACATTTGCAAAACTTTTGGCATCTGAATCCAGCAGCAGCAGGTGTGTGAAGCTACTGAGTGTGTGAGTGTGTGTGTGTGTGTGTGTGTGTGTGTGTGTGTGAAGACGTCACCGGCAGTTTGTTGTGTGAAGATGGTCACAGTTTATCTCAGAGATGCTACAGTGTTCTGTACTTCACCCGGTACTTGTTAACGCTGATATAGTGAAGGACCTCTGGGTCACAGGTGGTCGTGCAGGGCAGCAGGCCTTCTCGTTTTTCTCCCATCAGCCACTTGTGGTTGTCGGCAGCCATGTCGCTGGTCACATGCTCTTTGGCCCAGGTGTCCAGCCAGGCATGAAAACGTCTGTGGAGGCGTGTGTTCACCCTCTGCTGGGACTGAAACGAGACAACAACACAGCTCAGCCACTGGGACACCAGGTCAAAGTCACAAACAAAGGTCACCTCATTTACTCAGGTAGTACGTTTGGAAGAAGGGCTGCACAATTAATCACAATATCTGTGTATCATTCCCTCAATTATTGTAAATCGTGTCACAATTAGCCAAAAATTTGATATTTTTTCAAAAGTTGTTACTTATTTTAAACAAATATATCTTGAGAATTATTAAAATTGGGGAAAAGGAACTGTTATTATCAGAGCAACCACAGATGCTGGAAAATATTCCAACTTCATTATACACCCAAAAACAACATGCCAGTTAAGACCTCTGTGAGTATTACTGTGGGTTTTTAGAATCCCTTTACATCTGGGATTATGGCTAAAAATTAAAATCATGTGGCAAATACACCAAAACAGCCCCAAACACAACAAACTGCTCTGCTCTGTGTATCCTGACTCCTTTCTATGTTCAGCAGCATTAACTTCTCTGCTCTGTTGGATCAGACCATCAGGACCAGCCTTCACTCCCCACCCGCATCATTGATCCTTGTCCTCTCATGACCCTGTCTCTGGTTCACCACTGGTCCTTCCTTGGACTACTTTTGATAGATCCTGACCACTGCAGACCAGGAACAGCCCAACAGAGCTGTAGTTCTGGAGATGCTCTGATCCAGTCCTCTAGACATCACTGTTTGCTTCTTGTTATCAAACTCACTCAAATCCTGATGCTGGAACATTTTTGCTACTTCTAACATCAACTGTGAGGACTAAATGTTCATTTGATGCCTTATATATCCAGGAGCCATGCTGATAATCAGTGTTATTCACTTCACCTGTCAGAGGTCATAATGTTATACCTGAGTGATCGGTGTATACGATGTCACTACTTATTTTGTATATACAAGAACAGACAGATCCCCTAAAACATAATACCTACAGACATGGCCACAACGACAGAACCACATATATATTCTGCTTGTCCTTACACATCAATAACACCACATAATATTTACGTGTGGAGTAAAAATACAAACATAGGCATATTTTTGGAATATTTTAGATTTTCTGACATCATCCTCATCAAGTGCTTCTACTGAACATATAACGAATAATAAAAACAAAGAGCAGACAAACTCTATGTCTAGTATGTGACTCCTGTCCTCTGTGCTTACCTGATGAGCCCGTGTGAGTGCTGTGTGTCTGTACATGTAGTCCTCAGATTTGCAGACATAAACCATCTTGTAGGAGTTGAGTTTGAACATGCACTCCATCTTCAGCTCACTGCTGCCGTCCTGCGTCTTGTCCGAGGGGACCTTGTTCATTCTCGCCTGCTGCAGTTGCTCCCATCCTCTCTGGCACTTCCTTATTCGTCTCAGATTCCTGGAGGCCAAAACAGATTTGACAGCCATGAGTAACGCAGACTGATCCCACACAAAACTCGTCTCATTACTTAAAGGTTGCATCAAGTTTACAGGGAAAGTTCGCACAAATTTTAAATTGTAAAACGTTTTTTAATAACTTGATTTATACATGGCACAGTTTTGGATTAGACAGTACGCACTGTGCAATTTTAAAGCTTAGGAGATGTGGTCAGGCACAACACATGACATTAAGCAAATTTGAGTAAACAGTATAATCAAATTTGAGAGGACTGTCCCTTTAAACAATTATCTTTAAACCCATGCATTGCAACTCACCAAGTAACCAAATTAGAGTCAAATCGTTCGAGGGAAATGTGGATCTATAAGAGCAGCAGAGGCAGCAGTCGTAATATTTCTGTACAGTGCACTTCCGTTGCACAGCCACATAGTTCAAATCCAATAAAAATGTAATGATTCACCCCACCTGAATGAAAGTTTTAAATGTGTACTTACCACTGAGGGTACAGGTGAGCGGGGACTGAAGCCATGAAGCATATTTTTGCATTCAGGGCTCCACTTTAAAAGACATGACAGTGAGGCCAATTTCAAGTAAAACTGTTAGAAACAAACACTAGAAAATTGCTGCCTGATGGGATACCAATCCAAAATATGAGTGGAGGATACTTTGATGTGCACATACTTTCACCGACAATGTACAGAGTGTTATGATCATGAGATGAAGACCCAACACAACTGGAAAAGAACCTGCCAGAGGTTGTACGGCCACTGAAGACTTTTTGAGAGGAAGGAAGTCTTTTGACCTCTTGTGCTGCTGATCTCTCATAGATTTGATGAAAGAAAAAGGGGGACAGGATGTGGGTGAGCCCACTGATAAATCATAGTCAGATACCAGATTTATGCAATGGGGTAAACTAGATAGAACTAAGCAATACGAAGCATTTTTTTTTGTGTTTTAAAAAGTCTTTTTGAAATGTGATATGGTAATGGACAGCCATCTCAAAGAAAATCCCAAAAAGCAATGACTGACAGGCTTCAGGTGCAACACTCAACTGGAGCTTAAGACAGAGCGGACACAAGCACGCCTCCATGCACGGCTCTGAGGTGTCAGGAAAGAAATACGCCAACATGAACATACAATTTAGACAATCATTTTATTTACAAACCCTACTCCTCTGTACAAGTGTTGCAGATAATGTGCTTGACCAGAGTTTTTAAAAAACTTATGAGCACTAATTTCTGTCAAACCAGTGGGAAAAAAGCTCACCCACAACAAAACGTTGTGACGGGAGCGCACTGTTTCCACTGAAAATTATTACAAACATAACACTGAGTATAACAGACTTAAACAAATGGACATTTGAACATTTACAGTTGCAGTCAAATACAGGACCTTTGATCTGAATACAATCACAAACAAAGGACATGATAAGGTAGAAAAGGAAACCATGACTTCACTGTCCTCTCTTAACAAGGTCTCTCAAGTCCAACACAACAGCTTCAGTCTCTCAAACTCAGGTCAAAGACATGGTAGAAATATGAAATTGAAATGAAAAGAAACCCAATGAACCCATTTGTTTTGCTTTCAGTTGGTGCATTCAGTGACTTTTGTTCTTATTTTACACAATGAAACCCATCATTTAAATTCAATACAATGTGAATAATCAAACCAAATTCCTTAGAGTAGTCCGCTAAGTGGAAATTCAAAACCCATGATCAAGCCAAAACCATTTTAAAAAACCTTACTATCAATAAATAAAATTCCCGTTAAAAAGGAACTGAATCGATGAATAAATAAATTCCGTTTCTTTTTTTAAAAGATGGCCATGTAAAGTGCAATCTTCCTTATGAGGCAGACGTCAGAAACCAAAAAATGTTCACAGCCAATGACATTCTTTACAAACGGGGGGGGGGCATTCAGGCACCACAATCTTCACTGTTACCATGGAGTCGCTCTTTTTAAATGAACCTTCTCACCCCTCCATGTTGGTCCTTTCCTAAAAAGGCAGAGGTCTTATGCCCAAAACCTTAGCTTGGATTGGAAACAGCTTCCTAAGTCAGGCTTGTGCAGAGGAGCCAGTTTCTACGTCTGACAGTGAGTTGTGTTTGGCAGCTGATCTTGTCAACAGTGGAATGGCTGCTCAGCTGACTAGAGCCTCAGGACAGAAAGTATGCAGACAAGAGGGACACATGGCTGGGGCCTCACCTGGGGAGGAACACAGGCTTCTGGGACAGATGCTCACGCAGCTCTGGAGACGCAGAATCTGAGTTCAGGTATCTGCCTACGTAGTCAGACCATCTCTGTGGAGGACAGAGCAGAGACATGATCTATAGAAAAAAAACACACAGACTGACCTTTTGGGTCTTCCACTAAACCAACCAAGTGGTTATGACCTCTCAAACATAGAATATTATTAACTGAACTCAAAATGCATGTTACTGTTTAGAGCATGACAATTATTAGGGATAGGAATCTCTTGGCAACTCACGATTCGATTCGAATCAGTGGTCAACGATTTGATTCTAACGTTGCATCTCGATGCAACCATTTCCTATGTATATTTCCATGCGTGCTTTTTAAAAATATACATATAAATCTGAGTGTGCGACTCAGTTTGCTCATCACTTCCTACTTTTGTGATGCTGATTAAAGAAAATAACAGATGAATTACATTCTCTAATATTTCTTTTTAGAGAAAAGGGTTTCCTTGTCACAAATATGACTTTCTATGAATTTTGCAGTGGATTTAGTAGTCTGTTTGGCCCTATCCGAGTTCTTATCTGCATCAAGACACATTTGTTCTTGAGAGAATTTGCGATGCATCGAAGAATTCATTATTTTCCCACCCCTAAAAATGATATAAATCAACCAACATCTCAGCTCAGTTAATATAGATAACATAGGACATGTTGTGCAGGCGTACCTGATAAACTGACAGCTCAAACCCTATATTTACTCTTCTTTCCAACCAACCATAGATTACCAAACACAGAGGATGTGAGAATATTAGTCCCATGTGAATCTGCATATGTGTGACTTTCTATTTTTTAGATTTTTCTTTTAATTTTCTCCACTCCTTTATCTGCCTCTGCCCCGTTGAGAATCACGGGCAATTATTTCGGGCTTATTTATTCCTATTTAAGTGGTAAAACAGTGATTATGAATCCTACCTCTGCCTCTGCTGGCTCATCAGAGTTCTCCTCTTCAGTGTCCAGTAGCTCCATGGCCAGAGTGACGGTTCCTCGGCTCTTCATAAACATCAACTACACAAACAGAGTATTGCTGATAAACAAAGTGTTCACAGTAGTTTGGACTGATGTACAGTCGCTCATCATTACTCTGTGTGCTTGTAGTACCTTGAAGCAGTTCTCATCCGACATGAGCTGCTCTGCTTTGCGCTGGTAGGCGCCCTCTGCTGAGGCCCTGGATGTCTGCGTGGACAGCGTGCCCCCAGTGGCTTTATTGGCACTTTCGCTCAGGTACATGTCCGTTACATGTGCACATACATCATCAGTGACGAGGTGCTGGAGCTGTGAAAAGCAACAGGTTTTGTATGCAAGTACTGCAAAAAGGTGAGCTTGTTGATGATTGAAGCCTCATCAGTGCAGCGGTTAATATTTAGGTTATTATTATTATTAGCATACACGTTGAATAGTGAAACACACTGTTGAAGGCTGGATCCACTATTTTTGGGGTTTGTAGCTTCCCAACGTTTGTCCTAACTTAATATAATCTGAACATTCAAATTGTCAAAATTTTGTTCAAAATATGCGCCGTTTAGCTTCAACATGTTATCTTCACTCTTAAAAACATTTTCTGTTCTGTGAGTTCAGATGCGGTCAAATAATAAGACAAACAAATTCACAGGTCGATGCAGTGGTAGACCAGCAAACCCTAAGTTCTGTGAGTTATTTTTGTGAATGTAGTCTGGTGGCTTTGAAGGGAACACCGATCCCCGTAGAAAAGCCAAATCCATTTCACCTCAGTAAGCCTTTCCCACTAGGGAACTGAAGCTGTTACATCTCTCTTCAAAGCCACCAGACTCCACTGAGCAGCCTGAAGTCTTTCTGTGCAATGTAAAGAAAATTTTATGATACAATCTTGAATGTGCTGACCTGCCGGACGATGCTCTGGATGAGTTTGTCCATGGTGAAGGCAATGTAGGCATGGATAGTAAACATTTCCCTCAGGGAGTCCTCGTACTGAGTTGGCTCCATGTTTCCATCCAACAGATTACGCACCATTTCCAGAAACACTGAGTAATAGTCCTCCACGTCAACATCCACTGCAGGCAGAAAAGAGTGAATGTGGTGAGAAATTACAAAGCATATCGCATCATGGCTGTGTAGAAGAATTTTCAAGATCAGCCAAAAAAAAAAAAAACAATAACAAAAAAAACACTCATTTTCTCACTTACTTGGCTCTTTCATCTTCAGTTGGATTGCTGGATTTTCATTTTTCTCCCTTTTGAGCCCCAGCACTTCCCTTTCCCACTCTCGCTCACGGGCATCCTCCTCAATCTGCTTCTCGGCTTGCACGTAGATCCGCAGCAAACGAGAACAGAGGATGTGGTGAAGACGAAGGAAGATGTACCAGTAGTTGTTTACGAAGAACATGTTATAGACGTCGTCTGCGCCCCGCAGCTTCTGAGCTGCCGTGTTGCTGAAGAGGAGCTTGGACTTTGATGGGCTGCTGCCTGGCAGGCCGTTGTGCTTCTTGGGGCCGTCTGGATCCTTCTCTGGGTCATCCTCCTCCTCCTCTTCTTCCTCCTCCTCAACATCTGAGAGCTCACCTCGCCGTGCAAACAGCAAATCAGGGATGAAGTGGTGGATGATCTGTTTGATCTTGTACTTGTCTTCTTTCTGGATGCCCACCTGTCTTTTGACGTGGTGGATGATAAGGGCAGCTGCGTCCTCCAGGATTTGGCTGTCTTCGTAGCTCTGGGTCATGTGTGGGCCGCTCGGCGGCGGTGTGGCAGTTTCCTCTGATGCACGCTCCTGACGCTACAGGACACAGACAGGAGTACATTGGGCTGAATTTTGAGGCATTTCTCTAACTCCTCCTGCATCAAAAGCACCAGCAGTAACCATCGAGCAGAACAAGCCACTACTTACATCATCGTACAGCATCTCAATCTCATTGAGTAAGGTCTTTGAACGTAACACTTTGGTGTCGTTCTGCTTGAAGTTGATGCCTTGATGGTCGAGTGACTTCAGGTAATACTTTTCATTCTGATCCCTCCAGATTTTGTTGAAACCTCTCTGGGCTTCTCTCCACTCCTCCTCTTTCATTTTTAACCTAAAACGGGGACAGAAATATGCATAAACCTTCAGGCAAGACATTTTTATAAGGCTTAAGGAAAGAAAAATAAATGCATACATTGGTGTTTTAGTTGTCTATTTGCAGCTGTAGATTTCTCTGAAATTCACCAGAAGTTAGCATTAGGTAATGCCTTATTTGCACATTCAAACACAACATTATAATCATTAAAAGCATTATTGTATTGTAAATAAAAGTTTAATGGTGATACCTACTAGTTACACATTTTTTTACCCTATTCACTGGTGATGTCTTGCCATCTTATCATCTTTCACATATATCCATTAAATGGGTTGTGTCACCAGTAAGGTAAATAACCATGTGAACAGCTGTTAAGTAATTAAAAAGAGACTATTAACCTTTTCAGCACTATAGGGACAGACACAGCTGGGTTCTTCTTGAGCCCATCGATGATGTCGTGGGCCTTGTCCCCGTATATCCTCTGGATAGCTTTGCGGTGAATGACCTCTGAGGAGCCACCCATTGTGTTGTCCAGCTTGAAGCGCAGCTGCTCCTCAGCTGACATGCGAGAAATCCTCCGCTGCACCGTCTCCAGGGCTCGTATTGTGGCAAGGTTGGCTTCCAACACAACATCCAGCTAAGAGGCATCAACCATAGCCAGTCACAAACGTGTTCATCCCTGTCTGATTATGACTGGTGGGGTCAGCAGCAAAATTTTCACTGGATATTGGAAACTTTCACCTGTACTAGGCTGTTGCTACAGTTTGTACATACATTAGTTATACAATTGTTGTATTATACTCATATTGTTTGTATCTTTGTGCTTACATTGCTCAGATTTTGCACTGTTAAAAATTGCTGATATTGATTACTATTTTTTTTACTACTGGACTTACCTCAAAACGCTCATCCTCACATCTGTAAATGTGCTCCTCGTATTGAGTCTTCTTGGAGCTCACAAAGGTAGAGTCCTCAGACCACGATGGAAATGACACCCATGTGTCATTCAGGACCTGCCAGAGAACAAACAGCCGTTTAACCAAAGCATCTGAGTGAAAGCTTCCATTTGCAAAGCTGTGGAACCGACGTCAGACACACACACAAAAAAAAAAAATCACAAAAGACAGCAAAATGAGTAATTAAAACCCAGATGAAATGGTTTTATGTTGAAGCTGCAACACACTTGAAAATGCTTTATAATTCACTCTCAATATGAGCTGTATTTTATAGAAATCATCAGTGAAAAGCTTCACAATAATCTGATAAAAACTAGAACAAACGTAAGTGGTTGTGATTCTTCTCTAGCGTGGAGAGTTACTGCCTTTCTGTGGAAGTTTGTTGTCATTGAAATACTTTTGTAATCTTCGACAATTAATTAGAAAAAATAGTGAGCACATACAGCTCTGATAACTTGTAAAGGACATTTGGTGTTTTTTTTTTTACGAATGCTCAATGACGTAATTTATCAACAAATTAATTCAAAATTAAAAATAATCTTCAATTGTTTTGTTTGAATGCTAAATAGTGTTACCGGCACTGTTGTGATTATTGACTAAAACTCTCTGTACAGCAGCAGAGTAGCAGAAATAAGATTTATTGATTGCTTGACGAGTATGAAAGTTGGCTGACGAAATCACTGAAGAGGATTTAATGTCAAGCCGAATGGTTATTTCTCAGTGTTTTGATAGAAACCCAATGCTAACAGGGAAACTTTCTTTAAACTTTGTATAACGAAAGCAGCATCATGTAGAGTGCACAAGAGCGATGCTGCTAAATACTGAGTGGTCAGACACACAGCCATCTAATTTTAGAAACTGATATTAATATTATTAAAATTTGGTATTAACTCCCTGAGGCTGTTGTCCAAGCTCAGATACATCGTAGATCATACCTAGTAGCCCAAAGGAGAGAATAAACTGGCTATCATGAGCAAACGTCCTTCAGTGACTCACCTCTCTGCACAGTGGTGTCCTTCCTGTGCACTTGGGCTGCTGGTAGCTCTTTGGCAGTGCTCTGTAGCTGGACCCCAGCCTCTTGCAGGAAGCGTAGTCGATCTCCATGGCGATGCCCTCTGTTGCACGCTCCTTGGGTAAACTCTCTGTATGACTCGACTCCCCGTGACTAGACTCTCTGTATCCTAGGAAGTTTTTGAACCACGTAAAAAGCTCCGGGAATTTTCTGTCAATCATGCCACAAAGACAAAGTAAGTGAATAAACAGTTAGTAGTGAGACTGCGGCAGGCGGATGACAGATGTTGTCTAACATTGGTAGGTGTATTAAATGTGATGTGCATAGATACTGAAACAGATATAATGTACATTTGTTTTTGTTTTTTTTTTGTATTTTAAATTGTATATTATTTGCTTGCTTTCAACAACAACAACCTCTCTCTGGATAAATAAAGCTTACTTAGAGATGCAGCAATAAAATGATGATTATATCTTAAAGAAAAGCTTAACTTTTCTTTAAAAAGCTTAACTTTTCTTTAATGGAAAAATCAACTTGAAACTATCTTTATATGTATGTATTCCATAGCTATCTAGCCATAGTCGCCAATATTTCATTCAAATCCAAATCTGACAAGTACACAGAGGGCATGGTGTTCTGTTTGAAAATAAACATTACAACTTATTGCTCAGCACTCACTAACATAGCTGTACTTTTTATCTCCATAGTCCTGAATACCTGTTCACAAGCCATGTGTTTTATTATGGTGCTATTATTTAGCTACAGTGCACTACAGTACACTTATAGAAGCAATCAATCACTGTTGACTGGAGATGTGAAACAGACTGTGTGTGTTTAAACTCACCCAAGAAATGGGATGACTAACTGGACTAGCTCAGCACGAGAGATCACTTCCTGGTTGAAAATGTGAAGACAGCGCAGGAAGTTGTCATACGCCTCAGAACTCCTCAAAGCCTTCTTCACCTGTTCAAGTGTCAGTGACAACAAAAACAACAAACATTAACTTTCCTTTGAGATAATTTAATCATATCATTGATAGCATCACCATATTAATGCAGGACTTTATAGAGATAATATTTGTTCTGAATATAACAATACTTACCTTCTCAAAGAACATTGTTTCAGTGCTGGTGCTGTGTTTGCTGACTTCACTCATGCCATGGTCCTTTCCCATTATTTTGGGTTTTTTCTGCAATAATATACAGACAAAACAATGATTGTCCCAGGCTCTCAAAATGGTAGTTACTATGATAGCTGAGAATATTATCATTCTGAGGTCTGTGTAGATTTAAACACACTCGCAGATGATACAACCACATTCAGCTGGATCCTACTTTCCTATGTTTTGTGTGATTAATGACTAAAGGCTGGAATATACTTTTCCGACTACGTAATACGTTATCCGACTCCTTAGCTCCAGAGACCCCTCGAGCCCTCGCAGTTGTCCGTCGTGCTGCGTGTTGTGCACCCTTGCTGTGAAATGCACCCCCTTGGATTTTGCCTTAATATCACAGACAACAGTAGGGGAAAATACTATTTTATGACTTAATTATTGTGAGGGAGATAGAAGAGAACAACATCCGTTGCTTTCAGTCTTTAAAGCTCCTCTAAAGAGAGAAAATAACAGATGTTTTCTCAGATAATAGCGAACGCAAACCAACACCTTTCAGTATGCTCTGTGGAAATATACCCCAGCCATAATTACTAAATGAATTAAACAGATTTTTTGAGCAAATTGAATGTATTTGACTTGCGTTTCACAAGGCTAATCAATACTTCAGTTCCTGTCCTGTCTGCGCTGCTGAAAAGGTGAAATGTCTGTTTCTGTGTAGGGCGAGGGGCTGCATTTCACAGCAGGGGTGCAACTGGAGGACCCAGCCCTTTTCATCGCCGTCTTCCCTTGACGGAGTGACGGACAGTTAAAAAATATTTCCTGCGCACGGAGAGGACGAAGAGGCTCTCCAGCTATGCAGAGGGCTCTCCGTCTCTACGTACAGCAATTTACGGAGTACTATAAATTGGCCTTAATTGGATAAATAAAATCTCAAAGTGCTTGTTTTTACCATGGCATGCTTTGATTGTTATTAGTGTCAGACATTATGTAAAGAGCCTCGCTCAAGGAGAGGTATTGCTGTGAAATCTTGCAAGGTGACATATTGCAAGAAAACAACTTTGTGTCAGGAGAGTATACGGATATTCAGGATATTTCAGAACGAGACGCAAGAAAAAAGTTTTATTTCTCTATAAAGTCTGTTACATTATGTGTTCAGATCCAGAACAATCTTTCAGTGAAGCTAACTTTACACTGAAGCTAATCCAGAGTGAAAAATGCCAAAGATACCCTTCAAGGGTTAACTCAACATCATGTAGCCTACAGTGAAGAGTGGTATGTACCTTGACAGGCGGTGTGGCTCCCACTCCAGCAGGTCTCCTTACTGGCAGGCCGTTCTGACTCAGTCTCTGTTTGCTGTTCAGTAAGGGTCTCTTTACTGTGCCACCATGATCATTACGCACAGAGTCTGCTCTGTCTGGTGTCGTCTTGCCCAGTAGCTGAGAAAGCAGTACACATAATCTTAGCTCATACTCATCACAAAAAATGAGGAGGAAACATGAAAAAAACATTGGCAAACAGTATAAATAAAATTTATAGAAGCTTAATGAAGAATGGAGATCTAATATCCATCAGTCATTGACATTACTAGGGGAACTTGATTGAAATAAACAAAAGATTGAAGTTGACCAGTTGGATTCACCTTGGTAGCAGCAGAGCATTTTTGTTCGTTTAGGTCACAGCTTTAATTTTGCTCTCCAAGGGGCCCATTGCTAGTACCACTGCTAATTGAAACTGATCCTATTCCTGTGTTGTTTCAGCACCATTTCAACACTACTATACTATTTTAACAGATCACAACACCAACTATATTGGTTTAATTAAGTCCAGCTATAATGGTCAAAGCTGACCATAGAGTGTGTTCACAGAGACTCACCAATGAGCTGTTTGCATCCGGCAGGAACTGTCCAAACTCTGAGAGCAGGTCCTCCTGGTTCTTGAAGAGTCTTGCCACCTGAGTGTAGACCTCCTGCTCAGTCAGAGCTGGCGTATAGTTACCTCCAGCCTCTTTAGCATTTCGCTGTTCCTTCTGGAAAATGTGCCATTGAAAAAGAAAGACAGAGATGGTGAGATTACCACTGGGTGTATGTGTGGACACCAACCCAAGCATGTGAAGCAAGCGTGGTGTGTGAGTAGCTTCTAGGATGGAGTACAGAGCAGATATTTAAAAAAAGCTGGAGTATCGCTTTATCTCAGTGCTTGTGTGTTGCTGTTTTGCCATTAAGTCTTTGAGTGCCATTGACAAGTTTTGCCATCTCTCTTTCATTTGAGCCACTCTGTTTTCAGAGACATGTTACAAAATATTCTGTGTGTCTATAAATATGCTATAAAACACTGGCACAAGGCACTTTCTGTTTCATAAAACGGCTGGCACTCTAAGAGCTAAACTCTAACCTCAATAGAAGCTTTGAGTAGGAGGGAAAGTGTGAAATCTGAGGTGATTGACATTGAGCAGAGCGGCTTGGCAACTACTTGTAACTAATGTGGGTTTTCTAACCTGGTAAGTATGAAGGATTTCCAGAAAGGCTTTGTAGATGTCAGGCTGACCCTGGAAGCGGTTCTTGATCTTGTTGACATAGTTGATAGCGTGGTTGAACTCCACTGGCTGGTTGTTCTGGAGAGGTGGCCCACCAGACGGCGTGCTGCTCACGGGGGTGTGGGGCTGAACCGAAGGTGAACGTGGTGAGGCGTAGGATGGGATGGATGGGTTGGGCTGGCTGGTAGGTGTGTGGGCTGGAGACTGAATTGGCTTACGGGACAGAGGAGTACAAGCATGTCATCAAATACGCATCCACTTTGGTGTACGAAAACATGTCAGCAATACATGTCAAATAAATACTTTCCAAAGAAACCAAAGAAAGTGGTAGCTCAGAATTAGTAGCTCAGTGAGATATCAGTGAGCGACAAGGACCAATATAGAAGCTTGTATTATACCTTGCTGGTCTTATTTGGAGCCGGTTGGGCGGGGGTGGGTGGGGCAGAGGTGGTGTTGGTGGTGGAAGCAGTGTGCAGGCTTCCCTGTGGCAGACTCTGGTGCTGGTTGTGGCTTGCGGGTAGGCTGGATGCTCCACTTATAGGGATGTTCTGAACAGATACACCATGAGGGGTGATGTAGTGGATCTGTCCTGGCGTGGTCACATTGACTAGATCGTTGGTTTGAACCTCAATCTTATATCCCGGTGGCAAAAAAGTGTTAAAACCCATAATGAGGTCTGGGTGGCCCTTGAAGAGCTGGGACACTCGGTTGATGACTCCAGGTGTGTCTATGCTGTAACACAGAATGAACGATAGTGATGAGTTTCAAGAATAGAGTGAACAAGAATTAACTGCTGGAGGGATGTTGTGGACATATTATAGGGTCAGTATGTACAGTGGCTCGCTTGAGGTTCAAAGATAACAATTTGAACACAAAGTGACTTTGTAAACACATTTAAATTTCTATCCAATCAACAGACACACAGAGACAAAATTATTACTTGTCAATCAGCTGTGTAACATCAGGCTATGTTAGCAGACTAGCAAGTGCAAACCAGATTTGATGATGATCGCAAAAAAATAGCCAGGCCAGTTGAAGGCGATTTTTTTCCCCCCTCACAGAGGTGAACAACAAATGTGCGTTTCACTTGCAGTGCAAGTGTGTCCGGTGTAATATTGAGTGCAACTGAAGCAAAATCTGCTGGGAAGGCTGATAGCAGTCTACTGGTTCAACTTGCACGCCTCCTGAGCATCGGTCGTTTTTTCCACTGGCAAGGAGTCCAGTCAGAGCCCTGTCATTACGTCACTGCAAAACATCTGAACGTCACTGCATTTTCGTTTTCACTCGGCAAAGCTTGTGCAGTGAGAAATCAAAACAAGGCTTTGGAAAAAACCCAGAGCTGACAAAACTAACTATATGGTGTTATATTTGTGCCACACTCCTGAGCGAACAAAGACAGGCTTTAAGCAAACAAACTCACGAGCAGGAGAAATACTGAGACTCAGCTGTTATTGTGGCACAAGCAAAAATAAATTTACTAACCACAGAATACATTTACCTGCTCAAATCTGCATTTGTTCGCTCAAAATCTATCTTTGTTCGCTCAGGAACGTGGCACAAATATAACACCATATAACTGCTACTGCTTACCGCCGTAATCGTTTTGAGTGGCAGCTCCGTTTTAGAACAGAGGTTATATTGCGGCTTTCAGAGAGACAGAGGTCTCCTATTCCCTGGGCACATCCACCATAACGGTACTGGTGGAACAATATTGTTCTTGATTTCAGTGAGCAAGTTTTTTTTTTTTGCAAAACTTCTGTGTGTCCTGGTAGTGCTTTCAGTATATTTGATTTGCGATCAAACCAGGAAGTATTTCCACCGTCTTGTTGTTCTCAATAACCCCGCCCCAAGCCCCCGGCCTAATCGGTGCTTAGCTCTGGACCAGCAAAGACTTGGTGTTTGCCTGGCCCCAGTTTTAAGCACCAGGGGCTGGTGCTCAGGCTGTGGAAACACAAAGAACTGGTGCTAGGTCAGGATCTGGCTCTGAACCAGCCCTGAAACACCCCGGTGGAAAAGGGGTATAAAAAGACAAGTTTTTGTTAATCAAACCTACGAAGAAGGTTGATGTAGCAGCAGAGGCTTTGTTTGGAGGTGCACATCATAACACAACAAGTCCTGTACTTGTGGTGGGATTGTAATATAGTGTTGACTGCGGTGGCTCCAAAAAAATATTAAAGGACCATAAAAGTGGCAAAACAGAACCACTGCCCAAGTTCAACTGTGAGTAACACCCAGTCACTCCCAATATGTGAAGAAAGAAGTGGTACAAATGGACAGTGGTAAACATGAATATGCTCTGGTGTAAGTGTTTTTTGATTGTGTGGGAAAGAAATACAATTTTTGAATTTTCTCCAAATATTGAGGAAAATGACAATACAATTAGAACTCACCTCTGTGACTTGAACTCCTTCATAATATCAAGGAAATCATTATAAACTTGTGGCTGATTCCCAAACTGCAGCTTCACTTGATCCAGATAAGACAGGGCATCTTCAACCTACAGAGTAAAGAATGAACAGTTAAAGCTACAGTCTGTCATTCTGTTCAGAAGCACTTTTTGTTATACTGGGTGAAATGGTCCTTCCACCCTGAGAGCAGTCAATGCATTGTGTCTTCAGAAAAAGGAAGGAAAAGAATCAGACCTCTGTGGCAGCTACAGGACTGTACTCTGACCAATCAACTGACACTAGGTCTGAATGGAAAGAACCAATCAGATGCCTTCATGTGTCGTCCTGCTTATGCTTTCATGAAATATGAAATTGTAGCTAATATTAGCCCAATGCTAACAATAGCCTGTGGGTGTAAACCAGTCATCAGTGCTGCTTATATTGAAGAGGTTGTAGGATCTAACATTCTGACTGTGATAACTGTGATTAAAGTGACATTGATATAATTGCTTTGAACGGGACATTTTACAACTGTCAACTCTCCTTCCCCTGCTGAATCCTGCGGTCAGGTGTTAAAGTGTGAGGGGGCGTGGCTTTGGACAGAGCATTGATTGGGGGGGGCTTAGTGGAGGCTGAGAGGAGGTGCTACTTTCAAATCTTGCTAGCTCTTGCTTGCTAGCTATGTACTCTTGTCCTTTATAAAAGAGGGTCGTACTATGAAGTACAGAGACTCATATCCTGTGCAGATTTTAAAGACTCCTGAGGAAAATGTCTGATGTGATATTGAGCTACACAAATAAAATTGACTAGACTACTACAATGTCACACAAACAATTTTCAAATGTTGATTGTTTTATTACAAGTTTGTAAATTTGTTCATGTAAGGATACCTTGAGTCGCTGAAACTGCTGTCCTTGGGCTGAAGTGATGGGTGCAGGTGGATGAACATGACCTTGGACCACTGCAGGGCCCTGGGACTGAACTGCCAGGTTGTGTGCGTGGCTACCACCAATATGAGGTGCAATGTTGTTATGTCCATGTCCGTGGCCATGTCCACTTGTGCTCTGAGGCATTGTAGGCACCTTTTCAGGAAGGAATTACCAGAATTATAGGTATAAACCATGTCTTCGGTGGGGTTACAAAAAGGACATTTTATTATATATACACAATTACACTGAATAAAGAGGTTGTCATTCTAATTCTAATAAATACTCAGACAACCAATCAAACACACAGGACTATTATTTTTCTTCCATTCCATTAGCTCAAGTTCAAAATGGTTCGTAAAGACAGTTTTAAAAAAAGTTCTTCCAAATATCCACATAAGACTAAGTTTACTGGAGTTTTGTGCTTGGTAATAGTTAATCTAAGACCTAAACTGCACATAACAGCAACTCCTGCTGGCCAAGCCTAAACCTTTGATGCCATCATACCTGGTAGCCTTGGGGGAGAGAATACTGGATGCCAGTGGATGGCTGCATGTTGTCTGCAGCAGCCTCGATCACAGTAGGGGCCGGGGCGAGGGCCCGGTGCTGGAAGCTGTCTGCAATGCCTTGTACTGTGGGACGACGTGGCTGCTGTTGCTGGGGCGCAAATATTGGTTCCTGGTCCTCCACACGCCTCTTCATTGTATACGCATACTCAAAAGGACTAAAGTGGACCAAGACAGAGAGACAGTGAAAAGGTGTTTGCGTTCTACTAAGTCTGAACCAACAAATATTCATAGCATCCTTCAAGAATGTGCAGTCCACATATTAGCTGTAAGAAAGAGGCAGAAAGAAGTTCCCTCATTTTAACAGCTTAACAGTACAACAAAATATGTTGCTGAAAGCATTTGAGGCAAGAAGTTGGCATTGCAGTAACATAATCTCTGATCTGTGTATCTGATCAGCAATGCAAAGTCTTTCTATTAGGAGCACAGGAAGAACAGAGAGACATGTTTTTACAGATGAACTGTCTGAATCAATACTGTGAGAGCATGGTCTCTATTTTGTCTTACTCCATGCTACAGTCTCCTCAGCTGTGATGCAGAATATTGTTTGTTATGTACCGACTGCATCACACACTGTGTAACCGTTGTTAAACATCAAACATGTGCCACTGTGCTGTTTAGATTTTAATCATGGTCATCATACACTCAAATAAAAAAATACACTTCAATAAATCCTGGAAGCAGTGAAATGTGTTTCAGCATCATTCAAGCCAATAAAATTTAGTGTTGAAAATGTCATGCATCTCAGGCTCTAAACGGTCTCGAACTACAGATTGTAATTCTGTTTGCCAAATCTGACAAGTCTAGTCTGTATACATATTAGGCTGAAAGGTAAAAAATTAGGGAAAAAAAACTGAGCAGCTGGTAGACTACACCAGATCATAAAGGTAATTTCAAAACCTGCTGTTCATTCTAAGTTTCAACCTTTATTTGCAAGATATTTACACATGGAAAGACACACAGTGGGACAAAAAAACATAGAAATAAATTCAGGGGTCAAAAAGAGCAGAAATTTTGTAAACCAAAACAAAGGCTGCGAGGGAACTATTTGACTAACTTATTGTCTGTTTAGTCAAACAGTTGTGCCATCATTGTTCAGCAGAATGGCTGTTGCAGCCAGTTAGGGACCGTCTCTCAAGTATTTGGCATATTTTTATAAAGGGCTCCTTTGTCCTGCTAAAATTCAATTAAGTAACCAGTTATCAAGTAATTAACATAAGGGATATCATCGTGTTCAATGCAATTAACATTTGCCAAGCATATCCTTAAATTCTACAGTACAATACTGGAACTAATATTTTACAGACTCTATTTCTAAGTGCCCAAAATGTGTCTCAATCTATAATTTGCCACCATTAAAATCTTTGCATCCACTTTTTTCCCTTCTACTTTTTGGGTTACAACTTAAAGGTCCAAATTCACAGCTGTATTTTATCTACCTCTTTGAATTATTTTTAAATCTGGACATTAGTATTTATTTTGTGTTTTTTTATAACTTTATTTGAATTTTGCACAAGGGAGCTACCACTCAATCTCCTTCTACCTTATGTTACAATGACAATAAAGGCTATTCTGATTCACAACTTTCACCAAGTTATTGGCAGAGAGGTAAATTTACAGATACCATTTTATCCTTAGATATGATGATATTGTTTTGTCACCTGTTATTTCCATAATAGTAAAATACATACACTTCAATGCAAACAATCTGTGCAATTATGCAGTATATGTAATTCCATAATGCTGATGTGGATGAAACTACGAAAATGCATAATATAGTAATATACAGTGACAGATTGTTGAGTGATACATAGCTATAGATCATAATACATAGCATAATCACAAACATTTAGGAAAGTCACATTCAATTTGACTGTTTAAATGGTCAATTTGAAAAACTTGTTTAGTCTCGAATCTGTGCTACAAGCACAGTTCAAACGCCTATGTAAAGTAAAGTAATTTATTGACGCTCCCTAAGCAAACGTCATTGCAGTCGGTCAGCGGAGGGAGCCGACATTGTGCCTCGTTGCCCTGCATCACCAGTTTCGGAAAAACACGGTGGCAGATCGTACGGTCTCCAGTCGTCGAGGTCGTGTCTGTCGCATACCCAGCTTCAGATTTTCTTTGCCGAGACGCGAAACAAACACGCCAGACATTAAAATATGACGCAATTAGTCGAGTATCGCTACAAAAAAAAGGCTAACACTTAGCTGCCAGCCAACATTTCACAGGCATGTAGGCGCTGTCTGTCGCTCGATGTAGCCCTGCCTCATCCCCTCCCCCTCTCTACCAAACACCGAGCTTATCGCCATCCGTTTTCGGTGAGCTGACCGCTTTCGCTCGTCTGATGGCTGACGTTGGCTTTCGTCCTCGAAGTTATGTGGCAAATAAGCTAATCTGTACTATCTGCAGACTAAAGGCCAGTCGGCAGAAAAGAAACGCTGAGAGTCGGTTTGTCACTCACTGACCGTCCTCCACAAATGTGACTTATTAGAAAAATCCAGATGAGCTGAACGTGTTAGCTGCCTTGCTGTTAGGTAGAAGATATCGAGGAGGAAAACAGTCACACTTCATTGCAGCTGACAGCGCGACAACACAGTCGGCTGTGTAGTTTATAACTACCGTTACTTCAGGGTAGATAAAAAGTCTTACAGTCGGCAATTCATTCTGACTTCGCTAGCTGGTTATGTCAGTGGGGACGCAAGCTAACTAACAAGCTAACACTAGGTAGCGTCAATGTCGTATTAACGCCAAGTTTTGCGAGAAGTTCAACAGAAAAATACTTGATCGACCTTCGCCTATGTCACAGAAAATCCCGATACAGGCAGTGAAATAAACTTAGCAAGAGGAGACTAACGACAAATGCATGCTGTCAAGTCAGTCTACTGAGCGTTAGCATCTCAGCTAATTCATGGTCGCCGCTCTTAGCTTGCTAGCCTTACTAGCTTGACTAACTTATCAGCACTGCATTCTAATGTACCCGCTACCGAAATCCCACCTTATGTTATTGGAAGACTAAAATTCACAAAGATCATCACAAGGTCAGCACAGAAAATCGGTGAGTGTTGGAGCGGTATCTGGTTTGTTTGACAAGGTTATACAGAAGCTAACTGAATGCTACGTTAGCACAACAACCAACCCCCCATCAGTACGGGCTCTTCGGCTAACGAGCTAACACTAGTTTAACTTACCTCGCAGGACTGCCACCAGCAACAATTTGTCACAGCAGTGTACCTGGACCCAACCAGTGTACAGCTATTCGTGCATTCACCTGGCCGTGACAGAAAGTGTAGTTCTGAGAAGTGGCAGCAGATGGAAACGTCAAAAAAAGAAATTGGTCGTAGAGGCTACGTCGCCAACAACAGTGTATGTATGAAGCGGTGTTCCTTGAACATAGAGGCGTGTCTAACATGAAGGCGGGCTAGTCTCCTCCCAGTCTAAACTGGGATTGGTCAGATCTCCAGAATGAAAACAAATACAGTAAGGGCAGCGAGCCAGCAGCTCTGCTTAAAGGCATTTGGTTTATGGTCGTGCCCGTAGACACCCATGCCCGGACATTTATCTGCATCACATCGTCCATGTTGCTCGCCTGGTATATTACAGGTAGATATTCATACCAATACAACACTCAGATATAGATTTGCCATGCAACTGAGAGGTGACTTCATACAATGTAGGCATTATGAACTAAGGGATATGACAGGTTTTCCACACAGACACTTATCTACAGA
Source organism: Synanceia verrucosa (assembly GCA_029721515.1). Taxonomy (NCBI): domain Eukaryota; kingdom Metazoa; phylum Chordata; class Actinopteri; order Perciformes; family Synanceiidae; genus Synanceia; species Synanceia verrucosa. Next base: position 25,445,194 of record CM056549.1, read on the forward strand.
ACAGGCTACTATATTTGCATGTTGACAGCAGTAAACAGCAAATTAAAATCTGTGGAAAAGGTACAGAAACATCAGGAGAGGTCAGTGTTGTGTTTTGTATACCAACAAGAACATACAAGTACTTATATAAAATAGAAGTTCATAAAATAGTCTGTCATTTCCAACTCAGTGGTGCTCAAATAACACAATTTCACATTTTTTGATGTTGAAAATATTACCTTTTTTCCATGATGCATTGTGTTACACCAACAATTAATCATAGATTATATTTTTTTCTTTTTTACATTTTAAGATAATAGTCTCACACCATGAGCACAATGTTATCAAAGTTTTTTTAGGTTCAAGACATAGTGGATCTTATAAGCTTAGCGGGTCTGTTTGAGTTATCTTAAATTATTTCCAAATATACCGTACATTTCTTCACAATGTTTGTCATAAGTAAAACATTTTGAAAACAATGTGCAGCAGGAGCCTAAAAGAGCTCTCAAGGAAATAAAGTATGTCTGGCCTTTAGCCTTGTTTTAATTTTCTTCTAATAATGTATGCAGTCAAAATGTGCATGTGCAACAGTTTACTCCAAAAAAATCCAGAAACTACCCTGGTGAGGAAAAATCTTTAAAGAAATTCTTACATGTATTTGATAAAAACATCATATAGCTGACAGGAAGTGAGGGGAAAGAGGAATGACGTGAATCCAAGTTCACAGACTTCAACTTGGCATGTTACAATTACATGGTTGTCTCAGAACATCAGGCCTTCTGGCCTTATCCTTTACCATCCTATGAAGGTAAAGTGCTGGTCATGATGTTTTAATTTTGACCACTTTAATTAGATTCTCTGAAAAAGCTCACAACATACAGGGGGGCCCATTTATGGGAGTCAATCTTCAAATGTCCCCAACAGGCAAACATAGTACCTCACTTTCTCACAGATCATCATCCAGCAGCATGTTCAGTAAAGGAAGATGTTTTTAAGAAATGTGCTAATGGTCGCCAAAATCAGTCCTACTGCCATGGTTGAGGCCTGTTGTGGAGCTGCAAGAAGCAAAAGGCAAGGTTACACATCTACAATTACAGTATGTGTATATTTTAAATTTTAAAAAATAATTAAGGATAGCTCAGAAGAGTGCTATTTTTCAATTACAGAAATAATAAAAGTGGATACTGAAAGAAACTAATTGCATTTGCTCATCTTGGGGCCCCTTGGTGGCTCTGTGGCCCAGCAGTTGTTTAGTTTGTTTTTTCTCTCATCAGCTAAACATTTGCCAATTCATTGCAAACATTTGTTTACCAGTAGCATACTTATCTCTAAAATAAATCAACTTTCACAGAAAACTTTTAAGATAAACTTTACAAGCTTGACTTGATCTTGCAATTCACAATGTAAGTCACAGGTCAGTGGACTGACATTAAATTTCGTGAATTGTCACATAGTATCATGTATTGTTTAGCATTGTTTAGGAGATAACGTCTTACCGTGTGAGGTGGTGGTGTCCTGGGTGGTAACAGTAGTAGCCGCTATCATTGGTGTATTTGGTGTCACAGTGGTCACAGTTGTAGCTACGGCTGGTGCAGGAGTGGTGACCACAAGGCTAACAGGTCCTGAGCTAACAGTGTATTGGCTGGTGAACACACTGTTAATCAGGACTTTGGGACTAATGGAGCGGCTGCACAGTGTGGGGCAACTCTGAGAGGGTAAGATGGCAACGCACAGATATACTGTGCACCTGATATACATCTGCAAAAAACAAAATGAACAGATACTAGTTAGCAACATGGATATACAGCTCAGCAACTTATACTGTAACTGTAACTTAACATCATCTATTTATAAGGCTTGATAGAATATTGTAACAATACATTTAAGCACTGTTCAAAGGTATAGTGTGTAGGCTATGGTGGCATCTAGCCCCCCTCTGCTCAGTCTTCACTTTCTAAGACTGCGGTAACGTGAACCGTCAAGTGCAAAACTGGCAACACTGTTCGCATCACTCAGAGGTCACTAGTACTGTGATAACAGTACTTATTGTAGGAGTAACTGAAGTCAGACAATGGCTGGCAGTACCAAAGTTACGTTACTCCGATTTGATGAGCTTGTCGGAGAACTATGATGGCTAACTAAGAGGCTAGCTAGTCGCTTCTGAGCTACTGTAGAAACATTTCGGAGCAAGACGGGTTACTCACCCAAGACCCACTCCGTATGTTCACCATGGTCACTTTCTCAGTTTGGCATGTTATATCACACTAACATCCATCCATCCATTATCTACCGCTTATCCTCATAGGGTCGCGGGGGGCTGGAGCCTATCCCAGCTGTCTTAGGGTGAAAGGCAGGGTACACCCTGGACAAGTCTCCAGTTCATCACAGGACACATAGAGACAGACAACCACTCACACTCACATTCACACCTACTATCAATTTAAATTAGACAGTTAACCTAAGCCCCATGCATGTTTTTGGATGGTGGGAGGAAGCCAGAGTACCCAGAGAGAACCCACACAGACACTGGGAGAACATGCAAACTCCACACAGAAAGGCCTTGGGCCAGGATTCGAAACTGGTACCTTCTTGCTGTAAGGCGACAGTGCTAACCACTACACCATTGTGCTGCCCATCACACTAACATTAGATATTTAATAAAAATATAAAGAGATCAATAAGATATTTAAAAATACTAAATACTACTACAAAATACTACACAGATTTTTTTTCCTGATGGTGGTGCCAGAACATAAGGGATCACCAAAGTTAATATTGTGTGGGAAACATGTACATGTGTTCTGCATGGGAGTACAGACCGTTGAACCTTGGGTCTGCACAGTACTCAAGTCAAGGCGGTAAACCTTGGAACTGGTTTCTGTTGTAATAATCTCTAAGGTGGTGTTGGACGATGTACACCTGGAAGAAAAACAGTGAGAGAACTATTTATGATTCAAATTGAGAGGTGTCTTCTGCAAAAGACTTTCATATTATTTCATACAGTATCGTCCCTCTTCAAAAACATCAAACTGTTACAGGAAACAAGTCGATAGTCACTGACCCTTGCTCCAGAATGGGGTAGGATACTGCAAAGTCCTCCGTCTCAGACTCCAGACAATTGCTCACTATTATCTCTGCTCGATCTATGCTGCTGTTGGACAAAACATAGAGATCCAGGAAGTCGAGCCTGGACCCAGTGACCCCGCTGGAAGAATTGCTGGTGGAGGTGGTGTTGCTCTCTGATTGAGATGCTGCTTCTCGACGCACTCGTTGTGGCGAGAGCTGAAGGGAGCGAAACTTGGGGTTGCTTGTGAATTTTGACAGCGGCCCCTGTCCTGGAAGGTAAATTTGCAACCAAATCCTGACCTCACCGAAGGTCTCATTCTCTGTGGGAATGGTGATCTCGTACTGCGGTCCCTTGACCTGGGCTTTAGAAATCCGGCAGGCCAGAGGGAGGACAAGGGAGGGCTGGCGGCTGATCTTGGTGTAGGGACGCACACTTTTCAAGGTGTTGGTGTAAACCAGCTCTGAACCAGTGTGCTGAAAGAAAAAGTAGAGGATAAAGAATTCATATTCAGAGTCACTACAAAGTAGCTTAACTATATATTGAAAAGCAATATTTTAGAGCCGTATTTTTTGTTTTCAACAAAAGATGTGGCCAGATATGAGCTGTACCCATACCCAACAATGTCCAGGAATATATCTATACAAGTGTCCCCTGTTCCTCTGTGATATAATGTTATTATCTGTTTTATTTAAAACTGGAAATTTACATTTTGGTACAAAAACAGGCAGTAATTTTAAGTATAATTTTTTGCCCTTGTCATTGTCATACATAAACTCGTGGATGCACCAAACTGTTCTCTCTTTCAGTTCATGCAGATTTTGAATGTATGTGCAATGAAATATAAGTTTCATGTCATAACGGGTTAGAAATACAGCATATATATTTTTTATTATAAGCCAATAATGCAGACTGGGCTATTTCTGGGAAGGTGTCTTTGGACATACAGGTATGTTCAAATATTAAAGCCCCTCTGTGTGGGAATTACTCCCAACTAGCGGTGAGGTGATGTACTGCACACAATGAATATTATTCTTTAGCCCGCCCTTTCTCTCAGTGCTCGTTTCCTTCTACGGTTGCCGAGGGCAAACATTTGCGATATGGATAATTTTCATCAAGGTGGCATCCGCAAATACAACTTCTACCAGCATTCTCTCAGATGATGTGGTCAGTGTTGTAAATTGTTATTACTGTCGTCTAGCATTTTAGTCCGCCAGATAAGTCACGCTCGCAGGTAAAAGGCAAAAAACAGAAAAGGCGTTTTTACCTGGTTGTCCCCTCACAGGGCCTGTAGTTTCAAGATGGTGACGCAACATGGCGACCTGCATTTGCTATGCCGACTCAATGTATCAATAAATGGCAAATATAAAGACTGTCAGGACACTGCAATTTTTTGTGGAGGTAATTATTCATGAATGAGATAATACTTTTAAATGATAACAACTAAAACTGTTAATAGACAACTTGAAACATCACAAAGTGGGGCTTTGAGTTTGAAGATTACAATTGAACATTAAAGCATGTAATACAATATACAAGAAAGCCATTATACAAGTATGAACCATGAAATGAGCAATGACATCCCCTCCTCTGCCAAAAAAAGAAGAAAAGAATCAAAGAGAACGGTGGAGCATGTTACCACAGTCTTGGTGCCGCAGCCGGTCAGGGGGATGCGTGCAGTCAGGTGTGTACTGTTGAAGGTGACAGGACAGGTGGGGCTGTTGAGCTGCAGTTCTGCCAGGTTGATGTCACTCAGGGAGGTGACAGGAAGCACCAGATTCATCTCTGTATTCTCACAAGTCAGCTCTGCAGACCAACAGCAGCTGATTATTCAAAAATTCATATTCAATACATATAATTAGTTCACCAAAAATTTGCATCACACATACAACAATCACAAACACAACAAAATGTAATATTCTCTCAACCTGTTCCAGTAGGTAGACTCCTCATTTCCCCTGAAAAATTAAGAAATGTTTTAATAGTTAATATTTTCTAGGAAACCTTACTGTGAGGTAGAAGAGTAATGCATATGCGGCATTTTTACAATGTCTGAAGGTCTTACTTTGGTGCAGCCACACACATCTGGGCTCTGACTGCAAACTGGAAAGACAAGACATGCAAATGAGAACAGGTCATATATTAATTATGCACTGTTCAAGATACGGACAGATATAGGCAGAGGAAGGAAACACAGGAGTATGAAATGGAGGGGTACGAGACAACCGAGGGCGGTGCAGTTATATGGTATGTGTCTTAACAAGTACGGCAAGCAGGACAGCCAGTAGTCATGTACATCATGCATGTCTGAGTTTATGTTCACAAGATTGTCCCAATCCCAGAAAACAAGTCACACCACTATGTATGGCAGCATTAATGTCATTCAGTTTACAGAACAACATACCTATCTGTATTTGCAGCGAAGCAGATGGGTAATAGTCGGGCCAGATTGTTTTCAGAACGGACCCAGTCCACGGTGATGGTTGCCAGGGGGCCGACTGATTTGAAACCAACCCTGAGGAGCTCAGGGGGACCGACCACTGCTACCTCTGAAACACTGGGAATAATTAGAAATCGTTAATTTCATAACAGTTTCCTCCCTGTATGCCCCTCGTAAACCCATACAGGTGATTTAAATTATTGTGTCCACTGTATACTATATAAAAGGACACACCTTTCCAGCTGTGAGGTAATGTCAATATTGAACGTCACTTCCTGGAAAGGCAGGACAAACATTGTGGAGTCCTCTTTGGGAGTTTCACCTGTTGCCACAGGTTCATCACTACATATGGTAGACGACTCCTCCACTGGAAGGAAGAAGAATAAAAACATTTGAAGTCTGAAGTTAATCATTCTTATTCCCGTATGCCTATAATTTTGCTGCATGGTGCTTCATGACATATATCAGCAATATTAGTGCACATATTATCTGACTAACAGACTCACCAGTGAGAGACAGATGCACAGGCACAGAGCTGAGGGGTGTCTTGTCTTTGACGTGGCTTATTTTGGGCCCAGGAATCAGGTCCTCTGCCATCAGGTGGATGAAATACTGTCCTGCTGCTGCTTTTCCAGTGAATGTCAATGTACATTTCTCCTGGAAAAACAGAGAAAAAGAGCCAAAAAAATGTTTACCGAGCTGAAATAATGTCAGTGAAGGCCTGTGGGTTATTGAAAGTTTGCTACGGCAGCACAGCTTAGACTGCAAAATACAGTAACAATTCACACTTTATGTTTTGATAGTGTACTAGTTTCTGGGTACTGTCTGAGGGAAATACATTACTTTAACATTTATGTGACAGCTATAGTTTTTACTTGCAACAGAGTATTTCTACAATGTGGTATTGTTACTTCTACTTCAGTCAAAGATCAGGGTAGCTCCTTTTTTGACAACTGGAGATTTGAAGAATTCAAGATTCAAAAATCAAGAATTTTATTGTCATTCCAACAACATCAACTTCATGACATGGAACAAAAGTAAGCACTGAAGCCTGGTTCAGTCAAGAACAACAACAACACTGAACAACTAGAAAAGCACTCAGAGAGTGCAGACCTCCACTAAGGCAGCTGCGGCGAGTTTTTTTTATTTAAAGTTACCCCCGCCGCTGGGCTTGTTTGTTTGGTGGTTTGACGGTTTGTAAAGTAACTCAAAAAGTTATGGATGTTTTTTGACAAAATTACCAGGATTGGTCGGAAGTGGTGATAACTACCAAAAATTAATCACTTTTAAGTTAACTCACTTCTGACCAACCCTGAAAATTTCATCAAAATCCATCCACAACTTTCTGAGTTACTTTGCAAAACAATAAGCCAAAAAACAATAAAAAAAAAGCTGTATTGACATTATGTGTAGCTTAAATTGAAACATACCTTAATGAATGAATGTTGTCCTGTGTGTATGTTTAAGTTAGACTCACCTCTTCCAGCTCTATAAAAGGATGCTGAGTGCAGTTGACACACTCTCCCTCATCGGGCACGGCAAAGCGACACCTCACCCTGTCACCATCCAGGTCTTTGACTGACAACGGGAAGTGGTGAGGACAGTCCACACGGGCCCTGGTCCAAGAGACAAGTGACTTGTTATATTAACTACTGAGCTGACTTGGTCATTCCCTGTAAGAAAATCAGAATATTCCCAAATAACAAACCCTGGATGACAAGTGAAGTGAAAGCTGCTATCAACATGAAAAAGGCAGCTTTTAAAAGTGGTTGTAAAGACAGAATGAGAGATGCACCAAACACTGAAAGCAGTAATCAGAGGGAGGAAATGTGAATATAAGAATAAAGTTGAAGTGCTCATGACAGGAAGCAACAAAAGAGGGCTCTGGAACGGTATGAAGTCCATCACCGGCTATGGGACCAGCAATCAAAATCGTTGTGGTTCAGGCATAACAGCAAATGATGCCAATGTGTTCTTTGCCAGATTTGATAATCTTGACTTTTCTGAGACACACAGAAACATTTTCCCTTCTCTTATGCAGAATACTTCTACTTCTGAGGACTGTAGTCCTTGTACTGTTTTAAAAACTGAGGAAGTGTGCCAGCAATTAAAGCGTATCAGGCTGCTGGCCCTGATGGTGTTCATCCCCTCACCCTAAAAGTTTGTGCTGATCAGTTGTGCTCTGTCTTTACCTCAATGTTCTCCTTGTCACTGTCGTCTATTAAGATTCCAGCTATGTGGAGGACTTCTTGCATTGTTCCCATTCCTAAGAAAGCCAATGTGTCATGTGACCTTGCTAACCTGATACCTATAGCCCTTATGTACGTCTCATATCATGAAGTGTTTTGAGAGAGTGGTCCTGCATCATCTCACTAGGCAGGTGTCTGCTTTTCTGGATCCATTACAGTTTGCCTATAGAAGGGGTGTGGGAGTAGATGAGGCTTTAATTTTTATGCTGTATAATATTTACAGTCACCTCGATACCACAGCCAGTTCTGTCAGGATCAGATCTGCTTTTTGGTGGTTCTCGGTTGACTCTTCACCCTCCTGACCAATTTTCTCTCAGCAGCAGGTGATAGCTTGCATTTTCTTCCTGATAGTTGCAGTGACAAAACAGTGCCATGCACTTTATAATTACAAACAATTGTTTGCACTGTTGCTCTTGGGACCTGCAGCTGCTTTAAAATGGCTCCAAGTGACTTTCCTGACTTGTTCAAGTCAATGATTCACTTTTTCAGATCCATGCTGAGCTCCTTTGACTTTCCCATTGTAGCGTTTGTGGGCGTTTGTATTCAATGAGCCCTATTTAAATGGCCTCAGAGAAGTCACCAGCTGTAGTCACTCATGATCACTCACAAGAAGTTAAGAGGCCATGCTATGAAGCTCATTTTATTGACACAACTTTCTAAGTCACCAAAATAATTCTAATTCATGTTGCTGTATGTATATTTTTGACCCAGCAGATTTGGTCACATTTTCAGTTGACCCATAATAAAGTCATAAAAGAACCAAACTTCAGGAATGTTTTTTGTGACAAAGAAGTATCTGTTCCAATCACTCTATCAGAGAAAAATCAGAGTTGTAGAAATAACTGGAAACTCAAGAGAGTCATGACATTATGTTCTTTACAAGTGTATGTAAACTTTTGACCACGACTGTATCTATTGATGACAAGAACAGGATAAATAAAGTGATCAAGAGGGCTGGCTCAGTGATTGGTTTTAACCCAGATAAGCTTTAGATAATAGTGGAGAAGAGAATGAGGACCAAGTTGAAAACATTCCTTCTCTATGAAGGCCACCCACTCCACAATACTTTTAAGGAGCTCAGCAGCTCATTCAGTAAGCAGTGGGCGATGCCTCAGCGTTCTACTGAGCGATTCAGACGCTCCTTTGTTCCTGCAGCAGTCAGATTTTTTAACAATAATCGCTAATTAGAGTTTATCTCTGCCTGTATCAATTAAATTAACTTGTTTTGAGTAGCCTCTGGAGATTATCAGGCCCCCACAGGACAATACAGCCATTACAAATGCGGGGCGATGTGAAAAATAGATGCAGTGTTTTGCGTGACAACGATGTGGAGCGGAGGTCAGAAAATTTTAGCTTTGCGCACTCCGTGTCCGTTCGGCCGAGTATGTTTGGGCCTTTAGCTCAGTGCTAACTTATCATGCTAGCATATCTGTGCTTGTAAACTGGTCGCCGGTGCCACTTGTATTGAAGAGGTTATAGGATATGACATTTTGACCATATTGCACATCTATGGTCATCACTGTCTGCATTATAAAGGTGACAAAATGACGTGGATATATTGGCTTTGAACGGGACGTTTCACAACTGTGGTGATGTAGCATATCGTCTCTCCTCTCCTTACTGTCAGATGTTCAAGTTTGAAGGGGCGTGGCTTTGGACGGAGCACTGATGGGAGGGGGAGGAGCTTAGAAGAGGCCGAGAGGAGGTGCTACTGCTAAATCTTGCTGGCTCTCTCCCACCATGGACTGCAGCTTTAAATTTATACAGCTAACTTCAGTTGGGACAAAAGGAAGTTCATTTTCACCTGATTTGTCTGTCTGGAAAATGACATTTTAGAGTCAAAATGTTCTGAAGATACTCTACATGTGGCTTACATCCAATCTTTACTTTGGTGACTGTGGTGCAAAAGACAGATGGGAAGGAGACAAAATCCATCCAACACTGATACAGGAAAGTCTCCTTTCTGATTTTTTTTCATGTGTCTTCACTATCTTTTACTTTTTGTTGTCCAGCCATTGACATACCTGTACAATTTCATGGGGATTTAAAATAAGCCTGCTTTACAATGTATTGTAATCAGTAAATCTGTATCTTTATGTTTATGGATGGTAAAATATTTGTCATGGTATACAGATTACTTTCTGTGAGTTACAAATATTAAAGTCCAATAAAAACTTCCATTGTGCGTGTACCTTAGTGGAGGAGGAAGAGCAACAAAAGGAGGTTGGTTCAGTCTTCCGCTGTGTTCCCGAACCCGTGGTTCTGCTCTCATTGATACATAAAATTCTGTGTTGGACCTAAACATTAAAGAGAAAAAAATGATAGTAAAAAATAAATTTCTTCATCTGTATTTTTTATCTGTATTTATGTAGAAAAAATGTGACAGATGAAAACAACACACCAGTATGTGTGTTTTTGTTCAGTATGTGGGTCACTAAGACAAAATGTGTGTCTGTACAGATGTTTTAGCTCAAAGACCCAGCCAGTGTTTCTGCATCACATACCCTAAACTTATGGTGGCGTTGTAATTACTGGGGACAGTTTTCTGCCACTGGCGGACACACCAGCCAGAGCCGGGTTTGGTGCCATTAAAAGGTAATGAGGTTGTGTGGACCAGACAGTCCTCTCCTTCAGCACACAGTCCAGACAAAGCTGGACAAGGACTGGGAGCGATGGCACTGAAATGAGCCCGCACCTGCAAGAAGCAACAAGACAAACTGACAGTCAGACACAATGGCTGTCTCTCACATGCAGTGACTGAATTTATGACTTAGGAGAGGATAAAAACCTGAAGGGTGAGCTGTGCCAGCTCACAGGAGTAAATCACCATTCAAGACACAAGACTTTGAATAGTTTTTATTTAAGACAAAATCTATTTTTAGTTTTCTAGATGTGTATAATGTTAAATCGTATTTAATGACAGGTAAAGTAGTTTGCATGAGTTCTCTGAAAGTGGTCAAACAATTACAATTAATTAATTACAAAATAGTGCTGGCAGTCAGATCAGTCACTCCATGCCATAATATATGTATATGTATATATTTTGCCCACCGTATTCCCTCCATCACTGTCCAGGGGCACGGCGTGGACCGTCAGCCCCAGAGAAGAGGCTTCACAGACCGAGCCTAACAGGACCAGAGTCAGGCCCTGCAACAGGATGCTCAGCATGAATCTGTCCAACATCTGGCTCCTCAGTCAGCCAGGAACCCTGAACTGCTGGGATATACAGAGACACACAATTTAAGGAGCATCATCATCATCAGGATGTCAAAGCTATTATTTTCATTGTAAATTATGAACGTCATTGTTGCTTACAGACTACAATGCTGTTTTCTTAAGCAACTCACATACCCAGCATACTGTAGCTTGACAGTTAAAGAGGGTTGACGCTATGGAAGCATTCAGTTACTCTCTTGAAAAAAAACATGCGAGCAATGACAGAGGAGTGCAGTGAAGTGACATACATGGTATTGTGCATGAAATTTGTTGCATGAGATGCCTGATGTATGCAAGTTCATAAGGTTGAAATAAAATATGATACACAGAGGGACCCAAGCACAGAATCTACAGTATCATCAAGATTATATATACAGAGATATGACATACTGCCTGAAAGATAATGACATTTTCTTTTATGTTTTTTAATCTATCACATCAAGGTTTGAAACAGTCATTTCAACACTGTGGGCATCCATAAGAGATCCACAATATTTAAAGAAACATGGGATGGGAGCAATGTGTACATATATGGATTATACTACTGTATTATTCAGCTCTGGGGCTGCTATGTTACAAAACCAATAACCGCTTCATGGTTGTGTGGTTCTTGAGTTATGGCCAAAAACACATTTTGAGTCTTCCAAAATCAAATCACTTCATCCTTGAGACCAAGAAAGTGACAGACGTATAACCAGAAAACATAATTCTGAATTAGAGTTTGCATCATGTCACTAGTTTGTCCCTTATGAAGAGGCTTCGTAGCCATGTTTCCTTCATTTGAAAGGCTTCTTAAAAAGCTCCAGTGTTTCATCACATCATTTCTTTTGTAGAACTTAAAATTCAATTGAATTTTTAACACATGCGTAAACTTTTAACTGATGACTGACAGGATGAACAGAATCTAATCGTTAATGATTGTCACTCTCATTTATTGTTTCCTCTGCTATTGTTAGAAACCGTTTGCTGATTTAAGATGTTTCAAGACAAAGTGATTCAAGATGTTAAAGATTAAACGGAATTATAATGTCTTACATCTGATATCACATATGGTGATGACGGGAAGACAGGCCCGCTGTGTATTTTCACTTAGGAGCACATTATATCCTTGAGCTTATATAATAAGGTGAGTGATACCTCTAAATTATCCGGATAAGTTGTAACTAAAAGGTTTTATTATACTTCAAACCAACTTAAAAGCGTTTTTAATTCATGATGGCTCACAGTTCAAGTAAAAGAGTAAAATAAGAAAGAGCCACTGTTTTGAATATTTTTGTTACGCCCACATCTCTTACTTTTTGTTTCTTTGAGCAACCATTTCCAAAACAGGTGCAGAAACAGAAATGGCACATTTCAGGAACACAGGACTGTCAGGTACGTCAAGCTTCTGATAAAACGTTAATGGAGGGAATTTATTGAACTTCAGTTTGAAATCACCGACTGAACTTTTTTTAAAAGTCACACTTCAACATGTGCTTTCACCAGTTTAGTTATACATGCACCATGTTACTATATTTTGTTGTACAATGGAATTAAAGCAGTGTCACACGTACCTTAAGTGTCTATCAAGTTTGTCCCATGAAAAAATGTTGTTGTACAATCAGTCCTTGTTACTAGTCTTGAAATGTAACTTTATGTTAAGTGTTTCAGGACAAGGAATTTGTTTCACGTTACATTATCAGAAGTAAGAACCAAGAACATAAGAATTAATTCTGTGCCTAAAAATGTACCTATTTGTTTGTTTCCTAAAACATAGCTATGTAAAACCTTTACAGGAACTGAAACCTTCAAATCATAGAAAAGAACAATTCTACCAACACCTTGCTGAATCTACAAATCTGAAGTTAAATTAATCCTTAATTACCTTAAACCTCCTGCCTCACTTCCTTCAAAGAGCTTCAAAGTCCAGTCACTTCTGTCGGGTATCAAACAATTAAGGTTTTGAGAATTGTGTTCTTCTTATACAAGTCTGAGGGGGATGAGGTGGAGCTCAGCTAAATCTGAGCAGACAGAATGGAGTTCAACTGGCTTAACCAGAGACTGTACAAAAATTTAAGTGTCCCACGTCAAGAGGAGGGGTCTGTTACGCCATGAATAACTCCAGTTTACCTCATGCAATTTTAACTCAGTCAATACTTCAAGGCTTTTTCCCCCCATTTTGACACCTGTGTGCCTCTCAGCTCTGTAAACATAGAAACAACAAGCAAAACACAACTGGAAAGTCCAATATCTTTATTTATTAAAAGATTATATTTTGAGGAATGATGGTACAATGTTGATCTTTATCACGTTCTGCCCTCAACCCTGTTCAAATTAAGTTGATAGAAAATTGTTGGTCCTTTCCTGCCAAAAAGTGTTAATGGTTGAACCTTGTTATCACATGAGCTTACTCTAAGACCAAGTCTCATTAAGACATTAAGTATTTCACAGCAACTGCACACCAACACTAGCATAATTCACCATGTATGTTTGGTTAGAAAATAAACAGTTAATCCCAGTGGAAGAGAGGAAAAGTGTCTATTGATCAGGGAGGTTTGGTCAGATGGGGCCCTCTGGTGCGTCGGACCTTCTCTCAGGTAGTTGAGACAAAGAAGACAGTCTGCTAACTCTTCACGCTTCCTGTCGATGTGGCTGGATGAGTCAAATCTGTCCATTACTGACCGTTTTTCACATTGAGCATTTTCTCCTGTGATTGAAGAAGAAAATCAAACAATACTCATCAAACACCTTACATAAACAAAATCATCTCTACACAGAGTGCCGTCATTAGTATGAGAGCACATATTTGCCAAGGAAAAGGAAGAGAGAGGGAGGAGGAAAAAAAAAAGAAAAAAAAACAACTTACTTTGATCATGGTCTCTAACTTCACAGCGTCAGCAGCAAACTTGCGAATGCCGTCAGATAGTTTCTCCACAGCCATGCGGTCCTCGTTGTGCTGCCAACGGAAATCCTTCTCATCCAGGTGGATCTTTTCCAGATCAGAGGCCTGAGCTACGGAAACAAACCGCCAAGGTCAAAGCGGACACAAATGCATAGTTAATGCATTTCTGAATTTACATATATTTATTAAATAGCGAGTCTCTTCTTTCATTTGAGCTATTCTGTGTTTTCAGAGAAAACGCTGACACAAGGCACTTTGTTTTATAAAACAAAGTAGAGTTAAATAGACTATCCTCACTCCTACTACCTCAGTTTTTGCACATTTCCCCATTTCAATCTCAGTTTACACCAGTGCTGTACATTCATAACTACTGCTACATATTTCAACTGCTGCCATTCATTTTTAATTCCTGCTGCTATATATTACAATGCTTGCTTTATAACTACTACGACTTTATGTTTCTTGTAACTGCTGCTATAGACTACGCTTTGCTGAGCAATGCAATGAAATTTCCCTCTGTGTACACTTGCTGCAGTCCTGAATGACAATAAAGCCAGTCTGTCTTTCACATCACGTGTTACCTGAAACATTTGGAATTCAATGATCTCCATGTTCCCTCCAGTGTCTGACATGCTTCACTTTACAAACACCAAAGCTAAAACCCCCAATCAGTGCAAGAATATGAGATGTGACAATTTAAGCGCCACTGTCAGTGCAACATTGTTTGCATTAACACAAGCTGAGGAACAAACAGTACAGAGGGTATGGTTGATTCCCTCATGTAATGAACATATTTCTGAACTAATCAGTGACATGTATAGGGGCTCATACTATAACCTGTGAAACTACTCTGATACCACTTTACAACAATGTGAAGTTAATAGACAAGATAAGCCATCCAGCTGCAAGACTAATCTAATGCATAAAGTAGCTTAATATTGCTCGGAAAGACCCCAATGTAAGTACTTACTACTTGGTCTGGGGAAAGGTGTTATCAGTGCACCACTAATTATAACACAACTAGACACCAGAATACCAAATCTAACTGCAGTCATCTGGCTTTGTTCTGTTTAAAAACGCTTTCCTTTATATGCTCCTAGTTCACCGAATGTCCATGCTGGCAAAGTCAGTAATGAAAGCAGGATTTTGCAGAAAGGCAGCATGGTACCTGTCTCTTGTGTGAGCATCTTTGTGACGGCACTGTGGTCCTGGCTGAGCTCTGCCAGTAGCCCAGGGGAGATGGTGAGCAGATCGCAACCTGCCAGAGCTTTCACTTGTCCCGTGTTTCTGAAGGAGGCACCCATCACCACGGTGCTGTAGCCAAACTTCTTATAGTAGTTGTAAATCTTGGTCACACTCAGGACACCTGAGGAAGGAGCAGGAGGAATTTAAGCACAAACTGCTGAACATGCCACACTTAACAAGTTAGGGGAAATGAGGAACCATATGATTAGTGTGCAGGGTCTGCTATTAACTCTTTGAGTGCCACTGATGAGTTTCGCCAGCGAAGTGTTTTTCAGCGGGTCGCTGATCTTGGTCTCCTGCAGCCCATGAGTCGGGACATAAAGGGCTAATAGGGCTAATGGCTCAAAGGCAGTATCCTCTACTGGAGGGAGGGGCATCCCTGCTCTTGACGTCATAAGCAGAAAAATGTTCAACTCGCCTGTTTCAGCACACACTGGCAAAGAAGAGGAGAAAGTGGGGGGTGGGGGGAGGTGACAGACTTTTTTCACTCCTGGGGCCTCATTCACAGACTATGGGGACACATACTACTGTTATACTACCTTTATAAAGTGAATTTTGTATAATAGGTGGCCTGGAAATGTAACAAATTAACATGAAATAGTTCATTTTTAGGACTGTGAACTTATTCTTTTTTTGAAAGTGAACTATGAATATGATGAACTAGTTCATTTTCATGTGTGAAGTGAGCGTTGAGCTGGTTCTTTTGAAGTATGAACTGGAACACTGGTGATCACCAGTGTTAAACAGTGTTAAATCAGTTAAACAGGTGGCTCGCCTGTTCAGACAGGACACAGAGGGAGTAACTGTTATTGATCAAGTGTGAAATAGCAATAAATACTGCTTTCTGAAGAAAGAAGTGTTGTGTAGTGTTGTATTCAGCCATCAGGAAATGGATTTTAGTAAAATATAAGTCATGAGTGAAAGTGTATGTGCCACAGCGAGAATAAGAACAAGCAAGTAAAAATTTAGATAGGGTTACACCCTGCTGCTGCAGTCAAAGGAGGGAGTCTGGTGCTCAGAATCACATCCACTTTCAAAACACATCAACACAAAATGAAAGTTCCTTCTAGTAACTGTGACAATACACAAACATGATGTGCCTGTGATGACTGGGATGTAACTTACACAATAATATTACAGCTAAAAGGAAAGGAGGACATGACTGAGGTTCTGTGGGCTCCAATCATGTTCAGCTGTTATTGGAGTGCTCTATGTCATGTCCCCTTTGGCTGATTAACTCATCCATGTGCCAAGTATGTATGTGTTTAATATGCAGCATCTTTGTCAGGGATGCATACATTCACAAGGATTATGTTTTATAATAGAATCATAACAATTCATTTAACTTTGGGGGTTAGGCTGCATTCATGCCAAATCAAGCGTTACATTGATTAGCTCAGGATGGTGTGTGCGAGTCACTTATTGATGGCCCATTTAATGCCAAGTGACTGCACATCAATAAATATCCTTGTTTTCTCATGGCAGGGTTGTACAGCACTGATTGCAGGTGACATGATAGGCCATCGTAGTGTGCTATCTGGATGAGTGACTTGGTTTGAATGCAGCCTCAGACATGCACATTTTGTAACACGGAGGGTGCCCTCAAATCACCTGGGTCTTCGTGTGGCTCGTAGCTTGAGCGGCCTGTATTCTCCTTGTACCAGTCGAGGATGCGTCCAACGAAGGGTGATATAAGTGTTACATTTGCTTCTGCACAGGCCACAGCCTGAGCAAAAGAAAACAGCAGGGTCATGTTGCAGTGAACACCATGCTTCTCCTCGAGTTCCCTGTATGACAGCAACACAAAAAAACCAAAATACATTCTGTTTAAAAAACACATTGCAAGAAATAATGTGTCCAGACATAGACACACATTGTTCCCATTTCAACCACAACATCTACAAATAAGGAAAATAAGTGGAAGTATTTCAGCCAATACAGTTTTACATGGCACAGCCATTTTGGTTGACAGAAATTTCAGTCTCATTATTTCACACTGGTTCATTCACCAAAGTCCAATAAACAGCTACAGGTTGCAATTTGTATTTCATTGTCTGCAGTGGCAACAACATGTGCATACTGTCTGCAGCACAGCAACACACAAATTACAGATCATGATGTGATTTCCCTGCAACAGTGTGAGTATCATGAGGATGACTTAATTTCCAGAAGCCATTGATAAGTTAGTCACATGCAAATCAGATGTTCTGTACTGCACAAGGTACTCTCAAAGTAAAGGTTACATGACAGGTCACACTCTGAATGCCATCAAAACAAATACAACCTTTATTCCCTACTCATGTGACACGCAGCTGAAATTAGCTGACTGACTGAAATTAGCTTAATAGAATACAAAACATTAGTGGTTAGGTTGAGGGCAGCAGCATCAACTATTCTCACAGTTAATTCATTGATTTTTCTTTGTTGAGTAAATTATATGTCAGAAAATAGTGACAGTGTGTCATGTGACCTTCCATTACAGTCTCAAAACACCAAAAATCTCCAGTTATTTACTTATTTTTAGCAGTATTTACTTTGCTTTACAATAACATTTTAGATATGATGTCATTCAATGTTCAATACATTTTACACAAAAACCATGGATGGACATGGATATGCATGTAGTGTTTTTGTGTAAAATGCTAAAATGTCAGGTGTCGTGACAGACACACACAGAGCAGCTGTAGTATGTGAGGAGTAGAGAGCCACGGCCCCGATGATGTTAAATACCAGGGTCCGATATTAACAGTTGGCCGAATGCTCGGGTCAAGTGAAAATAACCGGCGGGCCAGAAGACCCTGCGCAAACATGCCCGATCGGACCAGCCGGTGCCCAGAATAGGCTTGCTCACCTGTTTAGACAGGGCATGGAGGGTGTGACTGCTATTGATCAAATGTGAAATAGCAATAAATACTGCTTTCCAAAAAAAAAGTGTTATGTAGTGTTGTACAGTCATCAGGAAATGGATTTTAGTAAAATATAAGTCATGAGAGAAAGTATACACCACACAGTGAGAGAAAGAACCTCAGAATAATGCTGACAATAATGTTGTTCATCTGCAATACGTTGTGGGATATCTATCTATTAGGTTTAAAATTATTATTAGTTTAAAAATTTTAATGCAATTAACTCATCTGCAGCGCAGAATGACACTGAATGTCTCCAGCAATAGAGATGCACCGATCAATCGGCCACCGATTTAAAAAGCCGATTTTATATCCAATCGGCCCCAACCGGTGACCGGCCGATCACTGTCGAAATTTGCAGATTTTCCCCGGGCAAACTGACCCGCATGCGCATGCACCGTGCATGCGTATCAGCTCAGAGTAAAACAGCTAAAAACTAGCAAGACTCAGGAAGAAAACATGTCGGTGATATGGACTTAAAACTCAAAAGTCAGCCGTGGAGGATCAACACCTAAGACATTTGGAACAACAAACTTAATATGCCACTTGGAAAAGAAGCACCCAGGCTTGTTTAGCAAATATAAGGACGACACTGCCGCTAAGAGGAGGGATGCAGCAGAGTCACAGCAACCACAACAACCCTCCGCCGTGGACTGAATGTTATGGTTAGTGTTGAAAATAAATCTGCTCAGGAGGCACTGCTGAAGGTTTTATTCTTGAAAAGGGGGGTTATGATAGCGTATAGCCTACCATTAGTTGTGGTTTTAATTGCAGTTATATAAGCAAAAATGTTGTCTGCGAGAGGGGTACTTGTATTAAATTTGGGAAAGGGTACTCAAGCCAAACAAATATGGTGTCTATTATATGATTATAATTATTTCTTAGACATAAAATCTGTATCGGAAAAAACGGTTTTTGGCAGGTCAGACCTCCTTTAAAACCGGAAATCGGTATCGGCCAAGAATTTTGCAATCAGTGCATCTCTATTCAGCAATGCATTTTGTGCATTTTACTGGCGCAAATGGTCAGCTGATCCCATAAGCAGAAAAAAAAAAACAGGCTAATTTCTTCTACTGCGTCTCCTCTCAGTGGAGGCTACAGAGCCTCTGAGTCTCTGCAAACCTCTATGAAGACACAGTGACTAGGGCTGTGGCAATACACTAATCTTGCGATACGATACATGATATTCAGCTCGCGATACAATACACGATATTCAGCTCACCATACGATTCGATGCAATTCGATACACTTACATCGTTTTGTGAAAGATTTTAAAGGGACAAAGTGATTTTGGTGACATCTTGGGAGTGTTCCATTGACTTATGTAATGTTTGGGGCAGGGGAGCAGATGGGATTTTTGAACTGGGTTATTTTGTGTAATTTGGCTTTTAATAATGTTCATCATCAATATTTATTATTATACTGTTGTTAATTTATGATTATTTAAACTCAATAATATATTTTGTGCAATTTGGGCTTTATCATGATAGACAAATGGTCTGATGATGATCAACAGGCAAAGGCTGCTACCACTTCCTCTATAGGACACTAGAGTTTGACTGATGGTGCGTTCATTGGAAGTTGGAACTCTAATCAACATAACCTCAAAGTTTAGTGCTCCCAGCTCTTCAAGTCTTACAGACGTACAAGACATGTAGCTACTGTTTACGTCAGTGGTAGATAGCATGAATTTTATGTCTCGTTGGTGAGATTAATCTGACTTTCCATCTTCATTGTGATTTAAATTCTGACATTCGTGTACATTTGAAGGCACCATACTGCTGCAGTAAATCCTCTGTTTTACCGGCAATGTTTGTCGCCTTTGCTGGGAAAGTTGGGTGGCGGATAAATCTCAGCGGAGTTGTCCCCGTGCCTAGTGACATCTGAGAACATGACTGCTACATCCTTAAATGTTCTGAAACTGCTTTTAACTTTTTTGCACCGCTCTCTGAGTGTGGTGATGCGTCTGTGCCGATGTTTGTTGTGAGAGGGAGCGAGAGGAGAGTCCAGCCGTTGCAGAGGAGAAATGCATTTTAATTAGGGATGCACATTTTGGATTTTTTTTATGACCGTTAACCGACGCCCTTTAACGATTAATAACCGTTAACCGATAAGATTTAAATGCCCTTCCATGCTGCCATTCCGCCATTCCGACATGCTGCCATTCCGACATACCACCATTCCGACATACCACCATTTAGACATATCACCACCCGAAATACCGCTATTCCGACACACAAACGTCCCACCATTCCAACAAGGCTTTCCATGTAAGGAAAGGTTGGAATCAGAGAGTCACTGACTCGGTGCTGTCCGGTGCTAAACTGCAGATTTTCAATGACGGCAAATAGTTAGATTACTCATCTAAAATGTAAAAAAAAGCTACAAGCTTTAGATATAATTAACAGTACTGTAGGCTTCAATCGTCTGCTATTGCTTTTTAAATTATGTCGAGAGCGAGTGCGCTGGTGATTTCTTTAATTGTGTGTTCTGCTTCATTTCCAAAATAAAGTTTGAGCTTCTGAAATCTGATTTTTAAACAGTTCTGATGGAGCTCAATGTTTATCTGGATGATGCGGCTTCATTCCGAACAATTTTACTGTAAACCTGGACGACCCGCGACGTGTCTGGAGATAAAAAAAAATAATATTGAATGTAATGTGTGTTTTGTGCGTATTTGCATACAAGGATACACACCCTCCCCTACTGTACAACACGAAGGAGACTGGAACTAGTCAGTGACTTCAGGTGTCAAATGCAGAGCCGTCATTGATATCTGTAATATTAATGTTGCATATGATGCCAGCGTGCATGGAGACACATGGGCTCAATGGAGAGCTGTGCTCCAGCTGGCTGCTGTGACAGGTCACTGACACTGTGTTTCTGCTTACAGTCAGTGATCCCTGAGATTCAGACATGAATCTAACACGTTTCACACTAGCCCGAGTTACATTAATGTGTGTACTAGACATATTATATTTCCCGTTTCAGGAGTTCCGGTCGAAATTGTCCCACACAGAACTCCTTTTTGCTCTCTTCATCTTCGCTGTAAAGTGGGCTGTGATGGCAAGCACGTGATGGCATGTGTTGCACCTGTCGACACGCCCCCATGAGTTGATTGAATTACGTAGCTTAAAAACAAAATTGACCGTTAGTATTAATCGGTTAGAGTTACTGTTATTGGTTAACGGTTAAACGGTTAACCATGTGCATCCCTAATTTTAATGAATGTAATGAAACGATAGCGTTTGCACTTTGCACAAATTAGAGTTCGTTTTTTATTTGTTACAAAAGAATGTCTGTTATAGACCCTTTAGATTAAAATAAACAATAAATAATGGATTTAAAACAAATAAGTTTGCTTCAGATCAACAGGTTTCAGTGCCGGCTGCTGTGCTATTATCTCAGTGTATCGTTTGCAAACTCCGTGCTCTTTGTCCAGCTTATTAGTTCCTTCTTTCGTTTGAAAGCCAAAGCGCCTCCAAACGTTGGCTTTGCTTTGTTGCGGACGCCGGTGAGCTCTCTGCTTCCTGTTCTCTTCCGCTTGTTTACTGTCGACTTCTTCACTGCCTCACTCACCACCAAAGCCGTGCCAAACAGTAGCGGTACAGCGACATCTTGCAGAGCGGAGGAGCGGTCGTTCTGGATTTACAATCGGCCCCAAATATGATTTTGTTGGGGTTGGAAAATATTGATATTAAGAAATTAAAAATTGATACGATACAGAAAGACAAAGTATGGCGATATATCGCTATATCGATATTTTTTCACACCCCTAACAGTGACGCTCACCACAGTGGTTGGTCCACTGTGACGATGCAGCTTTTGGATTAAAAAAAATCCAGTGCGGGTCGATGTGAAAAATACATGCCGAGCAGCGTTTTGTGTGACTCTGCGCAGATGTACAATGTGAGCTTTGGAGACATATTCCCTTCTTTCTTCAGTCTGTTTTCTCAGGAGGAGAAAAAAAATGCAATTAATATAGATTTAAAAATGAATAGAATTTAATCGTGATTAATCTAAATCAATCCACAAAAACCTATGATTAATCTGATTTAAATTTTTACATTGTTTCACAGCCCATATATGTATATATATATATATATACAGTCATGGAAAAAATTATTAGACCACCCTTGTTTTCTTCAATTTCTTGTTCATTCTAATATCTGGTACCACTAAACGTATAATACAATGAACACAACAAAAAATGCAGCTGGTCACATATATATATATATATATTTGACATTCTTAAGCTTAATTGATTCCCAGGGTATATAAGAGGCCATTTCATGTCACAAGCAGCACTGCACATGCAAAGGCCTAGAGTGGTTTCCTGCTTACATTCAAGCCGTAGCACAACTCAGAAGTTGTCAGCTCTCACATAATGCCTAAAACAAAAGAATTATGTGAAGCAACAAAGGCAGCCATCTTGGCACTGCTGGAAATTGGCATGAGTGAGAGACAGGTAGCGAAAAAACTGAAGATCTCCAAGACAGCCGTTCATTACAACAAAAAAAAACAAGCTGAACATGGCACTACCAAATTGCTACCTGGCCGTGGCAGGAAAGCGTCTTTCTACCCCCACGAGATGACCGTGCACTCATCCGTTCCTGTGTCAGGAATCGTCGTCAGACCTCCAGGGACCTTAAAAATGAGTGGGCACTGTTGAGAAATGTGACTTGCTCGGCAAGGACAGTTCGAAACCGACTTGTTGAAGCTGGTTTGAAGTCACACAGAGCACGCAAGAAGCCCTTCATCAATGAAAGGCAGAGGAAGGCCCGGTTACTCTTTGCTCGAGACCACAAGGATTGGACTGTTGATGATTGGGCTAAGGTTCTCTTCAGTGATGAATC
Source organism: Synanceia verrucosa (assembly GCA_029721515.1). Taxonomy (NCBI): domain Eukaryota; kingdom Metazoa; phylum Chordata; class Actinopteri; order Perciformes; family Synanceiidae; genus Synanceia; species Synanceia verrucosa. Next base: position 25,468,030 of record CM056549.1, read on the forward strand.
CAATTTTGAATTGATGCCCACTCCAGCCAACTTACTGGTTAGGAGGAAGCCTGGAGAAGCTTACAACCCAGACTGTCTTGCCCCTACAGTAAAACATGGGGGTGGATCAGTCATGATCTGGGGTTGTTTCAGTCTGAGTGGAACAGGGCAAATGCAATTGTGTGAAGGCCGAATGAACCAGGTCAAGTACAGGACTACCCTTGAAAACAGTCTTCTTCCATCAGCTGGAAAACTCTTTCCTGCCTCGAATGACTGGATTTTCCAACAAGACAATGCCCCTTGCCACACGGCAAGATCAGTTAAAGCCTGGATGGAGAACCACAACATTCGCACCATGCCTTGGCCTGCTCAATCACCAGATCTTAATCCAATTGAAAACCTGTGGAAAATCATCAAACTCAAAATGGAGAACCACAAGCCCAAAAACAAAGAAAATTTGTTTGAATTTGTCCAACAGGAATGGGCTGCTGTGACAGCAGAACAATGTCAGAAGCTGGTGGAGAGCATGCCAAGACGCATGGCTGCAGTCATCAAAAACAATGGTTATGCAATCAAGTATTAACTCTTGTGTGTATCATGGGTTTAAAGCAAACAGAAAAGAAAACATGGAATGCTTAAAAGTAGTGTTTTTGGCGGTACAATGCCATAGCTATTGATGTAAGAATTTAAGTAACTTTGGTTATTATCAAGAAAACCATGGAAAATGAATAATCCTTAGTTCTTAAATTAAACTCTCATGAGCTATTTTTGTTGTTATCATTATAATTGTCCAAACAAATGTACCTTTAGTTGAGCCAGGCATTAAAATTAACAAGAAATTGAAGAAAACAAGGGTGGTCTAATAATTTTTTCCATGACTGTATATATATGTGTGTGTGTAAATAAACATACCTAAATGATCATGAAGCCCCTTCCATCAACGTCATAGCATCATCATAACAAATGACATAAATATAAGCACAGAGAACATTGCTTACCTGCCAGCCTGGATTCCCTCCCATGTGGATGACAGCTTGATGAGCACACGCTCCTTATCAATGCCTGCTTCTTTGTACAGACTGATGAGCCTCAGGGCCTTGGCAACCATTTCATCTTTATCAAATGATAATCTGTAGAGAAGAGACAGACCAGGCAATTACATTAATTATACAGAGACGACACTTTGCAGTGGCACTGCAGTTGTGGCTCAACAGGTAGAGCGGGTCGTCTGCTAATAGCAGAGGTGACTGTGAAACCCTGTTGCTCCTGGTAAGGCCAGTGTCTGACACTTGGTAGCTTTGTGTGCACACAGTTGGGTTAATAAGATGCAAATTCTTAAATTCTTTCGATAAAAGTTGTTACCATGTTCATTCAATTCATGACACAGGTATTTACTGAGGCTGCCAAAGTAGACCATGAAGCTGATTATACAATAGGTGTGAAGGGAAATTTAACAATATTGTGCAACAGTTTTCCAGTGAACAGAAAAACATTGTAGAAGAATTTCCTGCAATCCTCCAAACAGCCGACATAAATGTAAAGTAAATAGAGTTTAATGCATTACATGACCTAACAAACAAACTGGCTTCTAAGTGACAGCTGTCTGCATGCACTTTGGGCGTCTCTGAGTCTATTTACAACTGGAAAACATTTCCATGAACACTAATCAGTTTCCGGCCATAACTAGCACCTTGTGAAATATTGGTTGTGCATACCTGGCATCCACCTCAGTAGAGACTCTGCCGGGGACCTTCTTGAGGATCTCTAACCCGAAACTCACAAACAGCTTGTCAATGGTGTTGGCTACCTGCTCCTCTTCAGTTCTGGAAAAAGTGAGAAAAGATTATGATGCTGGTTAATGCAACATCAGGCTACTCCACTGGAAAAAGAATGTAAATTGTATTACTATTATTTATTACAGTTGAGCAGTATACATCACAACACCAAACACATCTTCTAACACTAAACACAGTTTTCAACATTCGACCACAGTCCATGACATGAGCCTAGAAATCACATTCAATATAAAAAAAAGAAGAGGACATCAGACTAACAATGTTTATTGCTTTCTGTAAATTAGGGAACTATGTCAACACCTTGTGCTGTGCAACATCTGAAAAACCACATGAAATGTTCCCTTTCATGAGTAAATGACTTATACTGCCTAAGTACTGACTAAGACTGTTTATATTCAGGTTTGATCTCTGGCATAATTCAACTTACTAACTAAATGGTTAGGCTGTTGTTTGGTTTAACTCTCACTTGTGCCTAAAAATCTTACCCGCCTTTGGCGATGCCGTATTTAATAGCCTGATCCAACAGATGCTGGTAGGCTGGCATCTTGGCAGCAGCCAGGATAAGAGATGGGTTAGTGGTGGCATCTTGAGGCTGGTACTCGTCGATGGCTGTGGAAAGGAAAGCCAGAGCAAAGTAGTTAAAAGTCACATACACACAGTCAGATGCAATCTGGCTTCTCTCATTCTTAGAAATATCAAATATCGCATCCTTGGGATCATTCGTGTATGAAACATCTACAGGCCCTCAACAGAATACTGGTAGATGTGCAAATACTTCATAGGAGATCTGAAAACACATTTCTCATTTCTGGATGGCTGACTAAAATGACCAACAGAGTCCCATACTCTCTGCAGGTGCAGCATAATGATTGACCATCATGTTCCCAAAACATTTTAAGTAACAAAATTAGTAAAATGTCTGTTCTTTATAAAACATTTAATAAAAACATAGAGAGCAAGGATTAAGGACAAAGGTGGCCTTTATTATTAGCTTTCATTCATGCATCAGTGGCTGTAAGTTTGTCTTAAAGCTCTTCCAGGGTGTTTTACTGCCAAACAACTGTCCCAACATACTGCTGCAGGGGGATGGAAAATGTCACCATCTACCGTACAGAAATTTTGCTACACAATAATAGAAAAAATAAATAAATAAATAAATTGTGAAGCAGACAAGTTAATGTCACCTTCAAAGAAATTTAGTAGTGTTTTGGTTAAAGTGTTGATTATATGCTGCTGGGAATTCTTAGACTTCCACACTAAGTTTAAAAAAAAAAAAAAAAAAAAAAAAACTGTTCAAACCGCTGACATTACAACTTATGCATCTCTACAATGAAAGGAAGCTAATGGAAACTTATATACTGAAAAATCTTAACTCATAAAAGGCTGTGATAAAGTGAAGTCAAAGTTTAATAATATAATAATAATAATATAATACGGTCTGCAGCAAAATGTGACAAGGCCTCTCTTAATGTATCCCATAACCTAAATAACTTAAAATACCGCTGTTGCAGTTTACAGGATCAAACTGCATTTAAATTTCAATATGTATATATATATATATATATAAAATTTCATATGTGCAAGCAGCACGTTGGTTTTATGTCAGCAATTATTTGTGGCTCTGTTGTCTGTGCTGCCAGCTCTTCAGCCTAAGAACAAAGCCTGCCAATGTTCTGCAGCCAGCTATCTCTCAACCCGCCCTTCAACTACACTCGATCCTTTTGCAGGTCAATGGGTTTGGACTGAATACCAGTGATCAACAATTCAGGAAGACCTGACACAGTTCTACTCCAGATTATAGCATTAGCATTGTAGTAGTCCCAAAACATGGAGTCTGGTATGTCAACCAGGCTGAAAATATGTGTTATCAGCTAAGCAAATACACCCATTGGCCACTTCATTAGGTGTGTTGGGTGACTTTAGCTCTCAGAACTTCCTTAACTCCATGCTTTGGTCCATATTGACATGATAGCATCACACAGCAACTGTATTTACCTCTACAAGGTTTTAACTTGTCTGACACCTTGAACCACTTGGCAATGACAACTGTTACCATCTGGCTCAAAACACCATGTTTGACCAACTTCTTGCACCTCTTATGTGAATACAGAAGTGATGCTGCTTGAACAACATCCAGTGAAGTCTGGTAAATCCTACAACATCCATGCAATAATTAGATTTTTAAAACCCTCAAAGAGAAACATAAGAGGAGCGAACACTGTTGATATGCAGGACGTAGCTTTGGGAATTGAACTTTGAGTCAAACTAATCTGTAAAACAGTTCCTACACAAATTAATTTGGACTGATTGTTAAGCTTTGTCTCAACTGTGCAAAACCAATACCCGAGGAAAAAAAAAATATCTTGCTTTGGAGAAGCTAGAATCAAAGACTGTTTGGCATTTTGCTTGCTGACTGACTTGACCATCAATGACCTCTAATGGAAATTGCTGCAACTTATAATTTTTCCTGCTGACTAATAATCCCATTATGACAAGACTCATTTTTTGTCTACATTTCAACAAACAAGCAATTTAACAAATGACATACTAAGGTTTTAAAAGCACATCGTGCAAAAACCCACCACCTCCTCTGTTGTGTAATAAGAGCAACATTATCCGCTTCCCAGAGTCACGCCTGGCAGTTACAAACCAGTTCTGTCATGTCATCCTGACTGTGCAAGCTGTGGATGAGGAACTATCTCGTTTGCATCACAATGTAAAATGTATTACTGCACACAGTTCCTCATTCTGGGCCATTGAGAAACTCTGTGGCACAAACAAGGAAGGAAAAATCACTTTCAACACCCTGTTGCATATTAAGTCTCAGCAGGTTTTAACTTAGTTTCGCCACCACCGCATCTATATTTTCAGCACAAACAGACGCGTAACAAGTGCAAACTGTAGCTAGGTTTAAATAGTGTCATTTGAGATGCCGTTAAGACACAGTAAACAAACTACTTGCCTTAAACCGGATAAGCAAAGACGTCATGTTGTTAGCTAGCGTTGTTTGCTAATGCGGCTAACGTAAAGTAGCTGCTGAAACTAAATCAGCTATGCGACGATAATAACAAATGACCGGTTTAGCAATTTGTCAACTTTAGCAGCTACCAACTAAGCTATGGTAAACATCCAGAAAGTTTGTTTGCTTGATATTTACATAAATAAAAGGATGTTAATGCTAACATTTGTGGCTCATACTTAACACAGCGGTCATTCACATCAACGCTGGTCAGTTTGTTAGCATGCTAACCAAGCTAACGTTAGCGAGTTATGAGAAGCAGTTTTTTTTTCCTACCGTTGAAATCTCCGGTGTCTGCCACCACCACAGTGTGTTTCTTCAGCTGGTTCAGCGCTGACTCCATCTTTCGTCGCTTGTCTGGTGAGAGGTTGGACATGATGAGCAGAGACTGGGACCCTTTTATACACACAGAGCACGTGAGGGCATGCGGAATGTCAGCGAGACGGGAGCGCGCAACGCAAAACAAGGAAGAAGTGAGTGGGAACGCGCTCCGGACAGATTAGACCGCAACAGGAAGCTCGCTCAGAAAAAGAGTTCATTACTGTAAGCAGTAGGAGTACGAGCATGAAAATGAACTGAGCAAGCCCACTCTTACACAACACGTGTGACCTAACTTAGTAATTTGTCATACTTATATTACTTATCCCCAGTGGCAGAGGAAGTACTCAGAGGAAGTATAAATATCAGCAATGTAACTAGAAACAAATAAATAAGATAAAAACCATAAAGTACCATAACATGGAAACAATAATTAAAGTACAAGGCACTGAAGTACAATACCTAGATAAAACAAATACTTACATTCCACCATCGCCTATCAAATGGGGTAAGTAGTGCTCCAGGAAGTGTTGAGATAGTATTAGTACAGTACAGATATATAAAGAGGCCCTATTATGCTCATTTTCAGGTTCATACGTCAGCAGGAGACATAGGTTTCCATGTACTCATACGGAAAAGAAACAGAAAAAAAATGGACTGAAATTCATGAATAGTGTATGACTTACTCTTGAAAGTTGCCACTTTTGCATTCTTTTCATGCAAGATAATAAAAAGAAGTATTTGGATATTGTATGTATCATTCACTGTTGTGTTGTGTTACCACAGAAGAACTCCCTTTGACATGGGCTCTAGGTTTTAACATACAGTTTTAACATTTCCATGTACAGTATAAATGTTTCCATTACCAGTTAAAGTTCTATATTCAAAATCCTACTCTTAGGTAAAAGTAAGTTTATGTTTGCAGCACCTCCCTGAAAAGCACTGATGCCAGCCAGGATGTTTACTGAAGGGATAACTTTGTCATCTTGAACATTTTACCTGCTATGTCATGATATTTAAATCTACATGTAGAAAAATGCAATATGTGGTATATTTAATTACACAGAGACACACAGTCTGCTCTACCTTTTAACCATGTGAAATTGAATTATGTGATTTGGATTGCTGATTAATTCAGTAACTGTTCTGAGGCAGGTTGCTGAGGAATCTTTTCGCCTTCCAGTAACAGCTATTGAACATGACTCTTATTGCAGTAATATGGGAACAATTCCATTTAAAAAACCATTACACTGGCTGTGATTGCCTTGCTTACCTTTCAGTGTGTGTGCCTGTATTAAAAACAATACGTCAACCCTCTGGCTTCAGCAGCATAATTATCCTGTTGCTTACTCCAATACCAACCTACTGACATTTTGATATTTTTTTTCAAAAATACTTTTTATTGAAAAATACAATAAAATACTTCCAATTATAGGGTTACAATTATCCTTTTCTTTTTTTATACAAATATGCATATGTAAACAATCACATATACACATACACAAAACAAAAAAGTGTTTTGATATTTAACAATATCTCACAGTTGTCATTAATAATTGGAAGACAATGATCATCACCTGGATGTTTTCAAACAGTGTCGTATTTTTTCGTGAGTGCAAACCTTCACTCAACAATTTCCCTCCCAAGCAAAAATAAACAAAAGCTTACATCTGTACGGTTAAGTTGCGATCTCTTCTGTTTGTTTGTTTGTTTGTTGTGTTATGGTTAGCCTTTGGTCAATTTTCTTCCACACGCTGTCACCCTCACCCTCAAATCAGCCATTTGAACTAAAAAAAACAATGCCTGTGGAAGTGCTGCCGTACAGAATCAAATTAGTTTAATTTACTGTATCGGGAACAGAGCACACTAATAAAACACATATTATAAAGATACTAGATCAGCCAAAAGGAGTCAATCAACAACCAATCTACATGAGACAAAAAAGTATAATAAATAGGTATATACATATACTGTACATACCTATACTCATAATAAATACACAAGTGCCTGACATGTTTCTCTTTTAGCTGGTAATCAACAGTGTCACCCTCTACCCTTCACACATTCAGTAGGAAGCGAGGGTCGCTGGGCCTGCATCCTATTCCCACTACCACCTGGTCCCATTACTGTGACTCAGTCTCACTCCCCTGATCCAACATATTCTGCAGATTCACACGCTCCAGATAATCAATAAACGGACCCCATACCTTTTTAAAGAGATCTAATTTCCCTTTCAAAGTGTAAGTTCTTTTCTCTAAGGATACACATATAGACAGTTCCTTCAACGATTTATTGATACTCAGTCTGTGAACATTTTTCCATGAAAGTGCTATCATTCATTTTGGTTGCAATAAACATAAATCTACAAGAATCCCCTCTTTATTCCTTAACTTATACCCTGTGGGGTAGCAGCCTAGTAAGAAAAAAATGGCTCCATTGCCAGTTTTACTGATAACATCCCTTCTATGTTTTACCTCTTCCCAACGGACATGGGAATTATAAATGTTACAAATTGTTAACAGTTGCTAAAACAGTAGAGGCAGCTGTTGGTTTGATAATTGGTATAAAAGCATATATATAGCATGGTTTTCCAGCCAGTCCCATCTGTTAAATTTGTGTTACCTCTGTTAACCCTTGCATTTGTTTCATTAGTCTGTTTAGCATTTGAACTGCGCCAAAACATCAACCCACCTCTGTAAATTAAGAAAGTTATTATGCATTCAGTATTTATTCTGTGCACATCATGCACCCTCGTGGTGTGTACCACAACCTTGTAACTTTTGCACTAGTTTGCACAGAAAATTTGTCGTTTTTTTTTTTTAATTTTATTTTTTATTTCTATACATCATAATTTAAAAGTCACATCCATAGTAAAATACATTTTATTTATCTAATTATTGCATTTCATTGACATTTCATTTGCCATTAAAACATATTTTGCTCTTTTTATTTAGTACATACTGTAAATATTTATTACTATTATTATTTCTCATTCTATTATTTCATTGCTGTTGTTTATTGTTTCTTTCTTAGTGTTAGTTGTTTTATGCTGCTGTAGTGGGTGAATTTCCCCCAACAGGAAATGAATAAAAACTGTTCTATTCTTAAAATTGAAATCCACCAATGGATTGCCCATGCAGCTGACATACACAGTGAATGTTGGCAAGAACAAAAAGCCATGTGAGACAGCTCGTGCGCAAGTGAGCAAACAAGGAAACCCTCCTCTATCTTTGTTGTTTAAACAATAAACAGTTACATGTTAGTAGACAAAGGGCAGTGCAGTGGTGCAGTGGTCAAATATCTCAGTGTAAACAACTTGCACCCTGATGATGTGCACACCCTTATCATTAACACACCTAAGATAACCTGACTTTTCCTCTAGTGCCTCCATGAGGTTCACATCAGTGGTTTTGAGGGATGTCTTCATAACCGCTGCATGGACTGTCATGAATTTTGGTGCAAAAATTTTATATTATGCACATGCCTGAGGCCATATCACAGGTCCTATTTGATTTATTATGACTCACATTAAAGCTGAATTCTCTTCTGACAAAGGCAGATTCAAACACCTTTTTAATATGGGGAGCTGCAAGAATTAGCTGTCATGAGTATGTGATGACAATACTACTTTTGGTTACTATAATGAAAACAAATTTGCTTATAAACCACCACATTACACATTAGTATTCAATAGAAGTGGCCATTTGTATTCATCATATGTTGTCTTTGAATATGGCTATGTCATGGCCTATAAATTACTTTTGGAAATTGTCACAAAGGATGATTCCATTATCTTAAGTGTAATAGCTTTATCCACCAGTAGATGTCGACCTTTTGCTGTTTTGCCACCCATGTAGACAGAGAGAGAGAGAGAGAGAGAGAGAGAGAGAGAGAGAGAGAGAGTCTGTGGAGAGGAACAACTTGGGAAGTTTTGTCACAAACTGAGGGAGTGCATACAAGAGGGTCAGCCGGGAGAGAGTGAATTAAAGTGAGTGGTAAGTCATTTTCACATTCCTCTTTTATTTTCTCCTCTCCTCTCCTTCCTATCTTTAATTCTGTATCCCAGCACCAACACAGCTGTCACTGACCTTGCTTTAGAGATTTAACTGTGACAAATAGGGAGCTTTTGCCAGCTGAGTTTGTCTAATTAGGAGGGATAAACTACATCCTGGTTCCATTTATCTTGCGTGAATTGGTTAATGAATGTTGTTTTCTTAAGGGTGGGATTACATTAATCATACTTGCTCATACTTGCTCAGTATGATTTCCTCATAAAAAAACCCTCTTTTACGCTGGTCAGTGTGCTTTTTTCACTAAATTATTGTCTACAATCAGTTGTTTGTTCAGTATGTTATGATTGTGGCAATGTGGTGATATGTGAGAATAGAGCTCTCTGATTGTCTGAGGACTGCTTTCCCTGGATGAAAGACAGAAATAAACTGGTGGAGAAGAACAACATTTCAGAATACCAACCATTCCTCAAGCTATTCCCTCCCATCGTTTTTTTTTCCTTACATGAACTTAAGGCCTTGCTGACTTCTCAAAGCCTCGGCTGGCTCTCTCCCTGGCAGAGGAATTCACAGGCATACAATGTGCCCTTATGCTGGGTTAGCAGAGCTCTTAGATTCTCCTAGATGAAGCTGCTTCGTGTTACACATGCACATTAAAAATGAACTTAAAATGAAGGCACTATGGCTGTATTAATGGGGACTCTGCCCTAAGACATCTTAGACTGAAGATGTTCCTTGTACTCCTGTTGCCCATGTTGTTGTGTTGTGGTGCATTTTTCTTATTGTTGCATCAGTGGGATTTAAAGCAGAAAAATCCCCCAGCTGTCCAAAAAACTTCAATGTTAAACAGCAACTTTTGGCTTCAGTCTCTCAGAATCATAGACAAAGTTTTTTTTTTGAGACGACAGTTTGTGCTGATTCTCAGCAGTCGTACTTGGAGAAATGTGTTGTCATAGAAGGAGAGATGCCATTTTATGTGCACTGACAGAAACCACACCAGACTCGAATGCACCGCAGCTCCAAGATGTTTGAATGAGCAGCTGCACACTTTTTCAGCAATTCAAACAAATAAATAATATTATCATATAAACTCAAGGTTCCACTGTATCAGGTACGTCTTTCTGAAATGAAACAGTCCAGTAATAACTCTTACCTTAATAATGGTGGTAATGTTTAGTTCAGTTGAAACCATTTTACCATTTTAGAGAGGCGTTAAATCAGTTTGGACGTTTCACTGCTGTTGAACTGTATGCCCTCATTGATATAAATACCTAGCTCTTGCTAAAAACAATTCAACAGCACCACAAACTCCATCCTCAGACATGGCCACACAGATGAATCAACACCTCAGGACTCTGCCTTCAATGAAGGCAGAAATTATTAACACATTTGTGATTTTTTTGACCATTGAAAATATATTTGACCGCATCATTTTGGATACAGTGACTGATGATGAGTGCTGCACCAATCCAACTTTTTCATGTTACCTTAATTTTATCTGCTTATAAAAATAGCTCCATTGTTGTCTTTTAATTAAAAATCTGCACAACCGCTACCTCACTCTGTGCAGACTTATTAACAAATAAGAAAATATTATGCATCAGAGGGTGAGCTGAATGATTGGGTTGGAGCAAAAATACGTATAATGGCAATTTCTCATTATTTTTGAAGACAATCTCAGAGATTAATTGATAATTCATGTCAAGGAAATGCTTTTTCAGAAATGGATATAACTGTTGCCTGCAGCATGTGAAATGTGGTAAACAAGCACATATAGACAGGGACACTATAGGAAAGAAGTAAATTACATCGCTGAATAATCACAACTTGATGAATCAAAGATATAAAACTACTGAAGGGCAGATCTTTCCTTTATGAATAAAACTTGGCTCATGTTCTATATATAACCAAATGACTACTGCTAGCGAAACCACGGTGACAGTCAGACTGCAGGATGTGCAGATAGCGACAGTCAAGAGGAGGAGGCAGTTTCCATTACCCATGTCCTCCCACATGTCATCAGCTCCTGCATGGCTGCACTGGTGACTCTGGCAACGGCCCCACAGTTTACACTTAGCCTGCAGTCACTAACCAGGAGCAAAGCTGCTGCCCTGGATACACAGTTTTCAGTCTGTGCTCAGTGATTATGACATCAAGCTACTTTGATGGAAGCAGAGTTTTTGGGAGAGAAGCTGTTGAGTGTTTGCTTTAATCGTCACAGCTGGTGTTGTGTGGCCAACATGTGGACTTGTCTAGGTGTGGTAACTCTCAGGATAATTGGGCTGAACACTGGCTCCACTGAAGGTGGCTATAACAAGGCTGCATTGTACTGCCGCCTGTAGGCCTGTAAGTGTGTGTGTGTGTGTGTACTGCTCTGCTCTAAATTCACCCAATTTTTCGTCAGTTCTCTGTTCCTTCAGTAGCCTACTTTTTTTTGCCAGATTTCAGCCGGTCCTCTCTCCCTTTGTTCCCTTCACTGTATTTCATGCCTGCAGTTTTCAGCCTGGTGTTCTTGTAGCCCAATTTTCTCCAGTCCTGCCAGAAGAAGACATGGCTGAGAAGAATATTATATTATGCTGAATATAACACATGCAAGGTATTTCTTTAGTTTCTGATTCCGATCTTCACTCCTTCCCTGGTAGAAGGAATTTCATGAGCACGGGGGATTGAAAATACATAGTATCTTAAGGGATATCAGGACTGAGGTAACAGAAGGTGATCCAGGATGGATGATGTCCAGCTTTAGATTTTAAGCAGCGAGAGGTCAAGCAAAAACATTGTGTGAAGCAAAGAAAGAATGGCTCTCCAAGGAGTAATCTTAGTGGGATGCAACACTGCAGATCACACCACAGCAGATATGAGAAACTGCAAGGTATGATAAGGCCAGTATAAATTAATTATTTGGCCAACAAGTATGGCATTAGATAAGATACTGGGAGATTACACTTTAATGGTTCTGCTGGGTCAGATGAGGCGGCAGGAAACAGCAATAGGACACAGCAATAAAAACAACATTAGATCCATTTTTGTCAACACACTCAGATCAATTGCTTTGGTGCTTTTTGTTTTTCAATGCGTTTTAATTGAATACTGCCACCCAGGGCTGTAGCCTTCAGTCCTTTCTGTCGTTGTTTTAAAAAATGGCCAACCAAAAATGCAATGCTTGAAAAAAATATTTATCGTTAACATAACATGTGACAAAATAGCCCCAAAGCTGATGGTGATGTATTTATTCACTGTTCATTGTATGCTGTCAATCAAGTATGACATCTCCTCTCCACAAGTGTCCATTGCTTTTTGTTTCTTGACTGTGATGTTTGAGCTTCAGTGTGCAGAATGATGCATGTGTGTCTGCTGAAGGAGGGACATTTCTCTGTGCTCCCCTTAAACCATCAGCCATGTAAAACATACCAGACACACATTAATACTGAAAACAGACTAAATTGTCTGGAGAGGATCCTTACATTTGAAAATAGAAGATAGTGTGGGCAGTAATCATTCCCAGGCTATTCCCACACCAGATTTTCACCAAAATGTACTCCATCCCTGCTGTCAACAAAACAGCGTATATAATTCAGTCATTTAGTGAAATCTGCTTCTTCACTTTTTTTGGTTTGAGTTAGATGACAAGATCAGTATACAGACTTTAAACCAAATGTACAAAGCTACACAAGCTTTGTCACATTTTGATTTTATGTGGGGCAATTTCTTTAATGATGAAATGCTGCTTCCACTTAAACAGATCGCTTTTTATTCTATATATCCTTCTATGTATATTTTAAGCTATACATGTAAACCTATTGGGTGGCACGGTGGTGTAGTGGTTAGCACTGTCGCCTTTCTTTGTGGAGTTTGCATGTTCTCCAAATGTCTGCGTGGGTTCTCTCTGGGTACTTCGGCTTCCTCCCACCATCCAAAAACATGCATGTGGATTAGGTTAATTGGCTAATTTAAATTGACAGTAGGTGTGAATGTGAGTGTGAGTGGTTGTCTGTCTCTATGTGTCCTGTGATGAACTGGAGACTTGTCCAGGGTGTACCCTGCCTTTCACCCTAAGACAGCTGGGATAGACTCCAGCCTGCGACCCTATGAGGATAAGCGGTAGATAATGGATGGATGGATGTAAACATATTGTATATGTATGTGAAATTGTACTCTTTCATACGGGTTATGGAGGGGACAGACTTGTTGCCCTCAGCACTGACAAAGGGGACTAAAGACGGCGTGTGTCTGACGGCCAAAGTCACAGCAACAATAATTTGCACTCAGCTCTACTCGATGTGACAAACATGGTTGTTGTTGTATTTTTTCCGCCTGTCCTCTCAGGATGTGAGGCGCCAGCATGGCCTCTTTCGTTCTGAAGGGTCTATTCTGTCCTCTCTGTTCCTCCTTGTTGTGAGCTCTGCTGAGATGTTAGTGCTGAGTGGAAACCACAAGCCATGTAACCACAGTCTTTCACTGCTGCAGCCTCACACCCAGTTTAACAGGGTGTGTTTTTTTTTCTCCCCTCACTACATTTCTTGATGTTTCCTCCTCTGCTCACACCCAACATTTCATTCTGGCCACCATCATTCCTCCTTCTGGCTGACATACACAGCTTTATATTTCATTTTTGTTTAGTTTACTTTGTAAGTGACAAATATAGCAGCAGCATTTACTGTCTGTATATAGATGGGGTGGGTGGGGATATTTAGCCATCTTGGTGGTGCAGCTGCATACTAATCTTTACATGATATGTAATTTAGTATTATATTGTGGGTTATTTAAATGGATGTAGGCATCCCACAATGTCAAAATAATTCCTGCATGTTTCTGTTTGGAAGGTTTCAGTTATTATTTTTCTCCTTTCATGACTTTGCTGTCTCTCTTTTTTGATATGATTACATTTTCACGATGAGTTCTGTCTGAACAGTTTTGTCTGAGCAGAGTCTCATTTACATTTGTCTCTGGTAGCCACTTGTAGCTGTCTGTGCTGATCTGTCTTTAGTCTGCCTTTATGGAGGCTGGCTCTCTGGACGGGAATCATGCTATTGCCTCACAGTGAAAATCAATTTTCATGACTTCAAAATGAAGAGCTTCTGTCTACTAGATTTTAAATACAGAAACTTTCCAAACCCCAAAATGTGCCACGCTGAATTCAAAGCAATCTGTGATCAGTTGTTGACACAGAATACATTATAACTTTGTTTTTCTTTTCTCACTTCCTTTAATTATCCCATTTAAACAGAGCCACTTTGTGACTGAAATTAAAGTTTCAGCTCTTCTTAGACGTGCCTTTGTTGCCTGTCACATTTAGATATTTGTTTTTGAACTGTTCACAAAGTTTGCAGTGTTCCAGCTCGATGGGGAGCCTCTGTGAACAGCTTGTTTTAAAATGGACAGCTGTCCTACATAGTCAACCGTATAACTTCTTATTCCAACATAAAAATTTACTGACAGATATCATTTATCCGATGCAGTTGTCTTAATATGAATATGCTACTGATTTAGATATTGTCTGTGGAAAAGTAAATTGGCCCTCCAGTCTGTCACAGACTGTGGAAAACATTATCCTCACAAAGCTTTCTGGATGGACATGTTTTCTCCTTCACACAATTAATTTTTCAGGAAATGCTAGGGATGTCATGGTACTGCTGGATAGATACCACAAAACCATGGTAAAAAAATGTATTGTTCATTTCAACATGTTCCTTTCATCTACCCTTTATTACTGTTACTGCTCTGTTGTTTGGCAAAGCAGGTGCTGATAAATTTCCCTCAAGAGGTTTTACCCTCTATCATTAATTCCCTGATTTACGTCAAAAAACTTCCCAAAAATCCTTTTAACAGAACAAAATGAAAAACACAGGATAAGCAGCAGAGGAGGAATCCAGGCATATAGTAGACATCAGGTCCTTTGATATTTGCTATAAATCATTACAGCTCATTATTTTACTGCCCCAAATATTTTTGTTCACTCTCAGTGCTCTCATCATTTCCGTTTGCAGCTGGCAGCGTTTCCAGTAAACAAAGCTCTAAAAAGCCACAGCCCAAAACCTGCTCATCACCAAACAGCAGACAGACACAGTCAGCCAGCAGCAGGTGAACAGCATTGAGCGTGTAAACAGATATATCTCTCAGAAGTTGGTGCGACCAAAATCAGAGCTAAAAGGAGTAACTATACTCAGCAACAAAAGAAACGAAAAGTTTTTTTAAGCAGCCCCAAACCACTACCTATAAAAGGTGTTAAATATGCGTAAGCATTTGGCTTTTCACATCCTTTCAACAAATGCACAAAAAGAATACTGTATGAATACTGTCTGGTCTCTGAGATGGTCTGCCGCTGCTGTTCGTGGCATGGTATCTAGTTCTGAGAAGACTAATTGTTGATTCATGAACGTTCATTGCCCTTGCAACATCTGGCGCACTCATGCCGGCACTCAGCATTCCAATAGTACGTTCATGTTGGAGTTGCGTCAGTCGTGGCATCTTCACAAAAGTACTTAGAGAAAAGAATTTTCCCATTTTATGCAGGTTGGGCAGACAAACAAAAGCGCAGATCCCATTTTCATACGCCAGTGCTCGAGTCGTCTGGGTCGACCACACCTCTGTTAATCTGACCATCAGAATACGGCGTCACAACACACACTTATTGCATTTTTGGCACAAACAAGCATTTTCACATTGCTGCTGAGACAAAAGAAACAACTAGAATTCACTTTATAAAACTTGTGTTTTGTTGTTGAGCATATATACTAACAAGCCATATCAGCCTACAGTACAGTAGACCTTAAACTGATGTTTACAATCTTTCGTGAGGTAAAGACTGTAAACATCAGAAAGATATCAGATATCAGAAAGAATGCAAGTCTAAGGCTCTTCAGCATTGACTTCACTTTTCAGACACAAACGTTGCTCACTGGTAATAATATGTCAGTGATGTGATCACTCATTGATAAGTGAACTAGCTGTTCTTGGAAAAATTAATGACTTCCTGCATTAATTTGAGCTTTCAGTTATGTGACAGACTAAGGGAAGGGTAATAAATGAACTGTTTATCAAACTCAAGGGTGATATACTGTATACAGTGGTCTAATAATTTTTTCCATGACTGTATATTGCATTTGATGTTCTTAGTCTCTGTATTATGAGACTGTTGCATAACAGCTAAATTGCTTCTTTTCTATTAAATATATTGTGAAGTTTCCAGGCTTCCCTGTCATCCATTATCTTGCACGGTGTGTATCTCTGTAAAGCAGCCATTTAAAATGACCCAAATATGATTTGATGTCTTTTGACAATCATCTACAAACAGCCATTCTAATGTGGTCTATTTCAGATGAAGATAAGGGGGTTACATCTGTCAAAAGTTGTCAGTGAAGTAAACAAGCACTGAAAGCTCAATGTCTGCTTTCAGAACTTTTTTTATTGTCCTGGTTAGTAAGAAAATCCTTATTATGAAACCCCCCTGAGAGTACTGAGTCTGTGTATTTGCTTTTTATTTTAAAATATTTGAGCAAGTAGTGGTTAGCACTGTCGCCTCACAGCAAAAAGGCACCGGGTTCGATTCCCGGCCCGGGGCCTTTCTGTGTGGAGTTTGCATGTTCTCCCCGTGTCTGTGTGGGTTCTCTCCAGGTACTCCGGCTTCCTCCCACCATCCAAAAACATGCATGGGGATTAGGTTAATTGGCTAATTTAAATTGACCGTAGGTGTGAATGTGAGTGTGAGTGGTTGTCTGTCTCTATGCCTCCTGTGATGAACTGGAGACTTGTCCAGGCTGCCTTTTCACCCTAAGACAGCTGGGATAGACTCCAGCCCCCCCCATGACCTCATGTGAGGATAAGTGGTAGATAATGGATGGATGGATGGATATTTGAGCAATACCACTCTTTTTTCTCTCATCAGCAGTGCTCATGATTGGATTGACTTAATTCTCCATTATTTCCTTTTAAAGGCAGTGTCACATAGACAAATAGAATATCATGTTTTCATGCCATTTTTGGGATGATTCATCTAATTATAGCCTCAATCAGCTCACAGGGGTGAATCTCACAAGTCATTAGACCCTGTTAGCAGTAATTCTTCCTGCACTGTAATCAAGCCTCATATAGAGGCCTTTGTTGCTGTGATTACTGTGCCCTTTGTATGCTCTTCTCCATCCCAGTCAAACTCTCACACACACTTTCTTTATCGTCACATGGATGGGTTGCTGAACGACTGGGCAGATCAAGTGTTCAGAGGGCTCCTGGGCTACAGCATTAGTTTGAAGTGACTGTTATCAATCACTACAGTCACATGGTAGGATCATACTGGATTTTGACAAAATCGTTGGGTGGTCTGTCCCAAAATCCAAGTACACATAGAGTTTGTTTAATTCAGATAATAGGCAGCGACCTGGCTGACTCTGCTATGCTGGGTGGCGCTGTAGCTCTTTCAACAAGTGGTGTTAGAACTACTTCTGGTTGATGGCTACTTAACAACAACAATAAACTATCTGGCAGCATGAACTCAGTCTCCTCGTCCGTCCAAAAGTGAGTTGTTGATTTCTTCGAAGCCATGGTATCGTTTCACTTTTCTGGGAACAACATTACTATTTATGACGGCGTTGGTGCCTCCTTCCATTTCCGGGTGAAATCCCCAGCAGGAATTCTCGAGCAGGATGCAGGACTTGAATACGATACGATACTGTACACAAGAGGCACAAAGCAGATAATAGACACATTTTGATGCCTTTATTATAGCTCACAATTAAGCTTGTCCATGTGTATGCAGTGAGTCATATGACCACAAAGAGACTTAAAACCAGTTAGTACAGAAGGAAAGATGAGCAAAAGAGACTTATTACAACCACACAGAAGTGAAAATGATAATAAAGATAGTTTGGCCACAAAATGACACAAAACATTCACAAAGAGATGCAAAACAAATCCAAAGAGAAACAAGAGGAAATTGTCTTAAAAATAACTACAAGACAACTGCAAAGATATGTAACAAAGAGACAAAAAGACCAGGAAGACACAAAATGACATTCACCACACAGACACTTAAAATGTCCACAGACAGATGCAAAAAGGCTGCAAGCAGATGGAAATCAAGTAAAAAGACACAAAACGATAACAGACAGATGCAAAGACACAGGGGTGTTTTTATGTTTGTGCCTAAGAGACCATAGTCTAGTAATCCGCCCCTGCATATATATATATATATATATATATATATATATATATATATATATATATATATACTTTGTGATCATGAGAACACACACACACACACACACACACACACACACACACACACGCACACACACACACGCTGCAGTAATGGAGGACAAAATGCCTAAGTTGCTCTTATTTGTTGTGTTCCTATCTGGGTCTGTGATATAATTAACATTCACAGTCTGCCTCTCCATACTCCACAGTGACTTGTTCTCATTGAGAAGTTCACAAGGTACTTCTTTACTGCCACAGCCTGTGGATTAGTTGCCATGGAGACAAAGCTTTCGGAAGTCAGGAGGAATACGTTAGCCGATGCTTGTGTTTGCTTTCTCCGGTGGAGGATATGTTATGGAAAAGTTTGGAGAGTTCTGTTGACAGAGGCTCGGTAGCTCTCAGTGTGTTGGGAAACCCTCCTTTCTTCCTGCTCATCCAGCTCTGGATTTATTTATTCATTTTTTATTTTTTTGGTTGAGACACCAATTAATTCATCAAAAGCTTATTGGAGACCTTAGAAACTGTGCAATGTTGAAAACACAATAGAAAGTCATAGAACGCACATTAATAACATGACAATTCCTTCATGAATTATTCATCATGAGGAGTGTGTTTTCTTTATCTGCCAAGGCCATATAATTCCTGTCTTAACCTTGAATTGTTTGCAAATTAGCCAGAATAATTACCAGATTGTTATGATAGTACTCTCTAGCTTTAATTCATTAGTACTTCAAACGAGTAGATCATGCTATCACTACTGCTGCAAATCATCTGATATCCACAATAAAGAGTAGGCTCCTACAGCCCATCCTATTGTGTATTAAATAAAAACAGCCTGTGTCCTACACAAATATGAAAGTGTGTGCAGTGTTTGAGAGAGAAAATATACCAGTCAGAAGGTCATTTTTTCCAATTTTGTCCCTAAATGAGAGTGTATGATTTTTTTTGTTAAAAACTAAAAAAAGACAACAACAGAGAACAGAAGAAAAAATGTTCTGTTATTCAAAGTTATGGCTATTTTGTTAGACATTCCTATAACTATTTCTATTCCTATTTCGTCTTTTCTCATATATCACTTGATAATTTTACTTCTTCAGTAACAAAAGAAGTCTTTGATAATGCCGTGATTGGCTTGGGGTTGGAAAAGTTGCCGGACCTGAGTTCATGAAGAAATCCTAGCAGACCTGAGGCTGAGTGCCACAGAGACATTTTGAGAAACAAACTTATGATGCGTCCCATTTGAAAATGGAGGCTTGAATTCAACAGTAAAAAGCTGCAATAATATACTCTTTATCAGCACTTCTCTCTTCTTTGTGGCTCATTAAATCACACACAGTATGCACAGCACTTTCCAATACTGTGAACATATTGCTTGGTGTTTGATTGTGAAAAATACCGGACATGCTGGACATGAACTGAAATGCAGTCAGCTTGGGGTGGTATCATTATCAGCTCTGACTTGCCATTTCCGAGGTAACTGTTGATCTTTTCACAGGATTTGTTGGTAATGAGAAAATGGAACAGTGAGAGACTTATCCTCAGGGCATGAAAAACATCTTAACTCTTTGAGTGCCTTTGACTTATAAAGTATATACGTCAAAGTGGCTTTTCAGTGGCTAGCACAAGGGGGCGCTCTCACGCACCCTTTGAGTAATTTTGGAGATCCTGGTATATGTAGTCAGAACATAAAGAGATGGTATATGCAGCAGAGATTGAAGCAGGACGTGAAGGCATTGGGATCAGAGAGCAACACAATAGGTATCTGTGAGAGAGGTGTTCTTTTTGGTGAAACTGCCCTCTACTCCAGATAAAACAAGAATGGAACAAGGTAAAAACAAACTTTTTGTCCATGATGAAATAGAGAGTCTCTTCTTTCATCTGAGCTATTCAGTGTTTTCAGAGACATAGTACAAAATATTCTCTGGGTCTTGAAAGATGACTGGCACGAACCACTTTTGGTTTTATAAAAGGGCTGGCACTCAGTGAGTTAAGAGAACATGTTTGTGAAACCAGTATCCAGCTGGGTTACAAACTAAAAAATACTCAACATAAAATATCTAAATTATCAGGTGTCAGTCAGCATGAACCTCCAGAACATCTTCAGAAATATCTGCTTTTCTTAGGATTTTCCACAGATTCATTATGTTGGTATGAGTTTGAGTAGCATGCAGGATGTTTCATTGTTGTCACTTGAAGGCTTTACACATCAGTTTCAGTATCACTCACAGTTTTGTTTATTGTGTTTTTATTCACTTAAATGCAGCATGAACTCATAATGCCGTCTACCACATTGACAATGAAACATCCCTGTCTCCCTACATGCTGCTGTGCAGCTAACAGTCCCGTTGATAACAAGCTATGGAGGCGTCCTTTAAAGAAAGTCTAAAAACATCCACTGTGTCCACTTCTTCAAAACGTGCCAGATAGCAACAAAGCGCAAAATAAGCGAAACCAAACAACATGTGTGAATGTTCTACAACAGGAGGTCGATAAGAAATCCAGTTTGATGAGCTTTCTTCCCTCTTAATCATGTTTTGCAGTTGAAAGGACGCCGACACAGCAGAGCACACTACAAATCAACGGCTTACTTTGTAGCAAATGATTCGGCTCAGTGAAACATGTAACTGCATCCAGAAGACATTTGCACACATGATGATCAAACGCTTTTCGAGTTATTTACTGAACGCCACATGGACCGCTGCTAACCAGCTGCTCTTCCAAGGCTGGTATCTCAGTGAGAGACATAAATTTAATAACACACCAGACTGTTATCACTATCACTATCATAAATACCATACTGTATATAGTAGAGCAAGAAAGTAATAATAATATTAACACAGATGATTTAAGTCACAGTGACATTAACTGACAAACAATCTAACGTAAAATTAATTACCTAACCACAACTACGCTCACCCAACTGACACTGGACATAACTTTTATATGTGTTATATGTTGAGGCACAGCGTGTTATTTTTGAGATTTTTGAGGTCTTCATCGGTGTTCAAGTTACTGGTCAGACATGACGATAACCCTGTCAGTGTAAACAAAATTTCTATTAGCAAGCCTTGTCAGTTAGTTCAGTTAACTAGCTACATCTGGGAATTATTTATGTGGTTTAACCCATTTTAATTAGCGATACTCAAATACTCATATCTCCACATAGCAACTTTTCAGTCATAGTTTGGCCAGTTTTAAAGCTTCAGGTCCGCACTGGAAACTTTTCACACACAAAGCTGTGAAAGTGAAATCTGGAAATAAAAGAAGCTTGTCTTTTCTGTCCTTTTGAAAAAAAAAATATCCATGGAGGCTATATATACAGTAGTATATATCATACTGCAAATTGTTAAAACTGTCACTTGTCATCTCAGATTTCAATTCAGAAACAACACAATCCACTCTGCAATCATTAAATGTGTATGTAGCTGTTAATGTGCTCAAGGGCAAATTAGTGAATTGTATTTTATAACTCCTCTTACAGGGCAGCACGGTGGTGTAGTGGTTAGCACTGCCGCCTCACAGCAAGAAGGTACCGGGTTTGAATCCCAGTCCGGGGCCTTTCTGTGTGGAGTTTGCATGTTCTCCTCGTGTCTGCGTGGGTTCTCTCTGGGTACTCTGGCTTCCTCCCACCATCCAAAAACATGCATGGGGATTAGGTTAATTGGCTAATTTAAATTGACTGTAGTGTGAGTGGTTGTCTGTCTCTATGTGTCCTGTGATGAACTGGAGACTTGTCCAGGGTGTACCTTGCCTTTCACCCTAAGACAGCTGGGATAGGCTCCAGCCCCCCTGTGACCCTATGAGGATAAGCGGTAGAAAATGGATGGATGGAGATCCTAAGTTTACAAATAATGATGATGTAGGCTGGAATGCACAAGCATTTAGGCAATGGAAGTACAGCTGAGTGAAATATAACATGTGAAGCATCCAATCTGAACATTGACTTTTGAGCTCAGGTTAAATACTCTAACACTGTCTCAATATTCAGGGGTTAGATAGACACATGTTTTCAGTGGACATTATTTCGGTGTGTGTCGCTCTATGTACGGTAGCTACGTTGGTTTGTAGTTCACTCATTTCTTGGAATCCATGTGGATGAAAAACATGCAAACAAACACACTTTGGTGTTTTATAGTTGCCTTTTTGTTTCATTTCCATGAGGAAACGCTTGTAGAAAAGTTTAGGCCACAGTACGTAAAATCAACGGAACAGAAATGCAAACGTCACTTGTTCGACCTGTTCACCACCGTAAGCATCTCTCATTCTCTCTCTCTTTCATCTTTCTCATTTTTACGCTACGTCATTTCACTATGAGGATTAGACATCATCATTTGGCTGGTTGAATAAGGTCACCATAGAAACACAATCCGTCTAGTGTGAGCATACAGCCGTTGTTCATCTGAGCTTGGCAGTTTCAGACCTTCATAGCAGTCCCTCTATAATACATTACAACAAATGAGAATGGCATTGAAATGCTTTATTGCAGCTCAGCATTGTGACTTTTATGACAGAAGAGGTAACCTGCACCACAGATCGTCATGTCACTTGAAAGTCTGTTAAAGGCTTAAAAATGCATGCATGACATGATATGAGTTGAGCATTAACAGACATGTGCAGCACTGCTCCTCGCAGCCTGTCAGGTTAGATAAGAGCGCACTGGGACTGCTGCAGCAAGCTGTGCCATGCCTGCATCTTGAACACTATCGACGGGAGAACATGAAGGACCAAGGTCCTTGAGGAAAGATGGAGCACACACACATACCGACACATATGCACACTTGCACAGACACACTTGTGCATCAATTGATATGGCTTGATCCGAGTTGTTTCATGTCCGCTCCAGGGACTTTATCAGTGGTTATCTCTCTTGTGCTTTTGGCCTCCTGGATCAAGCAGTTTTGCCTACACACAGCCACCTATCTGAGCACTCCTCTGATGAGATTACTCGCACTGGGGGTTCAGCTATGTTGTTTTGCAAATGTGTTTTGTTGCGATACTCTCCTAATGCAGCGGATGAGGGAGGACAGACGCCTCTGTGTGTCTCTGTGTGGACTGAAAAAAATGGAACAGTGGATTTATTTGAAATGAATACCTGCTTATTACTGTGTACTTAGTGATTCAAGGGAATTTCTCCAGTGACTGGAGCAAATGTAAATGCCTAGATTGAATTCATTATGCACATATTCAGCCAAACAATTAGTTTCTCCACACAAAGAAGCTCTACATCTCATCGTATTGATTAGTATTGATTACATCACACTTAAGAGTCCTTATTTACTTGAGTAGTTCAAATGATACAGTCACAAATTATTTTCACAAATTAGACTTTATTTAATTTTCATGTCATTTAACAACCTCATATCTGTCATGTAGGGGTGTCCCGATACAACTTTTTCACTTCCGATAAGACACAGATATTGCAGCCTTAAGTATTGGCCGATACCGATATCAATCCGATATCCAATATATAAAGAGCAATAATCAGCAACAGTAGATCTGAGAAAAACTGACCCATTTATTATTAACCAATGGGTTACATCGTTTATTTAACCTAAAAAATAAGAATATTCTAGAATTGAATAAAATAAATAGAATACATTAGACACTAAAAAATAACCTCAATAAATCCAGTAAAAACAAAAAAAATACTTTTTAAGTGCAAAATAACCACTAGTTTAACTTAAACATAAGCATGTTCTACAATCGAATACCGATAAAAAATACTCACTCCTGCTCCTTCTACTTTGTGCTTGTAGATAAGTTTAGGCCACAGAAAAAACTAATGCCCTGAAGAATGCAAACTACATAAAATGTGAACGTAAAATCAGCAAAAGTCATTCGCAAACATCAGTTGCTGTACCTGTCACCACTGTAAGCAGTCTCTCTCATTTTTATTCTCCGTCAGTCGCTCCAAGCGCAGCGTATTTACTCTGGTGTGTTTACATTGCAGCCACAGTCTACATGGTAAAAATGACACGCCATTGCAAAAGCAACGTTATTGCACGCATAATTAATTACAAATGTGTGTGTCATTCATGCGCCATTTCATAACATTTTAAGACATGAGTCTCAGTCTGGCCCGCATAAATCAGATTTCATCTGTGTTGCATGTGTTGGCATGTATGCCGTTGGAATGACAGATCTAATTTGCTTTTTACTCAGAACCGTTGAATATACCATCAGAGAAAACACCACAGTGCCCTCTTGTAGAGCAGTTTTTACCTGCAAATAAGTATTCTTTGGAAGATTTCAGTATGAGAGGATTTGGTTGAACCATACAGTGTGAATAGATGTGTTTTTTTAGGAATGTAATCAGGGAGTGGGCGTCAAGTGCTGTATATATGTCAACTACCTGTCACCATGTTAGCATGCTGAGGGTGGTTGCTCATGTATATGTGCCATAGCATGTTTTTACACAATGCAAGATATGTCTTTGTGTTTGTAAAAAGGGATGAATTATAGCAACCCCCCCACTGCTTCTTTCCTCCTAAGGGGGATTTTTCTTCCCTTCATGTACATAAATACATGTCCACGCAGATAGCATATTTGTGTCATTTGGGCAGCGTGTGACTAGCAAGCAGGGAAATAACCTTCCAGCTCGAAGGGATTAGTGCCAGAATGCAAATGGCAGATGTGACACGTATGCATCATGTTTGCAGGTGTGGAGGTTTTCACGCTGTTCAGAGGTGTAGAGAAGAAATCAGGATCAGTCATGAAACTGTTAACGCCCCATACGGCATGAACGTCCGAGGAATTGATGGGAGGTTTTGATGACAATACATGGAGATATTTTTAAATTACTGCTTTGTGCCGGGTTTGAAAGATTTCTCAAACATGTTGGCGGTGCTTCTCACAGGCTGATGCCGCAGGTTGATGTTATTTCCGTCTGTTAATGATTTAATGGTTTTCACAAAATGGTCAACTGTTAACCTTAAAATTAACAAAACAGTGCTTGACATCAGGGGCATAGACAAGAAAACAATTACAAATTTGTTTTTTTCCTCAAAATGTGTGCAGAGCAGCATACAGAAAAATGACTACAAATGTTAATTTAGAATTATCTTTACAATATTTGTTTTTAAATTTGCCATCATATCCTTTTTATCATTGCTAAAAATTTTCTATGTTGGTGCAGTTGGTGTTTCACAGATTTTCTCATGACTTTCCAGTTGGCTCTCCCTGAAAGCTGTTCTCATCCAATATTCGTACAAATTACTACAAATGTATTGCACTATAACTCATATTTAACCCATGTAATTGGGAGGCAGAGTTGTGATCACGTGATGTTCAGACTGCGCTTTCTGTGAATACATGGCAGACATTCCTGACATTCTCAGTAGAAAATGCAATATTTTAAGATAGCTTATGAGTTCAAATGCATTTTGATAGCATTTCTGGCAGGAAATATACATTTTATTTCCATAACCCTAACCCTGTAACCCGATCCCTAACCTCAACCATCCCTAGAAATGTTGTCAGTGCATATGTCAATGCATAAACTTTATTAAAATATTGCCGTTTCCACAGAGAACGGAAGGAATATCCGCCATTTTTAAGGCTCTCTCTTCGGTGCTCGCGCATGTGCACTGATCGCTCATGTTGCCAGTCATTCGTAGAGATACGCATGAAAATCTGCGCCTAACTTTTCATATGATATCATACAAACCATTTCATGAAACCACATTGCTCCCTGACATATTTAAATCCATCCATCCATCCACCATTTTCCACCTCTTATCCTCACATAGGGAGGATAAGAGGTGGAAGCCTATCCCAGCTGTCTGAGGGTGAAAGTCTCCAGTCCATCACAGGGCACACAGAGACAGATAACCACTCACACTAACATTCACACCCATATTTAAATCATGCAGTTTATTTTGACCGATGAAGCAGCAGTTTGGTTACAGATGATTTGGTGCAGTTGTAAATCATTGTGCTGATTGTCAGACCTTTCAAATAGCTCATAAATGTTTCTACTTAGCACTAATCTTCATTTACCTATTGAGCTACATTTTTCATAGTGATTATGTAACTTCAAAACTGAAGTCCTGTTCATAGTATTTATCTGTCTCTACGATAATACTTTGATACAAAGCAAGCGACAGCTCTGCATGCAGCATATATGCATATATTAATATTTTAAGGCCCTTTGTTCTCTATATTTCACCTCAGACACTGTTTGTGTAACCACAAGTTGACAGGCCTCATTTATATTTACATGGGAATTATGCTCTTGTGAGTGTAATTACTGATCTGATCTAGATGTGTGCATTGTCTACAATTTCATATGAACAGCTTTAAGCTCAGTAAATTGTTTATTATGTATCTTAAATATAGGTTATTACTAAGGTAAAGAATAAATGTACTTGCTTAAAACACAATACTGGCTATCACAAGCCTTATCCTTTAAACAGTGCGTGATGAAATACAATAGCCATTTCAGCAGTAAATGTTTAATTTCTGCTGCAAGTATCACGTTTCTGTTACAAATATTTCATGTCATCTGTAAATATTACATCTTCTCTGTAAGTATGGGTGTATTATATCTTTCAATAATGTTTTTTTTATCTTATATTTTTATTTCTTTATTTATGTGTCTTTAAGCCGAGAGACTATACAAAATTTTATTATGCGTGCATAATGACAATAAAGACTGTTGAATCTTAAATCTTGAATCTTGAATAGTCATAGCTGTTAGGAGTAATTTATACTCTACAAGCTTCAAGCCAACAGCAGTAAGCCAACATCTTTTTGCCTTGGTGCACAGGTTCACAAAACACTTAATTTCTGTTTTCTTCTTTACACAAAGAGTGCAGGAGGGCGTAGGGCCATTCTTCTCTCCCACCCACATCTAAACTCCTTGCATATGCAGTGTGTCTGTTTGGCTCTGAGCGCGGCGTACAGTGTAATTACATTCCACCGTGTTGTGTTACACAACTACAGACATCAGTTGGCTCGTCCAGAAACACACGCCTGACGAACAATGGATTGGCCCACATGCTTTTCATGGTTACTTAATTGTTTTGTGTCACCTCATGTAAAACCCCCCTTATTGAATTGATATATTAATTAAATTAAATTTACTACTTTAATTAAAGCCAAATCATATTGTACTAAGGCATTAAGTCGCCACATTCAGTCACACTAACAGCATCCCAGACGGGCTCATTCATTTTTCACTCTCAGGCTTGGTGGATTTGTTAAAATTCATATTTAATTTACAATGTTAGCCGTTTGGTAACAATGCCAGGATGTTTTTGTAGGCATGACAGCACTCCACACATTGTTTCCCAGTGATCGATATTACTGTAGTGCAGTCTGACCCAAAGAGTGGTGCGATTCCTGGGAGGGAAATGTCAGTTCATTTATCCTCAACTATTAGATGAGCTGCCATGAAATTTGCTTCAGACATTTATGATCCTCAGCTGTGGAAGAAATATTTTGATCATTTACTTTAATATAAAAACACTTCACTGTAAGCAAATGAAAATGTTATTAAAGTAAAATAGCTACATAAGTGCTATACATACATAACTAGTCTCAAAGTGCAAAAGTGTTTTAAGGGGAGAAACCACAGGACAGGAAAACATTTTCATTAATAATGGTATATCACCATGAAACCACCCTTTGTTGATTAAAACATTTTTTTTTGCATAACAAGTTTTCTGATATTTTATGTTTAAAGCATATCTACTGCCTCTACCCACATCAACAGTACTGATGGAGCTGTTCATTTATGCCACACTACGGGATTTTAGCCCAATTGGCCGGTCGGCGACTGTTTTCTTTGCCTCTTCTTATATGACAGTCATGTAGTGTGAACAAGGCTTAAAAGTCACACAGCCCTGAGCTGTAAACAGAGTACAGAGAAGCTAAGATTACAACACAGAGGGAGAGTGACTTCTGGCAGACATTACTCAAATTCTCTCAAAAAGCTATAGTTGGTAATCTTGGAGAGCAAGTAAGATTTGAAAGTGGTACCTCCTCTCAGCCTCCTCTAAGCTCCGCCCCCATCAATGCTCCATCCTAAGCCACGCCCCCTCTCCTGATAACCTCAGTATTTCTGCAGAGGAGTGTGCTTAATATTTCTGGTAACGGTGAAACGTGATGCGAGACAGAGGGGGGCGTGAGCAGGACGAGACATGAAGGCCGAGTGTCAGTTGATTGGTCAGAGTTTTTACAGTCCTGTAGCCACAGAGGTCTGATTCTTTTCCTTTCTTTTTCTGAACACATCATGTATTGACTGCTCTCAGGGTGGAAGGACCATTTCACCCAGTAGAACAAAAAGTGTTTCTGAACAGAATTACAAATTATAGTTTTAGGAGAGCAACTTATTGTTTGTTGCTATATTAACACTTTAAAAGAAAAGTATGTTGCATTCAGGGTGATCAATGGCCAAAAATGGGATATAAGTATGTTTTGTTTAGTGTGTAATCACCTGAAAAAATAGTTATAGTGTTTTTGTTGCTATAGAATGAGTTGATTGAATGAGAATTAACACTGACTCAATAGGGCATTTTCATGTCACCCACTGTGGCCATCCTACATACTTGGCACATGGATGAAGTTTCACTTGGTTGCAGTCTGTGACCTCATCGCTGAAGTCGCCAGATCCTACACAGCTTTAAATTAAAGGCATTATGTAAAAAGGCAAATTTAAAGGCATTTAATACCAACCTTTGGCAAATTTAGCAGAAATGTACAGACAAAACACAAAGTGAAAATCCATCCATCCATTTTGTATCACTTATCCTCACACAGGTTCGAGGGGGGGCTGGAATCTATCCCAACTGGAGAAAGGCAGGGTACACCCTGGACAAGTCGCCAGTTCATCACAGGACACATAGAGACAGACAACCACTCACACTCACATTCACACCTACGGTCAATTTAAATTAGCCAATCAACCTAATCCCCATGCATGTTTTTGGATGGCCCCTGACCAGGAACCAAACCTGGTACCTTCTTGCTGTGAGGCGACAGTGCTAACCACTACACCACCGTGCCACCCCACAAAGTGAAAAATAGATATCTAAATATGTATTATCTAAATATGTATTTAAAATGTTTTATTTGTCTGAGTAAAATAGTCCAAAATCTCCAAATTAATCATTGCATGAAAAACAGTTTTTGCCTGTCTCGCTTTAGAATAGATATATTCTAGTAAAGTACTTGATGTACTTGAGTAAATACTTCTCACCATTGATTTTCCACGGAAGAGGAATTTTAACATGACTTTGGTTCAAGAATATGAAGCCACATTGTCCTTCAGGTAAACACAGTTGTAATTTTGGTCCTTATATTATAGCACAGTGTAAATACTCAGATTTTATCATATTTAACATGCAAATAATTGTTACTAGAAACCTTTGTGAAATCATCATATGTTTGAAGCTGCTGAGAGCCTTACACTGAAGATAAAAACATATGATAATATGCTGTTATGTCTAAAATATTACCATTTCTACTAGAATGCAGTTTATTTATCATTTGATCTTGTGTTTTCCTTTTTGGGGAACTCTGCTATGCTGGTTTTTGTTTTCACCAAACACTTTTTGTCTCTGTCCACACAATGGCTTGTGAGATTTTTCTTTGTGGATTCCAAAGTAGTTGTGTCCACACACAAAGTATGTCCATCTACATAGCAAAGTGATAACGAGTGACAAGAATGTAATATATATGAGTGGCGCTGCAAAGAAACACAGAGAGACCCACGTAAAAGAACAAAAGAATGCAATGAGCATGCGCATTAAGTCCTTGTTATTTAAGCGTGCCGAGTGCAAACATAAACCCAACACCGAGAAGAAAGTAGCAAAAATGCTAATAAACTCAGCAGCACCTGTATCACATATGCTACTCTGTAATACTCCGCCATCATTGTTCAACAGCTTGTTGTGACAGGCTGATGCATTTTAAGCTCCTACTTCTGGTCACGTCATGACGGCATTGTCAGATCTTCTCACTCTGGAAGCCGTTGTCAGAAAATACCATAGTGGGTCACCGACAACGCCGGAGGGGTCTGTACGCAAAGCAGAATCGGAATTAGAGTTTGTCAAATTTACAGAATTCCTTTGTCGTGTGGACTGCACCTTTGTCTGTATCTATTTTTGTTTTGTAATGTCCGAAATTCTTTGACCTATGTTGGTCAAAACATGTTTATTTCACATCTGAGCTGTTGGTGTCACACTGTTGTACAAATGTGCTTTCAGTCGGCTAATGCGTTTCTCAAAGCTGTGTTTTTGTAAAGTGATATCTGAACTTGGCAAGGCACGAAATACAAGTCAAATACTTCACCAACAATGAGCATTTGTGTACACAACCTACAAATGAGACGTTCGCAGCGGAAGTGTTGTAATGAAATGCGTGTCAGCGCATTTGACTGGATAAACAAGCCTTGGATAATACTGCAACATATTTTTGATAGCGCTTTGCTGTGGTTAAACAATCAATCTACTTAATGTCATCACAGGATTTACTCAGTTTTCAAATTCTCTGTTTGATGTGGCGGCTTGTCTTCAAGAATTCAATGTAAATTTTCTTTAGTAACTGATTATAAAATCTGTAATTCTAAGGGTGAAACATTCCTTCATATCCTTTGTAATTAGCATTTTACTGCTAGTACAGTAACAGGTGGCATTATGTCACAGACCAAGGATCACTTTTTAAGCTGATGCAGATTTTTTTTTTAAATTGCAATTAATGTTTGAAATTACCTTTATTATCTCTAGAAAGCACCATTGCACAAAACAAAGCTTGTCATCGAGAAAAAAAAAGATAATTAAAGTGCTGTCCACACAACAACAGAATTATGTGAATTTTACGAACTTTAATACCGATTCCGCCTTGCATACATTTGACTCCGGCGTTGTCGGAGACCCACAACGATGTTTTCTGACAATGGTTTCCAGAGTGAGAAGATCTGATAATGCCGTTTCAGATTTGCAGTGAGTACCCAGCGTTGTTGCTAACGATGATGTCACATCATCACGTGACCAGAAGTGGTAGTAAACAAGGACTTCATGTGCATTCTTTTCGAGGGTTTCTCTGTGTTTCTTGGCAGCGCCACCTATCGATGTGGCATATTTATTACATCCTTGTCACTCGTCATCGTGTTGCCATGTAGATGGAAATACTTCCGGCAATGGAAGGAGCTAAGATGTGAAAGTACAGATAAGATATGGGGCCATTATTGTAGCATTTGCAAATGTGTATCTAGATCCGTGTGTGTGTAATCTGATTTGTAAATGTGTAAAAAAAATATCTGCAACTACACTGATTGAGATACACATTTGCAAATAGTTTTTGCTTCAATAATGGCCCCATAAAAAGAAGTTTAAGAAATATTACCAATCAAAGCTGCTCTTGCCTCCTGCATCAATTTAAATGTTCCCATTATTAATGCACATAATGGATGCTTTGTTGGATTGTGATGCTATAACCTTGGTTTATAGCTCCCTAATAATGTCTAAGGAGAAAAAAGTCACATTTTAAAAATGTGTTTGCATAAGCTATAATTCTACCAATCAAACAATTCTAAATAATTTGTCTTGTGGAAAGTCATTCTCATATCGCTGCTCTGTGCACGCTGCAGTTATCCTTGTAGTCTGTTTTGTCATTTAGTGGAGATATTCACAGGAGACTCATATTGCAGCTTTAAACAAGAGAAAGCAAGCCAGACTCCTACCCCTTTATAACTGCATGGAGACCAGAGTGCAGCACAGCGCACTTTGTGTATCTGACTGAGCAAGTCAGTCCATTTACATGCTTTTTATCACACCACAGCGATGCATAAATACCTTTAATATGTACCTTCTGGATTAACACAGATGGATTTTATCATGTTGTGTATCATGTTTCCTTGTTGCAGCTAAACCCACTCCCTCTGTGTATTTTTGCTTGCTGAGGACATCAAAGCTGCCACCACCCGCGGGGTGCCACTGTACATTCGCTTTGTTTCCATGCCGGTTATTGTGTGCACGCTTGAATCGAGGGCTAGAGATGCGTTGTGTGTGGTGGTGGATGTGTTAGGATAGATGATTACATAAATGACTTGCAGTGAGGTGTTTTCCTTTGTGGTGTCACAGTATGTTAATGACAATTCACTTAAAGGCGTTTAATGTTTAATGAGTGTGCGTGTGTCGTGAAAGTGATGGCAGATGGTTCCAATTACTGGCATACTTAACGTATAGACCATTTCACTGCCCCTCTTTATTCACTGTTGAAGTGTGTTTGAATGGCAGCAGCTGACAGAAAGTAAACATGAACACAGGCAGTTGCCGAGCACATGGAAGTGACACATGCTGTATAATATGACGTAAAAACTTTTTATGGGTGAAACTGGAGCTTCAGACACTTTAGTGGACAATGGATCAGCTGTGAAGTGGGCCAGCAGTATGTGTGAATCAAGTTGTTTTCTGTACAAATTGAAAATGGATGTAAAAACAGCTGAATGGAAACAATGATGACATTAAAATAAAGAGTTTACACTTGGTTGAGGAGGGAAACGTGTAAAAAAAATGCAACAAAGTGCAACAGAAAAAACAACCAAATCTTGTCCTGTCTTGTGAAGCTTCACTGAAGAGACAAAAACATCATGAGGAGACTGCAGCTTTCCACAAATGAATGCATGGAACAAATGTCATGTCATATTTCCAGCACACTTTTTCACACAGATGCGTTTGTTAGAACTTTAAAAATATATAAATATTCTTCTGTCATGGTTGAATGACACCTGATTAGAGAATAATTGGTAGTGGATGGAAACACATTCTTTTGAATTTTCTTTTGCCAAAATTTCAGTTGATTCAGATAAAATGTTCTGCAGTTGGATGGAAACCTAGATAAGCATCATGTTTTTTGTCTTTTGATGTTAAATAAAATGATCTAAAAATATGGCAGGTAGTTTGAGTAGTTTTTGCCTCAACTATAACATTTTGGTGAAATCGTTCCTCTTGTTTTGACATTGCCTCATATCCAGTAAACTCCATTAGCACAACAGTCGTGCATGCTCCTTTCAACCATGTGAGTCAGTAAGTCACATTCACTCTCTTAGGCCGCTGCCTCCGCAGTCTGACATAAATACATGGCAAGAGAGAGAACAGAGATCCACTGGATGCAGCCACGAACTAAGTCAGCGGCCTTGAAGCTTTGAAACGTCCCTAGACTCATAAAGCCATTGACCCAAATGGCTGCCAGGTCGTGGAGAGCATGCAGTTATTTTGAGTGAATGTCAGCAGCGGTGTGCATTCGAACAGTGACACACTTTAGGTTAGAGCTGTTTGCAGTGTGAAATCAATGGTGAGTGTGTGGCAACATGAATGCTGTATGACCCAAGTCCAGGTCCAGAGGGAGAGAGAGAGGAACGCGACTGAAGCTGAGCATGCAGAGAGCCGCCTGGGTTGTGCACAAGAACAACCTCTGCATGTGGAATGAGTTCCAGGCAGGGAGGAGAGGAGGAGGAAGCACTGACTAGCGCAAGTGCAGCAGGCTTCAGAGCGCTGGTATGTTAACGACACACCAGGTTTAGTGTGTGTGTGTGTGTGTGTGTGTGTGTGTGTGTGTTATCTGGTAGATGGGAGGGCACGATTTGCCGAGTGCACGAGGGAGGATGGGGCTGCGAGACGCTGATTGGCTGTTCTCCCTCGTAGGGTGTGGCCAGAATATGAACGATTGCTCTTGCCTTTCGCGCTGCCAGGTTTTTGGGGACAGTTACTGAGGAGGGATGGGGTATTTGAGTTTGTGCGTGCGGAGGGGAGCGCATCGGAGCTTGTGAGAGAAGGGAGGAAAGAAAAGGTGAGGGAGGGGGGACAGAGAGAGAAAGAGAACAGGAGCCTGTGAAGAGAAAGAGGGAGGGAGCTTTAGGCAGCGAGACTGGACTACCGCTCACTGCAGTCTTTCTTTTGCTTCTCTGAGGGAACTGACTTCCTCTTCTCCCTGCCAGTCTCTCCTTCTTGTTTTATTCTTCTCTTGCTGCTTGGCTATGACCCCGGTGGACACCTTGATCTCCCTGCCCACCTAGAGAAGAGGGGAGAGACGCCGTAGAGGAGGAAGGGGAGACAAGAAGAGGGGACACCGCACACTTTGCCTCACTGATGAGAGTCTGGAAATTAATTAAACGCCGTCAGCACTGTGGAGGGGCTCAGTGTGAGGTGCAGGAGGAGAGAGTGAACTGCTAGATGTGTGAAGAACAGGCTGTGTAGCCCCCTAGACACTTTTCAGAGGCAAAAAGGGACAAGTTAGGGCAGCAGCAAGGGTGGGAAATTTGGCAAGGCAGGAATTCAACAGGGACACTGATTCAAGAAACCAAAGAATGGTCTGCTCACATGCGTTAGTCATCCTTTCACACATCTTCTTTGTACATTCATAACACCATCCCTCTCTTTCATCTTTTTTTTCTTTTGCATGTCAGCAAAAGCACATCGACAGGCACTTACACATGCCGAGCACTTAGCTACGAATTAGACCTGAGCTTTTCATTCTCAGTGGATGAGTGATGTGTTGCTGAGTGAAAGAAGTTGATTGGCCGGATCAGGGGGTGCCATTACCTCAAAGCCGAGAGCACCTGCTCAGGAATTTCTCATGAGACCAGGTAGGTCGTTTCTGGATCATTTTGCCAGCCCAAAGCAGCTGGAGAGGTCGAGCCGAAGCCCTCCGGAGGGTTACCCTGATTGAACCGTTACGAGATGAAACTGCAAACCAGTTTATCTCACTGAGCATGACACCTGTGTTTGAGCGATTGCAGCTAGGGAAACAGAGATGTGTGGATGTGTGTGTGCACGTTGGCATTATGTCCCAAATACACAAAATTACAGAAGTGCTGTGACAGGATTATGCAAAGTCTCCCTGTGAATATAGTGGCACCATAGGATTAATTGGAGGAACTCAAGTCAACTGAATGGCAGAGCATTATCTTGCCCAGATTAAGTCAGCTCAAGTTTGATCCCACCTGGGGTGAAATTAATCAGTGTTTCCAGGCTTTGATAGGGGTTGTAACAATTGATGTAAACTGAGGATAGGTGGAAAACATTACCATATCCCCCTCTCAGTGCCCGGTGGAATAACTTCTGGTCCCTTGTTGTGGACTTTGATCAGACCCGAAGTACACAGAGTGACTATTAAAGACTCATTCAGCTTTCATAATGAGACGCTCGAGCACAGATGAGACCCCATACCGGCGCAGCCCGTCCCTGGACAGCAAACCCGACACGCCTCCGTTCACCTCCGGGTTTCACCGCTTCAGCGGGGAGTTTGAATACAAACGGCCGCCGTTTGCATTCGGCTTCCACACCACAAAAGGGCCGCAGACGTCCAAGGGGCGCTACGCCCAGGGAAAGAAGTATGTGGTGTTTTACCTGGACCTCTCCTTCATATTCCTCCTAGAACTGCGTCGGTGCAGGATGGCCGAGGGTTGCATGATGGCCCTGCGATACGGAATGGTCTTCTTCAACCTCCTTTTCTGGGTGAGTTCCGTATCTGATTTTTTTCTCTCTCTGATTGTGTGTGAATTTTAGAGACTGTTTGTTTTGCATATCATCCTGCTCTGTTGACTTTTTCATTTTTTCTTTTTTTTTCTGTTACATTTTTCTTTTCTCGTTTAGAGGGAGCTCTCCTCTATGCGAGTGATGTGAGAGGAGTGAGGAGTGAGGAGAGGGGTGTGTGAGAAAGAGGCAGATCATGCATTTAGATCATGTGTACAAAGGCAAGTGTGTGGGTGAGTCGAGCTGTTTCTGTTCTCCACACAGGACTTACAGTGTGGGTGTATGCTGTGTTAAGCTTTGGCATATTTGGAGCTTGTGTTATGTGTATACTAGTTAATTACAGTGTAACCGATTGTGCTGTAATTCTTCACCTGCCTCAGCTTCACCCCCTCATCCCCTCACACCAGTGTTTCTCTGCCCATTAAAGAACCTCCTGTCAGTCTGCTCTATCTGGCTGATTGTATCTGTTTGCCGAGGGGACGTTTCAGCCTCGGTGCCTGTCTGCTTCCGTCAATCCCTCTCCAATACCCCCACAACACATCACTTTCATTTCCACTGTGAAGCCTGTCATGTTCCACAGCTGAGCTTCACAGTTAAAGATCTGGATCTCTGCTTCATCTGTTGGTTTTTCTTTCTTCTGTGCAATCTGGTGCAACTTGTCACAGAGTTTTAAAGAGATACTGGCCCCTGTGGTTACCTTACTAGGATTACTTTGATTTGTCATACTCCTGTTCTTATTGGTAATGGAACGAGATGAGGCCTTGGATGCTGAAATGCAATCTAGCTGCCAAGATGCAATCTCCCTCAGGGAATGAGTGACCTCTTCAACTCTACATCTCCTCTGAGCTATAAAGCACTGTCAGAGGAGGGTTGCAGTGTTTGTTATTAGCACACTCTGCAGGTGTGTGAATGTGTGTTGCTGCTTGAGATGAATAATGGCTGCATGTCCACCCTGAGCTTCTCCTCCCGAGAAGCCAATTA
Organism: Synanceia verrucosa; assembly: GCA_029721515.1. Lineage (NCBI taxonomy): Eukaryota > Metazoa > Chordata > Actinopteri > Perciformes > Synanceiidae > Synanceia > Synanceia verrucosa. The sequence continues at coordinate 25,504,802 of CM056549.1, forward strand.
CGCTATGATCCTCCAGGTAAGAACAGAGGAGCTTCCAGTTTTAACTGTGTCTTTGAAAATAACACATCTGGGCAGCTGATGTCAGACCTCGGTGTCACCTTGATTTCAACAGAAATTTAAGAACTGTTTATTTGTTCATCGAGCGATTCGTTCAGACGCAGTTTGTACTCCTTCAAAAAGTTAGACCTCAGCGGGGGTGCTTCATGTTTTTTGAATGTGACCTCAATATTCTGTAGGCAGTACAGTAGGCATTATCTCTGACCATTCAGTCAACACAGATGATATGAACACTCACCCAGTCGAAATAGGTTTCATTTCAACTTTAACTTTCAGAGTGATGCAGCGAATGAGAGAAGACAACATCAACGTCTCATCAACAGCTCTTGCTTTTGTAGTTTATTTATATGAGTGTGATTTCCACCTTGGTGTGCTCAACTGTTAATAAGGCCTCACATAGATATCTGAGGAGAGATCTCATCTAAAATGACACAACCTTACATAGTCCTTAGAAATATACGTGTCTTAAAATTCTTTATAAATGTACTTGTGATAATATCATGTTGAATCTTGCGGCAACTTATGCCCTTTGAAGTGAAATAAGCTTGTTTATTTTTGGACTTTTATTATTGGCAGTCTTGTAGTTTGTCTTTGGGAAACAGATTTTGGCACAACTTCTTATATCTGATTGTCTCTGGCATGTTTAAACACACTTTACTTTGAAAATTGACCTTGAACTGGAGAAGCGTGCAATAAAGGGTTTTCATTTTTAGGACAGTGACATATTTTTGTGTTCAGTGGTACTAATGCAATAGTATGTGACAAGTTAGTCTGGCGTTTGATAATGTATCATCACTGCTTTGCCTGGGTTCAGACCTCCAAATTATTAATGATGTCCCACAATCAGAGATCACACTGGGGCCTGCTGCTTTGTTTAAGATAGAGATTTCATCACAGTAATTTACCTTCATCAAAATAAAAATATGTGCTCAGTGCAAGAAAATAGTAAGTTTCATTTCACAGGTTAACAATGAAAGTCAGAAGAGTAATACTTCTAATGGGCAGAGAATGTTCATTTTGTGATCTATTGATCCTAAAGTTGCAGAGTTATACGGTTGTTATTTATTTAGTTTATGTCCCCTGTGATGATATTTACGAGCAGGGGAAAAACTACAACCTGAATCAGGACTTAAATGACTTACTACAGTATGTATGATATATTGGATGATAGTGCATGTGCAGTCAGACAAGTACATTTAGTAGGTAGTTGTTTAATCAATGAGTTCAAGAGAAAATTAATCACCAGCTATTTTTGATGCTTGGATTTTAAAAGCAATATTTCAAGAAATGATGGCAAATAATTACTGGTTCCAGACCCAAAAAATATTATTTTTAAGTTTGGGGCCTAAATTACTAAATATTAATCGATGAATTGAAAAAATAACAGACTAATTCACCATTAATAAAACAAACTATCCAGTATTAATGTAAAATCCAATCCCTTGCTCATGGACAGGAGTCCTTCCTGGTACCATGATGCTTATTGCTGCCCCAAATAGCAAAAAGCTGCAATGCAACAATTATAATGAATTGATGAGTATTGTGGTGCAGTGAACACATGCCTGACAACAGGGTGACTCAGAGGGTTACCTCCCAGGAACCCTTGGCACAGCCATCAATGACTGTACTAGAATATGATTGTACAGAGTTATTTGATACAAGACCAGAAAGTTATCTCTAGTACAAGAAGTTAAGTGTCTTTCCAGATGCAGCAACAGAAAAAAGCAATGAAGGAATGGCTAGTTAGAGTATGAGCAGTGACAGCTTTCGCTGAGATGACCAAAAAACACAGTGCCACTGAGAGAAACTCTGGCAGACAAGTCCAAAGATAAAGACAGCAGAGTACAGCTGGCCTGACTGTGTAACCCTGTGAGACGCACATAGGCCTGTTTTTGTCTTTTTTGGGTAGGACAGAAGGTCTTTGGGGGAAGCTATCACCAGAGTCTTTCCAGTCATACAGAATTTATTCAGTCCCAAGACTGTTTAGGGACCACAGTATGCAGAAATATTCAGACACACCATTTGTTTTAGAATAGGCAAAAACAACACATTTGTACTGTATGCATAAAACGGTACTGTTTGTGCCCCAAACGTCATGTGATTAGCATAGTGACATGTGTGTAAAGTCCATCCACAGAGCACATTTTCATTCACATATCTTGATGTCAAGGGACCCGTGTGACAATGACCAGCTTTAGAGCATTGTTCTTCACGACAAGCTAGCATGACATGGTGGATAGATTTCTTTGGTTTTCTAGTTTTACATGATGCCAGTGCCTGCATGCTAAAACCTGCTGCATCTTCTGAGAAGCAGGAAAGTCAGAATTGCTGGTGATCCAACTGGTCTCAGAGGACTAGAAGAGAATGACACCATTTACCACTGAGACTAGAAACCACTTTTTTAACAGATATCGACCACACCAGGTGCGCAGCTTCAACGACAGACAAACATAATCAACAGGGTTCGAATTATAATCTGAGCTTTGTGGGGGTCGCACCCCCACCCTGCAAATGCGGCGGAAAATTTCTTTATTTTTTTGCATAAACCGATGCATTTTAATAATATTTTTGACAATCATTCCCATATGTGTGAAATGAACAACATGACAGTTACTTGCTAGTGAAGCAATGAATGAATAAATTTTCTTCAGAAATATGAGCTGTGGAGAAAAGTGAGCTAGCTTATAAACTCTGGACAAAGCTAGGAATAGCTAACAGGATAATGTTCCAGAACTTTCCATCACATGAACCACAAGCAGACCCACCTTTTCTATGAAAGAACTGGTTAACAAACTGTCGACCCTTCACTTCTTTCTGCTGTCTGAACTTTTTTCTTTTCTTTTTTTTTACTCCCTAACATTTAACGCATCCTGTCGTCTCCTCCACTCGTAAAGTCGCTGCCTGTCTGTTGCGCTGTGCAGGCTGTCTGAGGGAGCAACTGGACTGAACCATTCGACGTAAATGGGGGGGGTGCGTTGAGAAATGTTTCCACAACAAATAAACTTAGTGTTACTAGTTCTTTTGGAAACCTGTTTGTTTTAGTCAGAAAAATATATATGTATTTAAAATAATAAATATTGGTCTAGAGACCCCCACTGATGGAGGATTTTACTGTCTTTATGGGAGCTCATACCTCTTCTTGTGGGAGCTCAGCTCCCACTGGCTCTCACGTAATTTGAATCCTGATAATCAAGATCAGAATCAGTCCCTCTGCCAATTGCAGTAAATGAACATAAATCTGTCATGCTGAGAAATGATAACCACAGTGGGAAAAGACAAACAGCACACACAGAGAGTATAAACCTAGATAATGTCAACGCTGTTAAACAATTTTGTTGACAATATGAATCTGCATGCTGCGTGAGAAGAGGGGAGGACAGACAGGAGAAGACAAATACATATCAGTGTACAAATACATGGCACAGCTTGTTTTGAGGAGAAAATACTGAGTGGATGTAGACTTAATATGTGGCTGAGCGTGTGCATGTGTGAGCTAATTTGTGGTCAGCTTGAATTCACAGCGCTCACAGTGGATTACCGTGATAACCCAGGGTCACATCAAAAAAGAAATATCAATCAAAACATCAATAATAATACTCCTGCTGCAGCCTGATCTCTTTTTCTGCAGACCATCCATCACCTAGATTGCATTTCAACATACAGTATACATATATATATACGTATATATACGTATACGTGTATATATATTATATATATATACGTATATATGTATATATATATATATATATATATATATATATATATATATATATATATATATATATACCTTACCTTGTCTGATTTAATCTCAATATTTTATTCAATCATCTTCTCCAAAACAAATATAACAAAAAAATATACAAAGATTTAATCATTGTCACAGGTTCTTGACACAGCAGCCAGAAGTGTTAGGATGTTCTTGGACAAACTGCTGGTGTCAAAGACTAATTTGCTCTTGAGAGCAACAGCAAGAGGTCAAGGAGTCAAACTGTGATGGCTTAGTCGTGATGATTGAGGTCAGAGCTGCTGGAAGATGACAGTATCTACTGGAGCGATCTCAGTGCTGATTCTGTGCAGGAGCATGAATCTAAATCAAACCCTTAAAAAACATTCCTACACCTATCACTTCTCAATGATTTTTCCGAATTGTGGCTGCTTTGTGTTTATTATCCATATGTATCGCTTTTATTACTTGCAGTGACTTTTATTTTTAATATTATTGTCTGAAACATGTTGAAGGGGGCAGTACAGTTGCAGAATGCAACCAACTGAAATTTCCCCCTTGTGCTTAGTATGTAACCAAAAGAGCCAGTGTTTGGTTTGTCTGCTCTAGGCTACTGTAGAAACATGGCAGCCTGCTCTGTGGAGCAGCCAACTCATGTAAATACACACAGCTCATCCTAAGGTGCCGTCCACACGTCAGTGGAATTCTGTAAATCCAGCAATCTTTACCAATTCTTTACCAATACCAAAATGACCAATTGGGTGACCCACTACGGTATTTTCTGACAACAGGTTCTAGAGTGAGAAGATCTGACTGTGCTGTCTCGGAGTAACATATGTGATACAGGCACTGCTAAGTTTATTAGCATTTTGCTTTTTTCTTCTCGGGTGTTGTGTTTATGCTTGCAATCGGCGTGCTTAAATAAAAAAGGACTTAATGTACATGCTCATTGCATTCTTTTGTTCTTTTTCTTGGGTCTCTCTGTTTTTTTGCAGCGCCACCTATCAGCGTGGCATATGTATAACATCCTTGTCACTTGTTATCGCGTTGACATGTAGATGGAAATACTTCGGGCGACGTTGCGTGTGTGGACACAAAAACCGCAATCTCACACGCGTTATCATGCTGTTGTCGTGTGGATGGAGCCTAAGGTAATGAAAACACAAAAACCTACTTATTAATACCATGTTCCATAGCAACAGATGTGAGACACTGTTCCTTTAAAGTTAGGCACATTATTCCACTATTTTTTCTCTCTTTTAAGCATTTTCCCTTAAAAGTACCATTTTGTAGCTTTATGTTTAAGGTTAGTTTAAACCAAGTTTCACTCTTAATTTTATGCCCTCAAGCACCCAAGTTATGTTCCCTGCTGCAGACACTTGTCACCTGTGTTTACATTAAACAGGGTCCTTGTGCAGTGTTGACAGATTAGCCAGTGCTTCTGATGGCAGAAAGAGAAGGGACAATGGGAGAAAACACAAAAGTCTTAATTATGCAGTGGAATTTTTCTAAGGAAGTTTTAATACAGGAACAGATAAACTGCAGTGTTTGTGTAGCATAATTTGTTGTATATTTAATAATAGCACAAGCAGTGGTGTTAACTGCATAAATGTTTTTGTTCTCTCAGAACAAATATATTTCCATATCATTAAAAGATGCATCAAACTGCAGATTGTCATGGAAACAAGTCTTTTTTCGGAGCACTAAATCACAAGGTTGTTGCTTTTTTGTTTCGGTGTGTGTCAGGTATTTTACGTCACACACTTTTGGTGCTAATATATTTGAAGTGGAATCCAATGACTCTTAACTCACTCAGGGCCACAGTCAGTTGGTCTTGTGTTAATTCCCACTACTGTAAGAGTGTGAAATACACTCTGCAGTCTGACCTCGTACACTACCGTCTGTGTGGGTGAGAGCAGCCGAAGCATTGCACCAGGCAAAGCTTCAAAATAAAAAAAATATATTTCAGATTTCTGCGCTCCAGGACAAATGCTGATTATCCCCCTAAATGTAGCAGCAACGACGCCATAAAATTGCAACAGTGGGCAACTAAAAAATAAGTGACGATGCACAACACTAATCGTCTTCAGCACAAACCACTACGGAGCTGCACACCCCACAGCTACAAAATACCAAAATAACCTCTCGTTTACAGACACTTTTTAATTAATCTTGTTAGCACAAATGTGGCTTTTCCACACCGTGAGGAGTAGGAGGTGGGGGTGGGGTGGGTGAAGCCCATGTAACAGTGGGTTGGACTGGGACAGCGAGGCAGGAAGGGAGCAGGCAGATGGAAGACACTGCAGACGGATCTTCTGAAGTTGTGTTTACTTGTCATCGTAATATAGGTCAGAGCCCAACGGAGGATCCATAGATTGCCAGAGTTGTGAATGGGTTGCATCTGTCTCCGCTGATTTAGCCAGATCAATAGAAATTGTCTTTCTACTGATTTGAGATCTGTCAGCCCCGCCCAACCCCCTGCCTTCACACAGTCCATCGATTCGCAGCAGGACCGGGAGGACGTGCGCAGCATGAGCGGTCCACATAACGGGGCCTGCAGTTTGCTTTTGCTGAGTTTGGCATGTTGTGCATATTGCTCACAGGCAAATAATATCATTTCCTTAGGAAAACATCTGGAAAAAGGGAGGAGGGAAAAAGCTGGATGTCTTAATTTTCTATGCATCATTATAATGTAATGAGGGATGAAGATGTGTGTTTGTCTAATCATCATCATCAGTCTGGCATATCTGTCATTTCCATGCACCAGCAGCAGGGAATATTCATATATTTTAATACACCAAAGTTTATTTTTTCAGATGGATTTTGATGAAAATGTCCTTTAATAAAGCTCTCTAGGGTTTTTATTGGCTAAGGAAGAAGAGGCTTAGGTGGTGCCTCAGTGAGGCTTCTCCGGCTTCATCGTCGCTGCCAGTTTAATACTCAAACCCCTTTGATTCCAGCTTTCAGCTTTTATAGACACCAGATTTTGGCATTGCCATAACACTGACCTACTTCAAGCAGTCTTTAGCTTTTTAAAATCCAATTTTCATCCATGTTTCCATGGTTATGAAAAGCAAGTAACAGCCACATCATTTTGTTAGTGTAAAGTCATGACTTCACTTGTTCTCCACAGTGATATTTACCCTAATAACAGCAGCAGAAAACACTGAATTACTTAATTAAGGCATTAAGATAATGTTGTGCTCTCCCTCTATATCCTTTCAAATGTATACATGAAATTAAAGCAGTGAAATTAGTCAAATGTTGTTTTCATGTTTAGATGCAGTCAGACTATATAAGGCTATGCAGGTTTTCATTTTGAGATGTTGTTTAAAATATTCATGTCAAGGCATCCAGGAAAGCCTCTTGATGGCACAAAGTATGTCAGTGACTGGATTCCATTTAGTTAATGAACATCATACAAAGCTGATCTCAGGTCTGTTCTGGCAGCCCTGTCTTGTGATATTTTTCTCCTACGTTTTCCCCGGACCCTCTGGTCTTACTTTGAATGCTTGCCAACTCATTTTTGAGTTGAACTATGTTGCAGCCATCAGTGATGCTACTGATAACATGACTCGTGCCCTTTGTGGGCTAACCTCATGTCCATTTCTAATTGCCCTCTTCCACAGTTAGGGTTAGGGTTAGGGTTGCTTCTGTCATCATCACTTATTCAAACTGGAAATCATACTGTCTACATTTCCATTCCTCATCCATTCTGTAGAAAATTATAACAACTCATAGTGCCTCGAGAAGTGAGTGTTATATACAATCTATATTTTTTGGGTGAACTATTCCTTATACCCACGTACAGAACTCTTAAATCAACATACAGTACACTGTATGTGTTAAAGTGGAAAAGACACAGATGGGAGGATAAATTACTAACTTAGGGCAAATCAAAACAGATAAACAAGAAATCAGCTAACTTGAACACATCAGGTGAAATTTGAAAAAAAAAAAAAAAATTAGAAAAATAAAATGCCAATCTGATGATTAGGCTAGCTGGCCTTTAGCACGATATCTTAAAGCTACAGTCTGTCATTCTGTTCAGAAACACTTTTTGTTATATTGCGTTAAATGGTCCCTCCACCCTGAGATCAGTCAATACATGATGTGTTCAGAAAAAGGAAGGAAAAGAATCAGACCTCTGTGGCAGCTGCAGGACTGTAAAAACTCTGACCAATCAACTGACACTCGGAGCAAGTAGAAGCACCGATCAAAAGCCTTCATGTCTCATCCTGCTCACAACCCCACTCTGTCTCGCCTCACGTTCAGCACACTCCTCTGTGGAAATACAGAGTTAGCAGGTGAGGGGGCATGGCTTTGGACAAAGCATTGACAGGAGGGCGAGAAAGGGTGGAGCTTAGAGGAGGTGCCACTTTCAAACCTTGCTAACTCTCTTGCTAGCCCTCCAAAATCACTGACTGTAGCTTTAAACAAACAACATATTAATGTGTTAATCAGTGAGCTTGAGGAGTGCTGCTGTAGTACTGTAGTCTAGTTTTGTTACCTTAGACAGTGCCAGGCTAACTGTTTACTCCCATTTTAAGTCTTTATGGTAAGTTAATCTAACAGGCTGCTGGGTGTAGACTGATAATTTACTCTACAGACATAATGACAAAATGTTCTCATCTAATTCAACAAGAAAGCACATAAACATTTCTCTGAATGAAAACAGCCTTCCAGTACAGTAATATTTACAACTCTACTGTAGAGCCATAATGAGACCACTATGCACATAACACGCTCCATAACAGTAAACATGTTTGTGTTCATTCACTGAATCGCCCATTTCTGAGAGCACCCATTGTCAACTACACTTTACCTGTGAAGGAGAGCTCTCACTTCTCTCCAGCTCTTCCAGATTAGCCTGAGGGGTGGTCTGAGTGGAAGTACTTAGTGAGGAAAGTGCTCACTATTTTGTCCGTATTCTGACAGTGAATCATTTCCTCCACTGCATCTGCATGACAACAGCGATGGCCTCATCTTCTCATGTCAACAAAGGCCATCACTTAAAGCAGCTAAATGTATATTGTTATGCTGCGTTTAGAGGAAAGCATCAAGACTAGTGCTAATGAACTAATTTAGTAATCACAGTTGACAGACAGTCTGAAACATTTTAAAATATTAATAAAGGGCACTTGAGGGTTGTGTCAAAGCGATGTGCAGCACAGTGTAAAAACAGCATGTGGCTGCATGTTGTGAGAGCTTCTTCAACTGTAAAGGTGGGACATTTCTGGTTTGTAGGTCACTATAAAAAGAATTATGATATCACGTGGCAGGTGTGAGAAATGAGTGTTGGCCATTACATTGATTTTAATAATCATCTGTTTAAGTGAGACTTACTGTTGTAGTGTACTGTTATGGCTGCAAGTTAGTATAATCCCATCACATTATTTTACTCAGCTGATCAGGCAGCAATGACAGCAGGGGGTTTCACAGAAAAGCTGGCCTAGAAGTTGAGACTGCGGACAATGTTGCGTAACACAAGGATATATCTGAGATGTGCACATGGAGAGGTTTTCAGTGTTGGTACACAGCAGTGGGCTGTGAAGAGACCTCTGTCGGTCTGTTTCGTTACAGATGGAGAGCAGATGGAGGCAGCTAGCTCGCACACCCCACCAACTCAGCTGAGGTAGGGAGGAAAAAAGCAGCTCGATGCACCTATTTGACACTTTGGCGTCATGAAAAGAGCTTCAGTTTAGCGTGCAGCCGAGTCCCGAGCGGAATGCATAAACAGCCGAGTGACACTGATCAGAGCCGACCACATCCTGCGGAGGAGATGCTAAAGGGACAGAGCAGGAACAAAATTTTATTCTGTGATGCAAATAAAAACAAAGTCATGTTAATTATTGATAGCTCTCAGAGCAAAGATACCTCAGGATCCTCTCTTGTTTGAAGAATAATCAATAAAAACCAAAACAGTCAAAGGCAGCCTGTTTCACTGTGCTGTGTTCTCAGTGAGAGAGTCAGGAAAGGGACGACAGGCACAAATCATCAGTTACAAGTCATTAGTGCTTGAGCACAAGCAGCAGTGTATAATGTAAGCAATGTAAATGGATTTTAGACTCTGTATTCATACATTACCTCTCAATATACTTGACACTTGCGTATAAAATTACAGTAATAACAAATACATGAAAGAATAAATAATGAATTAAATTCATAAAATAGGACCATTCAATGTATCCTCATACAGTCTGTATGAGCCTTCCTATTCTGTCCAGCAATGTGTTAATTATCACTCATCCCATGTGTCCAGTCTCAAAATAAACTCAATAAACACCTTCACAGGGAAGAACTTGCTTTGGTTTACGCAACACAACTAGTTAGTTAGGTTTCAAAAAATATTGTGGAAGTAGTAGCTGGATTAAATAATAGATTTTGTGGGATGTATGTGAATCACAATGCATTTACTGTACTTTTCAAGCACTTTATGAGAACAGTCTGGGCTACCTTTTGCTGAGTGACAGAATGACTCATTCCTCTGTCTCGGCCTGTCAGACAAGTACATGATATTGAATTGCTTACTAAGGTTGAAAAAATATTTTTGTTTGGAATGAAACAAACCTGGTCCTGACTTTGGAAAATGTTCCATCCTGGATTAACAGGGAAAAAGTCTTTTGCATTTTATTACTGTTATGACCCCTTCTGTTAAGGTAGGAGGTAGGACACCATCAGTGTGGGCTAGAGTGAACATCTTATGTAAATATGGACAGTTAATTTAATTTTTCATACAGTTCACCTGAGAGGCCGTCAAAGCCCAACTGAGCTGACTGTTCTTCATCTAATTGGAAGAGGCAGCATTCATCTAAGTCGTGAATAGCAATGTAACCCTTAGTGTTACAGGTTCATGTTGTGTCAAAAACTCACTTTGCCAGATTTTATTTTGTGTATTGTGCAATCATTTTCCTACTCTCTCAAAGTCAATACATTCAAAAATATTTTTAAGTATTTTAAAATACCTTGCTAACCTTGACTGCACATCTTGTTACATTCATTTTGTAGGAAAGATGTTTTATGGAATTCATTATAAGGCATTTTCTTTGTCCAGTAGGTTCCATCCATCCATCCATTATCTACTGTTTATCCTCACATTGGGTCGTGGGGGTCCAGTAGGTAGATGATCTATTTCAAATAATTTGGCCTTGTTCTGCTTGATATGAAATACCTCTAACAAAGGCTTTGAAGGCCTCCCATGCGGGGCTGTTTCACGGTATTTGGGGACCTTAGGCGATAGGGGGACCTGGAGTTTGATTCCTGGCCCGCAGCCTGTGTGAAGTTTGCATGTTCTGTGAGTGTGAGTGGTTGTCTGTCTCTATGCGTCCTGCAATGAACTGGAGACTTGTCCAGGGTGTACCCTGCGTTTCACCCTAAGACAACAACAATACAGCCATGACATTGTCAACAATACCATGGCTGTTTGCTGTATGAGTTTTTGCTGCGTAAAAAGAGCATTCTCCACCAGCTAGGTTTGGGATTCTCCAGATGTCAGATGTGTTAGTATTATTGATGAAAGTATTAAGAAAGACACTCAAACTGCTTTTATCTGTTCTACGAGAGACATAATTTCTTTCTGATATGTGGTTGTGATGTTCCCACGCAGTTGGCAGTCTCTCTCTCTTTCTATTGATATTCGCCATCCTCTCTGTGGTATCTATTACCTCTGTGGAGAGGCTGTGCTGTGCCCTCCATGCTGTCATGAAATATTTCTGGTTGTAGGGCTTCTTCTGTGTAAGATTAGGAAAGGCAAGTCAAACTTTTACATAGTGTATTTCACGCATGAGGAAAACACAATGTGCTTCAGATAAAACCATTTAAAATGCATATGAATTTTCAGAGATAGTGTAGGTTCAAGAAGAATAAAAGAGAAACGGCACAGGAAGGCTTAAAAGGAATAAAATGATTTTTCCTTTCAATTTCAAACCCACAGTGTTTGGCGGTGCCACGCATCCGCCTGATCCAGGACTTCATTGAAGTTGTATTAAATGTGCATTAAATGAAATATTGAATTGTAGGATGACATTTGTTACAGTTGTGCCAAAGATGTGACTGTCTTTGGCATATTTTTTATCCATTTCTGTCTTGTATTTAATGTATCGGAAAGCATGTTCATGACATGAAAGAAGCCAAATGCCCCACTCGAGAGGGATCAAAAATAAAGGTGTTTATTTTGCTTCACACAAATAAAAGATCACTGGCAAGGAGATAAAACTGCTACTATGACCTGACTGATATCTTAACTATGAAACAGAAATTGCTCATCACGAGGGTGTAAGAATCTCAACAGAAAATCACTCTACAGAGGACAGAAATCTAAACTAAAGCTACGTACAAACAAAAGGTGAGAAGGAAGCAAACCAACCTGACTTACCGATTCTACAAACAAAACTTAAAAAAAATAAAGAAGCAACAAAAAGGCTCACTCTTGACAGCAGCACTGTGACTTGGCATGAGGAGCAAACAAACTCTGACTTGACGTGGAAGGCTGGCTGACTTGACTCATGGAACAAGACGAACTGGCCCAGGACAGGGAGACAAGGACCATAAAAACATGAGGTAAGGTAATCACAGCTGGAAACAGTAAGGGGCGGGACAAACAATCACTAGATGTTTGAGAACAGGAGGGAAGGTAGTAAAGCGGCTGGAAACAAGACAGTTAATGCAAAATAAAACAGGAAATGACAAGACAACATAACTAAATGTAATGAAAAATATTAACATAGATGACGAGACATGACAGGATTGACCAAAGCTTGAATGTATTTCACTGATTGATTGAGTGCAGCATGTTTGCGACTACCTCAACCTCTGTCTGATACAACAACATGACATGACACTTCTTTCATTTGAAATGACCTTGCCTCTCAACAATATCCACTGAGTGATTTAACAATACAAATTAGCTGAGAGATGGTTGGAGATATGGTTGAAGCGGCAGAGGCCTACATATCCTGACATTTAGCTCTTAATGAGATCAACCCAATACCTGGTATAGCCCTCATCTTTCTTGCTCCACACAGGCTTTCTGCCACATCTGGTCTCCAAGCCTGAAATAACCCCTGTTGACATCGCCAGGCTTATTTTCTCAGATTTGACAAAATACCTCCAGGAGCCACAAGTGACCTATATGAGTAACATTACCATTTCCAGCAAAGGAACAATCAATAGTTTCACACACACCTCTGAATCAACGTAAAGAAACCATTTTTATGACCTAAAAAAATCACATTTGTAGCAGAAAATAGAGCAAGACAACAAAGTGTCACATACGTCGAGATGGTGTGATTTAGCAATGAGTCAGTTGCCTCTGAAAGCCTTTTATCAAATCAGAATCAGGCTTCTTCTAACTACACGCAACATTCCCATCACTTACTTAATGGACCCCATGGCAATCTGTAATCTGGTATGTCATGGCTAATCACACATGTACAACCATAAGTTCCTCCTATCAGGACAGCGTTATGAAGCGAGTTTCACCTCCGTCGAGAGCATGAATCAGTTTAATTAGATTATGCCAACAACGTTCAGGTCGTAATTACGGCCAACACCTGCTTGCTGCTGTCACACTCCTTCACATCAGTCACACTGCAAAAAAAAGGTGATACATTTCTATTTTTTTCTCTTTTATTACTTTTTGTTCCTGGACAAAGTCATCTGCATGGTGTGCTGGCCTGACATTGTTACTGTTTAGAATAAAGTGTTTACTTGATAAATAACGGCCTTTCAAAAAAAAAAAACATTTCAGACCTTGACATTTAAAAATACATGTGTCATTTATTTTTCAAATGAAGCAGTGACACTTATTTTAGTGCCACATTTTTCTCTTTTGTTCAAGACTCTTCCAAGCTAGTGTTTTCATCCCATATTTATGTCAGAAAGCTATTCCACTTGATCAGACATTGCTGCTGCATAGTTTTGATCAAAACTTGTAGAAGGCAGTGACTGTCCATGCATGCTCTCCTTTGCTTGCCCTTTGAGGCCAGCATTCACACACATATATGTGCATTTTATCTTATCTGTATCGTCTAAAGGGCACACAAACATTATTCACACTCTCACACATTAACAACAGTGGCAGGATGCAAAGACTGCTTTTTCAGTAGACTATGAAAATAGAGCCTTTCATTAACACTGATAAAAATTCCATCTTCTTATCGACATGGGAAACGGAGAAGGGCGGGAGAGTTTTACTGCAGCGCTGCTTAGAATAAAGATGCTGCTGGGCAGAGAGGGGGAGGGAGGGAGAGAGAGAGAGATGATTTTGGAGTGAAGGGGGAAAAGATGAGAGAGAGTATCTGTATTAAAGTGAAGCCAAACAGACGCAAAATGAGTCTGGACAATGAGAGGAGCAGATGGTGATTGAGAGGAAAAGACGCGGGAATTGAGAGATGGAAGTGGAAGAACACGAACTACCACAGAGAGGTAGAGAAGGAGTGAAAGACAGATGGAGGGAATGGACTGAGGCGAGGGGGGTTGGAGGGGGTCGGATTGTCTTTACTGCCCTTGTTCGTGTAATCGAGACTCGGGTTGTAGCAGTATGGAAAAAACGACCGCAGTGTGGTGCAGCAGAGAGTCCAAGCAGTGTGGATGCACAAACCGGAGGATGCCTTTGCACCTTGGGACCTGTGCTGAATGCAGGTGGAGTGGTGCAGAGCAAGAAGAGCTGATGGAGGAGGAGGAAGCGGTGATGGTGGAGGGGGAGGGGGTGAGGATGAATGAGGGATGAGGGAGCAGGGCAGAGATGTGAAGGCTGCAGGAACAGGTGGGAAAACAGCAGGTGGTTAAGGGGTGAGAGAGAAAAAAGGTCCTGGTTAACAGCCCAGGCAGGCTACACTATAAAGCACCTTGATGATGCTTTAATGACCCAAACAAGATTCTTCATGGAAAATGAGCTAAAAATGCATAATACAACTTGATAATTTATTGAGCTTGATATTTCAGTTGATTCCCTAATGACTGCTGTATTTATCTTTCCACTAGAGCTTGACAATCAGAGACTGGCATTATGTATATTTTCTCTGAACCCTCCCTCTAGTATTTGCAACCTAATATAGCACTGAGTTAGTACAATGACTGATATAACTGAAGACTTTGAAAATGAAAAAAAGGTGCAGAGTTCACCAGACCTGCAACTCACTCCTCATGTCTGCTTAAGCAGTTCAAAGCTACAAGCTAGCATAGCTCACCGTCAGTGAGGCATGCATTGTACATTGCGTACACTGTATATACACCAAAAAGACATAACATCTCTAGACATCACTGTTTGCTTCTTGTTGTCAAACTCACTCAAATCCTGAAGCTGGAACATTTTCGCTACTTCTAACATCAACTTTGAGAACAAAATGTTCATTTGTTACCTTATATATCCAGGAGCCATGATGAAGAGATAATCAGTGTTATTCACTTCACCTGTCAGTGATGAATATAAAAAAAAGCTAAACTTAAGCTCTTCTATCCATCTGGTTTTAAGAGGTTTTCTCAAAGTCCCTTTTGTTACCAAGAAAACAACTTTTAGCAAAACGAAAAAATACATTCTGTATGTTGCTTGAATCCCCAATCATTTTGTAAATTCCCTAATAGGCTTGATGACATTGTAAGTTGCTCAGTGTTGTTGTCACGTGTCGTGTTTGTGCCATCTGCCTCTTCACACCATGATGGAAACACGCCAAATGATTCAACCTCGCTGTACCTGACACATACTGATGATGACTTAGTATTCAAGGGCCTTCCTGAGGTATCTGAGTTATCGTCAACCTCATCGTTCCCACGCACTCTTGTCTGGCCTGGCGAAAAGGCTGGGGGGACTCAGCCTTAGACTCGGTAATACGCTCAGGCGAGAGAGAGAAATTGCTTCTCTAAGGACACAAACCCTCGTCCAATCAATCTCTTGACAAAGCAGAGTTCCGCCTGAATATTTTCAAGAGGCACCCCTGCCCCGTCCTCCTTTGTAGCTGCCACAATGAAATCCTCAGTGGAGTCTTGTACTGATCAAAGGTTATTCCCGCCATCTTTTATCAAAAAAAAAAAAAAAGAAGGACATCCATTGTTATTAAACCCTCCGTTACCTTTTATTGAGACAAGCGTGAGTCTTTAGGGCAGGCGTGGCGTGGGCACACAGAGTGTGAAGTGATACCGCACAGCGCAGCGGCCTTTAAGACAGCTTTGTTCATTGACAAGATAAACATGGAGCCCAAACCCAAATGTCCTCATGAAATATGCATCTTTCTAAAGGGACATGAGGCATGTTTATCTGAAAGGCTGTGTGCTGCCAGTGCTAAAATGTGAGAAGCCACCAGTGGCCTTATTGTCACAGTTTCTATTATACGAGCAGAGGCTATGATGATGACAAAGCTAAATGTTCTTTGGAGCTGCCTGTGTACTTCAGCAGTTTCATCCGATGCTGCTCATTGTGTGCAACATTCCCTGAGGTGTAGTACTTTCTGTAAATTTCCTGCAGATACTTTGAAGTACCAGGACTACAGGATGTGTGATGTCTGACACTGGCAGGAAAAAAAGTGTGATGACGGTCCAAATCCTTGAACTTTACTTTTCTGGGAGTCCATAATGATGAAATGACATGAAATATTTTCAAATTAATCATCATGTTGTTGAACCAAAAGCTACGTAACTGTAATGTTCTGTTTGGGGTCGTGGAGACTTTGGGCTCTGGAAACCAGACGGATCTGCATGGTCATGTTCAAGATGCTTTTGCCTCTGCTTTGGGCAGTTAACGATTTGTGTTGCGATTCTCTTCCTGGTGTGACTGACACTGGCATTGTTGAATCAGAGGAGGAAAACATATTTAGCCATCTGCTGACATCCTGAGCTAGGAAAGTACCTCATTCTGTATTTGTACAGAGACCAAAACTATGTGTATAAATATACCCTGATCAGTCATAACATTATGACCACTGACAGGTGAAGTGAATAACACTGATTATGTCCTCATGGCTCCTGGATATATAAGGCATCAAATGAACATTTACTCCTCAAAGTTGATGTTAGAAGTAGCAAAAATGTTCTAGCATCAGGATTTGAGTGAGTTTAACAACAAGAACCAAACAGTGATGTCTAGAGGACTGGATCAGAGCATCTCCAGAAGTGCAGCTCTGGTGGGGTGTTCCTGGTCTGCAGTGGTCAGGATCTATCAAAAGTGGTCCAAGGAAGGACCAGAGACAGGGTCATGAAAGGACAAGGATCACTGATGCAGGTGGGGAGTGAGGGCTGGTCCTGATGGTCTGATCCAACAGACCAGAGGAGTTAATGCTGCTGAAGATAGAAAGGAGTCAGGATACACAGCACAGCTTCAGCGGTCAGAGGTCAGGGCTGTTCTGGCAGCAAAAAGAGGGAGACCAACATAATATTAATAAGGTGGTAATAATGTCATGTCTGACTGGTGTACATGTATTAGCAGACTGTGGTTTAAACAACATTGCTGCCCAATTTATGTTGATGGAGCAGCTGCAATTTTCGCACTGATCTATCCAAATTTCATTTTCACAAGTCAACATTATTATGTAGTAATTTTAGCATAATTTTGATCCGTTAAATCACAGCTCAATCTGTTTTTTTAGGGTTCATATCACACATGCATGTATGTGGTTTTCCAACATATCTGGGACTGATGAACTCTGAACAAATTATCCTGGCAGTTCAACTCATAAAGCAGGGCGAACATTTGTGTTGCACTCGGTGTTAACACATCTTTCTCTAAAGCAGCCAAGATGGATGCAGCTGCTGTGGGGAAATGCTTACAAACATGATATTTTTCCTGAGGTCTGTTGCAGAAAATGTCACATCATTTCTGTCTCAAGTGCCCTGGCTGTGAAACATGATTAAATACAATGGATTTCCCTGCGCTCTATATTTGTGATTTACTTTGTACACATGACTGCACCTCTCAAATTCCAGATGAGTTTATATGGATTTCTGTTAATGGAGTTCCATAACAATTTGTTCATAAGAGGTCTCACAGGAAGTTGCGCCTCTCTGGGTTCTCACTGATTCTGAAACTAATTCACATTGATGTAGGATAACATGTTGTGCAAATTTAGCAATGAATGATGGGTGACAAACAAAATGAATATACATGTATGCATGCTTTGTCCATGTTACATATAAAACATGAAAAGCCCCTTGGTTTATGGTCATTTGTCTCGTTCATCAAACAGTCAAGTCCAGCTTGTGACAAAGGGAAGGGAAAATTATTTTACTATACCCCAATGTATGTTCTGTCAGTCAGCTAATCAGTTAATGAACAAATGGTTTCGGCTTTTAAAATGATGTTGTTTAAATCTAGTTTCCACCTTTAACACTGAAATTTGAAGACGTAAACCACAGAGTGAATGCCCAAGGAGCCCAGTCAGAGCCACGTCATAACGGCAGTGTAAAATGTCACAGCAGTTTTCTTTTCACCCAGCAAAGCTTGAGTGGTGCAAAATCAAAACAGGGCTTTGCAAAAAATCCAGAGCTGACAAAACTAACTGTATGGTGTTACATTTGTGCCACTTTCCTGAGTGAACAAAGACAGGTTTTGAGCGAGCAAATGCATGAGCAGGAAAAACACTGAGACTCATTGGTGATTGTGGCATGAGCAAAAATAAATTTACTCAACACAGAATATATGTCTGTGCTCAAATGTGCTGTGTCTGTGCTCAAATGTGCCGCATCTACTCGCTAAAAATCTGTCTTTGTTCGCTCAGGAATGTGGCATAAATATAACGCCATGTAACTGAGACTCCATTTGAGAACAGATTATATAGCGGCTGCCACTTCTGTGTGTCCCGGGAGTCCTTTCAATACATTTGTGATCGAACCAGGCAGTATTTACTTGTTGGTCCCAATAACCCGCCCCAAGCCCCCGGCATTATCGGTGCTTAGCTCTGGACCAGCAAAGACTTGGTGCTTGCCTGGCCCCAGTTTAAAGTACCAGGGGCCGGTGCTTAGGGTGTGGAAACACAAAGAACTGGTGCTAGGTCAGGATCTGGCCCCAAACCAGCTCTGAAACCACCCCGGTGGAAAATGAGTATTACAGAGCCTTCAAGCCTTTGTTTTTATCTCATGTACACAAATAATAATTTGCACATGCAAGTTATTATTGTATGCAACAACATTAAAAATCTATTTTGGGGGGGATTTCATGAGCCCTGCTGTTAGTTTTGTTGCTACATGTAGGTAATTCACAATGTAAACAAATCTTTTAAGTTAAAATGCAGCAACTCCAACCTAAGAAAACATAACTATGAGGGCATAATCTATAATTATCCACAACACTGGATCTTATTTACTATGGTTTTATGACTGCAATTTAAAAGGTAGCTACACTATTATCCTCTGAATGTTGTATGTAGAGTATAAAATAGAATAAATTAGATACTCAAAATTGTAGTGGTAGTAAAACAAGAACTTATTGTTATTTCAAATCATGAATATTCTCCGAATGTTAAACTGAACTAAGGATTTAAAAACAAACAAAAACAGTGCATTAGCTTGTATACCATCTGTCACATTAGGGTCCCATATGGCTAACTGATAAATACAGCAGCCGGAGATCACCAGCTTTAATTATAGATCTGTTTTTTCTCCCTGTATGCCTGGGAACCCAATTAAGGCATGTGGTGCACTCTGTCACTGTGATACTCTGGGTGTTTGTGATAAATCAACGACCCCAGCACTGACCACTAATTATAAGGCAGTGTCCAAATACCTACATTCCTAACTTGAGTCGGTGCCTTTGCTAATTGGAGTGAGTACATGTCTCCTGCCATGATTATTTCTTTAGAATATGGATGTTTGTTTAATCCTCTGTCACTTAAATATGTCATGTGGAGACTATCCAAGTGACAAAGTCCTCTAGCAGCTGTGAGAATTATGACTGTTGTACATCATCACAACGAGTACTGTGATCCTTAAGAAGCTCATTATTTTAGTTCAAAACATGAAGTCTGAGCTAAAACTTAACCAAACCTCAAAACAATTCATATGTACATACATTTTCTGAACTATGCTATCTATGGCTTTCTACAGCCAGTAGATGGTTAGCTTTGCTTAGCATAAAGAATAGAAACAAAGGGGCATAGCTAGCCTGGCTCTGGACAAAGATGAAAACCTTCATAGCTGCATGTCACTGATTTGAAATAACATCTAATTTATTTAATCTACACAAAAATGAACGACTGGCATGATTTGACTTTGATGTTGCACTTTGGTATTTTGAGTCATGCAGTTGAATTGCTCAAGAATGACAATGTCCTTCATATTGCAAACATGACATTATTCATCTTAATTAAAAAAAATATGCAATTTAGCAACTTATGTGTATATATATATATATATATATATATATATATATATATATATATATATATATATATATATATATATACGTATATATACGTATATATATATATATATATATATATATATATATATATATATCAGCTTTACTGACAGCAGCAGTGTTCATGACAAAAGAAGTAGTTACTGGAAGTGTTTTGCATAATCACACATTTTGTGGTAAAAGTGGCTTATATCTCCATCAGAGGAGGACCACAGCAGTTTGCACTCTTCCTGAGGGATGTGAAAAGAACAAGGAGCATAGAATGAAATAGAAATTAATTGGAAATGACTAAATTTAGCAGGAAAATGAATATGAAATAAAATATCAAAAATTGATAAAGTGGAAGATCTTCAAAACACTTCCTATTGAAATCAGTGAATCATCTTCTTTTTTTTTTTAGAAATTTTGTCCTCCATTGTCATGGAGATATCATTCTATCTGTGGTGCCCATTTATGTCGACTCTTTGCAAAAATGAAAATACAGCAGGTTGCAAAGCGAGTGTTTGATGCAGGAAAAAGTAATATCTGAGTATTGATCGGCAACTCTATAAATCCCAGCAGAGGCAAAATGTGGCTAAAAAGGACACTTTTATCTTTCAAATGCAAAAAAAGTGAAAAAGGGCAAAAACTTAGACATCACAAGCTACATGTAAACACTTACACATGTAGAGAAGGTTTAACTACTGAAGTAGAGAGAGTGATTGGGTGGTCAGGAGGGGGCCCTTTAATTACACTTTAAAAATAAATACAAATATGCGTTATCACACGTCAGAGTTTTTAATTAATTTAGAACTTTTCAGTTATTGGCTCAAATGACTTTGCTTCAGCTCCACAAGCTGCATGCAAATCTTCGTATTTTCGAGGAAATCGTCTGTTCTCGAATACTAATTGTGCTGGACACCTCAGCCAAGAGGTAATTATTACCATACATAATGTTTGTAAAATCAGTTTCAGCTTTAATGCCTGGGACCAATAAGTGTACTGGCACTGTTAAAAGAGGCTACCGTTAACAGTATTCAGAGTCACCCAACTTACAAATAAGAATATAACGCTAGCTTCAAATGAGCCTTGTGCTCACAGAGCTCATTGTGAATGTCTCCTGATATGAATTACTTAAGGACACAAACATTAGCTCTGCAGCAATCACAGCTCCGTTAGCTGCAGTGCTCCGTCTGTAAACATGTCCCTGTAGCATTAGGGGAAATAAAGTACTGGGAGGATCTGGACTGTATAGAATACATTATCTATGTATTATCTATGACAGCGCTCAGTTAGCCGCAGTGCTAACCGAGCTCTGGAGCTCCGGAGGACTGCTTTGTAAACATGGGCCCATACAAACAAAGCATGGATCGGTACCAACTGTCCGGGACACTACAGACATGGAGCCTGTAAGTTATTTCATTTTGTATTGCTTTACTATGTAGCTCTACTTAGCATGATGGCTTGTAAACATGTCCCTGTAGCAGCAGTTCGAGCCGCCCAAAATGATCTGGGTGGGAAATCCAGACAGGGGGTGGAAACCTTTCCCTCCTTGATGTCAAATAGGGAATATCCAATAGCAACACGTTTGGGCTGTCTTTTTTCAAATGTGTAAAAGTATAGGGCATTGCTTGGTTTACATATTTCACCATTTCTAGTCATGTGGGGGGTCTTAAGAATGTTAGGGAAACTCATATTAATGTTCAAAAACCTCAAAAAAGGAAACTTTCATGCCATGGCACCTTTAAAAGTGTACGCTGTGTCAGTGCTTCCTCCTGCTGATCACGGCTGCTTTTCATCACTCCTCTCTCATCCTGCGCATCAGTTTAACTTCCCTGGCACATTCAGAGTCATCCAGGCTTTTTTCCACTGCACCCATGTTCTCTGTTCTGCCCGCTCTATATGATGCCTTTTGAAGTATTCAGTCCTAACCCCTCCATCTTATTACCTGTGTCCCCCGCCATGCAGCTGCTGCCTGGGTGTGCATGTGAGTAGCAAAAGCTCAGAAACCTTGATTTGATTAAACCTCATCTTACATAGCCTTCTATGTCTGCTCTCCAGGGCAGCATTGAGCCTGCTCAAGACTAAGCCTCTCTCTCACCACTCAGGTGGATTTGCCATATATGACTGGTGGACATGGTGGTATTTGAAGTGGTGGCTGTTGGAGAAAGATGAGGGAGGTGAGGCTGAGATGAAAGGAGAGGTGGATAGCAGGAGGACAGATAGGGTAAAGGATGACAAGGTAAGGATGCAAAGAGAAGCAAAGAAAATGGGATAGATGGAGTGATGAAGAGAGGGTGATGTGTGAGTCGGTGGGGAAAATAGAGAGCTAATGGTGGGAAGGGGGGAGGGCTTAGGTATAGCAGAGCAAGCTTTGGGGAATGAGGTGTTAATGATGGGAGTCAGGGGAGTAGGGGAGGGGAGAGGTAGGGATGTGAAAAAAGTGAAAGAGCAGCACAATTAAGAGGCAAGGAATTAAAATGTCAGTGAAGTCGTCGGGGAGAATGAGAGAGACAGAGTGAGGGAGTGCTAAGGGGTTTAAAGATAGCCTCACTCAGCTGAGGCATGAACACACACACACACACACACACACACACACACACACACACACAGGATGGGACGGCAAGGCTGAGTGATAAAAAAGAAAAACAAAGGCACTCATGTGAGCATGGCTGGTGACGACCAGAATCAGGACGGAAACTTAACATGATCGTCATTAATGATAATTTTTTTCTTGACTAAATGAGGAAACAATTAAAATGAAAACAATTTTGCAGAGCTCAAATTCAAATATATTTAATTCACAATGTTACAAAACGGATGACAGGAATTGGATAACAGGCGTTTGAATGAAGGTCAGACATGCTCTGTACAGCCACCATGTTACTTCCTGCATGCAAACCATAACCAGAATCCTCTGATACAAACACAGTTTCTTGGATAATAGCCGTGACTTTCATGATGGCCACACACTGCTTAACAATGCCCACTGGTCTATTTGTCACCGCTCTTTGCTTTGTTGACCCACCCTGATTATTTCCATCTCCTTGCATCCCCCCCACACACTCTCCTTGTCTCTCTCCATCCTACATCTCATGCCCTCTTGTTGGTGACGCTGCCTGCCACTGCATTTAGTCATGCAGACCTCATGGGACTGTTTGTTACTCTTTCTACTTGCTGCCCCTTTTCTTCCTCCCTCTCTGTTTCCATTAATAATTTGCAATGCCACTCTTGCTCTGCAGGGCAGTTCTCATTGGTCTCCATTGCTTTCTCCTCCAGCTCTGATTTGTTATGCCACTGCCATTCCCTCACACATATCTCATTGGTCACTGTCCGCTGAGCTTTCTATTACCCTACCTCTTGCCTTGCCTTTACCTCCTCCCCTCCACATGCTGTTTGATCTCATACTTTCGCTGTCAGAGATTTGTTTCTCCCTATAGCTACTGAGGTGTTTTTCATCTGCACAACACAAAAGGATGCTCAGCATCGGGAGGCTGCGTGTGAGGCCAGCAGCATCAGTTTTGACCATATTTCCTTTCAGGGGGAATTACTCAGTCAGATTTGCACACATAGTGCAGGTATTGCTATTTCAATCTGTCATTAGTATCACCTGAATGCACCGGAAAGGCATATTAAAAGGCTGACAGGGAATATGGGGCTATTATTGGAAGACAGAGAAGGCATACGCTTTGAGAAATCCTGTTTCCTATTAGATGTGATTGTGTGTGTGTGTGTGTGTGTGTGTGTGTTAGGGAGAGGATACATTTATGGAAATACCAAATCATGACAAAATAATTTTAACTTTGAAGTCACTAAATCACAGTGACACAAGCAAAGCAGTTCCTGCTGAATGTTAACTAGCAGGAGGTTTTGTCTATAAAAGATGTGATATGAGCTGCTCTTTAATAATCTAAAGGGACTAATTAGCTAAAAGACTGTAAAATCAGTTCATGTCTACACCTCCTGCTCACACATATCCAACAGGATAAATGGCAACCCCTGCTGCAGAGAGGAAATGACACTGACCTCTTTAATATGCTAAAAGTGAGGCTGTCCTCACCAGAACAACAACGACAGCACCGCTTGTTTGTTCAAACACTTTAAATGACTTTACTGACGAACGAGCGCTCACAGTTGTGAGAGTAATGACTGCCTTCAGTAGCAAAGCCACAAACAGCGTCACATTGTTTTGTTGTTGCAAAAAGAATCTTTCAGTCTGGTCACAAGGAAACATTGATTTGTGCGTCTCTTGAAACAGATGGTACAGGGAGTGAAGGGCAAGCTGGCAAACTACTGCGGCAGGAAAAGCCTCCTGTTCTGCCGATTTTGGAGCGTTAACACATTATTCCAAGATGACAAGCCCTGCTGCACTGTACTGTAGTGTACAGCCGTGGCCAGACAAAGGTCAAGGTCAATGGTCAAGGGTCACTGACTCAAGTATGAATCTGCTAATTATGACAATTTCACACAAAATTTTACATAGCATTAAATAATAAATGCTTAAGTTGTGGTGTAGGCGGATTTCTAGCTCTTGCTTTCACTCTGTGTATCACAGTTTATGTTGTATATATACATATATATATATATATAGATATATTTGTATATCTACAAATCTTCTCAAATAGTTTTGCTTTTTAGCTGCTTGTATTGTATTATATTGTACACTGTTGGTTGCCTGCTCTGACAGTCGACCTCATCACTGTTAAGATGGTTTGAAACGGATCAAGAATTGGCACATCAATCTTTACCAAGTTGAACTCTCCACAAACGCTCTGCACAGCAATTCCATTCAAGTTATTGAACTCAAAATGAAAATAAAAAGAAATGTTGCTCTTATAAAAGGTTTGTTTGGGCTCTCCAGGTGATCAGGGTGGATGTCTTAAATGAGTCACTATATGGATGTTTTTTGGACAGCCTGATCTCACAGGAATATGTGAAACACCTGCCACCTCTTAAAGGGGAAGAGACGATTTTTAAAAAAACTGGACCTTTTTTCTGGGAAAAAATACTGTCATTTAGGCACCCATTTCACTTCGGAGTCATATGGAGTATTTCCGACGATATTTGGATTTGATGATATCCATTTAACAGGAGTGAATGGGGCACTGAAATTCAGCCAGTAAATGACACAAACTTGACCATTTCTCAAATAACAGATGTTTAATAAGATGGGCTACACTATTACTATTCTAATTTGAGTCAGGAGTTGTATGTAACTTGAGAAAATTTGATCTGTAAACAGACACTACTTCCTGACATACAATTTCTGACTCAAATGTGAATAGTAATGGTGTAGCCCATTTTATTAAATGTCTGTTATTTGAGAAATGGTCATGTTTGTGTCATTTACTGGCTGCATTTCAGAGCTCCATTCACTCCTGTTAAATGGACATCATCAAATCAAACATCGTTCAAATACTCCAAATGACTCCAAAGTGAAATGGTGAGTAAATGACAGCATTTTATCTCAGAAATAAGGTCCAATTTGTAAAAAAACACTTGCCCTTTAACAGGGAAATAATGACAGTGGAAGTCAATGAGGATCCTTTGTCATTCTGGACACACAAATTCCAAGGCCAACAGAAACAGGTTTTAATCAGAGGTAGGATGGGTCAGGCCAGAAAATAAAAGGCATTATTGTTTTTGAGAAATTTCACAGCAAACAGTTAATTTAATCCAAATCCTCTTCTGTTGTTTCCAAAAGCTAACCAGTAGTTTTTGTCCTATGTTAAATTGTCTCTGTGGTGGCGACACCATATTAAATTAAATAATGTGCTGTTAGGAGGCCACGGTCATTACACGTATTCCTGCCACTTCAAAATCAATTGTGTCGAAAGATAAAAGATGAAACTTGACCACAGCACAAGCTTAATGAGTGATGAGTTCTTCTTCCTGCCACAGGTTTATGGTTGTAGAAACCAGCTTTATCTCAGGCAGTCACTGTCTGCTGCCACTGTTAAGCACGGGGGTGGATCTGTGCTGGAGTGAGCGTCCATCTCATGGGAGTCATTAGGTTGGCTGATTGCTCTGCACAGTCGTATAAAGGCTGAGGTATATGAGGGCATTTTATAGCACCAGGTGCACCTTAAAGTGCAGACACGGCTACTGATGTTCTGAAATTCCAGAGACATTAACTCCAACAATTTAACGATAACAATAAAATTCAAGGAAGTTTTTTTTTCTATATTATTCCTTTCATATAAGAAGCAAATGAAAGCAGACAAATATAAGATATATATGGGTTTTTAAACAGCTTCTTCCCTAAATACTTTATGACAATGACTGCCATTTAGTTCATCCATCAGTGTGAAGAAAGCTCTGATATCTCAGTCAAAGGTGGATTAAACACCCGAGCCAAAATATTAAATGTGACATCTCACCCTCAGAGTGTAATTAAATATTTTGGTATCAACTTGCTTGTCGCAGGGAAGCTACATAATGCTTCTGGGGAAATATGTTGTGTACTCAAAGAATTCAGCATGACGGGTGGTATCTAGAGATCTCAGTACAATTTAAAATATAGTACACGTACAGAAATGAAGCATCAGCTCTTGTGTCTAAAGCCAATTTAGCAATTAAGATGTCTAATAATAAATGATGCTATTCATTAAAATTTGTCCATTTACCACCTTCGCTTGTCTTTTTGACACAGATATGAGGCTCTTTACACCCTTAGGGTTTATAATATATAATATACAATATAATGCTGCAGATTGAGTGTATTGATGTGTTTGAGTGGTTCAGGAACTGCACTTTCTAATGGTTTTCTCCATGACTGTGCAATATATCCTTCCTTTCTGTTTCTTCTATGTTTTCATCTTATTGATGTCTTGATTGCCTGATTGCTTTGGCAGGAATTTATGTCTACGTATTCTGTTAGCCACTATATTTCTTTGGCTTTTTCAGTGCATTTGGATCTTGGGAACTATAAATGTGTTGAACTGTATTTCCCATATGCGCTTGGAGGCGATAGCACTGCTGTGCTCTGCTCGGCCCCAATATGAGATGTTAGATTTGGTTTGTGTCAAACAGTATGAAGGTGTGCACCACAGACTGTATGTAAAGATGGATGGCATGACAAAAGTATACACAGGTATACAGTTATACATGATCTATATAAATCATAAATATATCAATTAACGTCAACCTATTCACAATAAACTATAAGCCTGGCTTTCAGACTTCATCATCATCAGTCCATCTCATTGACTCTACTTTTTCTAAATTCTTTGTCAGTCACGAATTAGAAAAAAGTAAGTTAAAATTACAAATGGTTTTCTCTGTTTATTAAGTTATTGCACCCACAGTTTTGAGAAGTGATAAAATACAGAAAATAAACTGTTAGCACTGGTGACAGCTGCTACCACAGAAGATTAAAGTTATTTGGTAAGGCAAAGGAAATCTGTTCTCCTTATTATACAGTCACTGTTCTTTATGTTTGTGCGGATGGAACCTTCATTATCATTGTTGTCAGATACTTGCCCGTCCTGGGGGAGCCTTGTTTACTCATGTGGTATATGGCAAAGTGACTCGAGCACACAGCTCTCAAAGGAGGGCACATTAAGATCAGACAACACTTGAGGGGACCGGGGACTGACAGTAATTTACTTCAGTATGATTCCTCCATAATGAATTCAACAATGGATGTGCAGAAAATTAAAAAAATGAGAGCCTGAAAAAATGAGACCCGATGCGTGAAAAAAGCAGTCTCTGTTGGTCAAATGACACGGTGTCTCTCTCCCTTCGTCAGAGGTAAACAATTATTTACTCATAAAATAAACATGTGTAACATTAAATCAACCATGGGTTTCTAAACAGCTGATGGTTGCTTAGGATGCGCGCATGTGTAGTGTGTGATTTATGGGGCAGTTTTAGCACCTGGCGTTAGGGAAATAAGCAGCAGCGCATTAGCGGTGCATGAGTTGGTCCCTCCACTCTGACTTTGCCCTGGGACTTGATGACTGCTGTCACCACGTCTGACAAACCGGGTGCCACTGCAACAAATCAGCCTCCTCCCAATCCCAGTCGATATAATGAGACCAGACCTGCAGGCAGCTGGAGGTCTGTGTGTGCGTGTGTGTGTGTGTGTGTGTGTGTGTGTGTGGTTGTGCAGAGGGATGGGGGAGGAGAGAATACTCAAGAGATTAGAGATTTATTGATTACCCTTTGCAGTGTCCCTCCCCCCGCCCTCTTCTCCCAGTCTTCTCCATTCTCAGCCAGTGTATTTATAGAGGGTTGTAGAGGGCCGTGTTTTCCACTGTTTTCCAATGTGTTGTGGACTTCTAGTGACCCACCTTCCCTTAAAACATCATTCCAGAGGCTTATCGAGAGCTCCGACATCAGTATTGGTGTAATAGAGAAAGAACATGAAGGCAATAAGCTCTGCTATCAAGCGGGCCACCTCTC
Source organism: Synanceia verrucosa (assembly GCA_029721515.1). Lineage (NCBI taxonomy): Eukaryota > Metazoa > Chordata > Actinopteri > Perciformes > Synanceiidae > Synanceia > Synanceia verrucosa. Next base: position 25,533,310 of record CM056549.1, read on the forward strand.
CCCTCCTCTTTTAGTCTTTATAAATGCACCATGATGTGTCTTGCAGCTGCACTTTGAACAACGTTAAAATGTAAATGCAGGATGCACCCAGCTGTTACAGTTCTGATGGGCATGAAACAGCTGAACATAGACCTGTAGATGACTGTGTTGCGCCTCTGCACGCATCCTTTGATTATGACTGTGTTTAGAATATGATTTAATGGGAATGTGGAGGGTGGGGGGAGACAGATGAAAGAACAGGCATTTGCACAAAGTTACAGGCTTTTTGCACCAGGATATGTTGGCTCTGGAGGTCTAGCATAGACTGCACAAAATCATATGGACTAGTCCGAGCACAAGAAGAAGTCGAGTGGCATTGTTATAGAGCCACAAAGTCCGTGTAAGGAGAGCACAGCACTGGTTTCTTCTCTCCATGACAACATTCCCTGACTTTAATCAATGACAATGAAGGTCTCCTAATTTTATAACTAAGCAGTTATTTATTCCTGTTCCCTAATCATAAGCAACTATTTATGCCCAAACAAATTCAACTAATTCAACCACAGTGCTGTCACATCCTAAAACAGATAAATTTGTAGAACATTTTAGTTTAAGTCCTGTTGGAAGAAGTTTAAACTCAAGATACAGGATTCAGATGTACGACTCAAGACAAGGTTTTCAAGGTTGAAAAACAAAAACAAAAAAAAACAAAAAAAAGAAGAAAAAAAGAGTCACCTGGACTTGCTTGAAGTCTAGTTGGCTCTTTTTGATTTGCCTTGACCTGGATGACTGAGAACCTACACAGGCAATTTGGACAATATAGAAATGACAACAACTTGAACATGAACAGACAAGAGAAACTCAGGACAAACGGAAACAAGGACTACGTATACATGAATTTAGGGGATACAGGTGATAACAACCAGGTGAGGGGAAGACAATTAACTAGGAGAACCAGTGTGAAAAACATTTCATAAATCTTTCATGAAGCTATAGGAGAGAAAGAGCAATAAAGGAGGTTACCACAGAGCAAAGAAAATGATCTAATAAGAAGGATGAACTAACAACCAGCGATCTAATTTAGAGCAATGAATGGAGGTCATGAATTTGTCGAGCACTGTACCTGTCGAGGGAGACACTAGGCCTCACAGCCAAACACCCTGCAGGTTTACAGATAGCCTTTTCTCTTGCCAGCTCAAATGAGTGATTTAATGTGTATCCCAGACTCACAGAGTGAGAACAAGAGGATGACTGCAGGAGCCTTTACAACGCAGAAAGGCTACGCTGCAATATGCTTGAGTGAGAGCTGCTACAGTACGACATTATCATAGAACATCAAAACACCCCAGGGGAATATATTTCTTTTATCACGCTGCACCCTCCTGATAGATCAGAAGATATTAAGCATCCAAGTACAGATGTTATTCTGCAATTCTGTGAAGAGAAGATAATTTAGTGAAGATGCTTTGTGCCTCAGCAGAGCAGCCAAGGTTAAAAATCAGTGTACTCAGGAACCAGAAAATGATGCTGTGACTTCACATTCAGACACAGATACATTCTCCCTACCCATGTCTAATGTATTAGTATGAAATCTGGATGGGCAACAGTCTGTGGTGCTCTTAAATTTTCACAGCTTCCCCCAGTGTGTATTCAATAAAGGGTGTCTAAATGTAGTTTGAGACTTGGAAGTTCATTTCAATGATAAACACAATGTAATCCACTAATACACACATACACCTGAGGAATAAACTTGCAGCAGGACACCTTGACCCACAAGGTTAAACACTTTTTGATTTTCATTCTGGGGGAAACTGAAGTTGAACATGACTAGTGCTAGTCCTTATAAATCCTGATGTAATCGCACTCTTCACAGGTTTATAGCAACACGGCTAAGTGCCTGAAATGAAAGTGTAAAACATGCTAAATGGGGGAGAAAAGTGGGAGCTGGAAAAGAGGCATGAGGGATTAGAGTAATTTTTAGTAGTTTGCTACGACTCAAGATGACAAGATCATTTTGTTTTCAAATCTACTCACTGTCACCTACTCTTCTTATCCACCATCCTTTAACTCCCTTATTCTGCTGACCAGACCAGACTGACCATCCTTTCAAGACTCCTTCCTCCCCTGAGTGCAGAACAAGTGATTTCCAGGCTGGGCAGATGCTGTCAGGCTTCGACGGTGAAAAGTAGTTCAGTGAGTTCCTTGCATGCCCTTTCCTCCAGGTATGAAGTGGCTAATGCTGAGGTAAAACTGTCCGTGAGCTCGCCAAGCTTCATGAGATGCTCAAGTCTCAGTCTGGGGGAAGCTTACATGCCAGAGGCAAGCTTTAGCATTTACACTGTAATGCTACACTGGTGGTTGTGTATATGTATTTGTGTGTATATGTGATGGAAGGAAGCCAGATTCAGGAGAGAACTGCTGCTAAACATCCAATCCAATTCACTGTGGTGAAATACTGTACCTGGGTACAATTTGGATGTATTTCTACTTCATAGTCAGAGGGTAATACTGTACTTTTTATTCCACCGCAATTATCTGACAGCTGTTCTTACTACCGTACTTTCCGGGCTATAAGGCGCACCTGAGTATAAGCCGCACTTTATGTCACGTTGTAACATGACATATTTACCGGTACACAGAAAGATGGTAAACAAAGTGTATTTAAATATTTATTTACGGTACATACCTTAACTGCTTTTTCCAAACAGTACCTGAAACGCAGCTGTAACATGGCACTAAAACGGCAGTTACACGGCTGGTTAAAAAAACAGAAAAGTAATTGAAGGCTATCGTCATATTTCTCCTGCGCACTGAAACCACCAGTTGTTTTCTTCAATGTTGGACTTCAGCCTCAGAAAGGCTCCGTCACACACCTTCTCAGTCTCTCTCTTTTGTAGCCAGATCGCATCATATGCATTTCTTCATGTGTTATTCATGATAAGGGTGTTAAAAGTTAAGCTTAAAAATAGCATCTTCCCTGACGCATCACGTCTTCCACCTGTCTGTCTTGCTCCTGTGCGTCCTGCGCGGGCGCACCTTGCCATTAGCCCGTAAAAATTTTGAAACAGCTGCATCGTTGGGTTCAAAGCATGAGAAAAAAGTAGCGGCTTATGGTCCGGAAATTACGGTAGTTACTATTCAGTAAAAAGTAAATGATAGGGCTGATGAAGTTAATGCATTAACCCAATCAATTGGTGTTAATATGGTAATTTGCGAGAGGCTGGCACAAGGCACTTTCGATTTTAAAAAACAGCTGGCACTCAAAGAGTTAATTATGTTAATGCACTAATTTCAACAGCCCTAATAATTTTTTTTTGGAATGTATGAGAAGTGAGAAGTTGAAACTAACTCCACCTCAACCTGCTACAACAGTAAAATGTTGCTCACACACTGGTGCATCATGTTACAGGTACAGTGCTTTTACTTTAAGTTCATTTTGCTGATGATACTCTTCTACTTTTACCTGAGCAGGATTTTGAATGCAGGGCTTACATACACTAGTAATTTTACTTCTATATTGATGTATTTATAAGTCACCTTCCACCAAAATAAGTCTACACAGTGGGAGGAAAACAATTATCTCACACTTGCTCTAGAAACACAAAGCTTGATGGTCATGACATGCTGCACAGAGACTGACTCATGTATTCATAATGGCAGGTTGTCATGGTGGCTCGGGGGTTAACCTTGATCACATCATGTAACAGCAAGATTCCCACCTTCTCCTTTGTTTGAAGGAAACAGGTGCCTGCTTGAAGCCCTGCTTCAATCAACCAACCACACACTTCGATTGATGTGTATACGGTAGCATGAGTGCTTGTATATGTGTATGTTTTGGTTCGGTACGTTTCCGGCTTTGAAAGCCTTTTTTTTTTCAGTTTGGTATGGGCAGAAAGAAAAACCCTCAAAATGTCTTACATTCATTTATTATGAATTATTGAACTTTTTCCCAATTGTTTCAGACAATAGAATATAGAAAAATAGAAACAATATAATCCTGCTTCTATAAACCAGATATAAAAAAACCCACTTCAACTAAATGTATTCTAAACATTATTATTACTTCTTCTTCAGTCTCTCCCCTTCAGGTTGACATCTTAAATGTTTTTAGTCTTATGGCAAAGCTGCTGTGTGACATGAATGAGTGAGTGAATGAATGAGCTGCTGTTCTCTATGCCTAAAGCTGCTCACAGACTGGAGCAGACTGTGAGTGGAATGTCTGCACTCATCACACTTATCACTGCCACTTAGTAGTTTCCTGTGAAACTTCTGTAAATCATAAGCTCGATGTCACATTTAATGTGGGTGAAAATTACATGTTGAGCAGTGTTTAGTGTGACACCAGTTGCGCGGTCGTAAAATTTGAGCTTTGCATGAACGGGCTTTGCAGACACCTGCGGGACCTCCACAAAGTCTGTGTCACGTATGTTCTGAGTGTACTGTACACATGAGATTCTGTGTGAATGTGCACTTCACACAGACTTCAATATGTCCATGTGGAACTCACACAAATTAAAAGTTCCACATCAAACAGCGTCTTTCGTTCCTTTTCTTCTCAACCTGTTCGTTTCGGCACACAGCTGTACTGAAACGGTTGGGTTCTGTATGAGTATGTGTACAGGCCTGTTTCCTTATACCACTTCAGTTCCTTTCCTTGACTCCTCTCCTATAAGGTCCATCCATCCATCCATTATCTACCACTTATCCTCATAGGGTCGTGGGGGGGCTGGAGCCTATCCCAGCTGTCTTAGGGTGAAAGGCAGGGTACACCATGGACAAGTCTCCAGTTCATCACAGGACACATAGAGACAGACAACCACTCACACTCACATTCACACCTACAGTCAATTTAAATTAGCCAATTAACCTAATCCCCATGCATGTTTTTGGATGGTGGGAGGAAGCCGGAGTACCCGGAGAGAACCCACACAGACACGGGGAGAACATGCAAACTCCACACAGAAAGGCCCCAGGATTCAAACCCGGTACCTTCTTGCTGTGAGGCGACAGTGCTACCCACTACACCACCGTGCCGCCCCTCCTATAAGGTCTTTGTCACTGTTTCATGAGATATGAATGTTGGAGACAAGGAAACAGGCATTAAGCAAAACAAAACATTGTGAAACTAGGCTAAATTTACTCATCACAATGTGACAACAAGTATTTGGGATTTTTTTTTATTTAAATAACACACCTTATAGCCCTTAGTTGCTTCTCATTAATTCATCAACACACTGCTTCATTCCCCGCTGTGTAGCTGTAAACCCAGGCTGCACACTGGCAGTGCTACAGGCATTCACACATCCACTCATTCACTGAAACACTTACCTGTCCAGGTAGTTCATCCCTCCACCGACAAAAAATTTGGCATGCAAATAGTGCGTGCAGAGCACTTCGGCTATAAAGAGCTTGGGCGTGTGTTCTAGCATTTATTTAGTTTTTTTTTTTTTCATTTTAATCCCATCTAGAAAGGAAACGGTCATTTTAATTCCACTAACACTTTACTGTGTTGTGAATTATGCTGCATTCAATTGTAAGTGTATGTTTTATTTTTCCTAAATGAGTCTGGTAGGAGGGGTTGCAGGGACAAAAAAGGATGACTTGGTGGCTAATTGTAATCCTTTTAAAGTGTGTTATTGTATAGTTTTTCTATTTTATGGCCATTTTTTGTTTGTATTATATTTTTTCCCACTTGTAAATAGTTCACTCTTTCTCATTTTTCATGAGCACCGTGGGGAGAATAAACATGGCTCACGGCTCACTTTGACTTTGCCAGTCCTTTGTTGTTCTTCACGGCCAACAGTTGCTGTTGTTTTTTAAAACACACTGCGGTAAAGGATAAAGCCTCCTTGAGATGTGCTCGAGGAAGTGGGATGCCCTTTAAGAAATGCAACGGTGAAACAACCAAAACTGCCCAAACTTTGACAGAATTACTGTCTTCATGTAGGAGCAAATGACTTTTAGTAAGATGCTGATTGAGAAAATAGGTTTTGAGTCTTTTAAAGTTCAAACAACTGTACAATTGCCAAATTTTTAGTTAGTTAGACGTTACAAAAAGCTAAGAGCACCTATAAAGAGAGGCAGAGAGCTCTTTACTCTGTGATTTTTATTTTCCTTTTTGAAGTCCTGATCAGTTGTTTGACGGTTATGAAAGAGATGTGAACAAATATTCGCCCCAGATACTTGTTTAATAAATTATTAAAGCACAGAAAAAACAGCGATACTTAATGCCTTTTATTTTGCTAATAGAAAATGAACAGACATTTGTTCTTGTACTGCACTTTGCAGGACTTTTGGCCCCGTCAGCTCCATTGTTATCTTCTCTGAAATTCCATTACACGCACGACAGGGAACTACTCGACTAACATCTAAAAAATGCACTTCATAAATGCAGCAGGGACTGGAAACATCATTTCACAGTGTCCCTCTGAAAAATGTATCAGGAAGAAATTGATTTTTACAGAGACTTCGCTGGAACTAACAGATTAGGAAGTCTTTCATTTTCACAGCTTTATTGTTTTGGGTTTTTTTTACATGCTTGTAAATTAATGTTTATTTGTCATTCAATAATTAATTCACTGTGATTTTACTGAACTTCTTCTCAGATTGTATATTGCATAATACTTTCTGTTTTCGAGGACTTTATTGTATCAGTATATTTTTGGCGTGCTGCAGAGGCTGTTGGATTGTGTAACACAATATTCTCTTGGTTTTTATTACATTTCATTACACCAAGTGCAAACATATGAAGAGAGATGAGATTTGTTTGTTAGACGAAGCATTCAGCAGCAGAAAGGGATTAGTCAAACTTGCATAGTGTCAGATATCAGTACACACCCACAGTGACACAACTGCACTCAGAGTCCTGACATTAACAGGACAGCACAAGTAACCTTAAAACATGAGCGCATGAGAGTCTGATGCCTCTGAAAGCAGGTGCCTGTTTTTCCTCAATATAACTACTGTACAAGGAAAAAGTCTGTATAGTTTATTGAATCCATGAACTTGTACAGTGGACTGAATCCTTGAAGTACACCCCTACATCATGGCAGCAAGGTGGTACATGTCAAACTTTAAGAACAAGAGGAGCAAATCACAATCAAATACAGCATATCTTAAATATGTAACAGATGAAGCTCTCACACAGCTATACCTACAGAAAGTAAATGGAGTGTACACACATGTATCATGAAATAAATTCATAAATAATCTACGTGGTTACCAACAGTTCTATAGAACTCTGTGTAGGGATGTGGCTGATGTGTATGGGTGATTTTCACCCAGAAATCCTTTGATTGTTTCCAGTTTGAAACCAAAAGACAATGTGTTTATTTATTTATTTGTCAACTAATTTCTGTAGTTATGTTATGCTACTTCCAGCAGCTCCTCCAGGCCACATGCCAAAGCGCTCTTAGGCAAAACACTGAACCCCAAATTGCTCCTGAAAGCTTCGGTGGGTGAATGAGTGTCTGGATTAGAGCCTGGGGGGCAGGTTGGCACCTTGTATAGCAGCCTCTGCCATCAGTGTATGAATGTGTGGGTGGATGGGTGAATGCTGAGCACTTTTGACCTAGAAACACGTGATATAAACAACATTTAACATTGTCAAAGGAAGGAAATGAGAACTGATGAGGAAACAGGGACACCCAAAATAGCTCCTCCCACCTCCTCATATAGTATTTGATGCTGATGATTAAATTAAGTCCAGATGTGCAGGTAGATGAGACGATGACTGACAGAGGTGGCAAAACAACGAGTGGCCAGGTGAGGAACTGCAGAGAGGAACATAAAGCTCCTTCAGGAGATGTTACAGTACATTTTGTCTTTGTTCCATGATTTGCAGAATGCTGGCAAAGCAACTTTATGTCAAAGAAGACAAAATTGCTTGACAAATCTCTTTATATACATGAGTGAACATGTTTTTCGTACCATACAGTGTGACACATACTTCGAGGCTTTTGAATTTCAAAATGATTGTGAAGTGACACTGTAACAGCTTTATATAAATCTCAAAAAGCCTCACCAAAGAGGGTTTGAATGCAGAAATAAATGTCCTTGTGGTTATGTCAGAGTTTTGCAAAGCAACACCAACGTCTTTCTTGTGGTATTTGTGTGTAAATTCATCTCATATTCAGTAGGTGTAAAACAGCCTTTTAAGCCTTTCATATTGATGATGGAACATAATAGTGTACCTGCTGCGACAATCCACATCAATGTCTCATGCACACATTTGAGTGCTTCATTATCGATTTTTTTGATTTCAGGCTCATGTGAGACCATGTCTGTCGTGTGCTTCAGCACTCCTGCTGAGAAAAGTTTCATATTTCTATATCTCTTCTCAACGCCTGTAAAAACACAACTGAACATGGAGAAAAATAGCCTTAGTTGTAAATTAATTCATATGAAAAATGGATGCAGAGACAGTTTTGAATTAGTTCAAATGAATTAATTTGTCTTTGCAAATGGGCTGCTGCTGGTGTGAAACTTGACTGGTGTTAATAAGCTTCCACCAATTTAGGAAGCAAGTCATGTACTCTGACAAAGTATGCAATGTTTTCAATTGCTAATTTTATTTTGGTAACGTATGTTGAGCCACGCTGGCTTTCATAATTTCATTAGCAGTCCAAATTAGCATCATGTTCTGATGGTGACATCTATCTAGTGCGCTTCTAGCTGAGTTCATGCTAAAGCATCTCTCTGCTCTTTAGCTGCGAAGAAAACCAGAGATTAAGGTGCTGGAGGGAAGTCTGGTGTTTCTGCCCTCCTCAGCATCTCTAAATTCCCAATCTGAAGGCAGTAAACAGCCTGAGGTTTCCTGTATACACAGTGATTCACTAACAAAACACAAATTGAACAAAAACAGGAGTTGGTCTTATTGACTTTTGGGGTACGTTTTTGTCTCTGTTCTTATTCATATTGTACACCTCTGACTGCAGGCACAGCAATGGGTCATGACACTAACAAAAGTGTTTAACGGCTCTGCCCTAGTTGGCTTCATGTTAAACGATGACAACTCGAGGAGGAAGTGGACAGATTGTCAGATGGTGTAAGGAAGCCCACTTAAAGGGGAAGTGCTGTTTTTTCACAAATTGGACCTTATTTCTGGGATAAAATAAATTTGAGCAAAGCAAAGCAAGTATAGTATGTGACATCACAAATAAGAATTTAAGTTCAGGCACTGTGAAGGTCACATAGGTGGGCACTAGGGGTCCTTAGTAAACTATGATACACAGGAAGTAGAGTCTGTTTACAGATTGAATTTTCTCAAGTTATGGACAACTCCTGACTCAAGTGAGAATAGTAATAGTGTAGCCCATATTATTAAATGTCTGTCATTTGAGAAATGGTCATTTGTGTCATTTCATCATTTTCTCTCCACATCTGAAATGTTTTTTGTCCATCTTCCCATTTTTTTGTCTAACCTGAAAACAGAACCAAGAGGACAGAACACTTGAATTCTAATATCTTCAAAGGTTATGGACTTTTTGCACAATGATGCCAAAAATATGCCCCAGATCTATGGGCTTCAATGCAGCTTTCACAGAGCATTTTTTCTCCTCTATGGGGGTGACCATGACAATCAAGGATGGCATTTGCCTTGCTGAGCAAAATGCCTTTCAAAGATTTCAGCCAGCTGAGTTCGGCTCTAGTGATGTTGCCTTCAAAAATCTCTCCAGTCTGTTTTGGACACCTTTCCAGAAATTTGTAGCTGTCCACCAGCTTCATTGATCGTGCCAGTATGTGTGGAGGCCGGAGGCAAATCCTGTTGTTGATGTTTGAGACATTTAATAGTCCATGTCCATCCTCTCCCTCAAACAGTAGGATGATCATGATTTTTGTTACATTTTTCTCTCAAACCTGTTGAAAGATTTGCCGTCCAGCCAGTCAATTTAATATTTTACTTGAGATGAGTTCAAACCTTTTCAACTAACAAATGTGGATTGTTGTGCTAAGGAGTGAAAAACAAATTTAATAAGCAGTAGCATGCATGTGTCAGTATCATCCGTCCACCACCTCGAGTACAGATCATGCAATCACTACAGCCCCACATATGACATCACAATGAGATCTGATTGCCAATTAATGTCCTATTAACTATGTTTCTCCTGATGTTTCTCCTGACTGGAGCCTATCCCAGCTGTCTTATGGTGAAAGGCAGGGTATACCCTGGACAAGTCTCCAGTTCATCACAGGACACATAGAGACAGACAACCACTCACACTCACATTCACACCTACAGTCAATTTAAATTAGACAATTAACCTAATCCCCATGCATGTTTTTGGATGGTGGGAGGAAGCCGGAGAACATGCAAACTCCACACAGAAAGGCCCCAGGCCTGGGATTCGAACCTGATACCTTCTCTATGAGGCGACAGTGCTAACCACTACACCACCGTGCCGCCCTACATTTTTGAAATATTATTTGAAATTAACTTAAATTTACTTCCACTGAATTTGGTTGACAGTGTAATTTTCTGTGGCAGAAATCAAAATAATCTGCATGGATGGATAGCAGTAGCAAGTGGAAAAAGATGTGTTTTTGTGTGACTTAACTGATGGGACTCTTTGTGAATGAGAACCTGTTATTTTTAGCAGGAATGTTATGTAGCCTAGCTTTTCACACTGTGATATCATGGTGGAGATCCAACAAAAAATGCTTCAGCTAAGATCTGCAGCCACATGGCAGATAGTTAGATGTTGGCAGGCTTGTCTTGTTTTCACAAGTTGCTCAGCACAGACACCCGGGAAAAGTGTGGACTGGCTGTCAATAGAAATTGAGATGTCAGATGTAAACATTAACCACATGAAATGCGAAATGAAATGTTACAGAAACACCTCAGGCTGTACAGTAGTTTTATTAACTTTTCAAGAGAGACCCCATCATTTGTCCCCAGTGTATAACCTATTGTAGATGTGTTTCATTTAACCATGTTGTTCACTGTTGCTCCAGCCATCATTAATTTGCAGACACATAACTATCCTTGTGTTTGGCATAAGATTGGGAACAGTTCACATTACATCAACATTTTGGGTTAAAGTAAGACACGCTGTAGTTTTGTGGTTCAAAGTTCAAAGTTTCAGGTTGTTACTCACCATACTCTCCATTTAGCCCCGAGTCAAAAGGAAGAAACACACTATCACTTCCTGTCTATACACATTGGGTGACATTATCACTGAAGCCAAACTACACCTGAGGGGAGGTTGATTTAAGTATTTTATTTCATATGTCTATGAAGACAGGCAGCATGGTGATTAGTGCTGTCACCTCACAGCAAGAAGTTACAGGGTTCGATTCCTGGCCCGGGGCCTTTCTGTGTGGAGTTTGCATGTTCTCCTCGTGTCTGTGTGGGTTCTCTCTGGGTACTCCGGCTTCCTCCCACCATCCAAAAACATGCATGGGGATTAGGTTAATTGTCTAATTTAAATTGACCGTAGGTGTGAATGTGAGTGTGAGTGGTTGTCTGTCTCTATGTGTCCTGTGATGAACTGGAGACTTGTCCAGGGTGTACCCTGCCTTTCACCCTAAGAGAGATGGGATAGGCTCCAGTGTCTATCCCAACCCTAACCCGCTCAGCACCAGATCTGCCTCCAGAGGGGACTGCAAGGTTCAGTTCAGAAGCAGCCATTTTGGCCAACAATCCCTAACTGTTAAAGGCAGCGCATGTTGGAATCGTATCCCAACCCTGATTAGAGACAGTACCACCTGTAATGCATTTAAAAAACAGCTTAAAAAATATATGAATGAAATACCATCTAGCACTGTGTAGCACACCCCTCAATAGAACTTTTACTAAGGGCAGGCCTCTGGGTTCTTCTATAGTATTTAATCAACTGTATTTTAACCCTAATCTCGACGTAATATTTTTATAAGGTAATTTGGATTTCAGTTTTAATGCACACTTATCTATTACACCTTTGAACTTACCTTATAACTACTTCACCTTAAACAACAATATTTCTATGATAATACAGTGTCAAACAATCACTATTTTCACCCTAAACTCGGGTATAAAATAAATATCACAAGACTCTGTTTTAGAAAAATAAACAAATCAATTATTTACTCAAAGTTCAAATGTAATAACACAAAATATAAACACACTTTAAATGAATACTATATTCAACTTAAATTCTTTGGCTTCCCTTCAACCAAAACAATTAAATCAGGTAATTATGTACTTCACTCTCAGTTATGAAATTAACCAAATTTACACTCAATTACCTTTCAGTTTAAATAAAACACTTTAAATTCCCCAAAAATATCCTTGTATCCTTGTAAGTTTCCAAAATAACCCTTTTAAATTGTAGAAATAGTTACTCAAAATACCTTTCAAACACTCTCAATGTTTAGATATGAATTACTCTCATTAATAAACCAAAACACAACTCAGTGGGCCCACACGCACACACATACACACAGCCGGCAAAAACAAAATAACCCCATTGCAGGCCTGATATGGTGACTTTTGAGTGCGAGGAAATCCAATATTAATCCAAAGATCCAGGAACAGTAAAGAAAATGTTACCTCCAATCCAAAAGAACGGTCGTTTACCCGGTCCGAGTCTGGAAGGCGGCACAGCAGGTAGACAAACAGGTGAGTGAGCGAGGTCCAACAATGGTGATGTCCAGGAGCACGTTGTCCAACGATGACCCACGGCGACGAGTCACACACCACGGCAGCAACCGCGCCAAATCCTCATTATCCCGCGTTGAGACCACAAGGCACAGCCGATATCAGAAGCTGGTTTAGCTCCTCAAGGCTAAGTCCGTTCACTTTGATAGCGAATGTTGACAACACACTCAAATTAGCTCAGTAGCTAAGCTAAAACGATGCAGCTACAATAGGAGTTCCGAGCTGAAACTTCTTAAGCTGAACACAAACAGGAGTAGGTCCCATATCCGAGCGTCGAGCAGACAGTCTCTCAGATGCTGAAACACTACACACTGAACTATTATGACTGTAGAATTACCAACTCGTGACCATACATCTTCAGCATGCTGTCATCCATCTTTCTCCCGTTGTTTTCCCTTAAAAACCTCACTCTCTCACTCTCTGTCTATACCTGTCAATCACACACCTTAACCAACAAAGGATCAGAATCACACTTCCTCTTTCCCCATGAGGTTCTTCAAAATAAAACGAAATATTGAACCAAGCACATTTGTGTCATTTTATTCTTACATTTTAAACTCTCCTCTTTTATCAAAATATTTTACCCTTTATGAATTATTCTTTTAACATTTTTAATACACTTTTAAAAACAGTTTTACCCCCAAAATGATAAACTAATATATAAACTATTCATTATTTATTTTATGAGTGACGATTTTAAGCAGGGTTACAACTGTAATACAGAATAACTGTAGCCTTTGTCTCTTACATTATCCTATCAATTACTATAATTTATTGAACAATTGCTGCTTATATTGTGTTTTCTTTTATATTTATGGATAATGGTATTGTTATCATTATGCCATTTTTATCTCTATTGTCATCTGTTTATTTTTTATGGTATGTCTGACTTAATGTGAGGACTACAGATGGAAATTAGCTTTGAGCTAAATCTGGCATATTTACACGACATCATGTGCATCACAATGTGTTTATTAATATGCACTGTCCTCATCAAATAAACAATAAAAGAAAAGTGTGGGTGTTGGGAGATGTGCTCTCATTTCAGTTGTACAGAGGAGCACGTACGTGAGCTGTGGTTATGTCATGTTAAACACTGCGAAAAGTGACTGCTGACAAGGTTGTTGATTGATTTACAGGTTTATGAAAGACCAAGATAACTGGGTGTGAAACTTTTTTTCTTTTTTTTTTACCCTGATGTGAGTTATTCAGTTGAAGCAAGTTGTATGTATATGTTTTTTGTTGTTCACATACACATGGACCATGGTACCATCCTGTTTTTCTGTAAATAAAACACCCTGAACTAAGGAGCCAGTCTCAACTCTGCTAAAGGCCCTCTGGTCAGGGCTGCTGAACCCATCATCACTCGAACCAGATAGTTGTAGTAATTGTGGTTGTTGTCCAATGGGATTAAAGAGAGAAATACTGTGGCACTGTTGAGAAACTGCAGTCTGCAGTGGGAGGATGGACCGACAAAATGTTTGAGTAGAGTTTCTTAAAAAGGACCACAGTTGTCCCTTAACCTTAACTAAGAAGTTATGTTGGTTTTTAACCAAATCCCAACCAACCAACAAAACAATACAAACGACACACACGACCAGGAGATCGCTGTGTTTAAAGCACAATGGACGGATTCTGGGCAAAAAGTGGCATTTAGAGTGGGAGTGGCCCCTACCTCTGATAAAACAAGAAAGGTAAAAAGAAACTTTTTTTCATGATGCAATAGTCTCTTCTTTCATTTGAGTTATTCTGTGTTTTCAGAGACACAGTACAATGTGACTCAAAATGGGCAAAAAAAAGTGTCACAAGGCACTTTTTGTTTCATAAAACAGCTGGTGCTCAAAGAGTTCATATTGAACATGTCACATGTCTGAATTGCACCATATTCAGCTCTGCATCTCTTTGGGTCCCTAGTGATGCAGCTACCAAGTGTGAAGAAGATCAGGTCTCCTGAATCAGATCAGAACAGTTCTCGAGATATGTGAAGGACATGCCCACACAGAGACAGAGTCCTTGTTTTATAGTTGACCCCAATCAGCGATTATCATGTCTGGAATTTCGACCCTACAGCAATGCTAATACAGATCTAAAGTGTAAAATATGTTACACTTTACACCTCATCACCAGGCGATAACCATGAGAGAAGATTTAAGGATTAGAATTCACTGTTTTTGGAGAAACTGAATACATGATTCACACATCAAAGTGTCGCCAAAGAAATAATTCATGAAGCATGAGAATTCAAACTTGCATTTCTTGCTGTGGTGGTTCTTTTTCTACTAATCCTTGGTCCTGAGAGCTTCACCTTTTATTCATATATGAATAAGTATTCAGATTATGACCTTAATCACAGTAATGTAATTATGTTACTATATATTCCACGCTCTGGAGGGAGTGCTGATAATTGCGACGAGATCTGAGCACTGGTAGCCACGGACTGTGAATGTATTCATTAAAACATCTACCTGTACCTGACATTGCGAGTCAAGCACATCTACTCCACTGTATCTTTTGTGAGAGAAATCATTCAGAGACTTCCTTTCATCACCTTATCAAACTCATATGAATGTGTGTTTCCTGCTTCGCTGTGCCAACTCTTGTGATGTTCAAGTCAGTTTAGCTGAAAGATGTTTATTGAGAAAACTGTATGTTCTCTAGCTGGGCATTAATCAGCAGCCAGAATCAGAGGCTCTACTTCAAATACACAAACCTGCTGTGAGAAGAGAAGCCAGTCCAGATGGCTGCCGAAATTTAAACACCACAAATCTGTATGACTGTAAAGATTTAAACTGCTGCTTTTGGGGGACGGACACTAATCAAGACCAGTACGGATCAGAGTGAAATTAAAACGCCCCATAAAAAGCTGCCGTATGGAAGGATTTTTGAGAAACTTTCAAACTAGCCATACCATCAAGACCACGGGAAACGGGCGATTGTATGTAGCAAGAAGTCAGTCCTCCATTATAATGTTCAGTATCGTTGTCTAAAAAATTCATCTAATAATTCATTAATTTATTGACAGGAAATTAAATCATTTATGAAAATGGCAAACAAGCTGCTCTCAGACAGTTTCTCGCTGTTACTCAGCTGTAAATAGAATATCTTTTGATTTTGGACAGTCAGAAAAAGTATGTAAACGATTACACCTTTGAGAAGTAACGATGGGATTATGGCATTATGTGGTATGGCTTATTTTTGACAGTTTACAGATGGATTAAAGGATTAATTGAGAAGATTAAGACTAATCTCTGGTAATTTAGCTCAGTTTGGTCAACTTTGCTTAAATACACAGAAAGAAACTGATACAACATTGTATTCATCTGAATAGAAGTGGTGCAATGAAACTGGGAGGAGGTTCTTTATCTGAATCAGGAATGGAGGGTGACATATGCTGCACAGATGGTAAAGCCCATTGGGGCAAATTTGTGACATTGGACTATATAAATAACACTGATTTATTAATAACTGAATCGCTGAATTATCATCTTAATGTACAAAATTAAATTAGAATCTGTTTATTTTTTGAAAAAACTGGACAGAGTTTAAATGAATGAAGTGATTCTTCTCCAGTGGGCAACACCGGCTCTTCAATGAAGCCCATACGGAAGTCACAAAACTTGCATTCTCTCCAGCAGCCAGCAGGGGGCGATACTGGTGGTTCAAAAAGAAGTGTGTTTGTATTTAAATCTATGGAAAAATGTCCCTTTTCTCTCCTGCTGTATTACCTCTGTAAACACTATAAATATGAGATTTTGGTCTCAATGGATAGTTTAAATAATGTTTTAATACATCGGGCTGTCAATTTAATGAATTATGAAAATAACACATAAAGCTGTGGGGCGTGGCTTCCATGTGATTGACAGGTCTCTGCTGTTATTACATCCTGAAGAGGAGCAGCGCTGACAGTCTGAGCTCTCATCTTTCCTTCATTTGAGGAGACACTGACACCGTTTACTGGTAAATAATAACGTTATGTTGAGCCACAATAAGCATTCCAGTTAATATCACTGTTCATGTGGATTATGGAGGCTTATCTCTAACCAAGATAGCTTGCTAGTGGCGGTGCTAGTCACAATGTACAGTAATGCTACTTTGAGGAGGATCAGTTCTTCACAGACAGGACAGAGACAGAGATATATATTACACTGATACTGTTAGCATAGCAACTGCTATGTTATCAGCTAATGCTACAACGAGCGAGCAAACTTGATTGGCAAAGAACCTCCATAACACTTGAACAGTGACATTAACTGGAATGCTATGTGGCTCACAACATAACGTTATTTACCAGTAAATGGTGCCAGGAAAGATGAAGGAAACATACCAGACCGTCAGCGCTGCTCCTCTTCAGGATGTAATGACAGCAGAGACCTGTCAATCACATGCTAGCCATGTGCTTCATAATTCAGTAAATGAACACCCTGATGTATTAAAACATTATTTAAACTATCCATTGAAACCAAAATCTATTTGTTTACAGAGGTAATACAGCAGTCTATGTTCTTATCATGTCATATCAGTTTATAAAAGCCCTTTTGGGGAGGTTAAACAAAAACCATCACAAATCAAACCTGTATTAAACTTCCTGTGGTCTTCACTTGTATGTGATCAGACAGAGTAAATAATGAAAATGGTGAAATAGATAATTCAACAGCAAAGCTGTAATAACACTTCTTTATAAATGTCTGTGTCACCTCCCACACTGCAACACTCTTCACTACTATTTACTCAATTTTTTGATGAAAAATTTTCACACGTAAAAATATTGAGTAAATATAAAAGCTGTGATCTAATTTACATATACATACGAACTGAGTAATTGCAAGTGAAAAAATGAAGTTGATCACTTCGTTGTGGTGAATAACTACATTTAGCACCACGTCTTACAAAATTGAGTAGATATAATGGTAATCGTAAATCCATACAATAGTAACTTTAAGTCAAAACCGCCCAACATAATGAGTATACTGAAATGCTCGGCTGAACAAAGTTAAACACAAAAACACATGAGTGGTCTACCTGGGTAATGATCATGATCAGAGGCAGACTATGTTAAAACATAGGGCTGGCAGGAGCAGTGCTGAAACGTTGCCTATGCGAACAAAACATTATGCATCACATAGCCTGTGTGGCCCAGCCATTAGTTAATTAAAAGCCATGTATTATACTGACTTCAAAGTCCTTAATCAAGGAACTTACATCTTCTCCCAGATGGTCGATGAGACATCGAATGATGCGTTCAATGTGGATTCCACTTTGTATAACACAAAACACAAATAGAGATAATTGATCACATCTTGGTTTGTTGTTAACCATGGGATCTGTGGGATCTGAGCAAGTAAACATGCAAGCTACTCCACATCTTATAGGAGCAAGAGCAATTTAAATGAAGACTGGGTACAGAATATCCATGACCATGTTCCACTTGCTAATGCTTCGGAAGTGCTGCTTTTGATGAATCCACAAATGTGCAGAGCTTACACTGCCAGCCCATAAACTGACACCGAAAAAAAGATAAATGGTGTTATCATGTAGTATATTGTATATAGACATACCGTAAAGGAATGTGAACCATGATTTTCAAATACTGTATATCTTCAAGCTAAAAGGTGGCTATCATCTTATCCTTATCCAAACTCTTCTTGCCTCTATTCTTCAGTATAACTCCTATTTAAGTACCACTTATTTAAATTTAAAATCAGATTTTTTTTATGAATATTTATATGAATATAAGCAAAATGTCTTTTCACATACAGCAAAGACTAAGAACAAAATTTTGGTAAACACTGAATATCTGAGTCGGTATAACAGATAATACATTTATATTTAGAGAGACTGAAGATCGGCGAGTCTCGGTTTTCCTGCTGTTTTCCCTCTGCTGCTGGTGCTGCAGGTACTGCAGGGGGAGGCTGACTCAACAGAGAAAGAGCAGTTTATTTAACATTTCAAATGGAAAAAAATTAAACTTTGCCACTGAGTCGCCGTAGAAGTTGGGGCTGAAACAATAAAAAATGCTGTGAAAGCCAAGTGGAACTGAAGCTACTGCCTGCTCCGGTCAAACACCATAGAGCAGACAAAGAAGCACGGACATTAACAGTTAAAGCAACAGTTTACTATTTCATTTCACTGTGTTCAAAGCTACAACAAAACTGTCAAAGTTTTTTGACTGTGGGTTACATTTTAACTCTGAGTTTTTTTTAAATCCAAAAGCGCCTTGTGCCAGTGTTTTTGCTCATTTTTTAGTCATATTTCAAGACCCACAGAATATTTTGCACCACATCTCTGAAAACACAGAAGAGATGCACTATTTCATTGTGAAAAACTGTTTGTTTTTACCTTGTTTTATCAGAGGTAGAGGCCATTTTCACCAAAATCACCACTTTTTGTCCAGAATCCGTTTGTTTTGCTCTCTAAATACGATCGTCTCCACTTCCTGCTTTGATCTCCATGGCGCATATTAACTCTTTGTGTTCGACTACAAATCACAGAAGCCCCTAAAATTACTGACAGGCTGTGGGAGACCGTGATCAGCAACCTGCTATAAAAAAAAACACTTTGACGGCGTAACTCGTCAATGGCACTCAAAGAGTTAAAAGCTGGCTACTTACAAGGGTAAAAATGTTCTGTTTGGCTGAAACTCAACATTGTTTTCCTCAACGCTAAGCATTGAGCACATGCAGTTGTTGATGATGTCACTACGTAGCAGCTTAACTTACGCAACTGTTGTTAAGGCTGACAAACACTGATAAGGAATGAATAATAATTTTAGTTTTTGAAATTGATTGCACACTCATTATTAACAATTATTTTAATTAAAATTAAATTTAAAAAAATTAAGTATATCTGTAATTTGTGACTGAAATACTATTTTTTTATCGGAAATAAACTTAGACAATACATGTACATTTAAGACAAAATTATGAGTTTTTTTAGGTATTTATTTTGGTATATCCCACTTAAATTATATTCAGAGATTATATTAACATGTCAAGCAAGCTGATTGGTTAAAGGAGAAGAAGAACAGAAATGATATATATTTTATATACTTTTTTCAAGTCAAACTTATAAAGTAAACTTAAAGTCATAAACAACCCGCTAAATATTGTTCAGTCTATTGCACAGAAGTATACAGCAACAAGAATTTCTCCAAACAACCTCACTTTCACAATCACATACAGCATTGTTTGAACTGATGCAATGTTCACACTTATATTGTAAGCCTGTGTCTCTGTCCATCATTGTCACGTCATGTCTGAATAAAGGGTTAAGTCAGTTACAAAATAGACACCCAAGGTACGGTGAGTCTAACTGGTCTAATTGGACAAAACATTTTACAAATGGATGAAGCCAGCAATGTCTTTTAAACGCAATCATAACTGTATAATTAATGAAAAGCTTCTTGTAGTTTTTGGAGGATTTGTCTTGGCTCCCACGTTGTTATATCCTGACTCGCTGTGACCACTGTTCATTACAGAATACACTCTAGGGAGTAATAAGGGTCCATTGTGAGTGACAGTGACCCACACACTCTTCATTTGCAGGCTGCTGAAACTCCCAGCCACGATAGACAGTGAACAGAAACCAGCCTCAGTGAATGGAGCCCCACATAAGTGCTTTTTATTTTCGCCTTGCCCTACTTCCAGCTCAACAGCTCATTAAATAAGATCTTGTGTTAAGGCTGGAAATAGAAAGAAAAGATGGAAGGGAAAACAATAACTGTGTATTTAGCCATGTAAATTGTATTGCCTCCGGGAGTTCTGGCAAGTGGCCGTAGAGAGAGTGTGATGGGTGTTTCCCATAGATGCATCGGACAGTCCTTTCATATACTGTTTGTTGCGGTGTTTCCCCCTCACTGTTATTATGTGCCATGAAGACAAACATGTTGTGGCTCTGAAAGAAAAGAATTCAAAGTGGGAAAAACAAGCCCAGCTCTGCCTTTGGACTTCAAAGTGTGCAGATTTCCTCCCAAAGCAGCTGGATTCTTCAAACACTGGGCTCATATATTCAACACCTCATGCCTCGTTCACACTACATGACTGTCGGAGTCATCGAGTTTTGAGGTGTTCACACTATAGGACTGGTCAGTGATGGGAGTGTTCAATGCTGTCCAGTCAGCCTCCTCTCGTTAATTCCTGGTTAAATGAGCCGCTCGTTGTTTTCTAGTGCGCAGATGATCGCTGTTTACAGTCACTGCGGTCACATGGTAGGATCATGCTAGATTCAATGTTGCCATTCGGCGGGTGGTCTACCATAAGCAATGTGAGTAAAGTGCCTTGCCCAAAGACACAACGTCAATGATGGCCACATTAATGTTGCTAATTAACTGATTCATGTTATTAATGTTAGTTCATGTTATTTTATGCCATGTGTTTTGTTGGGCGCTTGGTCATGGTTCAGTATAGAAAAAGGCTTGAAACATGAAACATGCAAGTAATTATCAACATTTAAACAAAACACACTGTTCCCCTAACCTCAAATAAAGTGCTCAAACGAGTTGTTTCGTAATATTTTAGTCATTTAGTCACATACAAATGTAATTTGTCTGAGACAGGGTGGGTGGGCCAGCAGATCAATACAATCCAGATGCCTGTTCAACTCCTGTTGGGGGGGTAGTGGCACTAATATCCTTTTCCCATCAAAATTAGCAGGTAGGCGGCCGGCAGTAGCTCAGTCTGTAGTGACTTGGGCTGGGAATCGGTGGGTCGCCCGTTCAAGTCCAGGTCGGATCCAAATGTGGAGAGTGGACTGGTAGCTGGAGAGGTGCCGGTTCCTCCTCCTGGGCACTGCCGATGTGCCCTTGAGCAAGGCACCGAACCCCCAACTGCTCGGGGCGCCTGGATAAGGGGCAGCCCCCTCACTCTGACACCTCTCCTCCATGTGCATGTGTTTGTTCATAACTTGTGTGTGTAATGTGCAACTGAAAAAAAAAATATATACTAACAGAGTGAAAAAATGTAATTTCCCTCACTGAGGGATCAATAAAGGCATTCTTCTTCTTCTTCTAGGCCTATATGCAGGCCTGCCCATTATAGATTTTTTCTTACTGTGACTAACTGTAGTTATTTTATTCGGTATATATTCATTTCAATGTAAAGTTGTAGTGGAATAGGGACAAACAGTGTGTGTCCACCTGGGCGTCATGTTTCCATCACTACTGATTGGAGCTGGAGTCTCTAAATAGCTGTGATGATTGCAGTTATTTGTCCTATAGGAATGAAAGCATTTTCCACTGAAGGCAAAAGTCAGATCAGCCCAGGTGTCGGTGCATTTTCTGTGGATTTGGAAAGGGGCTTCACTCTGTGCAGTTAATGGTCAAAGGTAAAGAAAACTATGAAAATATGACTGAACCATAATAATTGGATTGGATACTGGGACGTGTGCTGTAGATGCATGCTTTATCACACATTTAAACGCTAAAGCAAGATGATGTCCACATGACGGGTTTCGGAATAAACACCAAAGTTTTTTTGTATGGTTGTTTCGTCCGCATGGAATCGCCATTTCAGGAGCCAGTATTTGCTAATTTTTGAAACCGCCTCTGAGAGTGGATAACTCCATTGTTTCCATTGTACAGCCTATACAGATCTTTCTTGAACCACACCTCCTCCATAAGTCGCACATACACTAACCCACCACCAACAACACTTATACAGCATTTCAGTGGTTTCATGGGCACACAAACATTTCCTGAGACGACGTTGTGTTTACAGAAAACTTTTTAAAAACCAAGTTAGCTCTGTTTCTGTGTGGACATGGCCCAAATTAATGTGATTATTGTGTGAACTCTAGAGAAAGAGACGTTCAAAGAGATGTATAGGAGCAACCTATATAATTATGCAAGATCATTTGGTGAGCATGCTAAGCGTCAGCGCATGAGAGCAGGGATTTTCACTCGTACAGTGAGAAGATTAAAGAGAATTTCCTCATTAAAAAGTGAGAGAAAGAAGTGACCACACAGTAACTATCCTCCAATAATCTTACAGTGCAAGACATCCTTTTACATCCTCTTTTCTACCCTCTTATCGTTATTAAACTTGAAGTATATTATGTCCAGTTGCAGTCAGGACTAATAATGCTCATGAACAAAAGCATTCACAGAAATAAACAATGTACCACTGGTTCTGATTTTCCCAATGCTGATAATGCATAATGAAAGTACCCAGAACCATCTGTATGAAAATGAAATGCATAAAAAGACAACAATCTATATGTCAGTTCATTTTTTTTTCCTTTGGTCAGGACCATGTGAACCAAACTATATGCAGAAAAGTGACATTTTGGGAAATTATTTGCTTTCTTACTGGAAGTTGGGTGATAAGGTTGATACACCATCAGTCACTATGTAGCTACACTTAGCAGTTAGCAGTTAGTTAGCTTAGCTTAGCATAAAGACTGGAAACAGCTCCTCGATGTATCAAAAGCACCATAACTAACATGTTTTATCTCATTCATGTTGAAAAATCAAATTCTAGTGCAGGTCTGTTTCTTGGCAGGAACCAGTTGCCAGGCAACTAGCAGAGAATTCAGGATGTTATTTCTTGCTGGCAAGAAATAGCAAAGCCACATTTACTTTGTTTTTGTTTGGCTTAAGCCATGGTTAACAATGTATGATATGTTAATTAGTGAGCTTTAGAGGTGCCAGTGGGCATATTTCTACTCTTTATGCTAAGCTAGCTGACTGCTAGTGGAGCCTATTTTCCCACAGGAAGTGCTATCCCTTTAAAATGGGTCGTACAGAGGATCAGGTTGTGTTTCTTTGGTGATTCAATTGTTGTTGCTGTTCTAAGTGTTTGACAAGAGATTTTATTTTGCTTTTCCATTGCCAGTGTTTCGTCTAAAAAACAAACCGTAAGCCACAGCAATTCTGCAGATATGTTTATGCACCACCGTGTTTGAGTGTGTTTCTCTCTAGGATGAGCCTGATGCTGTTGCTGGCACACTGACAGCATTACGCCTCTTTGTGTTTTTCCACAGTTGGGAGGATGTGGCATACTGGGGGTGGGAGTCTGGCTCTCAGTGACCCAGGGAAACTTTGCCACCCTATCATCATCCCTTCCCTCCTTGTCGGCAGCCAACTTGCTCATCGCAGTGGGGACCATAATCATGGTGATCGGCTGTTTGGGCTGTGTGGGGGCAGTCAAAGAGAGCCGTCCTCTGCTGCTGACGGTGAGTCTGATGCATCGCTGACTTTAGACACAAATTTTGATGGCATGATGTCACATTCTCATATTGTCTTTTGTAGTGCTAATAATCAGTCCCTCCAGGATTTCCCAGAAATTGCGTGAATTGGCAAAAAACTGCAAGTCAACAAAAAAATTTTGATTTTAAAAAACTTTTAATGGTAATAAGTATACTGCACATCACAGAAACAATTTTATTTTTGAACTTATGAGAACCGTGAGTTGAAGGTTACAAAAACATTCCTAAGTCATAGCTTTACAAAACAGTATGTGATTCCAAGAATACACATAAATAAATATTAATTCAACGCTTACTCTGCAGTATCAGAGATTCTGTAGTCAAGTGCACTGCATAGTAGTTTCCTGTGAAATTTCTGTGAAATGTAGATCTGTGTCATATTAAATGTCAATGTGAAAATTAAGATAAGATTTTACTTACTTATTTATGCATCCCACGGACAGAGAAATTTGCATCGTTACAGCAGCAAAGTGGATACCTTGCAACATTACAAGGAGGTCCTATAAAAAATAAGAAATAACAACATAGTAGAAAAAAAACAAGTGGAAAAAAATCAAGGCATCATATCTAGGTATCATCTCAGAACATAAGTGAATAAAATAAGTGGACAAAATTACTGAACACGATGGACCAACTGGTGTAATAAAGATAATTGCACATTAATACGGTTTGTGGGCAAGAAGGTACCGGGTTTGAATCCCGGGCCCGGGGCCTTTCTGTGTGGAGTTTGCATGTTCTCCCCGTGTCTGCGTGGGTTCTCTCCGGCTTCCTCCCACCATTCAAAAACATGCATGGGGATTAGGTTAATGACTAATTTAAAGTGGCCGTAGGTGTGAATGTGAGTGTGAGTGGTTGTCTGTCTCTATGTGTCCTGTGATGAACTGGAGACTTGTCCAGGGTGTACACTGGCTTCTGCCCTAAGAAGGGATAGGCTCCAGCCCCCCCCGCGACCCTATGAGGATAAGCGGTAGAAAATGGATGGATGGAATACATATTGTTTTCACGGTTGAAAACAGAGAAAACAAAGCCCAAATCAGGGTAAAAACTAGTGCAAGGTGAAAGAATGTTGTGTCTGTGTATAATAAATAAAATAAGAAAATTTAGAAAAAAAACTACAAAACAAGAATGTTAAATAAGGAAAAGCTCAACGGTGAGCCCAAGTTGCTGCAGCAGGCTGCCACTCACATGGTGCCAGGCATGCTGAGCAGTGTTTTGTGTGACACCAGTGTGCAGAGCAGAGTCTGCATGGTTGTAAAATTTGAGCTTCAGTGGTATCATGCTCCATGTCCCCTCCCTCTCCCTCACTTTCAGTCTCCTCCGTTTTTTTCAAATAATGTGTGGAAATTTGAATAATTGCAAGCCATTGTAAATATTGAATATTGAATACTGAAAAATATCACTTTTTAAAAGATAAAAAAGTTTTGACATTTTCATACAGCATGAGTTTTAGTTTCTCTCTATCATTGATAATAGATTGATGTCCGCTGGTGATTCAACCTGTATGTACTGAACAGCTCCTGTCTGGGAAGCTTCACTGTGGAAAATGTCATGTACACCAGCAGTCTTTATTCTACATTACAGGTTTTGTATTATCTTTTCCAAGCACTCTTTTATTCCATTATTATTCAGATGGAAATATGTTAATACCTCTTGTTCCACTACAATTATTTGTCTGCCAGTACAGACCTAACTATTAGGTGATGAATCCATTAGTCAACATAAAATTAATTGATATTGATGATTGATTAAGTCATTTCAGCTTTGTAAATGTGTGCTGATTTTTCTTTTAATTATTTGAATAGTTTTGAGGTGTCTGCGTTGAATACTTGTACTACTTTCTGGTACGGAATGGGAAGTGACCGGCCTACGTGTTTTAAAATAGATTATTTATGTCAAATAAATAATGATCATTTTTAGAGTATCGCGATTCTGCTTTCTTCTATCACGATACGGGATCATGGCTCTGAGTATTGCAATTTTGGTTTTCACACGCATATCGTTACAGCCCTAGTGTTCATAAATTTAACTGGGACACTCAGACGTCTGACCGGCTGGCAGTTCACACTCAGCGGCCGCAGAGCTGGCTGCCAACTGCCTGTCTGAAAATGTGACGTGATGCCAAGTCATTCATATCTAGAGGAAGACCCACCACTAGGAAACGGCTCTCTGTCCTTTCAAACATCAACATTATGAGAGAAACCACATCTGAAGACGCTTAATTTCCTTTGCGGTTAATTGACAAATCCATAGAATTAACATTAATTATCTGCAGCTGTTTCAATCCATGGAAATTGATGTTCGTGACTAAAATGCTTCCCTTCAGCTTGTTGACCCATTGTTATAGAAGTAATTCATGGTGTAAATTGCTACACTGACACAGGTTACAAATAATGAAAAATGACAATGAGCCCAAGAGGAAACCTGACTGGAAGCAATTGTTAAATAGTGGAAATCCCTTTATTTTAGCATAAACAGCTTGGACATACTAAAAATACAGTGTCTATTCTTTGTGAAATATTTTGCACAGGAAACCCTCCAGATCCCCATCATCTCCAGCAACACAGTTAGGAAAGTACCAGAAATGGACTGATGGAGTAATATATACTACATGAAGTATTAATTAATATGTGCTATACTGTGATACTGTATTGTATTTGTATTTTATGTTGTATTGTTTTACAACTCATCATGCATTACTATCTATATCCCTTATGCTATGGTTTTATAACATTATATACATTTCTAATAGAGTTCCATATTAAAGCTATAGTCTGTCATGTTTCAGAGCTAGCAAGAGAGTTAGCCCTCAGCCTCCTCTAAGCTCCACCCCCTCCCATCAGTGCTCTGTTCAAAGCCACGCTCCCCAAACTTGAACATCTGGCAGTAGCATTCAGCAGGGAGAGGAGAGCCATTATGCTACATCACTACAGTTGTAAAACATCCATTGAAAGCCAATATATCAACATCATTTTGTCACCTTTATAATGCAGACAGTGATGACTATGGCTGTGCAATATGGTCAAAATATCATATCCTATAACTTCTTCAATACAAGCAGCACTGACGACCAGTTTACAAGCACAGATAAGCTAGCGTGATTAGCATTGGGCTAAAGGCCCAAACATACTTGGACAAACAAACACGGAGTGTGCAAGGCTCAAATTTTGCAACAAAACACTGCTCGGCATCTATTTTTCACATCGACCTGTTTTAAGTGTGACACTGATCTTCCGATTCTAGCAGCAGAGTGCTCCACTGTGGAAGCTTTGAGCTGAACGGACATCCAGATTCTGCTCCGTTCAGTCTGTGAGCACCTTTATAATGCAGACACTGGAGACTATGACTGTGTAATATGTTCAAAATGTCATATCCTATAACCTCTTTAATACAAGCCACACCTACGACCAGCTTACACCCACAGAGATGCTAACGTTAGCATTTGGCTAATATGCGCTACAAAAGTAGCTAAGTTGGTAAACATTACATATTTCATGAAAATAATAACTCCTCCCATTTGGTGGTGTAGTCGCCTCACAGCAAGAAGGTACCGGGTTCGAATCCCGGGCCAGGGGCCTTTCTGTGTGGAGTTTGCATGTTCTCCCCGTGTCTGTGTGGGTTCTCTCTGGGTATTTCGGCTTCCTCCCACCATCCAAAAACATGCATGGGGATTAGGTTAATTGGCTAATTTAAATTGACTGTAGGTGTGAATGTGAGTGTGAGTGGTTGTCTGTCTCTATGTGTCCTGTGATGAACTGGAGACTTGTCCAGGGTGAATCCTGCCTTTCACCCTAAGACAGCTGGGATAGGCTCCAGCCCCCCCACGACCCTATGAGGATAAGCGGTAGATAATGGATGGACAGAATAACTCCTCCTGAAGCTACAGAAATAATTACCTGTCCAACAGAACAAAAGCAATTTATGCATCACTTTTCAGTCCCTTCAGATGTCTCAGTGTCTCCTCTGATGTTCACTCTGGTTTGTCCTCTTAGCTTTATCCAGAGTTTTGTCTTTCAGTCTTTTCTGTCTCCCTCTTTCTTCTCTTTGTCTGTTTAGCAGGGTGAGTCATCAGAAGTAACACTGGAAGTGATATTTTTGGCTGCATTTTCTCTCCATTGTTCTCTACAGAACAGATTCTCCTGCTAACTCTGTATTTCTGCAGAGGAGTGTGCTGGATATTTACAGAAACAGTGAGGAGGAGGGAGGAACAGAGGGGGACATGAAGGCATCTGATTGGTTCTTTCCATTCAGACCGAGTGTCAGTTGATTGGTCCTTCCTTTTTCTGAACACCATGAGGGACCATTTAACCCAGTATAACAAAAAGTGTTTCTGAACAGAATGACAGACTATAGCTTTAAGTGACTTTGAATATGGCAGAGTTGGTTACAGCTGGTTTGTTTCATTTCAGAAACTGCTGATCTACTGAGATTTTCACGAACAACCATCTCTGTGGTGCCTGGTCTAATTTCTGCTGCAACATTTAGATCAAAAAATAAGGAACATTACATAATAATTAGCGCTGTCAAAGTTAACACATTAATGCGGATTAATTAATTAATGCGGATTAATTAATTAAACATTAATTTGTGTGACAGTAACTCTACTTGGACAAACTGCCCGGAATGTGTTGCCAGAGACATGCTCGTTTTGACAGTCCTAAATAATATCTATATGAACTGAGTCGAAGTGACACCACATTAGCTCTAATAAACATTGTGTTTATGAAAAGAATGTTGCTTTCGCTTTTCCTTTTTGTTCATTTCACGTTACAAATACTTAAACAATGTTTTTTGGTGGATTATTTGTTTGCTGAATTACAGTAGTGTCTTGGACAGATTCAGAAAAGATGGTTAATCTAATTTTATCAGCATGTTTGATCATTAGTTACAACTGCATTGTTAGTTTCCTTGAGTTTTTGAATGGAGTTCTGCTTCAAGACCTGCCAACACATCTCTGGTAATGCATTTCAGGCAGTTTGTCCAAGTAGATTTACTATTGCAGAAGTTAACGTAATAATGCTGAGTAATCACATTAACACACAATTTTGACTGATTTTGAGTGTATATTATAATCACAAATATACACAACTTTGGCATGAACTAGACTTGACTCTGCATTATACTGTCACTTTTGTAATGTATTTTTTTTATTATTTTATGTTAGGTACTGAGCTTACACAGGAAAAAGACACTGCACTCAAATCTATGAACTTCTCTCAGGGATTTGGTCGGCTGACACACACCTTCAACCCAACTGACTTCAAACTTAACAGGTTTACTGTATAACATTATAACAATAATCATTACATTTTATCAAAGAGACAATAGTAAGATATCATTAATTCATTATTCATTCCCACAGGAGTTGAGCAGCACAAGTGTACAATCTCAGGCTGGACATGAAAAGAACCCAAATGCACGACTCAAAACAAAGTGTCAAAATAAAATATCTACAATATTAACAGAAATCACTTGACATACAAGGATGAAATATGACTGTATACAAAATCCAAATACACAACATACAATTATATATATAGAATGCAAAACTGTGACTCGACAAAGTAATAAATTCTTAACATTTCTTAAAGATGGGAATGTATGTATGTAAAATATAAACTATAAAATAAGGCACCCACAAAAGAGGATGAAATAATGAACAGAAACTCTTTCAATAGAGGAAACCTTTTAAACCACAAACTACACTGGATCTAAAAGCAAAAGTTTTTACTCAGGTAGCAGGCAAATAAACTGACTGATAAATCTACAAATAAAAACGTCACAAACAAAGTAACAGCAAAAACACTCAAACTTCACAATGACCTGACGATGACTCGACATGGAGATCAGGCTGACTGTCATGAAACGCAGAACAAGACAAACTGACACAGGGAGATTTTACCATTTAAACACGCGTCATGAATCATAGGTGCAAATGATCGGGGGAACAGAAACAATGACCAGTAGCAGGGAAACCCAAGGGCAGAAAGTGAGGAAATCTGGAAACAAGAAGGAACACAGTGCAAAAGTAAAACAGGAGATGGCAAGATTACATGACTGAATGAGACAAAAGCGGTAACTTAACATAACACAGATGACGAGACATAACAAGAAATTAAAAAAAGAAATTAATAATTAGAGATGTACAATTAATTTTATTTGGAATTATAGTCTCTCCTTAATCATCCTGGATGATAACCAGGACAGCGGGCGTCTCTTTCCAGAGCGAGCCTCTCATGTCTGCATGACGTACAGGAAGGGCCACAGGTCTGTCATCACGGCCTGAGTGTTCACTGAGAGCGCTGAAGCATCTTCTCTTTGTACATTTTGCAGGACGGGATCCTTTCAAGGAGATAAAAATCAAGTTCATCTGTATCCCAAATGAAAGGATCTCACTTTTATCAGTTACTGACTTCTGGTCAGCAGATTTGTGATGAGTGCTTGAAGTGACATCATGACATCTGCTATTTCATTTGAATTCATCTACTATATTTCAATCAAAATTATACGTGAATGTTGTGTGTTGTTATTTTAAAAAAGCTAAATCAGCTTTCAAAATTGTCAAAAAGCTACAAATTCAATGTGGCTACCAGCAGTTTCAAAGCACACTGAAAAAGCACGGATACTCTATTAGCTATAAATTAAGGACTGAAAATGTGGACATAATATACCTTCACAGCAGGAGTGTGTGACATGAATGTAGGAAAAGATATATATCTCACTCAATAATATGCAAATCAGTAGACAGGAAGTACTTGGCATCAAATATCCAACATCTCTAACTGATATACATTTTCAAACCGGGCATCCCTGATAAAGTGTGGATTCCTGATCCAAACAAGATTAATATGTACTTCTGATAAACAAACAAGCTCATGTAATCAAGCACTGACACCGCACAACATTTATCATGAAGAATCATTCTGTGTGGGGAATAATATATATAATTTATCATTAGAAAAATGGCACAGCAGGATGAGCAATTATGAGCTCTGTGGGAATGAGGCTAAGTGTCGATCATTAGTATGATCCATGACATTTTCCCCACAGTGGCCAGACCAGTTCCTGTGCTGTGTCAATATAATGAGACCGGGCGAATTTTAATCTGCTTTGATGAGTGACAGAGCAGCCCGATCTTCATGGAGATTAGAAAAAACGCTTCTCCTCAAATTTCAGAGATAATTAGCATGTTGATCACTGATGAGGGACACCAAGCTTTGCAACATCGCTGTGAGATATTTGAGGAATTACCGATGCACTCCATGCTGGCAAACGTATTATTGCTTTTTGCAAGTCTTGTGATTTGTAGCAACAAACACCACAGTTACTGGTTTATTTTCAAAGTATACTTGTGTAAGCTCTTGATGTAGAGTTGCTGCAGCCATTTAGAAGAATTCCTTTATTTGTCCCTCAGTGAGGGAAATTTCGATTTACACTCTGTTAGTATTTTTTTTTTATTTTCAGTTGCACATCACACACAAGTTATGAAACACACATGCACATGCATTGGAGGAGAGGTGTCAGAGTGAGGGGGCTGCCCCATATCCAGGCGCCCCGAGCAGTTGGGGGTGCGGTGCCTTGCTCAAGGGCACCTCGACAGTGCCCAGGAGGAAGAACGGGCACCTCTCCAGCTACCAGTCCACACTCCACACATGGACCGACCTGGACTTGAACTGGCAACCCTCCGATTCCCAGCCCAAGTCACTACAGACTGAGCTACTGCCGCCCCCAAAAACTAAAAACTTGGACTAAAAAGCAACAGATGAGTCAAGAAACGAACATTTAAAAGGCTCTTAAGACTCATGCTCAGCATCAAACTGTGACATATATGAGCACATATACAGTATATACTCCCTGCCAGTCCATTAGGAAGACATTGCTTGCCCTAGATGGGACCCCTTTTGTTTTCACAACTTTGTGGCATACTGTCAACAAGGTGTTGGAAACATTCTTCACAGATTTTGGCCAATTTTGTGAACCTTGAACCTTCAGACCACCATCAGCAGCCTGATTGATACAAGCCAGGACAGACCCATGCTTTCATGATGATTTTAATGATGATCTAAATGTTGCAGCAGAAATTAGACCAGGCACCACAGAGATGGTTGTTCGTGAAAATCTCAGTAGATCAGCAGTTTGTGAAATGAAACAAACCAGCTGTAACCAACTCTGCCATATTCAAAGTCACTTAAAGCTCTAGTCTGTCATTCTGTTTAGAAACACTGTTTGTTATACTGGGTTAAATGTTCCTTCCACCCTGAGAGCAATTAATATATTATGTGTTCAGAAAAAAGGAAGGAAAAGAATCAGACCCCTGTGGCAGCTGCAGGCATAGACATATATATGGAGACGCCGCATCGAGCGCGACTCATACGTCAACATCGCCACCACATTGGATGTGGCAAGAGCGCAGTGAGAAGATGCTGCATGTAACTGTACAAACTGCTTTACAGTCCAAACCAGATCTTTATGTATAGAGATGTGTATGTGTCAGAGGTGGCAAAAGACTCACATTCTTTACTTAGGGTAGAAGTACAGATACTTGTGTAAAAAGAGATTTAAGTAAAAGTAGAAGTACTGATTCAGCTCCTTTACTTAAGTAAACGCAAGAAAGTACAGGCTCTGAAATTTATGTTTGTACAAAAGTAAAAAGTAAAAATTAATTTCTCAGCACACAAAATAGGATAGATTTCCTCTTTTATTAACAACCTGCACAGTGCTGGTAAACACTAGACACAATCTAGTTTTGCTGCAAGCCAAATTTCCGATAGAATAATAAAAACTGAACAGTGTCACCCTACTCAGATCCACCTGCATCTCAATCGGGCTGATCCGCAACAGCACAATGCTCCCCGCAGCACCGGGCTCTGTGAGCCATGCAGCACTGGGCTTCAGAGTGCTGTGCTGCGCTGCATGCTGTCATCAGCAGAGGTTTAAACAAGTAACGAGCCAGTTTAGAGAAGGTAAGGAGTACACAGTACAGACATAGGTGTTGAAATATAGGGAATAAAAGTAAAAGTAAAAGTAAAAAGTCATCATAAAAATAAATATTCAAGTAAAATACAGATACCTGAATACCTGAGATTTCAGAACAAGACTTTCTCTTTGATAACAAGGACATGGACACAGTAACAAACCAGGCTGATGAATTTCTCCAGAAATTTCTACCAGGGTCGTGCTTGATTAAAGTCATGTTTCACATCAGTGAACTCACTGAGCAGTCAATATTGCTGCAAGTCAAAAGGTGCAGAGGAGGTGTGGTGGATCTGTGACCTAATCTCTCCACAAATTAGTGAGACGGGTGAGATCACTGTGGTGGGAATGGAATCAGATTGACCACTTCTTTCATGGGTTTGAGATACAGAGCCTGTAAAAATGATTAGGCCCGCCACATGAAGAGAACACAGCTATCACCTCAAAGGCTTCCTCCTATGTACAATAATGATCCTAAAAGTTATTGATTTTTGAGCCACTGATGGACTATGTGTCTGACATGAAGACTCCACCAGTCAGTCACACACAGAGAGCCTCTGTAGCTTCCTTGCTGTGTGGAAATCACAGCATGCATGAACACGAAGGAATCAATCCCTGTGCCTGGACTTTGATTATAGTTCTCATCCTGAGGCCCTGCTGAGAAATCAATCTCTGCCAAACAGTGATACCAGCACTGCTGGCCAAACGGGTCATAACATAAATAACAGTTACGTGCAAGGGCGCCGTCTGGAGTGTATACATTTTCATAATGCTCACAATGTGCATTTAGTCTTCAGTGGCCAATAAAAGCTACTGTTCTTCAGATACATTAAAGTCTACTTAATGTAGAGTAAATATCACGGCATAAATCCCAACTCAGTCGTGAGTAATTGGGACACTGTTCTGTGCAATAAAACAAGCTGCAAACACAGCGATACTTCAAGAAAAGCTCAACCCTGAGGAGCTCGTTTCTAGATTTCTAGAGTTGGTGTCCTGCAGGTTTTTGTCCCCCCTGAATGCATCAGTAAGATAGAGACCAGCCGTGGCTCATTAGCTCACAGTACAACTCACAGTACAAAAACTGTAATGGAACAAAAACCTGCAGGACACCAGCCCAACCCGACAGGAATATAGAGATCTGAAAGGACCAGTTAGTGAGTGTTATCTCTCTTGTGATAGACTGACATGATAATATACACCATTACACGGGCCAGTGCTATCTGTATCCCATAGGCTTGCACAGTGAGAGCAGTATAGTGAGAAAACAACAGTTCAGTGTTCCTGCTTTCACATTCTCAGTGTTATCCGGTGATGTGAATAAAAGATCTTGAGGCCAAAAATAAATCTTTCTAGCAAGTTTTCTCAGTGTGACTACATGATCAGGGTGAGGATTTGAGGGATGAAAGCAGCCTACTTACAAGACACAGCGAGCACAGGGATGCCATATTACAGACCTTCTCATTGTCATCCTGTTGCTACGGCGACAGCTCTGGTCCAAGTTTACTATCTGTCATCTCCGACATTAGTAAACATTGCAGCAGGAAATACAAAGGAGTACATATTGTGAAGTTTGAAAAGGTCTCTACAGTGGAGGTCATTTCTACTTCCACTGCCTTTCAGAGAGAAATATGTTACCTTACTTTACTTATTTCTTTGACTGCCATACTGTCCAGGTTAAGCTTTTAGATGAAAGAAACGTGAGATAACCTTCTAACATACACTTTGTTATTGTTAAAGATTAAAGGCTCCAAGCTTTTCTAGAATAGGACCTTTTATATAAAATGTTATGTCTGATTGCCCTTGAGACGTGTCAGATGTCAATGACTTATTAACAGTTTGAACAAACCAATATGTTACAATTTGGAGGGACTCACTCGACTAGAAAGTTGGGACTAGGAAACCATCTCCACCTCAACCCACTTTTCTCAAAAATAAAGTAATTTCACTGCTCAAAGTACATTTAAGTACCTTGAATTTATTGAATTTCCCTTGTGATTAATAAAGTACCCGCCTGCCTATTATGGTGATAATACTAGTACTTTTACTTAGAAATCTGTAACTTTTACTTATGATGAGTGTTTTATATTGAGATATTTTATTACTGCCTTTCAGCTGGTGCCATTCACATGCACTGCAACTGGAAATAAACTGGGACAATTGTCTAAATATTGTAGATTTGTGACATCTCAAATGGACAGAAATACTGCCTACTTGTTTTAAATGCAAATACTTTCACAGTGTTTGCATATCACTTAAACCTGCTCTATAATAAAATAAATGAAAATCTCACTTTTGATGTAGGATTTTTAAGTGAAGGACCTGAGAATGTTTCTCACCACTGACAGTAGAGAGTGCTGCTATGTCTGAAAAGCAGCTCAATCTCTGAACATATGAATGTTTGACAACAGTTTAGAGAGTTACTTATAACTTATTGATCAATCATAGAGAGCCTGTTTATGGCCATATTTTGTTTCCTTTTACTCTGATCTGCTATAAATCTTTCATGTAGTTATGCTGCTACAAGCCACTGCTGCTAACACAATCACCTATTTCAGTTTGAATGATGACAATTCAGAAAAGAAAAAAAAAAAACACATCGAGTCTGTCTTTGTTTATAATAATTTGTCACAGTGAGACACCGAGCTCACACCAACACAAAAACTGATCTTTAGATTTCAGCTCAGTTCTGTATCCATGTTTTTTTTTTTTTTACACGAACCTCACTATAAGCACAAACTACCAGGAGTGAAACAGATTGAAAACTGAATTTATTTTCAGTGCCTGCTGACAGATAAACAAATGTCATTAAAGTACTGCAAGGTTACTGTATGGTTTTATATTTTATGCCTCAATTCAACCTGTTGTGGGAAAATTACTGTGTGAGATAGCCAGTTTTCCACAAAACATGTCTGTTTCTCTCTCCTTCACGCTCCGACATCCACACACACATACAGACACACTGGTTCGTGTCGTGACCAGCGTGGCCCTCCTTTAACAGCAACATTTACTGTTAGCACTACTCACGCTTTATAATAAACACACAATTCATTCATACCATCAGCAATAAAACTTTACAACATCAGCATCACTGGCTGATGTAAACACAATCTGGACTCATCTCCATCACTGTCATTGTTATTGTCATTGTCATCACACTACCACTTTGCACAAAAAAATAGAAAATTGCACTGCCACAATAATAATTGTGTTTTAAACAGTTTCATCTGTACAAGTATATATATCTATATATTTTTCCATTGTATTTTAGTTCATTGTAAATATGTAAATATTTTTATTCTATTCTATTCTATTTTATTATTATTACTATTGTGTCTGTGTTTTTGTCTTTGTTGCTGTGGCAGGTAAATTTCCCCCCAAGGGGGATGAATAAAAAAACTATTCTATTCTATTCTATTCAACACCGTGTACAGTCCATTTCAATATTTATTTACTGACCACCATAGCGAGCAACGAGGTACCCGTTGTTTCGGCTCCATAATTCCACCCGCTCCACAACACCTTCACATTACAAACATTTCACCCACCGCTGACTTCCTGCTTCCTGGTGTAACAGCAATCTGGTCCGTGGGGGAATCCGGAGCCCTCTCGGACCAACGTTCTTATCCACTGATCCGGTCCAGTGGAGGGAACTTGGTTAGCCCGGGGGTGGAGTGTTTGAGGAATTATTATTCTGCAACGTTGTTGACTATATATATTGGGCTAAGGATTGTGGGTATGACTTCTATTATTCCTAGAGTGTAACTTAAGTTTGGGCAATATTTGGTATGATTGTGTATGATGTGTGCTTTAATATTTTTTTTTTTGTAGTGTCCATGAAGTGTTCTATTCCCATTGGATAGTGTCTCACCCAGTGACAGTCTAGCTGCTGATGGTTAGCTCTTTAAAAGGGGAGCAGTTTTCATTGTTGGGGAGAGAGGTGGAGGGGTAGGCATGCTGGCTGTGAGGCTGAGAATTCAGAACACTCTGAACATTCTGAACAGTACAGTTTGGTTATAGCTTGTAGGTTTGCATTGCCTGATTGAGGCCGGTTTTGTTTTGCATTTTTTCCTCAGTTTTTGTTTTCTATTTTTATACGCACTTCAGAACTGTCAATAAATTCGCACCTGACATCACCAGACAGTTTGAGTGGCCTAGTTTCCTTCCTCTGTGTGGACAGTCCTGGCGTGAGGTCGGGGGTGGAGAAACCCTTTTCTCACACTTGATTTTACTGAGAAAAAATAATGTTTCGATTTTTTCGAATTACCGTTAACATGGCTGATGAAGTTAGGTCTATTCTTTTGAATAAATGATGTTTCATCCAGTAAGAAACAGTATGAGAATGATTCCTCTGCACTTGACTTAATTGGCACACTGTTATTGCTTTTATTATTATCTGGCTTTTGACATAGTTCACAAATGAATTTTCATCATTTACAGTTAATTTCTGCAACCCGTTGGATAATAGCAACCCATTTAATAGAGCAGTTTGGAATTCCTCAAGCTAATTCAATAGCTTTTCCTGTAGTATATTATACAAACTAAATGCAGTCTTCTGCCATCAAATGAGCCCATTGAGTCTGCCTATTGCCTGTGGTCTTAAGAAGAGAAGTTCAATTTCTTATTAAGAGCAGATTAATGGGGAAATATTCAGAGAGCCACAGGGGTTGAGTCTGTTTGTTTTCCAAGTGCTGGTGAGCATCAGTTTCTCATTCTTAACGATGTCCCTTTGCTCTCTGGTGTGATTTCATGATCTCAAACAAACACAATCTAAAGCCCAGTAGAGAAAACAGACTTTGAGAGACGGGGAGTAAAACAGTGAAAGGCGAGAGAGCAAAGAATATCAAGAATTTCTGTACCTTGAACTGATCAATTTGGCTATTAAAGTTTAAATAATTTGGGACACCCAATGTGCTCACGATCAAAGACACACTAAATATCCATACATATGTTCATAAATCAAATGTCTGAGAGCAATGTCTTCGGCTGCAGCAGACAGCTTTTTCAGCAAAACGGTATGTGATGCTGCCCAGCACTAAACAACCAACAGATCATTTGAGTAGACCTGAAAAGGAAAATAATTATCAGGTATTTCAAACATAGCTCCAAAGAAAAGCTGATGTTGACTAAATCTGGAGTCAATGTTTCATCTTCCTGTACCAGAGCCAGAAAAGTGGTGACACCAAAATGGCACAAAAAGTGGTCATGTGTGGAATAGACACAGCTCTACAAGTCATGATAACTCTTGATAACAAAAAATCCCATCGAAAGAAAAACATTAAATTATTTGCTCCTATAAGCAAGCACTACTCAGCCCCATCAGTGCCATCCGAAAATGGTGATTTACTGATCGATGAGGGCCTAATAATTCCAGCTAGCATGTCCTGTATGTCAAACGGAAAAATGAGTTGCAAATTCAAAGACAGCTCAGTTTGGATATCATGTTACTCATTTCCATACAAACTGAACCAAGGGATCATTTTCTCACATGGATCCATGGGCTGTCTGTTTTGTTTCCCCTACCCTCCAGTGCTTAAGAACACATTAACGCAACACTGAGCAAGAAAACCCAACCCATAGGAAGGTTTAAGTGCCTGAAGCCCTGCTAGTCAACTCGAGAGTTCTTGACCAGACACTGAATAGAAATTCACTGCAGAGTAGCTGCACAGCTGACCCTTCACTCTCTTACCACTGAAGAGGAAAACATTTTTCTACAAAGGTAAACAGGAGGTCAAGAAATATCACTAAAAGGCTCTGATTCAAACTTGACTTTTGACATTTTTTTGTTCTGCCTCTGCATCTCTCAGTCCATATACAAGCTTTTTTTGGTTGTGTAACTGTTGTGCATAGTAAGAAAATGCAAATATCAGTGTCTGGGGTAAAAGCTGCAAAATGTTAAGTATCAGAGTTAGGAAAAACTTTCCTGGTTCTTTATTTCGCTGAATCATATTTTGACATTGTCTATCTTTGATTTCATCAGCCCCCCCCAAAAAAAATTGTTTCTCAAATCCACAGTGGAGCGTATTTTTTCTGTTTAAACAAACCCTCAAAAAAACTACCCAAATTTGAGCAACCAGCAATTTCACATCACATGGAGCATAACATGCAGGCAATGAGGCCTAACAGAACAATAAAAATTGATTTCAGATGGTTATTCGAGAGCACCTCTTGAAAACAGTGTGAGTGAGTCAAACATGGAATATATGTGGTTACCCAGTCGGTCTCTCACCTTCCAGCATTGCCTTGTTTAGTGATTCACTCATGTAGGTGCTGCCAGAAAATACCTTGTGGGGCAACTGACAGCCCAACTCAATTCCAGTCTTGTGAACTAAAAATGCTCACATCTTCTGTCAAGCTGGAATACGCAGAGGACCTGTAGCCATGATGTCTTTGAAGCACAACATCTCTACTCTCAAATCCTGAGATGGTTTAAAAACAAGAGGCAGCTGGTGAACCAAAAACAACCTACAGTGTCATGTTATTTTACAGTAGTTGGTAACTTACCTCTGCTTTATTTTTGTCATTAATTCAGTGTACAGTTGATAGTACAGAAACAGGATAACAACAGAACCAGAATAAATAAACCTGCCTGTCCAGCAGCATACAGCATTCCCTTGTTGACTGCTGTATGTGTTGATCCCCCTTCTTCTCTGTACACAGTATTCTAGGCAGTTATCTATGTTGTTTTCAGCTCCTTTTCCTTTCCTCATTGTCACGTGTCTTGATTCATGTGTGTTTCCTTTTATCTGTCCTTGCTTTTACATCTGCTCAGGCCTCTTGCCAGGTCATCATTGTAAATGAGAAGCTGTTCTCAACTGATCTTACCTGGTAAAATAAAGGTCAAATAAATTAAAAGAAATAAATAACAATATATAACAATATAAGACTATATAATATGAGT
Organism: Synanceia verrucosa; assembly: GCA_029721515.1. NCBI lineage: Eukaryota > Metazoa > Chordata > Actinopteri > Perciformes > Synanceiidae > Synanceia > Synanceia verrucosa. The sequence continues at coordinate 25,572,993 of CM056549.1, forward strand.
CTATTTTGAGGAGCTGTGTTGATAGACTATATTGCCAAAGTATTCGCTCACCTGCCTTGACGCACATATGAACTTCAGTGACATCCCATTCCGAATCAATAGTGTTCAATATGACGTCGGTCCACCCTTTGCAGCTATAACAGCTTCAACTCTTCTGGGAAGGCTGTCCACAAGGTTTAGGTTCTTCCAGAAGCGTATTTGTGAGGTCACACACTGATGTTGGACGAGAAGACCTGGCTCTCAGTCTCTGCTCTAATTCATCCCAAAGTTCTTCTATCGGGTTGAGGTCAGGACTCTGTGCAGGCCAGTCAAGTTCATCCACACCAGACTCTGTCATCCATGTTTTTATGGACCTTGCTTTGTGCACTGGTGCACAGTCAAGTTAGAAGACGAAGGGGTCAGCTCCACACTGTTCCCACAAAGTTGGGAATTGTCCAAAATGTCTTGGTAAGCTGAAGCATTCAGAGTTCCTTTCACTGGAACTAAGGGGCCAAGCCCAGCTCCTGAAAAACAACCCCACACCATAATCCCCCCTCCACCAAACTTTACACTTGGCACAATGCAGTCCAACAAGTATCGTTCTCCTGGCAACCGCCAAACCCAGACTCGTCCATCAGATTGCCAGATGGAGAAGTGTGATTCGTCACTCCAGAGAACACGTCTCCACAGCTCTACAGTCCAGTGGCGGCGTGCTTTACACCACTGCATCCGACGCTTTGCATTGCACTTGGTGATGTATGGCTTGGATGCAGCTGCTCGGCCATGGAAACCCATTCCATGAAGCTCTCTGCGCACTGTTCTTGATCTAATCTGAAGGCCACATGAAGTTTGGAGGTCTGTAGTGATTGAGTTGGCAACCTCTTCGCTCCGTCAGTTTACGTGGTCTACCACTTCATGGCTGAGCTGTTGTCTTTCCCAAACATTTCCATGTTCTTATAATACAGCTGACAGTTGACTGTGGAATATTTAGGAGCGAGGAAATTTCAGGACTGGATTTGTTGCACAGGTGGCATCCTATCACAGTTCCACGCCGGAATTCACTGAGCTCCTGAGAGCGACCCATTCTTTCACTAATGTTTGTAAAAGCAGTCTGCATGCCGAGGTGCTTGATTTTATACACCTGTGGCCATGGAAGTGATTGGAACACCTGATTCTGATTATTTGGATGGGTGAGCGAGTCATTGTTCATGATGCTCTGCAGCTTGGACAGCATCCTCCTCCTCCTCCTGACACCACCAGCACAGATTTCAGCTCCACCCTCAGCCTTCCTGATGGTTTTACTGATTGTGTTGGTGTCAACTGTCCTCAGCCTGCTGCCCCAGCACACCACAGCATAGAAGATGGCTCTGGCTACCACAGAATGGTAGAGCATCTTCAGCATGATGGTGTTTTTCACCTGACTGAAAAACATTGCAACACTAGGCTGTTTTTTCAGGTGGATATTTTCTAAATAGCTTATTCTATCTGGTTTCTCCACATCAGCTTTAAAGATGTGATCAATGACAAATGTCTGTTTCTAAGTATTCACCACAAAAAGAACAGTTTGAATTTTACAGGCAGGGTCATTTTTATGAATAATTTTGAAGGACACTTCCTTAATCTTATTCATGATTAGGTATTTATGAGAAGATGGACCTTCCAGTAACCAATATATAATTTACACAACGATTCCAGAGACTGTATATAGAATAGCATCAACAACTCTTTATAACATGACACGTATGGTTCAAGTTCTTCTCCATACCCTTTACTGTACCTTCCAGCCCTTTTTTTTAATTTTAAACAAAATTATATCCACAAAGCCACCAAACCATGGGAGCTGTATTATATAAGAGTGACAAAATCCATTCATACCAACATAATTCATGTTGAATGTCCAATTCCAACTTTTACTGAGGCTCAAAGTGTCCCATCAACATGTTTTTTTATATTCTGTATTTATGGAGTGGTGGTTATAATCACCAAAGCAGCAGAAGATGTATTTTCTCTGCATCTGTACCACATGTCATACTTCATGGTGATTCACCCGGAGGTTTCCAACATATTTCAGTCTGGACAGATTTTGTTTTGCATGACACAGCACATCCACTGGCACATCATGTAATAATCTAGTGCCGTTTCATCAAGATAAGTTTTTATGACCATCTGGGACATTATGCGATTGTCTCAAATGATTTTATCCCCGCCTGATTCAGACTGTCACCATGTGTGGGAGACATGTCCCCAGCAGAGTGGTCAATGATTGAGCTCGTAACTGTTTAAAGCACTCACACGGGCCCACAGGACGAAGATGTATTACTCACCCCAGGAGGGAGGATAGGGACGGGTGAGGAATGAATGTGCCTCCTTTAACTAATTCAAAAGTGAATAGAGGAAAACTGAATGGCATCTTCCCCGGTCTGTCCTACTTGCTATGACTGTCCTACCTCCTGTCTATCTCTTTACCTGTCAGTAAGAAATATTGAGGCTCTTCGATCGCTCTTACTTCACCAACTCCTTCTCCATGACACTCTGTGGCCACTTCATTCTTTCTTTTAGTACTTTTTTCCTTTTATTCCCCTTACACGTACTCTGCTGCCTTTCCCCTTCTTTTCAATTTAGACTTCATTCTTCACAGACAGATGCTTATTATCTCCCTTGTTGTTGTTTCCTCTTCACTGATAAATGGTGTATTAAATAATTCCTTTCTCTTCCCTTGTGTCTCTGCAGTTCTTCATCCTCCTCCTGCTCATCTTCTTTCTGGAAATTCTGTCCATCATGCTTTTCTTCATCTACCAAGACGAGGTAAGACATCTAAATTGCTCCCAGCGTGTGATATCCTGTGATTTTCTCCACCTGAAAGAGAAAAGTGGCCATAGCAAAGCCCTCCATATGTCATGCAGATTGCTGATGTTTCAGATAGAAGACGGCACATAAAATGATGTGGCTCAGCAGCCGGCAAGGTTGTTCGAGCAATGTTGCGTTTGTTGGTTCAGAAAAGAGTGTGTCAGCTGACATTATGCATAACAGCAGCTTAATAAAAACTGCCTAAGATTTTTTTTTAAATGGTTCATGCACACACATCTATCTCTGGGCTACAATGAAAAAATATGCACACTGCCCACAATTTACTTGTTGTTAATGAATCTGAATTTCCCATGAAAATACACAAGACAGGCAAGAGACAAGAGGCGGATGAGCTATCCCTCTCCTAATATGAATTTGTAATCCCCTCACATTTTCAGCTAAGGTTTTAATAATGCATTGAAAGGGCATGTTGAACTCCATCCATCTTAATCCTAATGAAGGGTTTGAGGGTTGGATTTGGGATTTGCTGTGAAATCTGAACAATAAGTACAACGTAATATTGTTACATGGCATTACAAATATTCAGCCCTAAAGACTTGTGTGTGAGGAGCAACAATATGCCCTCTATTCTGTCCATAGACAACTATAAAAATAACAAACATCAGCTTGAATATCTTAAAAAGTCATATTTGTGAGATGAGTGACATTAGTTGGGCAATAGGGGAATTACATTCTCAGAAAAAGTCTTTGTTGATGCTGTGAATGACTCAGAAGCTTTAAAATATGGCCCAAGTGCCTTCTAAAAAAGGTGCATCAAAAACCTGGATGCTGAACTGCTCTTTCCACAGTCAGATGATCGCTACGACTGTTCACATAATCAATTAAAAATACCATTCAGTTCTTAACAAGAGTGTCTGACCCTATTGCAATAATAGAATCGAAAATCCAAAGGATCCATTGTTGTAATTCAAATTACCAGTTAAATTAAATTACAAGCAACATAACAAGTAATAATAACAACAGCAGCAGTAAACAAATGACTGCTCTATAATTTCATGGCTGTTCCTTTATCAATGAACAATTTATTCTGTATAGCATTTCTGGGTGCAAAGGGTGATTGTTTCATTGTAGATTAAACTGTTTATTTATTTTTTTACTGATGAATTGTTTATTGACAATGCTCATAACAATTTCCTAAAGCACAAGATGTCTGAAATTATTTGTTTTAGCCGAAAGCCCAGAAACAAAGTTATTTATTCAACAATATATGTGATTGGAGCAAAATGGAAAATCCTCACAATTAAGAAGATGCAGAATAAGAATATTTAGAGCATTTCTTCATGAAATATTGCTTATTAATTATCAAAATTGTTGTAGATTTATTCTTTTGATCAACTAATTGATGAGTCAACCAATCATTTCAGCACGGCATGATTCTATTGAATGATAAATGATTTTAGACTTTTTTTCATCCCAGTACAGGGCTTGAGTATAATATATTGTAAATTATGCTGCCCTAAAGAGGCACTTACTGCAATAGTGGTTCCAAAACAGGGACTTTTTTTAGGCACTTACCAAGTCGGGTTAGCAGCAATCTGAAATATACTTGCACAATATAATATTTCACTTGCCACTCAGTCTGTGGTGCATCTGTATAAACATACTGCATTCCTTGGTGTAAGTAGTAAATTATTATTTAAGATTTGAAAATTGATCGAAGGCTCTATGAACAACATGTCCTTTTTATTTCTGTTCTGCTTTATCGGGCTTAAAAAATCCAAATTTAAAAAGGTCTGACAAAGGCTGAAGAAGGTTGAGGGGCTGACGCTGCACTCTTCTCTTTAATCTGCCAAAGGTCGTGCTGGCAGCTGCGACAAAACTTCATTCCCAGAGACTTTCATTTTGAAATACAGTGACAGAAAGGATTTAATAAACAGCCTCACTGCCATCAAAATTTTTACTTGCCAAATCGGACAAGTGCTCCACAGTTCCAGCTTGCCCGATACCCTGAACCACTTGCCAGTGGCAATCGGAAAACTGTAAATGTTGAACCGTGCCCCATCATAAATCCTTGGCTATTTCTACCTGAATTACATTATTCATGTGCTGGGACAGAGAAAGTTGTCTCTGAAGACTTACTGTAGGCCACGGCAAACCCTGAATCTGATTCAATGGTACATACAGGTAAATAACAACCTACACTGATATTTTCCCCACTTTCTGTCTGAATTATATTTGTGACCATCGATTTTGGACCTGCATTTTTTTTCTCTTTGTTATTCTGATTCTGGCATAATTCCTATATAATTTCCGAATGTGTTGTATTTCTAGCTGAGCATTCCAATGTTTTTTATGACGTGTGCATTCAGTCAATCAGCACTGCTCTGTTTAGCTTTTATTCAGTGTTGTCTTTTTGTCTTAGCATCTGTGCTCCCTGATGTTCACTGCACCCCATTATTCAGTCTCTGAATAATTCAGTTTGGTCTACCCGTGAGGCGATTAGCACTAGAACCCAATAAAAAGTTAGTGATGGTGTAGCTGTTGTGCAGAGCTGGTGCACTGAGGGAAATCGCTCACAGTAAAGAATGGGCAGCCATTACCATGTGCTGCCATTGGTGTTTCTTTGTAAACAGCAGGGGACTTGTTTGTTCACTGTGATCACTGCTGGAGAATTTAACAAAACCTGTACAGTATAATATGTCAGAGTAGATTTAACAACAGAGCTCACTTTGGTTTGTTGCAGAGAAAGGACTTTTTTGAACTTTTGTACATTACCTACACTTGACTAGCTGTGGTGTTATGTCTCCATTAAGGCACTGTGCATGGATGGCTGCTTACTACAAATGGCTTTGTAGATCCAAGTAATAGGAATTAGGAGTTACAGTTTATTTCCTGTATTGAATAAAACTGTCCATTCTTTTTAAACTTGCCAATAGCAACTCCTAAAACCACAGGCGTTTTATATACTTCCACCAGAGCTTAAGCTATGTTTAGCCAACCCCTAGTAAAGGTTTGGAAACAAGAGACATACTCTCAGCCTCATATTTAAAAAAGTTTTGCACATCCAACAGTTATTCTTTCCTATGACTTCTTGAGGACTTCTACAAGGATAAATAATGGCATCATTTTCAGCAGCTTGAAAACATTTTGTCATCATTATTTTTAAGAGAACTGTCTCTGAATCACATGAAAACTGATTTAGGAGTCTTGTTTTGAGTGTTCATACTAGCATAAACAGGATCAATATGAAAGCAAAACGGGATGTATCCATCTCTTCCACCTCTTGCCCCATTAAGGAATACAGAAAGTGTCACTCCTGTGATGTTACAACATGCTTTGGACACCAAACCACCTCTTAGTAGATTCATTCTTTACTGCTCTGCTGCTTCTCAGTGAAGCATTCATCTCTAAAAACACAAAAATGAAATGACACCTGTCATAGAGTTATTTCTCATGCATGTGGTAAAGAGATTGAAATGAAATTCACAAATCTTTTGATAAAAATGGAAATATCTTCTTTGTATTCTGCTAATGATGTAGTTACTGTGTCACATCTTTTTCCTCAAAATGTTATGTCTTGCTTCTTGACTTCTCCAAAGATATGTGGGATATGTTTTTAGATAAGCAGAAGTTCTGCTTAAACACAAGTGGCCAGTTAGTCCAGCAGTTTATATATTAATTGAAATTAATTAATTTAGGCTTCTATTGAATATGATTAGATGTCACAGGCACATTTGGCTTTATTTACTTTGTGGGGATTTACTTTGGTCATTGACATAAAAACACACATTTAATCCATGCTCCATGAGTTTTATCTTGCAGAGTATCCTATGGTTTTTTAAAGCTCTAGTTTATCTCTGATTATAAGGACCTGCTGGTTTTCCCCTCCTCCGTCACCATGGTAACACCCTGGAAGCAGTTGGAGTGGAAGCCAATGCCATTCCTCCAGTGTGCACAAGCCTTGCAGATGCCATAATTTACACAGAGAGAGCAGCAGTAAGGTGCATGTTGATGAACTCCATCCTAGGCTTCAGGGATGGTCATGCTCAGCGGTCCAGTTTATTACACCTGCTTTAGACCTGATAAAAAACCTCTGTGATGTAGCTAGAAGCTAGCCTACTTCAAACAGTTCACAGATCCTCTGCACACACCAGAACAGTCACCGTTTGTTTCATTTTGTTGGTTCCAACTGATGATGAAAAGGTGCAATGAGGTTAACTTCAGTGGAGCCACAGTTGTGTTTCAAAGTGTCACAGTGAATAAAAATGAGTCTGACTCAGCGGTGCAATATTGAAAAATGATGTAGTGTTTTATACCACATCCACGTGGGTTTACAACCTTGTCAGCTCAGTTTTATTATCACCTCAAGGGAAAATCACTCCACCAGACAACAGAGCAATAACGGCAGCAGACCACTGGTAATGTTTTTGTTATTAGGGAATTATCAATCTTCATTTCATAATAATCGTCATCTGTTTTATTATATTATAAATCAGTAGCAATCACAGAAGTAAGAGTCGTAGTAGGAATGGTAGCAAAAAATGCAGTGCAAAAAGTCTCTGCATTGACTACCAGGGTAGTCAATTTAGTACAAGACAATGTATATATATATATATATACATATATATGTGTGTGTGTGTGTGTGTGTGTGTGTCTTGTACTAAATCTTCCATCAAAATAAAGTTTAATTCAACTTACTTTTTTCCAAGAAGACTAGTAGTACAGACAGAACTGGCAATGTGTGCAAGTCAAAAGTCATACTGTCATATATAAATCCATTGGTTCATAACTAGATAGCAGAGGAGCAATAATAAGTCAATAACTATGAACACATGCAGACAAGGAAGCTCTTCAGCTCAGTGTTAAGGCAGCTGGCAGTCTGAAACATGCTCATAGCCAAGCTCACTGACTACGCACCAATCACATCATCAATGCACAATATGCATGTTAGCACAAACAGCTAGCGTAAGTTGTTGATGTGAAGCACTGACCTCAGGATCAATAACCCTCAGTGGAGAAGAGCATCGCTGCTGAGGGACTGTAAAGGAAACTTTGATGAATCACGTCACACCATAGCCTAGCTAGTAGCATGCTAGCTAACCATTCAGTAATACATATCATGTTACCAGTTGGGCACACAAGTTAGTAACACCAAACAACCCCCTTGCAGGCCTGAATGCAGCTTGAGTGCGAAAGGTATGTTTGGAGGTGAATCCCATTACACCCCTTGGCCCTACCACTTTCCCCTTCCCCTCCATTTTGCATGTTGTTCAATTTCTCAGAATGCCTTGTTTTTCACCGGCAAGACGCCTGCTACCGCAACCACAGAGACCAAAGAAGTTCACAAATGTAGGCTTAAGTATTTTCTCCATTATTTACCATTTAAAATTTGCGATAACCGTTGTATTGTCTAAGTTTAACATTTCTCCAATGCGTAATGTTCATTTTCTTCATAAAATGCACACGAAAAAATCGCTAGTACTACGTTGAGTAGTGTAACGTTATTTGTGACTTGAATGATCTGTTGGGACAACCACAGCTGGAGACGACATGTTGAATTTATGGCAAAAGATTGTTGCCTTGCTTATGTAAAAGCCAGCGGAGACTACTGATGACGTATGTGATTGTTGAAGGGGTGTCCCAATTCGTAGGGGTTGAATTTCAACCCCTACCTCTTGTTGTTCAGTTTCAATGGGCAAGGGGTAGGGGAAGAGGCAGTGGTATAAATTAGAAATGGGACTGGACCTTAATATAGTGGAGCTCCCCCCAGCTACTTAAACTTACTTGTTTAGGTAGCTCATCGTTAACTAACCCACTGCACCATGGCAGACACCCATCCCCAATGATACAGGATAGGTAATCTACCTGTACACTTACCTGTCTGCAGCTAATTGAGACAGACCATGTACACATTAAAGGAACAATCACAAAAGTTACCTCCTTAAAGTGACAGTAAATTACCTTTCCTAAAGTAATATGTTTTTCTCTTCTTTTCTCTTCTTGAGCAACATGGCAACCACAACAGCAGCAATATCTCATCCAGCAAAGGTTTTCATTTAAAGGCCCTTCATGCTCCCACAGGTGTTTTCGTATCACAGCTAATTAGACCTCTGCTCGGGTTAATTTTGGGCAGAGATTTATGAGATATTTTGCAGACTAATAACAAATATAAAGGTGCAAGTTCCACATAAGGCTAGAGTAGCCTGTCTGTGTGCTTCCACCAAGCCATGGTTCCTCCTCGGCTGACAATGGTGATCCATTGTGAACGTTCAACTGTTAGACCTGTTCCTTTAAGTGTTATTGATTAATGAGTGCAAATATAGTTTAAATATAGATCAACTTACTGTAGAAAGGCACATTTGATATGCAAGACAAGTCAATTTTGTTTGTAAAGCCATTATTACAAAAAACAAATTTGCCTCAGGGGGCAGGATATACTGTATGTAATAAGGACATAAATGAAAAGAATGCATTCGGGGGATGTCAAGCAGCTTCCAGGCTTTGTCAAACAGATAGAGCCAGTGCAGTACAACCTCCTCTCTGTCATGTAACCTTGATCCATGGATACCTGTGAGATGAGGGAGCACAAGGACTCTCAGGAAGAAGTTTGGTTAGTATTTGGTTAGCATCAGTGAGGCATGAATGCATACAGATGGACAGGGAGAGAGCTGTCTGGGCCTATAGCAGCATAACTAGGAGCCCAGCCAGCCTTGGGCCAGCCCTAATTGCTGTATAAGCAATGACTAAGCCCACTCTTAAATGTAGAGAGGGTGTCTGCCTCCTGGATTTAAACTGGGAGCTGGTTCTACAGAAGAGGAGCTTGATAGCTAAGGGCTCTAGTCCTACTTTTGTAGTCTTGAGGAACCTCGAATAGCCCTGCATTATAGAGCACTGTGCTCTAGTGGGGTAATAAGGTACTATGAGCTCTTTAAGATAATAGGGTCTGTTCTCTTCTCCTGGTTCTTGTTAGTACATGGGCTGCAGGATTGTGGATCACCTTCTTGATACACTTATAGAGGCAGCCTGATAATAAGGAGTTGCAGTAATCCAGTCTAGGGGTAAAATGAATGTGCAATACAGTGTAGTCTAGTTGTTCAGTGTATTTACTCTGTAATGAGGTTCCTGAGTGGAAAATGGAAAAAAATCTTTCTAAAAAATGAATTACTCTCGTATTGACCTATAGTATTATCATAGGATAAATTATGTGTGAGGGCAGCAGCAGAATCAGCTTCACATCATTGGGTATGTGTTGTAAAGCAGAAGCCATGTTTCAGTCTGTTATTGGTAGTGGTTGCTCGCAGTTGTTGTGGTAAAGTCAATGGTGTGAGTGCATTAAGTATCCCCTCTGCTCACCCTCCCTTTCCAAGTGCTTTGGAGAGCCCACGCTGGCCTTTAGGCAAAAATGTGTAAAGCTCTCAGTGTTTGGTTTGTTAGTACTGCAGACCCATGGCAGTGCAACTTGATGGACTCCCTACATAATGTGTGATTATACACTAATGAAAACATTATTAGTTATGAATATTATTTTCCACTTTTGCCAATAGATCCCCGAAATGCTACACACAGTAAAAATAGCCAGCAGCAGGGATGTCAGATAGTGAACAGTGAATGAAGCCAGCTAATAGGCACAGTACAAATGACAGGAATTATTGGCCTTTCTTGCTCTACCTCCTTACTCTTGAGGTTCATAAAGCTATTATGCAACTATATTGATACGACTCGGAGTTTGTTGAATAAACGATTCAAACCCAGATCAATTGCTGAAAGGCCTTGTGCGCACTGATATAGGAAGCTTATTACAAGAATGTCCCTTACACTACAACACATGAACAGTGCCATCTTTGTACTGTTATAATAGTTTTAGGCTTCTACTGATGAATGAAAGCAAATCAGAATTTGCTGATGGGTGCTAAGACGGCTCATGCTGCACAGCTAAAACATGTAATTCAAACACATGTCTTGTTTGACACCAACAGAGACACACCTCATACTTCTGCAGTCATCACTGCATTGTGCTTTTTGTCATTTCTACTTGCTTCATCAACTTTGCTTTAGTTATCAGGTGAGAACAGGTGTGAGATCTGGAGTTTACATTCAGGTTGTAGAGTGAAGAGAAAAAATGACAGTGAGAGTCAAAAGCTGTGGCCTATACATAAAAGGCAACATCATGATTGTATTGTATTATAATGTATTCTGTATTCTTTGAGTGGACAAACTTGTCTCTATATGGTAATCTGTGCTACTCTTATACATTATTTCACCATATTATAGATTGCATTATATATTATGTATTATATTATTCACACATTTGTTTCGATTTGTATACCAAGATGCCAAAATGTCATCAATTTATTTTGATGGCGCATTCTTTGGTGATAAGCTTAAAGTGACGACCTAAATGTGTCACTGGCATAGAGAAAGAGAAGAGCAATTTTGCACAAAAATATAGACAGGATTTATTTAAGCAAAGTGGTGTGATACAATTTTGACTTCTGTTCTGTTAAATATGTTTTTAAGTCATATTTGTAAGAGAAATCGAGAGTGTATTCTAGCACCCTGTCAGTATTTAATTAGGGCAAGATATTTCACATGTTTTCCCACATTATGGATGCTCACTGGTCAGACCAACTTCTCTGACAAATGATGGCAAATGACCATAAAAAGCCAATCATTTCATTCAGATCATACCTACACAGTGTTAACTCACCCTGCCAGGATCATCTGTGCTCTCACCTCTACATGCCAGTGTTAGTTATCAGGTCAATGCAGCATGAGGCATTACCTCTGCAGCTCAGTGGTTGGCAGTTGAACGAGGCGCCTGGAGGCGGCTGTGCGGGTGATTTCCTATCTGCTTGTGCGCTTTGGGGACGAGTCAAGGTGAGGTAATGCTGCTGTAAAAAATGAAGTCATGAAGAGGTATGGTCAGGTTGGATCCCCAAAGACCTCATCCACTAACCCAAAGGCTACTGGAGCAGTTAAAATGAATCATGACCATGACATCTGGACATGCATTTCCTTCTGATGGCACTTTTGTAAAATGCCTGCTATTAAAAATTTGTAACATCATTTTGATAATTTTTATTGAAGCCTTTTTACACAGTATTTAAAAATGTGTCAAATATCTAGACTCACTACAATGCACCATTGTAGTTGTAAGCAGAGATAAGGATTTTTCAACATTTTTTATGTCGTAAAGAGCAATAACTCCTCTTGTGAAGCATCAGCAACAGATATAATAATAAATATAATGTATTTATGTACTAGAAAAGCACTCAGAAAGTGCAGACCTCCGCCAAGGCAGCATTCTGAGAGAGCGTATACTCCTGCAAGCCCACAATGCCTAAGAGTGAATGTGTTGATTTTGACGCACCTTGAAACCCACATGAATATCATGCACTTATTTATTTTTTCTCTATTTGATATTTTGTCACATTTGAATTTGAATTTGAAAATAAAAACAAAATACCAGTAAAACTTAGCAAATACAATTTGAGAATTCCAGATATTTTGAGACCAGTTGCATTGTTCTAGCTCCATATGCGAAATCTTACTATGGCGTGACATTTCATTTGACCTTGAAGACCTTGAATCGGATCCAATCATCACCAAAAATTAATCAGTTTTAAGTTAGGCCACTTCTGACCAATCCCGAAAAATCCGTCCACAACTTTTTGAGTTATTTTGCAAACCAGCAAACCAACAAATAAACATACAAATAAACAAACCCCGGTGAAAACATAACCTCCTTTGCGGAGGTAATAATATCTTACTATACTGTAAAAGCCAAACACCCATTTTTAAAACCAGCAACTGCTTCACTATTGTTCCAAGAGAAAATGGCGTCACAGAAAACAACGCTAGGGCTGCACCTATCGAATATTTTAGTAATCGAGTATTCTAGCGATTAATCGAGTATTTGTATAAAACATACTTTTGCTTAGTTAAAGAGCCGTTATAAATATATATGAGAATATAAGACATTTTCTTAATAATGAACGACCAACTGGTTTCCTTTCTTATAAAATTAGATGTAGGCACGGGACTGTCCCCTGGCATAAGTTCAGAAAACGGCCAAGTGCTCTGTAACACCGGCTTCAGCATCAGCCGTACTGGACTGTCACAGTGACCGTCATAGTGTTTGTGATAAACAGTGATGTAAAACCTGAAAACCACTTTCCATCACAAGCATTTTCAAATGAACGTGAACGGTGCGTACCATTCATTCTCGCCAGAGTGAACGCCGCTCCTGTTCACGTTCATGACTTGAAAACTGAACCATTCAGTTCACCGTTCACTGAATGCACAACACTGTCCGGCTCATATGGGCAACTGTAAAGTCTCCTCTCTCCCTATGCGCTAGCCATTAGCCACACAGCTCGCTATTATCACTACTAAACTGTTATTTGAGGTGGAGGAAATTGCCTCAAGTATTTTTTGTACTCGAATTACTTGAGTTACTCGAGTAATTGTTTCAGCCTTAAACAACGCCATGGTTCTTTTGCTCTGTGTGTGACAAAAAGCCACAGACTGAAGGCATTGGCTCGCCGTGTGTTTCAGGATTGATTTTAACCTATTAAACTCCAAGGTTCCCCAAATGGGGGATCCTGGGATTAGGGTTTAGGGTTAGGGTTAACTTCAAAACCTGTCCTGTTGTGTGTGTGTGTGTTTAATCCAATTAAAGGGTTAGAGTATAGGGATAACAGCGAGTCGTGTGTCCCTCTCCTACGATCTTCAAATGGCAATACAGGACAGGTCTTGGGATTAAACCCTAAACCTTGCAGTGGAGCTTAACATGTTAAGGTTCTTTTACCAGTTTTCAGATGTCTTAATGGTCTTGGGCCATCCTATCTATCTGACTTACTTTTAACATATCAACCCTAATGGACTCTGAGGTCCTCTGGCCTGTTAACTTTCACAAAAGTTAGAACTAAAACACGCGGGGAGGTGGCTTTCAGTTATTTTGGCCGCCGATTGTGGATCAGCCTGTTGGTGCACCTCACTGTTGAGGTTTTTAAGAAGAGGCTCATTTATGTATTTATTTATTTATTATTAAGGTTTTAATTCAGCTCCAGTGTTTCCCAAAGGTGTCTTTTTGTTCAATTAAGGTCTCTGTGCCATGCCATGCCTAAGTGTGTGTGTGTGTGTGTGTGTGTATATATATATATATTTATGGGGTTGGGGTTTTTTATTCTTCCTTTGTTTTCCATTATTGTTTTTAGCCTCTGTGAGCCACTTTGAATTGCGAAATGTACGAAAAGTGACATACAAATAAAGTTTGATTTGATAGGCAAGGTGGGTCTATTAGTGGCTCTTGTGATGGAAAGTTCAGGAGCATTAGCCTGTTGGCTAGTTTCCTAACATTGTCCATAGTTTATAATCTAGCTCACTTTTCAAAAATATTATTAAAATGCATGGTTTTATGCACAGTATCAATATTTTCTATGGGTTTCCAGGAAGATTTGTTTTCACAGCCCCTTAATCACTGGCAGTGCCCCAGCTCATCCATCCATCCATTATCTACCACTTTTCCTCATAGGGTCGCAGGGGGCTGGAGTCTATCCCAGCTGTCTTAGTGTGAAAGGCAGGGTACACCCTGGACAAGTCTCCACCTCATCACAGGACACATACAGACAGACAACCCCTCACACTCACATTCACACCTACAGACAATTTAAATTTGCCAATTAACCTATACATGTTTTTGGATGGTCGGAGGAAGCCGGAGTACCCGCAGAGAGTACACAGGGAGAACATGCAAGAAAGGCCCCGGGATTTGAACCCGGTACCTTCTTGCTGTGAGGCGACAGTGCTAACCACTACACCACCGTGCCGCCCACCCTAGCTCATAACATTAGTGATTTTAGAGACCCCCACAAAGCTTAGAATTATAATTTGATCCCTGTCTAAAATCTTTCAACCTAAATACATGATACCAGTTTTACAATGAACAGAAACACATTTCAGTTTTAATCATGTTAATGCCACTTACATACTTCTAAACAGGGGTTAATTTTATTCAAATTGCATATGGACTTTGTTTGACAGCACGTTCAGTAAACTAGCATAGTACTAATAAATCTAAACCTGACTTTCAGTAATCACGCCATCTTAAAAATAATTCACTTGCTGTGTGTCACATGTTTCTACATAGGGGGAGTAATTATATGGTTGTTTTATTGATGCATATGGTCATTGTCTGTAGTTTTTTAAGGAGGATATATCCTTCTGATGTCTGTGACTTTTTTCATTAGCAAACTCAACTAGGATGGCAAGTTAACACTGCCACTGCCTGCAGTGTGTATATATTACTTATGGATACTAAATAGCTCTGCTAAAGTAAAGTATGGCTTGATGTTGACTGATCTGTCATGCATATCTGAACAAAGACCTGCCCTCACACTGTCTTTCTCTGCTGCATGAATCCCCTCATCTTGTTCTGTTTGAAACTGAATTCCAGTTTCTCCAGTGAGAAGATGTCTCATTGGCATGCATCATTTCCGCTGGAGGAACCAGGCTCTGTTTCTGCTGTCACTCTCACTCTCATATCGCTGTATTCTCTTCTTAGCCCTGTTACACTAAACGGGAAGATTGTGAAATAATATGATAAGGAGAAGGAAATGGAGGAAAGTATCCACTTGTAAAGAGACTACTTCAAAACACAGGTGAAGGGAAACCACTCATGCAGCAAAACAAACTGCATGCATCATATATCTAAAACTGTACAACGAGTAGGACCTGCACTGGAACCCCATTCCCACTTTTTCCACATCATTACTGCTCCAGAATTTGCCGTCAAAACATTTTAGCTTGTCAAGACATCAACATGCAGCACCCCTGTCTGAATACATTTCAAGCCTGACACATTTTCATTTTATGTAGACTGGGGAGAAATGCAATTAGATAAACACCCCTGGCTAATCACAGCACTAAAATACACCCACATCAGAGCAACATTAATATAAGAGACAAATTGAGATAATCTGCAAAGAGACAAGACATTTGTTTGTGTCTTGGAATATATGTGACAAGGGAAAATGCAGTTTGAGAGCCACAGATAATGTTGAGAAATTGTAAAGACAATGATTATAAATAATTCAAAATGCAATTGGTCTAAGGCCCTGACATTATGAAAGGGAGCAAATATGTCACCACTCCAACAAGTCGCAATGCATCACATTATAGCCCATAAACTACAGTGTAATTACAATGACATTTAAATAGCTGGTTTGATGATTAGTTTTGATAGAGACATGATATTTTATAATATAAAATGGTGCATATTAATACAAACTGAACTTCCCTTACCAAAATAGTAAGTGAATAAAAACGGATTTAAATATTTTTTTTGAGGCTAAAACCTTACTTTACTGTTTGAAAGTGGTCTGCTGTGATGTTTTGTTGACCCATCGGCCCAACCAGCCCTCCTCCCTGCGTAGGCTTTTTTGGTCTTTAACAAAGTCACTTGAAAGTAAACGTGTCATTTTGGCAACACTTGATGAAACGACTGATGCTGTGAGTCTTCCCTGCGGGAGGCCTTGTTGTATCGTTGCCAGCTGGGTGCTTTTGTCTTTTGTCATTGAAAATGTAGGAGGAAGCTACAGTGTTCAAGGTATGTGGACTGTCAAATAAAACAGCCGCATCCTTTCTACACTCCAGTTTGTTATTTCACCCCCCATATGTACAGAGTATTTACTTTTTCAGAGGCAAATCAAATTGTAATTTCACCTCCAAGTGGAGCAAATATATTTTTCCTGAGAAGCTTCTTTGTCCAGACGGAGTTGGACAACCAAATTTCTCTTTGCTCATTCTGCTTCAGAGTGTTTGGTGTTTTAAAAGATGTCAGTTAGGATTATGTTGGACAATATTCCATATGAACAGCAGTTAATATGGTTATGTAGCTAAAAGAGGTCATGTATTGCACCTATTGTCTTCTCTTTCTCTTTCTGGTGCACGAGTCCGATGAAACAGCGCTCGTTGAGGGATTTAAAGGGTCAAAATTTAACTCCAAAGAGGCTCCTTGTGATGGATAAAAACCCTTTCACAACACTGTCAAACATTAGTCTCGGGTGAACATTCTGTATTTTGCAAAACCTTCCAAGGCTTCACAGGTTCAGAGCAGCGTACAAATACTGACAGGCTGGGAGTTGGTCCTCTGCTGGGAACATCACAGCGAGGCTTAAAATTACTGGGCTGCTTTGGATCAAATGACTTCACCATTTGGTTTGTGTTAAAAATGTGAAATTTGTTCAATCTGGCTACATGTGCCGTGATTAACAACATTTCTAAATCCATTTTTGCCAGACGTAAATTGCTTTTGTGCAGATTTGTACAGCTTATTCCCTCCCATTCAATTCCAAAAGTCACACAACAATTCTCTTTCAAGACTTTTAATTATGTTTGAAAAGAAAAAAATCCATCACCGTGACTGTGAAAGTGAAATCATGTAAAGGAATTCTGTTCACAGTTTCTCATTAGCACATTACTTTTGGAGTTCAGCTTAAAAACAAGATAAGATTGGGAGTTGGGAGCATTATGCATGACTTGTATTCAGGGTTCAGAGCCATAGCTCAAACACTGAGGTCATGTCTTCAGTAGTATTTCTGTGAATTTGGTAGGTTCATGTTGAGGAGTTTTAAGGCAAAACAATAACAACTGGCTGATCCCTACAAACTCAAACAGTGACTAAACACAAAATGAATGAAGTCCTTTATCACAGCAGTGCTTTGTATTTCTCTACCAGATTAATTTTCCAGGAGAAGGCTTTGAGACAGTCCATTGTGTATGAAGTTAGGATTTAGCATTCTCCTAGCTGATGCGAGTGGAAGCCTTTCCAGTAGCTTCATAATTTAATAGTTTTAATCGTTTTCTGTCACTATTTCTCTACTTGTTTCACTTTTTCTAACTTTCTTGCAGCATGCAGTGAACAGATTATGTTGTTTTTCCTGTGGAAATGCTATTTTCCATCACATCGGGACGGACGAAGGCACCTTGTTTATTCAAACAAACAGCTGCTCTCTCTCTAGACAATGAGGAAAGCCAGCAGCGTTTGCTCTTTACTGGAGGACCTGAGGCGGTGCTCAGCTAAAGACACAGCATACACTATTTTTCCAGGAACTCCATCTGACCCTTCAGGTTACTCAGTGCTAAAGGCTTAGTTTATGACTGGTCTGAACAAACTCTGGAAATAACAAGTTATATACCTCTGTCTGAACATTTGACTGGTTTATGAATCCAGGTCACTTTCTGTGACATCTGGTTCTTCCCAAAGAGTGGGAGAGGACCATTCACCAACACTGCTGTACTGAGGTACAGTGGATGTTCATGGTTGCATTGCATTACTGCTGTGCAGACTCTGACACATACATAAACACATCCAGAGTTTGATGTGTTCACAAGTTGAATCGCTCTTAGCATTACCTTTGTTTAGAACAGAACATAGTAGAATTAAGTTCAGAATAATCAACTCTGCTTCAGTTCTTCAGTCTACTGTCATATGAGTAAAGCTGACCATATAGGTCAGTCCACAGACAGATCCTCCTTCTTCTCCTGCTCTCTGACAGAACAGTGTGGCACATTAACTGTGGAATAAGTCTACATATACAGCTACCCACTAAACATTAGACGTCTTACGGATGTGCAGATCATGTCTATATTGCTAATTGATGTGCAAATTATGTCCACTATTTGGACGTCTAACTATGACCCCACTTGGACATCAATATGCAGTTGAACATTTGAATCCACGGATTAGGTGACTTTTTTGGACGTCATGGGGACGTCTAACACAGGAGCAGGATGAATATAATACTTTTTTTTTTTAAATTTATGACAAATATCAACATTGTTGTTATCAATATTATTCATCAAAATTAATTCTGATTATCTGTGATTAAAAATTTGCTACTAATGATTTATTTGAGTACATGATATTTTGTTATTTGTTAAATTAACTAATTTAGGTATTTATGCATGTTTATTATTTAAAAATGCAATTTGTGGAAAAGCCTAGAACAGCTGGAACAGCCTACTCACACAAAAATGCTTATAATTCTAATGGGCCTGTTATGAGCTCAACCAGGAAACGCCACTCTGATTGGCCGAAACACGCCAGGCCAAACTCCTGTTCAGGAAATGGAAGGTAAGTTGAAAGTTCGGTCAGATTAGTTAATTTTATGTTCATTTATGTATTTGTAGTGTTCGCTGTTTTAGCTTTGTGGTCTTAAACCATCTGAATCTGCTGCTGTGATTGATGGTCAACCTAAGCTGATAGTTCATTGTCTGTGGCTAACTCGCTAAGCTAGTGTTACCAGGCTATCTAGAGGTGGCTACACTAGCAGCTCCCACAAAGCAGATGATAAGTTTGTGATATCGAGCACTGGGTGGAATTACAGCCACCTGTACAGCCATGTTTGAGCAGGTGGCCTGTGTGATGTTCCAATATATCACTGACATTGATTTATAAGTATTGTTTATTTTTATTTAGGCTCTTCACTAATGGCCTGATGGCAAACTTTAATATTTTCATATTAAAGGGGAAAAAGGACGAGAAGTCGTTAGAGAACAGTCATGTTGAAAAAGGAAAGAAAGTTAGCCCCTTCCAATGTGGAAATAATAAATTGATCGGACAAAATATTTACTCTCCTGTTTATGTGAAAAATGCAATGCTGAATGTTTTCCATAGCTATCACCTTTAACATTTGCTGTGATGTTTTTGTATTAATCCAGTATGGTATTGGGTGCATAGGCAACCTATTTTTGTGTACAAATATGGGGATAATGTATGACAGCAGATTGTCTTCATGTCACTTGTCTTTTCTGCTCGTGCAGATGGAGTCATGAAATTTGATTCAATGGCGACAGAGGGCTTCATAAGGCTGTGTGAACACCTGAAGCACACACCACAAAGACAGGGAGGTGGAGGTCAGGACTGATAAATAAAAATGAAGAAAAATGAGTGGGGATGGAATTGCGATTCATTTGTAAAGTGTAAATGCCATGTTTTTTGTTTGTTTGTTTGTTTTTAAAGCTCCAGATGCATACTGTATATTACAGTTATTTATTATTTATTTATTAAGGTCAAAAAGTTGGTGAATTTTAAGTTTGACTTACATTGGGAATCCTGTGTAACTGTGGCTCCAGAAGGTGGAGAACCTGTTAACTAAACTGAATAAAATGGGAACGTCAATACTAGACATTCAGAAGACTTCGGAAAAAAAAACTCATCTGGCGTTACAGTCTGCATCTTCAGTGGACCATGATTGGACGTACAAAAATGACCACAAGAAGACATTCTTTCAATGTCTATTTACGACGTAGAAAAGACGTCGACAACGACCTCATTTGGACTACAATTAGCCCTCATCTGGAGGTCCTGGGAACGTCAATACTGGACGTCCGGAAGACATCGGGAAAAAGACGTCATCTGGTATTACAGATGACCCAAATGACCCTAAAAAGACATTGTTTCAATGTCTCTTTGCGTAGCGGCTATATAGAGACCTGCCTGTGGTAGTATTTGTACTCCTATGGACATGCTATGATTTCATGGTTCACCTGTGTAATTGGTTAATTTCAATTTCAAACGATCAGTTTTGTTCGGTGGTTTTCTATCATATTGGTGTTTTTTTATCGTTCTACAGCTGAGAGTGAGGAGCTTTGAAATAGAGAAGAATTAATAAAGTAAAGCAAAGATGTGTTAACATTAAAATAAGTTAAAGAAAGAATGTAACTTCAGATAACTTCAGATGGGAGTGGCCAGTTAAACACACACTGGACCCTCAACAGAGTCCATAAAACTAAAAGCTGCTGGTCTGATCTTCTCCTGCTGCACTCCTCTTCACTGCTCCTCTGCTCCTCTTACTTCCCCTCTCTCTGGTCTACAAACTAGAGAAAGGGGAGGGTTGATGACCCAAAGACAGAGACATTCTGCTCTGCCGTCAGGATGGCCACCACAGGCCCAGCGTCTCATGCCATGATGAAGCAGCCTCTCCACACCTTCTAAATACGACTAAAGACTGTGAATCCTGCATCCAGACCATTTCTCCTCCTGCTCTGCTCCTCTACCCTGAACTAAAGTGTGAGGCAGACACAGGCTGCAGAAATGACTTCAGCCTCCATGAAGAAACTTCAAGAGAAGGAAACATGAACTGGTAGGATGCCAGCAGACCCTCCTGCTACGGGAGGGGGGTGAAGAAAGGGTACAGCGACTCTGCTGCACAGAAAAGAGAGACAGGATCATGGGAAATGATTCATGCTGAATTGTGTCAACCAACCATGTCCAAAGATGACCAAAGTTGTCCAAGAGAGCCACCGATGGAGAGAAGAGACTCGAGCTGAAGTCTCCTCTGTGGGATCCAACAGATCCAGAAGACCTGCAGACTCCTCAGCAACACCTTCCATCTATCTACAAACAGTGATATAATACATATATACATTTTCACATGTGAAAGAGGTTTGATGATTAGACCACTAAATTAACTATATGAATTTATGGCTAATCTAGAGGACAGATTTATAATAAAACATAAACTCAGAATATTAAACTGCTTCACAATCTTCTCTCTCTTAAACTCTACTGCTGAACGGTGCACAAAACCTAAATTAAATGTGTTAACAACTGTTAACAACAACAACTGTAACAACTCTTAATTTGGGTAATATATATCCATCATTGAATCTAATCAATCTTCCCTTTTGTTTAATCATTTATTCTATTATTTCCTGTTTGTAGTCTGGTTATGTAGTTTGTCAAATTAATCATGTATTATTAGTTATTTTTCTGCTAGTAGTCCGGTCATTAATTTGTCAAATAAATGTCTAATTTTATAAAGAACTTGGTTATTTGATTTGTGTGTGTATATAAAGCAATTGAATCCCTGTACACTGTAGTCAAGAACTCTGTAGCTCCCTGAGATTAAGAGACCCTATTAATTAATGTCAAATTCACAAGTATTCCCTGTTTTAACAAAACTGGGTGGCATCCAGGTGAATTCTACTATTAAAAATAATAGTGGGTTATAATAGTGGCCTTTTACTGTATGACAATTCATGGTTTATGATTAATAACTTAAGAGTTTTGGTTATAAATATATATTTTGATATTAATTAATGACTGATTATTAAATCTGCTCCAAGTAATAATGCAACATTGTATATTTTCCTTAACAATGTATGCTTCAAGACACAAATGAATAAAAGAGTTCAGTCGTATGTCTCAACATATCTAACACACCATACACTGCTGCTTCACCACAGAGAGAGCTATACACTGTGCTTTGCTGCTCCTGCTGCTCTTCATACGGCATTTTAAAATCCTCCTTCCCTCCACGGCTCTCACTTTGCAGTTACTATCTCTTTCTCCACTCCTGCTTGATGCTTTCTTTAGGAGTTACTATGACGAGACACCTAATATCAATGCAATGCAAGAGCTATTTTAATGCAGTAATCCACTCCACGTGAGTTGGCTGGCTTAACCGCAGAGATGGAAAAGGATAAAGGATAAAGGATCAAAACACTGTTATGTAATACAGTTCAGGACAGACTGAAGGCATCACGTGCCATCTTCAGGAAGATGCACCTGTTGCTGTCAATAGCTGCAGGAGAAAGCTTTCAACAGTGTTTTGGCTAGACATCAAAATAGTTTCAGACTTGGTTTTTCTTTTGAAGCATCAGCATGATGAGCAGGTTATGGATAGGATGTGTTGAATAAAAACACATTAGAAGTTTCTGATGAACCTCCAATAAGGAGCCTTGACCTTCTGTTATTGTCCACCATCTTATCTGAAATCCTCCAGCTTACTGGTTCATCTTGGTTAATTTTGTTCAAGTATCACCCCTCAGGTGCACTGCCGAGATGTGATCTGCTAGTTCACTGCTTCTACCCCCCGTTAGTGCATTGATTTGTCTACTCACATGGTTTGCCAAGTGTTAATCAGGAACTGATTAGAAGCAGATGATGGAAATTGTAATTGATTTGCCTGTGCTAGCATTGTAATTGGTTTGCCCCGGCAAGGGACAGAGATTAGTTACTTAAAGGGCAATGCCACACAGTTTAAATTATTCACATGTGTTATTGCCGTGCCCTGGAACAGAATCACAATTCACAAGCCTTTAATTTGTGATTCAGCTGCCCCCGTTCATTATCTGTTGAGGGCTGCCAGATTTCACATCCCACTTTTTACAAATTGAAGGGTTAGTTCTTGAGTTTCTAGTTTCAGCGAAGAGTTGTCTAAGTTCACAGTTATTGACCGATCTGTCCTGAGGCACATGTACGTACGTTCTGCAGAAGGGCGGCGATCCCCTGTAACTGCAAAATGCAGTGCGACGAGAAGATTTAAGCTCAAGCCAGGGAAATGAGGTGTATGCAAGTCAGACTAGAGTTTGTCTGTCGTCAAAATGTCCTTGAAAAACCTTGACTTTGGTCCAAATTGGGTCTGAGTTCGGGGAATGTAATGTGGGCTCCCTCAGAGGAAGGATGAAATTAAAGTATATATGCGGGAAGCCTTTGCCAGTAAGCTTGGGCCCACTAGGTGAGGAAAGCAGAAGCCCAGTGGAACATTAAGGTACATATTCGAGACGACTGCAACATGACTTACATCAAACATTTAATACAGCCTTGATTTGGGATGATCCTGTGGTACAAAGCCGCCAGCTCCACCGTGGCCAATTCCAAACTTGAAGGCAGCAATTTAAGTTATGAATCAATAATGTTAAAATCTCCCTCTTTTAGAATCACTAACGTCATTGTAGGAGATGAAGTGGGCGCATGTTTTATGCAGTTTGGCGTCTAAAAGGGAAATTATGTGTCTACGGGATGTCCACAGGGAATATGATCACGGATCCTTCCTCTTTTTGATGCCTTTATCTACTTTTCTGTATCTTTGATCCCGTCTTCCTCCTGCATTTATGACACAGGTAATGGATATCCATTGTTTGGAGGAAGCAAGTAAAACGAGTAATTTTTCCTCTCATTATTTCCTCTCCTCTGAAATCTCTTTCTTGTGTTTCTTTAATGCCCTCTCTCTCGGGTGGCCACAGATGGAGAGCTCCCTTCCTCTGCTGCTGTATCTTGCATGTTATGTTGTGATCAGGAGTCATATAACCACTTCATCTGCCCCACAGTGTATTTACTTTTACATAGTCTGCCCTTCATCGTCTTCTGGCTCATCCCTTCCCTCTTTTTCCCTTTTTACATTTTTCCTGCACCCACTCTCTTCCTCGTCTCATTTTTTCCCCTCTCTCCCCTCTCCTCTCCATATACATCTCTTATCTCTCCCATATAAATAATTGATGGCCCATCTCTGACTCGCCTGGTGTAGTTAAAGGGCGACTGAAGTCCTGAGGACAACATCAATATGAGCTGAAAGTACTGAGGCACAGTCTGCCTTACCGCTCTTCCACAGGAGTCACTCTTTACTAATGACCTACTTAGATTTGAATGAAAAGTGTTTTCCTTTTTTCCTTTCTCTCTTTTTTATTTATTTCATTTGAAGAACTTCAGAAGGCTTGATCCAGTCCACTCAAATAGGAGATAAGGGCTCCTCGTGCTAGATTTTTACATCAGATAGCTCTGATGTTTCCTTGTGCATTGTGACATGGCACAGCAGCTTACAGCACCCATATGTGTAGAAATCAGATCATCAGTTCTCTGTTGGTGCAAGAAATTACACATCTATCTGTGTCATGTGTCTTGTCTTGTCATTCAGAATTCTCTTTCATCTCTGTCTTTTTGAGGCATCCAAATTGTGTTTTTTTTCTTTTTTTTTATGTTTACTGACCATAACGTGGCATCTTCTCATGACTGTGATTGAGCAATGATGTAGTATTAATGAGGGTACTAAATATGCACTTGGTTGAAAATGGTTGTGAGGTAAATCATTTTAATAACAATGAATTATCTCTGTCACCTCACAGCAAGAAAGTACCGGGTTCGATCCCAGGCCCGGGGCCTTTCTGTGTGGAGTTTGCATGTTCTCTCCGTGTCTGTGTGGGTTCTCTCCGGGTACTCTGGCTTCCTCCCACCATCCAAAAACATGCATGGGGATTAGGTTAATTAGCTAATTTAAATTGACCGTAGGTGTGAATGTGAGTGGTTTTCTGTCTCTATGTGCCCTGTGATGAACTGGAGACTTGTCCAGGGTGTACCCTGCCTTCTGCCCTAAAGCCTGGTTTATGCTTCTACGTCGCGGCAACGGCGTAGCTACGGCGTCGACGCGGACCCTACGCCGTAGCCTGACGCGCCCCTCCAAAAAATCCTGACTATGCATCGCATCAATGCGTTCAGACGCGAAGGGCAAGGACTGTGATTGGTCCGCTCAGAACGTAATTTCCAGCGGTTGCTTTTCCGGTCAACAGCTCAACAACACCGCTATTTGTGGAGCGGCACGAGCGGTGCGGAATGGTCGGACAGACCACCTCCGCAAACATCTTCTGTGCTTCAGCATTTGTAGTAACAGCATTTCTTTTTAAATTTTATGAGCTCCATCTCAGTTGTCATTGTTTACTGTCAGAAGAAAACCAAGGAATCTGATATGAGCCCCCAGAAGCCACACAAAGATACAGACACATCCCCCTAGCAGCAACGCGTTCCCTCGACGCAGAGCTTCGAATGCTCAACAACGGCGTTGGGTCTATGCCGTAGCTACGCCATCGCTGTGACGCAGAAGCATAATCCAGGCTTAAGACAGCTGGGATAGGCTCCAGCCCTCCTGACCCTATGAGGATAAGTGGTAGAAAATGGATGGATAGATGTGAAAGGGGTCACTCAAACTGACTATTATCAGCTCTTTTTAGCATCTTTTAGCTCATCTTTTTTTGCTTATGGTAACATTTGTGGTTCAGTCTCACAACTAACACAGTAAAAGTACACTGTCCATCTAGCACAGTGCTTCTCTGTTCTTTACTTTTTATAGAAGATGTTTGTCTTGTCCAGTTAGGTTGGCATTGACCTCACCCACACAGAACTGTCTGGCAGTTTTATTTAGCATAATTCCACAGAGTTGTTTATTGTACTAAACATGGTCTGTTGCTAAATTACATTCACATAAGAACAAAAAGAAAAAGAAACAGACTGGTATCACTTCTTTGTGTTCCTCTCATGTCTGCAGTCTCTTGTCAGAGTAACTTTTTCTTCTCTTTGTTTCAGCTGATTTTTTTTATTATTATTATGAGTCCCTTTCTGCCTGACATGGTAATATTATTTCTGAATATAAGCAGAACATGTGGTTAATTTGCCCTGGGGCATATGGCACATTTACCCTAGAGCCACTAGTTTAATGAAACTGCTTTACACAATCACTCATAGCCACAGGCATGTTAATTGTTTTTATAAATAATACTGACATAAATACATCTAGCATGTGCATCTCACCTGTCATGAGAGAAATCACATTTCTTAACAAGGTCATATCCCTCACGTGACCTTTTCAAATGTCAAATTACAGGAACAGAACACCTTCTCATAAATCTGTGGCTTTGACAGAAATGCCCCCCAGACACACAACCTCACGTGAAGTCAGCTTCACTCACTAATCAGTAACAATGTTGATTTATGGGAACTCATTCACCTTTAAAATTTGAGCTATTGCAGCTGCTCTTTGTAGATAGTTAATAGTAAATTATCATCTACACTCTCACACAGTTCTCTTGTAAAACTGTGTGTTAAAATATGTAAAAATGTGTGTTGTGCATATCCTTGAGCCCCACCAAAGTGTGGAATAGAACAGAATAATTCATTCAACACTGGGGGAAATTCACCTAGGAATGCTTTTCCTTTCTCATAAAATAATTGAAAATGTGACTTTTGAAACCCCACATTGTGTGCATCCATATCTACTACCGTAAAGACTTCCTCTGTCTTACATTTGCTGGTTAGTGGAAAGGAAAGAAACCTTTACAGTAGCAGGAATGTATTTTTCATTAGCATGTCCTTGTGCTCATGCAAAACATAATAACCTTGCTTCACAGTGCTATTAATGACCAAAACCCCCACAAGATATCATTAGGCAAGTCTCTGCAAATGCATGGCCTGTTTCTGACCATCTAGGTGTTAAACTGGCTCTCAACAGCTCTCAAAATGGTCGGCTGAGCCGGCAGCTTGCAGCTCAAGGCTGGAATATACTTCTCTGACTGCGTAATACGTCATCTAACACCTTAGCTACAGAGACCCCTCGAGCCCTCGTAGTTCTCCGTTGTGATGCGTGTTGTGCACCCCTGCTGTGAAATGCACCCCCTCGAATTTTGCCTTGATATCACAGACAAAAGCAGGGGAAAATACTATTTTATGATTTAATTATTTGTGAGGGAGATAGAAGAGAAGAACATCGGTTGCTTAAAGTCTTTAAAGCTCCTCTAAAGAGAGAAAATAACAGATGTTCTTCTCGGATAATAGCGAACGCAAACCAACACCTTTCAGTGTGATCTGTGGAAATATACCCCAGCCATAATTACTAAATGAATTAAATGGATTTTTTTGAGCAAATTTAATGTATTTGACTTGCGTTTCACAAGGATAGTTCCTGTACTGTCCACGCTGCTGCAGAGGAGACCTGTCTGTCCGTTTCTGTGTAGGGGCTGCATTTCACAGCAGGGTGCAAGTAGAGGACCAATCACAGCCCTTGTCGTCTCCGTCTTCCCTTGACGGATTGACGGACAGTTAAAAAATATTTTCTGTGCCAGGAGAAGACGGAGAGGCTCTCCATCAGGCTCTCCGGCGATGCAGAGGGCTCTCCGTCTCTACGTACAGCAATTTACGAAGTACTATACATTGGCCTTAACGCTGCTAATACTGCAAACAATGCAGAACCCAGCCATGTAAACAAAGAACAGAGAAATTTGGATTACAACACACACAGAGGGAAAGAGACTTCATTCTCTGGCAGACATCACTGCTCTACATGTTTGCGATGTAAATAATCTTAATGTTAAATGGAGCCTTGATGGGTAGTTCAGGTCTGAAAGTGGCGAGTAACAGCCAATAACAGCCCAGCAAGCAGTGTGTTAAGTGATGAGTGAAGAAGAGAGCCTGATTATTCACTCATCACATTGGTTGTCCCGTTATATTGTAAAAGATCACCACTAAATGTATACAGCATCACATATTCAGCAAACTGAAAGCCATATTTGTTGAGTGAGTGTTTGAAGACAAAGATTTAACAAGGTGTTTGGTGTCTGCACCACATAAAGGCTGCAGTGTAGGTGAGAACAAGGTCAGCAAAGATCAGTGCAGCTGATATCTGATGGGATTGACCAAATGAGTAAACAAGGCTGAGCAGCTTCTCTCTCTCTCTGTATGTGTGCTGTTTGCTGTTTGTACATAGCACCCACAGTCATTAATTGATTTCTGTGATTAAAAAGAGCAGATTTTGTTCAAAGTTTTATCTTGTTTGTTTAGGTTCTCGCTGCTGAACCAAAGCGTTTAGAGGAAGCCCTCATAGCTCGGCATGCAGCTGGTTTATTGAACAGCAGCTCAGTAACCTGCCGTCCTGCAGTGTGTTGGCTGAGTCAAGTCTGACTGAGTCAAGTCTTAGTGCCTCATGAGGACACTTCATCTGAAATGGGTTATTCTGAATAATACATGCTTCTACTTTAAGGTACTTTAAGTATATGTTTATGCTATTACTTACTTAGCCCATGTATTATTGCATAATATTTAGGGGGCTCTATTGCCAGAAACAGACTATAATATTAATAAGCATGTTTTCGTAGTGTGTACTCACCTGAAAAGTTTTGTTTCTGTTAGAATGAGATATTTATATCTATAGCTAGGGAGTGAGTCCTCTATTCGCCATGTTTCTAAAGTAGCACAGAAAGAACGAACTACTGTGTTAAGATTTCCTGCTTCCTGCTGTTTTGAAAACTTTACTTGTTTCAAAAACTGCAACTTCCATTAACTTGGTGTTCTCAGAGCTGAACAAACTGTGGTCATCATAGTTCTCCTACATGCTTCACACACAGAAGTTTCACTTGGTCACAAACTGCAACCTCACCGCTAGATGCCAGCAGATCCTACACACTGCTCCTTAGTAAGCTTTTGAATGCAGGAGTTGTAGGTCCTTGTGGAATTGCTTGTTTTACAGGTAATCATCAGAGTACTTGCTATAGACCTCTGGTGCTTAGCAGGGGAAACTGCCGGCAGTCAGGTATCAAAGTCTCTATTTTTAACAACGATAAACATCCCTTTCTGCCTGAATTGGATAAATTGCCTTTGGGACAGTACAATAAAAACACCTTGGAAAACAAAAAGATACATTGGAGATCCTTTTTACCTTGTGCAATCAATATAATGATAACCAGCACTAAATATTCCCATGCTGGGTGATTTCAAGAAGTTATTGACCTTTGCACATAAAGTGTATTGTTGTACTGCATTTGTGATGTGCATTTTTATTGAGTAATTTTTGTTCTTTGCACTGTTTCTTTTTGGTAAGACAAATGTCTTTATTGATTTTTTTCAACAACACAACAACATACCATATCTGCATCAGGAGACACTGCAATGACAAACAAAGACATACAAGGCAGCATCAAAAACAAAACAAAACTCAAACAAAAAACATAATAAGGCCTCTTTCTTGTATATAAATAAAAAGGTGTGTTTCCATCTATTCACATTTCCAGGGCATCCTTTAAGTCTGCATTCTTTATGAAGTTCCTCTTCTTCACCATGTAGGTCAGTCTCTCAAGTGTTAAACATGATGTCAGTTTTTTTTTTAACCACACTCTATCAGAGGGGCAGTATCAGAGGCGATCGAGCATCTGGCCTGGAGCAGGCACAAGTCCACCATTTTCCTCTCCTTCTCAGAAAGTCCACAATTCCCAGGATATATGCTAAGTAAACATAGTTTAGGACATAGAAGAATAGATGAGGATATTAACTGAGATATATGTCTTACCACTCCAAAAAATGTACCCAGTACTATAAACTATGATAGAATGTTCCTTTGTATTACATTTATAACATGTATCTGGGATATTAGGATCAAATTTATTACATTTTTCAGGGGTTTTATATATGTGTTCTCATTATCCAATTATATGATATCAATTTTAGTCTAGTGTTGATGGTTTGTGTTTGTGCTTTAGAGCACATTCAACTCCATTCTTCTTCTGTTATATCCTTCTGTAAATCTGGAATACTTTTTTCTTGTTTACTGTTAGTATCCTCTTTATGATTTACTGTTATAGCATATTATATAAATTTGTAATTGGGCCAGCACTGTCGCCTCACAGCAAGAAGGTGCCGGGTTCAAATCCCGGCTAAGCGGTAGATAATGGATGGATGGATGGATGTAATTGGGCCTTTAGCTTAATAGTTATGTGTCACAGCCCCTAAATCACTGGCAGTGCTCTAGCTCATCCATCCATCCATTATCTACCGCTTATCCTCATAGGGTCACGGGGGAGCTGGAGCCTATCTCAGCTGTCTTAGGGCGGAAGGCAGGGTACACCCTGGACAAGTCTCCACCTCATCGCAGGGCACATAGAGACAGACAACCACTCACACTCACATCCACACCTACGGTCAATTTAAATTAGACAATTAACCTAATCCCCATGCATGTTTTTGGATGGTGGGAGGAAGCCAGAGTACCCGGACAGAACCCACGCAAACACGGGGAGAACATGCAAACTCCACACAGAAAGGCCCCGGGCCTTTCTAAACACATTTACTATGTGAGCCAGTGGATACAAAACAATAATTTCTACCTTTCAGCACTGTGTGCTGCCATAATTGTAAAAATTACATCAAAAAAACACAAAAAAGAGTGAGAATGATACAATATGACACAACGTACTTAGTCTACATACTGTACTTATTTAAGTCCAACCATTTCGGTGTTTAGGTGTTATCCCAGAATGAAACGAACATTTTTTGTTGCCTCACTGTCATACATAAATATTCACACCTGGGTGAGGTAAAACACAGCAGTGACACACTCTCCTGTGGTGGACAGATGTGCTACAGGGTTGAACACATTGGATGGAAGCATCTTGAGAAGAGACATGAGAATCTGTGTGGTTATTTGTTGCCGCTGCTCCAAACATTCAGTATACTCACACCTCACTCAAAGCAGAAAAACGTGATGATTTTGACTGACACAAGCACATTTGTTGCTGTCTTCTCAGATTGATCACTACGCCCAGAGAGATCTGAAGAAGGGCCTTCAGCTGTTCGGCACAGAGGGCAACGTGGGTCTGACCAACGCCTGGATGATAGTACAAACTGATGTAAGATGTGTGATCGCTGGAGGGGGTGGGTGGGAAGATATTGTTAGCTCCAAAGAAGCCCAAATTTTTTAAGATATTCTCTCAGTCACAGTTTGCTGAGGTAAAGATGCTTCAAAAGACATTCTGTTGTGAACATTACAGCCCATTCAAAACAAATTTCTGTGTCATTTAGCAAGTCAAGTCATGTAAAATAGCTTGCTGCAAGCTGAGATACAGTACAAGACATTTTGACTGCAATATTCATTGTGGTTCTGCTCACTTTGGTTATTGGCAAGGTTTCTCCATTTGTATCACTGTGATCAAATTAAAAGGAGAAGTCAAAGAGGGCCATTTGATTTTTACATCTGTGAAATTTGAATAAAATGCAGCAGTTCATTCTGTAGTTAATGGGATCAGGAGATTTAAAGCTGGTGAGTAAAAAAAACTGTCTATCTAAAAAATACCATCAGTAAAAATGTGTGAAATGTCTCAACCAACAGTAACAAACACTCAAAGCTTTGCTAGCCTAAATGCTGTCAGACAGATTAATGCAAACAGCATAGACTCTCCGAGGTAATCTTTGTTTCCAGCACCCTCTTTGATGTGCTTTTTCCTTTGTATTATTTATTTATATTTTCTTAAATTCCTCTGCAAAGAATACACCACACAATGTGAGAAACAGAGATTTTGGAACTGAGCATTGCAGAGGACGGATGCTGCTGCTGCTGAGAGACATCAAGTGATAGATCAGAGACTTCAGGGCTCTTTTTCACACCACAGATCCAACGCTATGGCTTGTAGTTTCGTTCCATTAGTAAATGTGCAATAAATGCTGAGTGTTTGGTTCCAGTGCATGTGTCTAGTGTCTGCAAGGCATACTGTGTGTAGTGTGTCCTTGTGTGTGTGTTTGTGTGTACAGTATGGGAACTGCAAAGGCATAAATAATGACAAAAAAATGTATTGTCATGCAAATAATATATGCAAATGTGTGCATGTGGGTTGCAGAGGTTGTTTTTGTCCTGCAAACAAGATGATAGCATGAGCAGAATCTGCCTCAATGAGCCACAGTCTGAAAAAGCATATTATGTGAGAATGTGAATATGCACTCTTTTCCTCGTCAAACCAACGCTGCTTCGTGTGGGCCTACGTGAAGACTGGCTGAGATGAAGTCTATTAAAAGGCAGCTCTCATTCTGTCAGTGTTCACCTTCCAAAGCCTCCTTTATGCTGAGTCACTGAATAGATAACACAGCAGATGTCCCTGGAGCGAAGTTCACCCTGAATGTTATTAATGGCCACCTGTGAAATAGAAGATAATCTACATACATGAGTAAAAGTAGTAAAAACATCCACAAAGGCGCTGAACGCAGGCACAATAAATCAGAAAGGCTAAGATGCCACACTTGTTGTAAAGATTGTAAGGTGAAAACATTTGAAAATTGAAACCCCAACAACCAAATGTTCTCTGGTTATGTGAATTCAGTTTTCTTCTTGATAAACTGCAAATTTAAGCCATTGTTTAAGGGGGTAAACAAGGTTTAAATTAACACACAATACTCGATTCTGTGCACGGAGTGGCGTGGGGAGCATTATTCCTGATGGAAATAAAGTCCAGCGAATGAACAAAACATCAGGGGCACTTTATCTTTTCGCGAAGTACACTGATGAATTGAATTGTGGGGGAAGCCATGAACCCTTATCAAAAATCCATACCAATCACAAAGGGGAAAGATGTAGATAGAAGAAGCAAGGTGAGTTAGACAATGATTTTAGGGCTTTGAGACAAATGAGATGTGGATTGTACAAAACAGACTGCAGCTCAGTATCAGGAAGATTATGGGTTTTCCACAACCAGCACATATGAGTTATGTTGCTCAGTAAATCTTTTTTAGGCAGGTGAATAATTTGAGTTCATCAGCAGAGGATGTTTATTTGATGTCACACATTAGGAGTTCAGTGTCATGATAATAAAAAAACGTCTCTTTGGTGCAGTTTCGCTGCTGTGGAGTTACCAACCACACGGACTGGTTCGAAGTTTACAACGCCAGCCGTGTGCCGGACTCCTGCTGCCTGGAGTACAGCGACAACTGTGGCCTGGACAACCCGGGAACATGGTGGACAGCAGTAAGTAAACCCACTTCTAGTAACTAACTTTGTAATCTGGTACTTGAAAGTGGTATTTAACACCTGATTAGAGTTTAATGATCAATTTAGAATAATGTTAAGATTTAGTAGGGTCTTCGTGAAAAGTAATATGTAGAAGAAAATAATCCCTCTCATTCACCACCTATGACCCACTAAGTGTGTGTTGGTGTCTGGACTTGCCCTTTGTTCACTGGTGTTCATTCAAACGTTGTTGTGTATAGAAACCACAGCCAACAAACTCATTCTGACTTAGAGTTGATTATCTACACTGGTGAGAGTCTCTCTGACGTGTACAGGAAAACCGCAGTCCGATTTGATCTCATAAAAAAAAAAAAACAATAGAAAAACCAACAGGTCACATTCAATTTAAATGCAAATTTGCAATGTCAAAAGGAAATTCCTCATTTAATCCCAAATTATCCCTGGACTGTAACTAACATGGCTTAACATGTCTGCTTTTCTTTCTGGACCAAAATTATTTTGTTTTAATTCAAGTAACCAGTTATCTGTTCAAAATAATTGGCTCAGAAATTGTCCAATTTAGCAAATCTCCCCTAAAGAACTGAGGTTCATACCTGTGGTTCATCTCTACACATCTGTTGGACCACTGATAGGCTGCACAGGCTTTGCATCGTGATCGGGTTCAAACCAATGATTGACGCGTCTTTGCTGCTGCTAAACCAGGTGGGGGAGGAAAGGGTCGTCACTCAAGCTTATATTCATTCATGTCATGTGGAAAATCTACATGTGTAGGAGTGTGAGCATGACTGTTAATATGGGTGAAAGCAGGATGTATCAGTCAGAAGGGAAAAGTACAACATCATTTTCTTAATGAATATGTAACAAGTGTAGTGACATTGCTGCAGAGGGAAAGTATGCAAATGGCTGTAAGATTATTTGGCAAGACTGGAAGTTGTTGCAGGAAAGGTAATTGAGTGTGCTGAGATAATATGAAGGGACAGCTGCTATTAATTACACATTCATTCAGAAGTCAAATTACTCCACCTACCTGTGACCTGTTCGTCACCCTGAAAAACTCTGCTGCACCAAAATCTTTTACTACAGGATCATTTCTGAACTGGAGCGATCACATGAAAGCAACCACCTGTTCTCTCGACTCTCTTCCCATAAACGTGTCATTACCACAATTAGTCCCAGCAGTTGTTCAGTCATTAAATGAAGCTGGAGCTAGAAAAGTGGCAATCAGGCTTTTTCTTCCAACTATAATAGTCCAAGAAAGAGGAATCTCTGAGAAAAGCCCCAGAGGAATCAGTTTTTACTGAACTGCTGTCGTTCGTGCTTAAGGACCGCATCCTTAAACATTTGAGTCAGGTTTCAGAGACCTCGCTCTATCAGACAGAATCTGCCCTCTTGACTAATGATCTCCTGTTGGCAGCTGATGCATCAAATGTGACCTTCATGCAGCTTTTATATCTTCCTTTGACACAGCAGACCTGCACGATTCTTATGCAGGAGGACCACATGCTGCCTCAGCATTTCACTGGTTTTCATCAGATTCATCAGGTTCTCAGTCTGTGTTGGAAATTCTTTCTAATCGCATGTTCACTGTTTCCTGTGGGATCCCTCAGGGTTCCAGTTTAGATCCTGTCCTCTTTTCTTAAGTTATTAAGGTTTCTAAAAAAAGAAGAAAAGACAAAATGATAAAACACAAAAGCAGCAGACAGCTGTTGTTCAGCTCCGTCAACTGCAAAAGCTGTTATTTAGGGGATCAGCATGAAATATTTAAATAAAGTGTCACACAGTTAGATGTGATGGTATGGAAATTAAAGTTAAAAATACTTTTTGAAGTCAACACAGAGAACATAACGCCTAACCCTTAAAAATAACCAGTCACCAGTGGTAATAGTAAGTATATATATATACGTATATATATACGTATATATATATATATATATATATATATACGTATATATATACGATATATGTATATTAAGTAAAACATATACATATATATACATATATATACATATATATGTATATATATGTATATGTTTTACTTAATATTATGAATTAAGAGCACCCAAATTATTGCTGAATTTTCAACAAAAAATGCCAAACAAATGAAAGACAGAAAAAAACATAATGTAACTTCAGGTGGTGGGCGTTTGAATGCATCATTAGAAGTGGCTTGCAGCACAACGTACACAACAGAAAAGTCTGCTCCTTGCTGAAGTGCTGTAGTGGTGCACACCGTCTTTCTCTCTTTCTGTCTTTCCGTCTTCTCTCCTGTTTCAAAGAAAAAACACATAGGCCTATAAATGATATCATAAAATGCATTAAAATTGTAATCCTGTGAAGTAATCCCTATTTTTACTAAACATACTTGTAATCTGAATACGTCTTTTTTTTCTGTAACTGTAGTGGAATACACCTTGTTTTTGTATCCTAACTACATAACACTGTTACATGTTCCATTACTCCCCAAGCCTGGTCCTTCAGTGTATAAATGTGCTGTACAGTATACATGAACAAGATGGACCAATTATTGAACATGTTAAGAAAAACTGGAGAACAGTAATATTGCACATAGTAAAATATTGAATGAGTTATTGCACAGTGAGACAGTTGTAGCTCTCCATGTTTTACTGCACGTTATGTCCGTCGTGGTATGAGTGGTTACTGGGAGCAGTGATGGTTGTAGTCTGACCGCTGCAGGAAGAAAAGACCTGAGATATCTCACTGTGAGACAGATCTCATCACATCCAGTGGTGTAAATGTCTCTTGCAGAGGGTGGGACATGTTGTCCATCAGAGAGGACAGTTTAGCCATCATTCTCCTGTCCACCACCACCTCCACAAGGTCCAGAGCACAGAGCTGGCCTTCGTCACCAGTCTGTTCAGTCTCTGCCCCAGCAGACCACTCCAAAAAAGATGGCTGATGCCACCACAGAGTCATAGAAGGATTTCAGAAGTGTCCTCTCTATACCAAAAGACACGAGTGTCCTGAGCAGGTAGAGTCTGCTCTGTTGCACATATCTGCCGATGAAGTCTCTAGAACAGCTAGTAAAAGACTGTCCAGCTGTGTTGTCCTTGTTCCTGGTTGTTATCTACATTTCTGTGTACTGAGGGTGATGTCAAAGACAAATAAATTAGTTTCTGATTGTGGTGAGATTCTCTCATCATATAGTTGGATGTATTGATCATAAAACTCAGAGAGACAAACGTGTCTTTCAAACTTGTATTAAAACTCATTCTTCAGTTTATACAGTGTGTGTGAATGGGTGAATGTGGAGTGAATACAGTGTGTGTGAATGGGTGAATGTGGAGTGAATACAGTGTGTGTGAATGGGTGAATGTGGAGTGTAAAGCCCTTGAATTGTCAGAAGATTAGGAAGGTGCTACAGTGTATAAATAGTCTGTTTACCATTAAAGTAAAACTTCGGTAAAGCTTTGTTTCTACTTGCAAAGGGCAGATGGTGAACATGACGCCGTCGTGGTCACAGGTTTAGATTCAGGAGCAGAAAACCATTCAACTCCAGTTGTTTGCAGCTCAATTCGATTCGCCCACTCAGCAGTGGAAAGGCCAAGCTGTGGCCAAACTGTGGCTGTTTTCAATTTTATAAATGAATGATGTAACCTTTTCAAAATATTTTCTATTACTTTTCCCTAAATAAGATTCTTCACAAACCAGTGAAATATTTTTCCAAATTATGTATATTTACCTCCTTCAGGTGACAGCTTGTTGGCCTTCATGTTGACCTTTTTTTGTAAAAAAAAGAAATGAATTCAGGTAGTATTTAATTAATATTTGCCCTGCAGATAAAGGATTCAGTTGGTGTAGTTCACACTAAAGAATTACAGTTCTCTCTGCAGACCCATCCTCTCCTTTTTAGGTAGAAATCATATATTTAATTTACATTCCTTTTTCTGTGGTGCATATGGTAAATCAGTGACACTGTGATCCTTTGTGACTCAGTTTGAAATGAAATTACACTCCTGAGAGGAAATCCATTGAGCTCCAAATGACAAAAAAAAAGTCAGCCAGTGTGTAAGGCCATTCAAGGACACCATCAAGTCTGCACTGCTGGAACATCTCAAAGAAATCTTTTAACACACACACACAGATCTTAAAAAGACCTCATATATATATTTCAGTGAAAAGAGTTCTGATCCTTGGTGTTAGCTTTAGGTTCCTATAGTCCTTTGTCATGGTAGCTAAATGTTCCTGAACTCAGGGACTGTGTGAACAATGTTTTTAACAAATAAAAAAGACCTCATCATGCTTTTAGTGATGCACAAAAGGACACACTGAAGCTCAACACACACAGAGAAACAGATTATAGAGTTTTGAATGGAAATGATGTAACTTCAGAGGGTACTCAGATGATTTGTGTGAAAACAAGAACCATACCCTTCAACTTAATCTGTAACGACAATATTGATCTTCCTCTTACTCAGTTTTCTGAAGCTAAACAAATCTCATTATCATGAAACATCCATTAGGGATGTTTGAAAGGCGATGCCAAACAGCCTATTTCATCCATGTCTGTTCTTGACCTGCAGTAACAGCCAGTGTCACAAAATAATCCACGTCCAGTCATACGCTCACTGAGCTTTTCTGAGCTTTCAGTGGAGCCTCCCACACAGAGCAGAGCATCTCACCAGAGAGGAGGAGGAGGTGGAGCAGGTCCAGGCGGACAGTACAGGCCGAAGAATGGATGATGACGATGACGATGATGATGATGATGATGGCAAACCTGCCTTACATATAACAAACACTGCTGAATCAGCAGAAAGAGCGTCCCAGTGGGACTGCAGCCAGAGCTTCTTAAGTCACAAAGCATCAACAGGAACCACCCTAAATCCCTGTGCTGGGACTGACTGAGCAGAATCAGGTTCACATGTCTGATATTTTTTCATGGTTTTATGAGAGTCTGCAGTGGACGTCAAACTATAAGAAATGTGAATTTATTCATTTTCAGTTGCAGATCTTTGGTCCAGCAGGGTTGCAGTGGGGCATAAATAACACTGAAGCAGAATAAAATTTTGTCTGACTGCATGACTTTTCGTATTGATCCAACAGAGAATTACAGTATTTCACCTTCTGCTGAATGAAAACATATTTTTTGCTTCCCTATTGTTTTGGGCAGCAGTGAAATCTAGATTGTGTTTGGTTCCCCAGGCTCTGACTCAGCTTCCTGATGTAAGCAGATTAAAACAAAAATAGCACAATCTGGAAGGCTCGTCTGCAGAAATGAATAATTAAGTGGCAGCAGCACTTTAGCACTTTTTTCCCTTTACTACAGTATGTAACACAATCAGTTACACAGTTTGACACACATCTTTAATATGTCTGAAGAGGTGAAGGAGCCACAGGCCTCCCGGCAAATGTCACTCCCTCACCTTTCAACCGTTTTGAGGATTCATTTCCTTTTCATTACTTAAAGACAACCCTGACCCAGGAGAGCACTGCTCTGTGTCCTCTCTTAATAATAATTAGCTATTTCTTCTTTTCTCTGTGCCTTTTGGGTACTATATGGCTCGAGGGCATTTTCCCAGAGTATGAAAAGAGATTTTCAAATGTTCTCCAGGTGCTGAAAATGTCTTAGTAACAAAGAAATGGGGAGAAGCTGTAAGAAGGACTTTTTTTTGTCAAATTGCCTTCAAAATGCATTCAAGCGATGCCAGACATGAAAAATTCAGCCCATTCTCATGTCTAAATGATACCTGCGGGGTATGTGCCGCTCCCGTAGTCACATTACTCCTGTTTGTATAGCTGAGAGGAGACGAGGACTTGCCAGCATTTCTGGAAAGTTTTCCCAAAGAATATCAGGTCAGAGCAGGGAAGATGAAGATGTCGTCACAGGAAGTCTTTAAGCCAAAGGACATTTTCTATTACAAGAGACTTGCTGTAAATGGTGCATCAAGTGTCAATCATCAAGTGTTGAGTTTGGGCTCATGTTTGCTCATTCTTTGTCTCTCCACAGCCGTGCTACGAGCGGGTAAAGGACTGGCTTAATGAGAACTTGGTGGTTCTTTGGATCTTTGCTCTATGCACAGCGCTCACTCAGGTAATTAGAGCTTTACATAATCTGACTTTCTGTTCAGCAGTAATTAACTCTCGATCCTTCATATCTCAGAAGGAGGCTCCCAATTTAAATAAACCTAATGTTTCCGGGGTTCTTTGCATCAACAGCTGAACAGCAGCATTTCTCTGGACAGCACGAGCCTGTTTAAGACTCTTGTGTTGCTGCCAATGAAAGCCACATCCTTTTCAGCCAGAGTGGCACGTGATGCGCTTACACAGGCTAAGATGGGAAATACACTGCTCTTTAAAACATGTATCACACTACTTATGCTTATGCTTCACATTCAGGCAGGGAGGAAAGGTTAAAGCTCTTTGGTATCTGGAGTTCCCATACCAACCCACAAAATGTGAAATAAATCAACCCAGTCAGTCTTTTAATGGACTGCTTAGAACAAAGAACATGTGCTTCAACAAGCCATTCAAATTTGGTTCTCCTTCCTATGTCACATGCAGATTCATTTGCATGTAATTTTTATGGATTAATAGAGAACAGAAAGTAGAAAATTAAACACCTCATACGTCATTTCACATTCAGATAAATGCAGGGAAATCAAAAGTATATCAGGGCAACATTGACAAAAATCCATCAACAAATAGTGAAAAACTGTGTTTTGAAAGTCAGAAAAAACACTCTCATGCATCTTGGCTGTGCACTATAATAAAGTTCTGGGAAGAAGCCTTCAAGGAAGTGTTTCATCATGTTTTCCCACAGGAGTGAGTCACAGCGGAGGGTTGACAGGAAAGTGCTAAGTCTGTTACAGACCTAATTAACAGCAGCCATGAAGTGCAATACAGTAGACTGGTTAAAACACGACTGTTACATGAACAAAGTTAAAATTCAATAGAGAAACAATTAACACTCAAACAGTTTGATCCATGTGATGGTCCTATTAATGCAGCACTGACAATACCTCCACATTAAGCCAACTGGCATGGCAGGCTTCCAGCAACAGAAGAACAAACTGTCTTTAAATTAATATAAATTAACATTTTTTTTAATATATTTCCTGTGCAACCAGGCATATAAAAACAAGATCAACATGATTTTTCTCTGAGATTATAAAAGTCAAAATTTAGTGAGAAAGAAATGTTTTGTTTGATCTTTGTCATCACACCATGGATCCAATCAAATCTGCAGTGGATCCATCTGATTGGAATTTCAGTCTCTTAAATGTACCATTTTAATGTCAGAGAATATCCATGTTTGGTTTTGTTTACATGCATTTCAGAAATTCCCCCTCTCCTCTTGCTTCATAATCAGATTTTTTCATCCTACAATGACCTTGACTGTGAATGTTGACTAACCTAATATGGTTTAGATGAAAATTCATCAAAAGTAGAGGTGATAACAGCAAAGTGGCATTTAATTTAAATTAAATTTACACTCAGAGAGGGATCACTGCAAAGCTTGTTGAAAATACAAAAATCAGCGCTCACCATTTAAATGTTTGTGGAAGACGCTGTAATACAATCTGTGATACAATCTGTAATAGTTGAGGAGAATCCTCGCACTTCATCATCAAGTATCGCACAGATCGGAGTGATGTGCTTCCTATCGTTACATAAGAAATAAACCGTAATGAGATTTGGATTTGAACAGTGTGATAAAATGAATCTTTTTGGCACCTGTTGTCAAACGTTATGAGACACACAGATGGAAGAGAAGCCATTAATGGCCGATTTTAACGGTTGATTTGTTTGTTGTGTTGCTGCAGATCCTCGGCCTGGTCTTTTCCATGACAATGTTCTGCCAGGCAGTGAAAGTAGAGACCTTCTATGCCTAGCGATCGACCTCTCTGTCCTTCAGCACACTTGGATTGTTTCTCATCAGAGAGAGACGGATATAGACGCACCCTCCTCCTCTTCCTCCCCTTCCTCCCGACAGACTCTTGTTTCCTTGTCCTCTCTGTGACATTACCTCTCGGATGTCACCAGTTCACAGTTTCTCTGCTAACTATCAGCAAGCACAGTGTCAGTGTAATACCTGAGTTGGTTCCTATGGTTTGCTCTGTGTGAAAAATGCTAATTTCTGTGATACATTTTACAAAGCAGTATTATGAACATGTATGAAAAAAAGAAAAATGTAACCCTTTTTTAATATGTGTTTTGTTCTAAGTTATTTTATGGTTTTGATGTGTTAAAATGAGAGCTTCGGTTGGAGACCATGTGAAGTGCTGCAAGTGCATGTCGCCTGCGATGGTGTGTATTAAATATTTTGGCTCCACTAAACAGCACGTGTCATCTTGTCATTCCTCAACAGGAAGCGCTGAAGGGGTTTACATGTAATCCTGCTGTTTATGCCTGAAACCATTGATGACAAACTTCGCCAGGGACCACCATATAAAATTGTTTTCATATGGATAACCTTCTGCTGAGACATGCTGGACTCACTGAAAGGTTCTCCAGCACCTAGCTAACCATGCATTCATTAGATATATTTGATATATATGTGACTTTGTTCACTGTGACTTTTTTACTGCGTGGATTTATGTGGGACATGAAGATGACACCAACTACAATAAAGGTGGTTCTGTCACAAGAATTTAAAATGAACAAGTATAGCAGGATCCTCCAGACTGGCCTGTGGCAGTTTCCCTCCCAGCACCAATCAGAGCTCCGATGACAAAGATTCATTCATCTGCAGTCTTTGAAGCCCCCTCTGGCTCTTCTGTGACTCCTTAAATTCCTTTTTTTTTGTTTCCCACCCTGGGCTGTCAAGTATAATCCAGCCTATAAATACACCAGAGACACACTTAGATTAAATAGCCCCATCGGGGGAAAATGCTTTAAGAGGTGTCTTCAGCTGCAGTTTAAGGTCCAGGCACTGCAGGTGCTGGAGCTCTTTTTGCATTCTTTCATCCTTTTGCTTCTTTTATTTCTGCCTTCATACAATCTGGACCTGAGAGACCAAAAGTCCCAGAGCAATCAAATAAGTGGAAACATTTCAAACATCTCCCTACGTCAGCCAAATGAATTACATGGATCAGCCAGTAGGTGGAGATATAACAGGGCATTTTTGTTTCTGACTCAAGGATCATTTGGGGCATTTTCAAGTCTTTCCTTATAGTTCCTCATATGTGGCTGTGTTTTGTGGTGAACAAACATTTCAAACTTGAACCCAAAGGCACAATACAAAAACAGACACTCAATCCATGTGTCAGACAGGCAGAAACAAAGGCTGGAAGACGACATGATGCAAACTAGACAATCTGTCAGTGAGTTAGTGGAGATGGGCTGGTGTATAAACACTGGGAGGCTGATTAGGAGAATGGGAAGCAGGTGGACGGGGAGGAGGTTACTGCAGGAGAGAGAGTGGCTGGATCTAGAACGACATGGTAGTTGGTATATCTACAGTACATAAATACTGTATGTCACCACTAAACTGGAAGCACTGAACACTGTGTCACCTAAAACTGGAGTAAAGCATAAAAACACTTTTTGATGCTGCAGCTATAGCAGAATTCACAACATGTGCAAATGAATCTTCACATTACTGAAACACCAGTGTTGGAAGCTTGTACGGTAGCAGTGGCACTGAAAGCATCCCTGTCAGCTTTAGTTGAGACAGAAACAGACATAGCCTGCATCATTTCCAGCTAACAGAACAGGAAATCTGAATGTCATAAAAATATTGTTTCTTTGTGACAAACAAAGTTCAAGGATACCAGAAATACATTCAGAGCAATGCTATTAAATCATGTTTTGTTTTTTGGATTTTTTGTCAAATGAGACATGTTTGTTTCATCTGTACGAGAGTCTGAAGCAGCAACAGACTGAATTTACTACTGAACTGAGGGCAGGTCATAAATATTTCCTATTAAACTGAATCATTCTCCACCAGATTTACCTGCATCTTTTAACAACAACCATCATTCTCTCAGACGACCTTTGACCTGAAACAATAATATCCTCAGCTTAATGGATCTTTACACCTTTTGTTTTCATTCACTTGATTCGTATTAATAATTAAGTCAAGTTCATGGGTAGGTCAAGTACAAACCTTGAATGCATTTGGAGTCTCAAAAGGCTTTGCCGGCATTACGAAATGATACATAAAAAAGATAAATGAAAACTGACAGTCTATAATCTCCAGCCTTCAGTGACAGCAACAAAATACTCATTAGTCTTCTTTTCAGCTAAAGCAGAAAAATAAATGTGTTCAAGCTTTTCACAGAAGCATTTACTATATGTGCTGACATGAAATGGTTCAGAAACAGTCATTCTTGTAGAGCAGCTATGACTTTGAAAATGAGCTATTCTGATGGTGAAAATGAGACCTGAATAGCCTAAATTGGTTGATGTGGCCCTATAAAGCAGCTATAAAAAAAAAACCCCTAAAAATAAAAAAGAAGAGTTAGAGTCATGCATGAACTGAATAACAGAGGACCCCTCACCCTTTGGGAGTCACCTGCAAAGCAATAAATAAAACAACCATAAAAAGAAACCAAATGACTTTGAAGAGATGCAAAATGACCACAAAGAGACCAGAGCGACGACAAAGAGATATGAAACAACATGATCAGAAGGAGATGCAACTACAAGGATCTGAAATAACAACCACTAAGAGGCACAGGGGGACTAAAAAGAGACGCAAAATGACGAGAAGGAAAAGCATAAAACCTACAGGGAGGAGAAAAAACAACTACAAAGAGGCTATGAATGACCATAAAGAGACATGAAGGGACATACAACAAGCCAAGAGACACAAATGACCTTTTTCTGACATTTTGTCTTTTAATTTGTCAGTTATTTCTGGGTGTGCTCCTCTTAAATATTTGGGATAATGGGGGGCCTTTATGTCTATTAATACATCTCTCCATAGAAATGTATTAATAGACATAAAGGGTGTGGAACAATCTAGACGGAGAACGATGAGATATTATGTCATGAGTGACAAACTGTAACCTGTTGATTCAAACAAACAAAAAATATCAGGTTTTCTCCATGAGTCTGGGCTTACACTCATCAGATGCATTATTCACTCTCATGATCATGAGCTCTCTCTCTCTCCATCTTTGTGCTTGATCAATAAAACATATTGTGTGTGTTTGCTCCCTCACCTCTCTGTCCTCTTGTCTTGTTTCCAGAGTCAAACAGTGAGCTCATGCTGAGCAGGTAAGACAGCATGTATGGATGGCCTTTTCAGACTGAGAGAAAATCTCTACATTTCAGACCATCTTTCATCTG
This sequence comes from Synanceia verrucosa, assembly GCA_029721515.1. NCBI lineage: Eukaryota > Metazoa > Chordata > Actinopteri > Perciformes > Synanceiidae > Synanceia > Synanceia verrucosa. The sequence goes on from CM056549.1 coordinate 25,617,365, forward strand.
TGTCTCAGTCTTGGAGTTCAGTCCTCAAGATCCAGCAAAGGAGTTATGTCTAGAAAGACTTAATATGGATACACTACCAGTGAAAATTTTGATGTTTTTTCTTTATTTTTACTATTTTCTACATTGTACATACAGACTGAAGACATCACATCTATGAAGCAAGATAAATAGAATTATGCAGCAAAGAAAAAAACTGTAAATAAATACTTTAGATTCCTAAAAGTAGCCACCTTTTGCTTCGATGACAGCTTTGCTCACTCTTGGCTTTCTCTCAATGAGCTTCAAGAGGTCGTCACCTGAAATGGTTTTCACTTCACAGATGTGCCTTTTGTTTTTGTTGAATTTCTTGCCTTATTAATGGGTTTGGGACCGTCAGTTGTGTTGTGCAGAAGTCAGGTTGGTACACAGCTGACGGTCCTGTTTGACTGTTAGAATCCATATTATGGCAAGAACCAATCAGCTAAAGAGAAATGATGATCAGTTCATCTGAGTCACCAGCCTCAGAAATCACAAGTTAACAGCAGCTCAGATCAAAGCCCAGATAAATACCACACAGAGTTCTAGTAGCAGACACATCTCTACATCAACTGTTCAGAGGAGACTGAGACAATCAGGCCTTTATGGTAAAAGAGCTGCTAAGAAACCACTACTAAGGAAAAGCAGCAAGGAGGAGGGATTTGTTTGGACCAACAAACACAAGGAGTGGACTTTAGACCAGCCGAAATCTGAGCTTTGGTCTGATGAGTCCAAATGTGTGCGAACGGATGGTCTCTACATGCATGGTTCCCACACTGAAGCATGGAGGAGGAGCTGTGACGGTGTGGAGGCGACACTGTTGGCCTCCACAGTCACCTGACCTAAACCCAGTTGAGATGGTTTGGGATGAGATGGACCACAGAGTGAAGGCAAAAGAGCCAACAAGTGCTCAGCATCTCTGGAAACTCCATCAACTCCTCATGAAGTTGATGGAGAGAAGGCCAGCAGGTGAGCAAAGCAGTAATCAAAGCAAAGGCCGGCTATACTGAAGAATCAAAAATATTAAACGTTTGAGTTATTTCACACACATTTCTTTGTTTACTACATAGTTCCACTTGTGTTTCATATTTTGATGTCTATGATGCCTTCATGTAAATAGTCATGAAAATAAAGACGAGCCATTAGATGAGGTATGTTCAAATTATGACTGGTGGTGTATATTTTTTGTGGTCTACTCCAAAATGGAAGCAGCCCAGAACAGTTCATTACAACATCCACTTAGAGCTTCACAACAGCTCTTCAGAAGCCTGTGGGTGATGTCATGGAAACTACATCCATGGAGACAACAATTGTTTTGTCATTTTCTGTATATAACAGCTGTTTGTGCGTGTGTAAATGATATGATCAATAACAGACACGTCACTGATCAGACGCCCCTCCCTCTGCTCCTTCATCTCCCCTCCTCTCACCACCACACACACACACACACACACACACACACGTTTAAGTCACATTTGGGGTATTTAGGCATTTTTACCCTCCCTTTGGGGACAAACTTTGATTTCCTGAAAACTTACCCTAGGCCTAACTACAACAACTAATTGCCTAACCCTAACCACTGACCCAAAATCAAGGTTTGAACAGCTGGGGACAGAACGAGTTTGTTTTCATTTGAGTTGTGTTGTCTGATGACAGGGAACTAAAGATGGAGAGGCACATAATAGAGGGAGAAGGAGAAATAATTCATAGGGATGAAAAAAGCTTTTCAAAGTGGTTGAAAGACAGCAGGTCAGCTATGTCAGTGTAACAAGAGGAGGCTTGTAAATATTCAGGTTAGCTCAAGCTACTACTAGTAAAACGACAGGTTACTGTTGTCTTGCCACTGTGTATTGATCAGTATTTATAGACATGTCTGTGGTTATTTTATTGTTCAGTTATCATTTTTAACCAGATGGTGAATCATAAAAAGATAAATTATAGAACTTGGGAGTGAAACACTTGAGTTCAAATATCCTCACTCAGATATATCACCACAGTGCTGTAATGTGTCTGCATACCCCTCAGAAAGTAGCTAGTTGGCCCACTGGTTTTATATTGTCTTTAACTCACAAAGCAGCACCTGGTTGGAGCAGCACTCCTAATTGCATTGTATTCACTAAAATACAATGACAATAAAGGCTTTTGATTTGATTTGATAGCCATCTTTTCTACAGTCATGGCCTACACAGTTAAGGTGTGGATTCACACTTTGGAATGACTCACAGTTTCATTCAGGCAAATCTGGCAGATCTAACATACGTAATTAATTCACTGGAAAGATGGTGAATTGTGATGGTGTCACGTTGACAGTTATTGAACTTTTCAATACAACCCACTCCACTGCAAATGTGTCAATATGCCTTTTTGAATGCAAACATTTCATCTTGTCATAGCAGGAAAAGCACTGGGGGATACTTGACGGGACTGAGCAAGCATTAACTACATTTGTTCCTCCTTTGCTTTTCCTGCTATAACAGGTCTGCTGTGGAGATGGTCTAGAGAGGCTGAATGTCTGCTTTATTGTGTGAACCTGTTAGAAATGGCACTAGCTGAAGAGGCTAAACCTGCTAATTACACTGTGTCCACTGGTGTGTTTCACAACAGAATAACAGGTTTATGCCGAAAGCTAAAGGCACCTTCCCAATGGCTTAGAAATCAGAGGCCTAATTGTCTCTCATGGCGAGTCTGTGTGCTTCAACACAAAGTTTACTCTGAACTAAAAGAGTGTGCTTGCTTGTTTTGACTTTGTACAGAGCATGCAAAACTGAAAGGTCGCACGTGGCTGCCTCTGTTGCATGTGGCCATCCATCAAACCCCCCCGGCTGGGTTTGTTTAAATCTCGACCAATCAACTGACACAACAGATTACAACACAATTTGTAAAGCAGCTGAATGCATTTTTACTTTTTTTCAGGATGAGAGGTAGAAAACACAAATGATAAACTGCTGAATCCTCCTGTAATTGCTTTTTCACAATTGCAGTGCTTTGCAATCTGAAACCATTCATTTTTCTTTTCATGCTAAAGTGTGATGTCAACATTAATAATAATAATCTCCTGATACTGAGATCAACAGGACGTGACTGGTCTGCCGGGAAGTGAATAGACATTGCTCCTTTGGCAAAACACTCAGGTTTCAGCAGAGCTTCTTTCAGTTGATTTTCCATGATTGTAACAGCTGTGTTGTGATGTCTATGCTACTTTTATATGCTATTTACTCATTCTTGTAACAAAAGTTGGGACTTAAGTAAAAAAATAAATTATGTATTTAGCTAATCTTTCTGCCATCTGTTTGTCCATGAATGCAGTGACTTTAAAGATGTATATGGGGTTAGATACATGCTGAAAAAAAAGTATTTTTGAAGCCGTCACACTGACCATTGTTCTGTTTGTCCTGGCTGACAGATAGTTTCACTTGCTAAATATTAGGCACTGGTGAAATAATGTCACACAGAGCATTATACCACCACAGGTAGAATCTCCAGCATCTCTTGTTGAAACACTGCAAGCTTGTATCCACACATAAACAAGAGAGAAAAGCTTGTTGTTAGGTGAGGCAACAAGTCCTGTAAATTGGAGGTCTTTCAAACCCCCAGTGGCAACAACTACAACTATTAACAACTACTCTATGGCTCAAAATGTCACATCCTTGTTAGCTTGGGGATCTTTGACAATATAACTTGTGTTGAATTATTTAAACAACCTTGAAACACCAGCAGGATGGTGAATGACCTCCCGGTCCATGTCACCTCAGGTCTGATATTAATGTTTTAAAGATATGCTTATAAGTCTGTACGGCTTATGACGGCTCACATGTACTATTCATGTCCACATGTTTTATTTAGCGTGAAGGGGTCATGATCAAAGACTAAACAAATTACAGACGTGGTCTCTGGGATTCATCCATATGTGTCTGAAGAGCTGTAGTGAAGCTCTCAGTGGGCAGCTCTGGCTGTGGCCATCTTGGTAGCAGCAACACAGGCTAACTCCCAGCTAATCCAAAAATGGTCAAAGAGAGGCTACGTTCAGACTGCTGCCTGAAGTGACCCAAATCGAATTTTTTTCATCCCGATGTGACCTGAATCCGATCTTTTAATTACAGTCTGAACGACACAGATCCGATTTAAAAAAAAAAAAATCCCAGGCCACTCTGACATGTGGTCCTAAAACTGATACATATCCAATCTTTTGACATGCGACTTCAGTCTGAACGGCCAGGTTGCATTCATCCGACCTACACGTCATCAACAAGCTACAAACGTTAACTATTCTGCGCTGAAGTAGGCGGAAGCAGGGAAAAAACAACAACCATAGTAGTCAATAGAGGGAAAGTGAGTTAATTCATATTTGGATTGTTAGCTCTATTCAGGCCAAAATGGAGGGTTCGTATTGGAACCAGGCAGTTTACTCTCCACCGCTAGCATCCATGTTTTCTTCCGTAAACACTGAGCATGCTCGCTGAGTGTGACGTCGTTGTGTCCTCCATTGCGCATGCGGGGCACTTGAGGGGAGTTTAAAGTCCACATTGGAGATCACATACAAGTTGCATTTAATTACCTCCTCCAAGGAGGTCGTATTTTCACCGGGGTTTGTGTATTTGTTTGTATGTTGGTTTGACGGTTTGCAAAATAACTCAAAAAACTGTGGACGGATTTTGATGAAATTTTCAGGGTTGGTCCAAAGTGACTTACTTTAAAACCGATTAATTTTTGGTGGTGATCAGATCCAATTCGGCGGCACCACCAAAAATTAATCGGTTTTAAGTTAGGCCACTTCTGGCCAATCCTGAAAATTTTGTCAAAAACCGTCCATAACTTTTTGAGTTCCTTCGCAAACCAACAAACAAACAAACCCCGGTGAAAACATAACCTCCTTGGCAGTGAGGGTAACTTTAAAAAAAAAAAGTCGTCACCGCCGTGGCGGAGGTCTGCGCTCTCTGAGTGCTTTTCTAGTTGGAAATGTGAACAAACTCGCAAAAAATCAGATTTCACAAAAAAAATGGAATTAAGCATTAAGCCCTGCAGTCTGAACATAGCCTAAAGCAAGTCACACAGAGCCACTAGCATGTTGACCAGAGAACCTCACTATTATTTCACAAAAGCAACACTGGCAGAGCAAAATAAAGGGGTCACATTTACAACAACATACCAAATAGAACAAATGCTAATTTGCCTGTTCACTTCTCTTAAAATTTCCTCTTCTCATCTTGTATGCTTCATACCTTTCATTTTTTTACTGGGAACACCTGACATTTACCTGGTCGACCCCTTTCCAGTGTCTTCATGTGGATCTTCATTTGCTGCCTCCTCAGATTCTTTTTCCTCACTATTCGTTACAACACTGTGTGTCTGGACTTGTGGGTTTTGTGCTGTTTTTTTTAGTAGAAATTGATCCATTTTGTTGTGTCTGCATCTCACACTGGCTTGCAGAGCTAACTGACGTGACCTTCCTTCAGTGGGATGCATTGCTACGTTCAGACTTTTGTGGTGTTGTTTCTATTAGGGCTGACATTAAGACAGCATTAACGCATTAATCACGATCAGATTCACTCTTTGAGGGCCATTAACGTATTTCAATGTCATTTAAAATCTGACGTTTGAGTGAGATCGACATAATAGTACATTGTTTTACAGCAGCTGGTCACTCAGTAGCCTGTAAGTAATTTTGGGGCTTCTGGGAGATGTAGTTGGAGCATAAAGAGATGGTACACATCACAGAAGTGGAGATGATCGAGATTCGAGAGCAAAATGGACCGATTCTGGTCAAAAAGTGGTGATTTTGGTGAAAGTGGCTCCTATCTCTGATAAAACAAGAATGGAACAAGGTAAAACAAACATTTTTCATGATGAAAAAGAGTCTCTTCTTTCATTTGAGCTATCCAGTGTTTTCAGAGTCATAGTACAAAATAGTCCGTGGGTCTTTAAATATGACTCAAGGGCAAAAACGCTGGCACAACTTCCTGTTTTATAAAATGACTGGCACTCAAAGAGTTAAAGTCGAAGCGCATTTTTTTTAATCATATGCTGCTATTTTGTGGACTCGAGGCACCCTGCAGCATCTGCCTCCTACTGCTACTGAAGCACTGTTTTGGAGAGTGCAAGTCACTATTGACCTGTGTATGAAGTTAAATGGAAGAAGTGAACTACGGTACATTAAAAATGGGATTAATCATGAGAAAAAAAATGTTCGACTTCCCTAGGTTCCATACATTTCAAAAGATAAAACTGATTTAGAGGACACATTTGCCCATACTTACAAGCTTGTTGTATGGCGTACAGCCTCAAGCACATCTTTAAAACATTGATATCAGGCCTGAGGTCGTCACTCCATGCTGAGAAGGGCATGGAGGTCATTCAACATCCTGCTGGTGTCTCTAAAGTGGTAGTTCGTGACTTTTTCGGGGTAGTTTAAATCATTCAACACAAGCTATGATGTCATTAGCTGAATCTACCTGAGTCCTGTACTTGAAAGCTCCCCAAGCCAACAAGGTTGTGACTGACAAGAGCAACATTTTAAGCCACGATGTAGAGAGAGAAACATCTTTGGTCTCTTTGTGATGTTTATTCTTACGTCAGACCTGCAGGATTCACTCTGACGATTCATCCTATGGCTGCCTTAGCCATTTCATCGATTATTTGGGTCTTAGTGGAGTAAGAGTTCTTTAGTTGAGTTCAGTCATTTTTTTTTTTGTCTTTTCATGCTGAATGATTTATATCTCAGAAACACATGAGCACATCTCTGCAATTCTTTGTGGAGAAACTCATCAATTTATTCTATCTACTCACTGTCCACAAAATCACACTATTTGACACTGGTTGATGAGAGTGTCTTTGTTTTGATCAAATGTGCTTTTATCTACTTATCTAATTTTGGACAACCAGATTAACATCTCAACATGGCTGTCAGAGAAAGGCTGTGTGTTATCAGACACTCACCCCCAGTGTGCCAAAAAAAAAAGAAGATCCACCGCCTAATGTAGGGCACCTCGATTTGAATATTTCATTCCCGAACATCGCAACCAATCCCATTTTATGTCTAAGCTAATGTGATTAGAGGCGCTACATTATTAACACAATTGGGTGGAAGTGATTTCAAAGTGTGCATTCGTGATCAACAGAACAGTTTCCCCTCAATGTTTTCTTCACAATGAAGCATGATTTCATGGACACTCTGGTCAGTTCTGTGTCTAATTTTAAGAAGAGATGGATGCTTTTCTCATCACAGATACGAGGTCGAGCACATAACTGTCAGCACTCGCTCACACACATCCTCTTCCTCCTGTGTTATTATCAACCATTGTGGGACAGCCTTTGAGAAAAGCAACACTGCAATCTTCTAGTTATCCAATTCCACAATAGTTTGACAGGGTTGTAATTTACTGCAGATAATTCTCCTCTGCTAATTCTCTTAATATTTCTCAAAATATGTCAAAGTTAGAATGGGAGGGAAAGTATTTCAAAAAGAGACAAACACACCAAAACAACACCATAAAAAATCAGAGATAATCTACTCTTGTCTCTGGTGGGACTGGAAAACACTTTGAAGCAGAAAATAAACAAAGAAACAATCAGCACCAGATTTATTCTGGCTGAATCGTGGAATTACAGAAGGTACAGCAACCCTCAGCTGCTGCTGCACCAGGATGGCAGTGACAAATTATGTGCCAGAAAGTGGGGCCCCCTGCCAGGGCTGAATGCATTAACCATGCTGTTTGGACTCCATAAAATAGCCCACTTCTATTCTCGGGGCCGAAAATACGCAGTTCATCTGGGGACAATGTGGAGTTTTAACTGCTTGGATCAGAATGAAAGAGCTCAGGTTTCCTTTGGGGAGATGAAGGTAAAAGTGCTCCACCTCTGAATGAGGGGTCAGGGACAGACACCTGGTGGAGAGCACAGGACATTTTCATATTAAAACTAGAAAAGTACTCAGAGAGCTCATACCTCCGCCAAGGCGTCAGCGACTTTTTTAAAATTTAGTTAAAGTTACACCCGCCGCCAAGAAGGTTCTCTTTTCATCGGGGTTTGTTTATTTGTTTGCAAAGTAACTCAAAAAGTTATGGACAGTTTTTGATCAAATTTTCAGGGTTGGTCAGAAGTGGCCTAAATTAAAACTGATTAATTTTTGGTGGTGATCAGATCTGATTTTAAGTTTTAAGTTAGGCCACTTCCGGCCAACCTTGAAAATTTTGTCAAACCAACAAACAAATAAACAAACCCTGGTGAAAACATAACCTCCTTGGCGGAGGTAATGATATGGACAGATAAATCTGGGAGACTACAACTACACATGGTCTAATGCAAAGGATCCAATCTTGGCTGTTGGGTCTTGAGGTTAATAACAAGACAAGAAAGAGATTTTTGTTGATTTTGTCAGACTTTTAACCAAAATAAAAAAAAAAAAGATCTTTTTTTAAATTAAAAAAAAGTACTACTCTTAATTTACAAATATTGATCAGTTTGTGCATCATTGTCTTGAACAGTTAATGTCATCTGTGGTCCTGTGGGGAGCTTTCCAATGACAACTGACTGCAGCACAACCTTTCACCATTAAAAAAAACCCTCTAGCAAGTGCCCCAACTCTACAGAAGTTTAACAATTAATTGCTGGATTATTCTTTTCAACGAGACAATGTGAGAAGGAAGTGCAGGGTATAGACATGAACAGCCTGTGTAACTCTTTAGAGAGTGTCAAGCCAATAATGCTGGAAACCACTAAAGGGAAAGGTGATATTCTTATTGTCAACAAATTCCATGAAAATACCAAAACCAAAAACAGATATGTTAATAAGTATCCTCTGTGTATCTAAAGCCTGACGTAACACTTTGTGCCGTAGAGCCTCATTGTTGTCCAAAACCTAATTAAAACACATCAGTGAGCCACACCGTTGCACTGGCTGACATGTTCCTGACACACACTGGGGTTTATTTTGAAGCTGGATATATTCCTCAATAAAATGCACCTGTTTGAGGAACATTCACATTCAAATTAACTTGATTTGTGACCCTTTTTTAATGTAATGATTCAGCATGAACAGATAACTCTGAGTGCAGACAGGGTGGGAAAGTCAGAAGTTACTGTGAGACTAACACATTGTTGGCCTGAACTTTTTCTGGGATTTGTTAAAACCAAACATAGAATTATATCGCTGAATTGCAGGACAATATTATTCTATATGTTGTAACACTTGCCTACAGTGTTTATTTACCTGGAAAAAATATACAAAATAATTCTTTCTGAACATGCACAATAAAACTACCACACAGCCATCAGACAGGAGTTACAGCAAACCATAACCAGCACAGACAACACGTAATAATAATAATAATAATTTAATTATAATGCAGCACTGACTGTAGCTGCTGAACCTGCTGCTTAAGAGTTTTAACACTGTCCCTGACATCAAAGACTCAGAGAGTCATATATGGTTCTGGGAAAAGTCCAGCTTGGTGGGATTAAAACATGTAAGGAACCAGTCTGAGGTGAACAAAAAGACCCGTTCAGATGACATAACCACATGTCAAACAATCTGACGAGCCATTACCTGCCTCAGCCTCCCGGCTGCTCTGGTGGTGAAGTTGCTCAACATGCTGCTATGGTTTGCGATGGATTTCTCCCAGAGGTGGTTCTACATGGTTGACCTTCCCCTCTCCCCCTTGAAGTCAAATCCACCCTGAAAGCCTGTTGCACTGGAAGATATCACCCATCTGTAATGTTCGGTGCTATTTCACGACGCGTCTTCTTGGTGCATCAGGCTTGAATGGCTTCTTCTCCACTTAATGATTTCCTATATTTCAAAAAGCAGAACCAGAGGGGAGAGCTGAACTTATACAGTAGCCTGTGTGTGTGGGTGGAAACAGCTAACATGTCACACAGCTCGCTCCACTGCAACTTTCTCTTGAGTGTTTTGAAATCTGGCATTCACACAGAGGTTGTGTGCGTGGAAACTTTCTGTCTTGTATTCATTCAATGAACACACTAACAATGCCGAATGTGTGTATCTATACCGTATGTTTCCTCTGAGTCTGACACTGATGTGCTGTTTGGCAGAATGGAAGCCTGGAGGCACAGGAAGCACAGGTGGAAATAATAACACTAATTACTGCTGTAACCCAACTAATTGTCACATTCAGGACCTGGGTGTGGTGGATGATGGCTCACTCACGGCCTCCTGGGACACTCAGACATCATTTATATCAGCAGTTCCACCTGTGCTTTTCTTAAAAAAAAGTAATTCTCCAAGTGTAGGAATGCTTCACTCTTTTTTGGGTGTGCTGCTTTTATTTCTTTGAACTGTGGATGTTTATTTAGGACTTCTTGGGGGTGAAAAACGCAATTATAATAGACTACCTGTCCTATTTGTACACTGGAATTCTCTGAGAAGTCATATATTAATCCAGAATAACAAACAACCACTAAAACACAAGACAGTAAATAACTGGAATTTGGCATCTCATTAAAAAAATGTGCTTTGCTATTTTTCTCATTCTTTTTGTAAAATTGATGGATAACAACAATAATCACATTTTAGCATTAAAAAAAAAATCAAAATTATATATTTGAAGAGCTTCCATATAGCCTACTGGTGGATTAACCATTACAGAATCATTATATTAGAATATCTCAAAACCTTTCTTTTGTCAGTCGAGTCACATTCACTTCATCTCTTTTTAGGTTTAATAAGCAAGGTATCTTTACAGAGGAAATCATGCCTGTCTGCTCTGTCTTTATTTAAATAGTGAAAACAGATGTAAATAGGAGGAAGGATGCAAAAAAAAAAAAAATCTTGTGTTGAGTGGGGACTCGGGTGAAGAAGCACCAGAGCAAAAGAAAGGCCTGCACTGCATGCCTCAGGAGGCTGACAGGAGGACAGGAATAGCTCAGGAGAAGTGTCAGAGGACGCTGCCAGTTTCCGACCAGTTTGCATCAAAAAACCTCAGTTAAAAAACTGCAACTGTGTGAAGAATTTAGTCTTGAAGCTGTTTCACACTGCCAGCATTTGTGTCTGCAAGACCTTTGTTACCTTCTAACTAAAAGATAACATCTCTGGTTTTGACACAGTTTACTGTGGGCGAAAAGAAATAGCACACACAACAGAAATTAATGAGATGCTTCAGAAAACAATGCTGCAATAAAAAATGAGCATTTTCAGTATGTCAGACAAAGAAATGAGGAAGAAACATTAACATTTAGCGTGCACACAAAATGGATTTATGATTGCCTAATATTCATTATAGCTGGGCCACAAGTAGCAAGGCTGCATTGCCCGAAAACCAGAGATGCTTTTTTCAATTTGAAAAACAAGGTCTACATCAGCGACTGTGGAGGGCATCTTGTTATTATGTTATCATATTAAATCACTGGTATGTACAAAGCAGGAAATTACTACAGCAGACGAGCCTGAATGACGAGGATTCACATTCTGTTCTTAGGAGCTAAAAAAAAAAAGTGCTTTGGTAAAAATATTCCAAATACATGCAGCGTATATTAGTGAAAATAATTATTTTCATGGATAAAAAGGTCACACTTTGCAAAAGTCCAAGAGGACATAATCAAGTTGCCTGCTTTGACTATACCCAAAGATATGTAGTTGTTATATACTTTAGACCGTTAAGAATAATATTCACATTATTAACATCAAAGTACAGAGAAAATAAAACACCAAATGATGGTGCTGGTGAAAGATCAGATAAATACAGGTCATCCTCTGGGGATCATGAATGTTGGCACCAAATTTCACGACAACAAATCCAATAACTGTGGAGGCATTTGATTAAAACTCTAAAATGTCAACCTCACAATGGTACTAGAGGAAAAGTCAGGTCAGCAGGAAATGTCACCAGGGAACCATGAATGATGATATTGATGATATGATGATGATGTTCCACACTAGAGGAAAAACCAGAGGAAAACCAAAGCTCATTAGAATTTATCCTCTGAAGAGCCCTACCAATAGCCTGACTATCGTGACTACAAAGCTCTGTGAGTGTAGTCTGGCCAAGCTGCCTTTTAAACTGAGTTCTCAGAGGGCGGACTTAACCCACATCTATAAAATGCCTCTGTGTGCTACGGGATGAAGCTTCAACCAATCAGACCACTCTTTCCTCTGACGTATGTGTAGCGATGGAAACTGCTTGATCCAAAGAACTAGTGCATCATTACCTTAAACACGCCTCAATCAAGCCGTTTAAAATGCTAGATTTTCATTGGTGCCCATTCCTGAGGCAATCTTAAATTGAAGAGAACAGCAACTTGGCCAGACTGACTTGGTCACCAAATTTTGTGCAGCGTCACAGGAAGTATGGACGGCCCAGGCTACCATACCAAAGCGGTGAACCAACAAATGACAGATTGAAATGGGGACGGCAGTAGCTGGGAACTGGAGGGTTCAGGTCGGACCAAGTCTGGAGAGTGGACTGGTAGCTGGAGAGGTGCCAGTTCCTCCTCCTGGGCACTGCCGAGGAGCCCTTGAGCAAGGCACCGAACCCCAAACTGCTCAGGGTGCCTGGATACGGGGCAGCCCCATCAATCTAACACCTCTTGTGTGTAATGTGCAACTGAAAAAAAATACTAACAGAGTGTAAATTGAAATTTTCCTCACTGAGGGATTAATAAAGGAGTTATTCTTCTTCTGAAATGAAAAAAAAAGTTTCCACTCGACAGAGGCACTGAGACACAGTACTTAACAGTACTAAAGCAAAGTTTATTAGAATAAACAAAGAAAACATCACAAAGACAAAATAGCTATAAATCTATCATTTCCCTCCTTTTGCTTCTCTTACTCTGTTGTTACTCCAGACTCAAGAACAAACTAAAAGTATGATTCAGTCAGATTTCAACCGATCTGCTGACTGCTTCTACCGGCCTCATTAATGGTCACAAATATCCCGCAGAATGTTTTTGGTGAGGAAAATCTGTTTTTTTTCCTATTTATAGTCACACATTATTCCACAATCACACATGCGCGCACACACACACACACACACACACACACACACTCAGACCAATGTCTTTACTTTGGTCTTTTTGTTGTCCAAACAGGATGCTACGCACTTCGTCTGGAGACCAAATGAGGAGCGCTACACCTGTCAAGTAGCACCTTCAGGGCGTCTCTGGTTGACAAACTGAAGTCTGAAGGATGAACATGCACACACCGTTTATTTATTATTTACAAATCTGCAAAACCCAAACTGCTCCATTCCCCGTCGCTCTGAGCATCATTCCTCTCCTCGGGTTAGTGGATCCTCGTCAGCTCCTCCACAATCTTAATGACCTCGTCCACTGTGGCTTCACGCTTCATCCCGCTGCCGTCATCGATCTGGAATTAATGGACAAACAGTGAGCCCCCCAACCAGTGGCCTTACGTCACACTAGATGGACAGATATGCAGGTACGCACTTTGCTCTTCAATTCTGCATTTTGGTTTCAGCTGTTTTGAAGTAAGGTTACGTTTAGAATCTTGCCTTTACTGATTATTGACCACTGAATTCTTCCCTGGTGTTCAAAAAGAACTGCAAACATAGAAAATATCCCTGGACCATCACCTAGCTTTTGGTTTAAAATTAGCTAAACCTTTATTCATCCCACCAACAAAGAAATCTCCGTAGTTACAGCAGCAAAGCGGACAGTGCAACAACATAATGTGGGCATAGATAGAAAATAAGAAGCAGTGACAGAAAAAAAGTACATTAAGTAGAAAAAAGTGTCAAAAATATTTTTTTTTAAATTCATCAACTTATTTCTTGCTGTACATCGTGCCCTTATCCAGTGGGGTTTAACCCAAATATTCATTATTAATTATCTATTAGTCAACCAACAGCTCAGTAAATCTGCAGATTAAATTAATCCACCACCATTTTGATTATCAATTCATAGCTTAAGTTATTTTAATGCAGAAAAGCAGCTTTTCTTTTTCTTAAATTATGGTAAACTATATCTTTAGATTTTGAAAATCTGAAGGCATCGCATCAGGTTTTAGAGAATAGTAGGGCTAGGTATCAAAGTTCAAATTTTTTGACACAATGCTAATTTCGATACTGGTTCCAGAACAATATTTTTTTTTCAATAACTCATTAAAATAGTGGAAGTCAGAACTTGGAGCTCAAATCAAGTTTAGTGCTCCCAGCTCGTCCAGCCTTACAGACGTACAACAAAACATGTAGCTACTGTTTACGTCAGTAGCAGAGAGCATGAATTCTGTCGGGATGGTGAGATTAATCTGACTTTCTGAGTTGGAGATCCGACTTCACGGTTTAAATTCTGACTCGAACCGTGGAAATTCCGACATTCACGTACAACTAAACACAAAATGAAAACACAAACACCGGGCTCCCAATGCTGCTGCAATGACATTACTGCTCCGCTTTACCGACGATGTTTGTCTCCTTATGCTGGGAAAGTGGGGGACAGATCAATGTTTCTATGAATCTTAAGGAGACATAGCGTCCATAGAGACATCTGAGAGCATGGTTCACAGACACTTAGGCAGCCCTATAGAATAACGATGGGCATCTCTCATTGTTTTCTGATGGTTTATAGACCAAACAGCAAACAGTGCTTAATTTTGAAAATAACTGCCAGTTATTAGGTTATAAGCCCTAATTTTCAGACAATAAGGCTGCAATGAATAGCTGATTTCCAGTTGTACAAGGATGCAAATGAGCAACTGATGCTGAAAAACATTTCACAAACAACTTGACGAGAGTCTTGGCTTTCAACAAGAATTTCCTGGCAAGTACATCTTTATAAGCTGGCCCTCAGAGGGGAAAAGGGAATACTCTTTGTTTATGAGCTTAAAAGTATGATTTTTTTTCTCTTTTTAAATACCAAGAGAGTGAACAGAGACACAAAGCAGAATATGTTTATCTGTTTATCTGCCAGAAGTGATTCTGTCACCTGTTTCTGCCAGAAAAATATTCCCAGGTCCCACTCACACAGCACAGGAGCAACTAACAAACATGCATAAAGGGTCTTTGAAAGATCAACACTGCTTTCAAGCCAAAAGCACAAAACTGACAACACAGTTTTAGCCTGCTTTTTACCACACAAGTCTGCTGTTAAAGCAGAGGTCCAGGCTCTAATAACAAGCCTCTATCTCTGTGTTTATGAACCAACTTATAGTGTGAAGCAATAAACCAGATGTTGGATAAAAAAGGAGGGATCACAGCTCATCAGATTCAACATACAGTACATGCTGATGCGGATAAACACAAGCACCTACCTGCAGGGTGCTGACGACCTCCTGCATCTTGGCTCGACCGAGATCCAGGAAACTCTCAATGAGATCCCCGTCGATGAATCCTGTGGCCTGCTCCGTCTTGCGCTCCGTGTGGAAGGACCTCCAGGTGTCGCAGAGTCAAGGAAAATCAATACGAGGCTGCTGATTCACCTGGGGATCGCTCTTTAAGTACAACATCACATATTTCATCTCGGGCACAGTCAACAGAACAAATACTGCATGGTGTGTAGGAACTGTAATAAAAACAGCAAAGCTCTTAACATCTGGTGTTGACAGTCAAGCAGAATCAAGTCGAGATGCCATTGAATCTTCACAGAGTTGTACTTATGGGACGTACAACACAAAGCACCTCCAGTTTGCCTGGGTTGTAGGTGCAGTCACCTTTTAAAAAATAGCATTAAAATATCACAGAATATCTGCAGCCAGTGCTTCTGAAAATATCACCACTTGTTCAGAGTTTCTACAAATAGGGTTATCAATGTCAGCATGAATTATTCTGATAATTATTGTCTGGATAAAGTGATTAATCGTTTGGCTCAAAAATTACAGACTTATTTAAATTTATGATTTCAATGACCGACGACCAACTAGCCCCGAGTTTCACTGCCTTCACCCACACGTGTCAGGTCTGTCCCTGTGACAGATGACCAACGTTCACATAGAAGGATATAAGCTGTGCTCGATCTTGCCTACACTCTTGATGACCTTGTTAAGACGGTTCTGCAGGTCCAGGAGAAGACTGTACCAGCCCTCAGACAGGGACGTCACCAGACCTAAGACACACACACACACACACACACACATATTGAAAACAGATTTACACCTCATGGCAGCAGACAGCAAATATTTTTGATTTGTCTTCAGCAAGAAAGATGAAGATGTTTAGGAGAAGATTCACAACAGAGCTCATAAAAGCTTCATGATAAATGAACTGGAAGATCATTAGTGTGACTGCAGTCCTCCTAATGAGAGTTTCATGTGTGGGTCGCTGGGCCTATGTAGGGAGTAAAATAGTATGATTTTAATACTTCAATAATTCAAGACCATTCCAACATGTTTTACTTGGAGAGCGTCAATCTTAGAGTCACAGCGCTTTGAGGGAGCAGCTCGCTTTCTTTCCTCTAAATATTCAAGTTCTGTGTCGGCGAACGCATCGTTGGGACACTCTGGGGAAATAATGTGCAGTGAAATTGACAGAATACAAGAAAAAAATGGGCAGACTTGTGAACAAAAAAAGGGTGATTTGTAATGCAGCTTGTTTCTCTGCATGTGAACCCAGGAAAGTTTGGATCTTTTATATGACACCGGCATGTCCACCATACCTTTAATGAGAATTTATGAGTTTGTTTTTTAAGTGAATGCCATCAAGATTCATTAGACGACCCAGTTTAACTTTCTTCATAATGGATCAACAACAAGAAATATTTGTTTTTGTATTATTGATTATTACTCAGTTTATTAGCCTCCTTTCTTGAAACAGTCAAAGCTTCTAATTCTTATTCACACCATCAACCTGTTTTTAATGCGTTTACACTGGTGAAAATATTTAGATTTATATGAATATTTATATCTTATGCGTCTTGGAAGTTGAAAAGACAACGTTTGTCTAATCAACACATAAATGCCATATTTCCATCACATTTTCCATGTAATTGTCAATAATAATTGTTTATTAGAGGTCGTTAATTACATCTCGTTGTGCCGTCTTCAAGTGGATTCATGGCACTTGATTGGAGAATTAGCGCTACCAATTACCATATAAAGATGTCGACAGTTAGTACTGTAAAAAGTATCTTTTTATTTTTTAATTTCAAAACTTGTATTGAGGTTTTAATCTAATTCTACAAATAGTAAAACACCAGTATAAGACTAATAATATTAGTGTAACCTGATCAGGTTGAAACTAAATCATGCAACATACCAAAAAAAAAAAAAAAGAGCAGAAAAAGCTCAACAGCATTTAAAAGCTCAATGAGAATCTGAATGTCAATGTTATGAATGAAGCTTTGAAATATTCAGTCCAAACAAACAATAGCTGAAATATTGAAGACTAAATACATATTAATACAAAGCTTTGAGTTTGGATAAAATAACCTTGAGTATCACACTCAGCAGCTTGAGACCGGGTTCCAGTTCGCGACTGCAGAAGTTCTACTTCTCATTTCCTGTTAAAAGTTCCTCTGAAAACTGAAAGAGTCACAGCTAATGGTGTAAACTACTGGGTCCAAATGATGTGCACGCCCCATCTTTCATCCCTGCCACCATTCTAGGCAGCCAGAAAGTTACTAGTTTAAATCTGAGTAATGAGGTTTAAAACTATGAGTGCATCTGTTTCTGAAAGGGAGAAATTAACTCTGAATAAATGGTTTTGACAACAGTATGCTCTCTCTAATTGCTCTGAGGTCTCCAAACTGCAGCCGATTACTGGAAATGCTGGAGATGAGAACGGTCTCAGTGCTTCGGCTCCAAACTGACAACTGCTGGTGAACTACTGAACTATTCAAATTTAGTGCTCAAGCGCCCTTTCCCATATTTGCTGACTGAAAGTCCACCTTTCCTTGAGAAGTTTTTACAAGATTTTACAGTCAAGTAAAAAAAATACAGTTTTAGAGGAAGCTTCAAGATTCAACATGTTTTCTGTCACACTATTTCCTACCAAAGTAAAACAAACTGTTCACGGAGATGTCAGCAGATTATCTTGAGCAACAGGCATGGTGTCTCTGAAGACGCTGCGAGCTCCACAAAATAGATTTTGTTCATCTCTCCTCTGAATTTAAGTGGGGGCACCACTCACCAACACTGCAAAACCTCTGAAAATAAATCCACAGCTGTCTGCATGGCTGGATAGTATGAGAAGTAAATGAGAAAATGCTGTTTAGGAGAACATTCAAGGGTAAAATATGCTTATTCCCTTGCTGAGAGTTTGACGAGAAGATTGAATAACTGATATCTCAGTTAGAACAAAGGCTGGAAACAGAGCCAGGTTCACCGCTTGCCCCTGAATAAATCTGCCTACCAGCACCTCTAAAGTTCACTGTTACTTTTTTGTTTAATCTGCACAAAAACCAAAGTGAAAAAGACAATTTAAGGCTTTATTGGTATGTGCTGGACTAAGTCTTGGCTCTGATCAGTTATCAGGCAAACAGCAGAGACTCAGTGAAGTGAAAAATGTAAGATTATAATTTTTACACCTTTCATGCAGATTAAGCGGTATGGTGGTGCAGTGGTTAGCACTGTCGCCTCCGGGTTCGAAGCCCGGGGCCTTTCTGTGTGCAGTTTGCGTGTTCTCCTGGTGTCTGTGTGAGTCCTCTACTCTAAACACTAAAGTCAAATTAAAGCCTTTAGAAAGTCAAAAAGGCAGGGTAACACATATTTGCAGCTTGTAAAAAGCTGATATTTAATACAGCAAGGCTTTTACCTGCAGCAGTGTTTGTGTGTGTGTGTAAATGCTTCTGTGAGTGTGAAATCATCCGTGCGCCTACCAATCATGCCGTTAACGGTGCCGAAAAGCACCGAGCCCTGGGTGGGCGTGGAGCTCTCGCCCAGGTTCTGCAGCACCAGTGAGCCATGGCAGAAGACATTTACAAACTCCCCAAGGTGGAAGACCCCAACCTCCTGCAGGTGCTGCCGCTCCTCGTCTGTGGTGGCCGCACTGATCAGAGGAAGGACGACAGGAGAGGAATACCAACAGAGGAGAGAGAGGGGGGATTATAAACATTGAAAAAACAAACATGTGGGAGGTGGAGGGGGAAGCAAATAGAAAGAGGAGCGATCAAATTAAAGAGTGAAGCCAAAGAGAAAACAAGATGTCAAAGGGAAAGTGAGAGATTTGGGAAGGGGGACAAGAGTGATCGATTAAGCCAAAGAAAAACAAGAGCGGCAGAGGTATCAGAAGTGTTGGGAAAGGTCAGCGATTGATAGAGCAGTAATGGGATGAAAGGGTGAGGAAAAGTGGAGAGAGCAACAGGAAGAGACATGTGATACAAAAATAAAGGTCAAAAGCATTGAGTGGTGTGACCTGATGTATTGGGTGGATAATGAGTGGTGGCAGAAATGTAACACGCTCACTTTCAGACCACATCTTTTCTCATATATCATGAAATCAACACTCATCTGATAGAAAACTGAAGTGACTGAAGTGAGAAATGATGCCGAGTGACTAAAAGCTCTGTGGCCAGATGACTCATAATAATTTCCAAAACAAACGCAACGCAACACTGTTAAACTACATTTACATCAGTGATGCAGCTCTAAAAAGCCTGCAGGACTCAGTGTGAGACAGAGCAGCTTCCTAATGACACAGTGTTGATTTCTGCAGATAAAATATTGGGAGGTGATTTAGAAACTGTCAGTTTGGCTGCAGAGGAGAAGGTCAGGGGACTTTAACGATTACTGGAAAGGTTTAAATTCATGTGTAGCAAATGTAACAGCACCTCGCTTCATTGACACACAATAAGACTGGATGTTTTCCTCACCTGTCCTTCTGGCAGACAAACAGATTGAACGCATTCTCCGCTCCCAAGAAGTTGTCATCGTCTAGGATTTCCACTGCACTCATCCAGTTAGGGTTGAAGTCACGAGCAATCTGACAAAAACAAACACAAGCTCATTCATTACCACCACTGAGCGAGGCCTCTTAACCCTGAGCCCAGTGCAGACCAGCCTGTAGCTGCACTGGACAGCTTCCAGAAGTGAATGTGATCAGGGCGTTTCTGAAAAAAGAGAGACATTGCTCTCAGTGAAACTCCCCTCTGAATAAATAAAGGGGAAAAAACAACAAAGGTATTGAGCCAAACCCAGAGCGGTTCTCACCTTCAAATAAATACATTATCTATGAGCGAGGAAATGCTGACTGCACATAAGCACTGAAATCCAAACACAGTCAGTGTGTTTCAGTGGAGCAGCAGACTTTTAAATGCCCTTGAAGACACTTGTACACCCAAAAAAGAAGAAAAGTCCCATAACACCCAGAACATCTGTTCTTCCTATAGAAAGATTTGTGAAGAAAAAGAAGAAAAGACACCGCTCTGTTATTGGTGTCCCGACTTTGAACATTCTACTGTGGCTTATTGCCTCCCATCACTTTAATCGATTTGTGATGTGTATGCCGACAGTAATCAGAATCTGACTGCTAAAGGAGTCCTTTGACATGATGGGGGATGTGCTTATTCGCTTTATTGCTGAGAGTTACGTGAGAGGATCGATACCACTCATAGGAAAAGGAGAGGGACTGGAGAAGGTAGAGGAAAGTTGTTCCAGACAAGGAGGTGTCAAGCTCAATGTGTGTGTGTGTGTGTGTAGATATATATATCTACACACACACACACACACATATATGTGTGTGTGTATGTGTATATATATATATATATATATATATATATATATATACACACATATATGTGTGTGTATATGTGTGTATGTATATATATATATATATATATATATATATATATACACACACACATATACGTGTATATACATATATACACATATACATACATACATATATCTATATACATATATACATACATATACATATTTTTTGTGTTATTTTTCTGAATAAATTCTAATCCTTTTCCTCCCGGTCACTCTCACTCTTATGCTCTCATTATAGTGAGCACTGCACCACAGCATGCCTTCACAACAGTGTGCGTGATTCTGCTTCAGATCTCTTCATCTCTCTGCTACAAATCAATTTCAACACTCCACTCTTTAAAGGGCTGGGGGGTAAATGTGAGCTACAATGCTTGGCAGAGAGAGAGAGAGGAGGAAGAGGAAAAAAAACCCTCATTCATACACAAAAGAAAAGTTAAAACATGCATAAACAGACGCCAAACAAATATTAGTTTGAAGCGTGATGTTGTCAGAGTACGTAAAGGAAATACAAGATAACAACTATTTTAAAACCAGGAGCCTTGAAAGCCCTGAAAACTCTGCTCGGAGTTATTTTACAGACTCTTGTGTTGAAGAGTAAAGACATCCACAGCGTGTTGCCTTGTGTTTCATTTCCTCACCTCTTCAAAGTTGCCCTCCATGGGTTTGTACGCCAGCAGCAGGACGGACCTCATCAGATCTCCCACCAAGATGAAATCTCCTTTGGTCTTCAGGTAGAGAGCCATGATATTATTGTAGTGGTTACACTCTGTCCTCAGCTCCTTCTCCGCCGTCCACTCGTAGAGACGGACCTGAAACAAAACAGTCAAAGTGAGGAATCACCTGTCATACAAGCCACCAATAGAGGATCAGCAGTCATCCCCGACAGGATCTGATGAACTAGCTGACATCTGAGTCCCACGTGGCCGTCGCTCTGCATATGACGCACCTCAGTGAGTGTTGATTAACTGTCTGAGTTATAAGCAGCCACGTTACATGATTAGTTTAGCAGCTAATCACTGCTTCACCTGAACCGGGCAACATTTCTTTTTAAAATGTTTTTGAGGTTAGTGAGCAAAGGAGGAGTGTCTCTATATTTAATTGCTTGTTCACGTGATGCCAGAGTGACGTTGAGAACACCAAGACGTCGCAGTGACAGCTGCTCGGCCATGGAAACCCATTCCATGAAGCTCTCTGTGCACTGTTCTTGAGCTAATCTGAAGGCCACATGAAGTTTGGAGGTCTGTAGCGATTGACTCTGCAGAAAGTTGGTGACCTCTTCACACTATGCGCCTCAGCATCCGCTGACCCTGCTCCAACAGTTTACGTCAGTTTACAGTCGTGGTCAAAAGTTTACATACACTTGTAAAGAACAGAGAGTCAGCTTTTCAGCTGAACCATAATAAAGTTATAAAAGAACCAAACTTCATGAATGTTTTTTTTGTGACAAAGAAGTATCTGTTCCAATCACTCTATCAGAGAAAAATCAGAGTTGTAGAAATAACTGGAAACTCAAGAGAGCCATGACATTATGTTCTCTACAAGTGTATGTATACAAGTGTATATATATGTATATGTGTGTGTACACACACATATACACACACACATATACATATGTGTTACAGCATTTTCCACACCTGTCTTATATATATATATATATATATATATATATGTACACACACATATACATATATATATATATACATATATATATATATGTATATATATATATATGTATATGTGTGTGTACACACACATATACATATATATATATATATATATATATATATATATATATATATATATATATACATATATATATATATATATATATATATATATATATATATATATATATAAGACAGGTGTGGAAAAATGCTGTAAACTAAGAATGCTTTCAAAAATTAAAGCGTTAAACATTTATTTTCATCAATTAACAAAATGCAGTGAATGAACAAAAGAGAAATCTAAATCAAATCAATATTTGGTGTGACCACCCTTTGCCTTCAAAACAGCATCAATTCTTTTAGGTATACTTGCACACAACTCGACTGGCAGGTTATCCCAAACCACAGATCTTCTGTGGATGTAGGCTTCCACAAATCCTTCTGTCTCTTCATGTAATCCCAGACACACTCTATGATGTTGAGATCAGGGCTCTGTGGGGGCCATACCATCACTTCCAGGACTTCTTCTTATACTTTACGCTGAAGATAGTTCTTAATGACAATGGCTGTATGTTTGGGGTCATTGTCCTGCTGCAGAATAAATTTGGGGCCAATCATACGCCTTCCTGGTGGTATTGCATGATGGATAAGTATCTGCCTGTATTTAACAGAAATGAGGACACCATTAATCCTGACCAAATCTCCAACTCCATTTGCTGAAACGTAGCCCGACACTTGCAAGGAACCTCCACCATGCTTCACTGTTGCCTGCAGACATCTGCACCCCAGTTCCTATGTTTTCGTGCACACTTGAGTCGCTTTGCCTTGTTTCCATGTCGGAGATATGGCTTTTTGGCTGCAACTCTTCCATGAAGGCCACTTCTGGCCAGACTTCTCCGGACAGTTGATGAGTGTACCTGGGTCCCACTGGTTTCTGCCAGTTCTGAGCTGATGGCACTGCTGGACATCTTCTGATTTCGAAGGGAAATAAGCTTGATGTGTTTTTCATCTGCAGCACCAAGTTTTGTTGGCCGACTATTTGGGGGCGGCAGTAGCTCAGTCTGTAGTGACTTGGGCTGGGAATCGGAGGGTCGCCAGTTCAAGTCCAGGTCGGACCAAAAATGTGGAGAGTGGACTGGTAGCTGGAGAGGTGCCAGTTCCTCCTCCTGGGCACTGCCGAGGTTGCCCTTGAGCAAGGCACCGAACCCCCAACTGCTCGGGGCGCCTGGATAAGGGGCAGCTCCCTCACTCTGACACCTCTCCTCTAATGCATGTGCATGTGTTTGTTTCATGACTTGTGTGTGTAATGTGCAACTGAAAAATATATGTATATATACTAACAGAGTGAAAAAATGTAATTTCCCTCATTGAGGGATTAATAAAGGAATTCTTCTTCTTCTTCTATTGCGTCTACGATCCTCAACGCTGTCTGTTTCTTTGTGCTTCCTCAAAAGAGCTTGAACAGCACATCTTGAACCCCAGTCTGCTTTTAAATCTTTGTCTGGGAGAGACCTTGCTGATGCAGTTTAACTACCTTGTGTTGCTCGTTGCTGTGCTCAGTCTCATGGTGTGTGACCTGTGACATGAAAATGTCCTCCACAACCTCACATTGGGAGCAGAGTTTGGCTGTTCCTCACCCAGTTTTAAGCCTCCTACACAGCTGTTTCTGTTTCAGTTAATGACTGTTTCAACCTATGTGTGACATTGATGACCATGAGCACCTGTTTGGTATAATTGGTTGATCATACCTGACTATAATCCTGCAAAATCCCAGACTTTGTGCAAGTGTACCGATAAGAATTTATGATATTGATTAATATTTATTTGATTTAGATTTTTTTTCTTTTGTTTGCTCAATTTACATTACATTGTTATTTATATTTTTGAAAGCATTCTTAGTTGTTAGTATGTGTATATATATATATATATATATATGTGTGTGTGTGTGTGTTTATATATATATATATGTATGTGTGTGTGTATATATATATATATATATATATATATATATATATATATATATGTATATATATATAAAAATGACAAATTTATATTTAAAGTTAAAGCTACATTTTTCTTCAAGATTCCCTGAATTTGTGCAGGGATTTGATCTGAGGTACAGTTCAGCAAGAAAACGTCAGGCGCTTTCTACGTCTTGCTCAATAGTCCAACCTCATCAAGCACCACTTACTGTGCTATTGATGCTGGCCAGCAGTTTGCCATTGAACTCCACCATAGAATAGACAGCTCCTTTCACCTCCTTCTCAGCCACGGTTTGCAGCTTACCTGCAGGAAAGAGCACAAATGTCTGTCAGCCAGAGTGAAGTTAGTATTAAATGTGTTACACATTCAGCGTCGAGCTAACTGGCAGCTACAAGATCTCTGTGAAGCAGTGGATACAAAGTGCTTGACTACTCAGGCAGAGATGTGTGGAAGAGAGTGGTTGAGCAATTCAGAGTGAGGACGATGGCAGAATGAAAAGCTAAAAGGAGGATAAATGAAAGGCAAGCAATTCACCTCCAGAGGGACAGAGTATGAGAGAAAATGAGGAGAAATCAGTAGTGGCGAGAGGAGAAATGTCTGATAAGAAGTGATAAGAAAATGATTAAGTGAGCGGGAAAACAACAGCATGGTAGGACAAAGTGTCCGAGAGTGGGGGGAAAAAAAGAAAAACAGGACAAAGGGCGGAAAGGAGAAAATGAAACTAGGTGAAGGATGAAGAGAGCAGAATGTGCTGGATGAGACGACAAACAGGATAAGGCTGACAAACAAGACAAGAGAGTGGCTTTGTGTTTGTTTTCTGGGAATGAAGCTGAAGTAGAGCGACTGACCATCAGTGTAGTGGAAGACAATGATGCGGCCCTGCTTGGGCTCAGCCTCCTCCGGGTACACCATGGCGGTGCCGACGATAAAATACACTGACGGGTCTTTCCCCAGACGACATGACACCATGCTGAGGGCGTACTCGCTGGGCAGGAACTGGTGGGCGTGGAGGACTGATGGAGACACAACAGGCAAATACATCAGGAAATGTATTGGGCTGCTCTTCATCTCTCTATCAATAACATTTTACCATCATCTCTTCTTTTTTCTTGACTGTCCTTCGGTATTCAGTTTGAAAGGACGTCTCTGGCTAATTGTAACATGTTTTCTGGGGAACAAGCTAACATGATACAAGGGAGTCATCCTGGTGGTCAGATACATAAACATGTTTAACAGGTGACAGCAGTTTAGCCAAGTTATGGTTGAAACAGTGGACCTCTTTCCTTCGGTGACCTCTTTTCTATCACTGAGTAACACATTTCATAGATATTAGATATGATATTCAATGCACGACAAAAACAGAACAGAAAACTTAACAGAAAAAATATTTTTATTCCAAGGAACTTTTAATACACACTACAGATAGGGAACTGTATTTTTTGACAATTTCACTGATTTCTTTACATGCTTGACCATTGCTTTTTTTTTATTTTTTTTTAAATATTAGCCCTTTCATTGTCTGAATCTGTATTTTTTTTTTTTAAAGCAGGCTGAGTTTTTAGTAGATAGGGATGACTATTAGTTTAATATCTTAAAACTATAATCGACAATTTAAAAAACACTTTGTCTGTTGCCAACGCCTTAACGCCGGCCAGCCAGGGATGGGACCACCAGGTTGGAACCAGAAGCCTAAACCACTTCAGTTAGAGGAAAAAACCAAAGTGAGCAAACCCTTGATGTCTGTTACAACCTGGAAGTCAGAACTGTTTTCTCTTCTAAATAAGTTAGAGCTATAGATAGCACCTTTCTGCTTCCTTTTCTTGCCAGTTTATATGTCTTAAGTGATTTTTGCTAAATCCTCAGTTAACTTATTGAGTATAATGCAAGGCCAGGAGTATGAATGTGATGTCATACACTGGAATTATCTATGTACCAGGTCCATATTACGATAAAGACATCTGCAGAGACATTATTCGTTTATTTATCTCCCTCACTTTCCCATGAGGTTTAACCTTGGTAGTGAATGAGGATTTAACTGATAAAATTAAGTGGTAACTGGTGAAAGGTATGGCAATGCATCACATGCTCCATAAAATCAAGGCATGCAGATAATAATTAAGCATCCATTAAAACACATTTGACACAGCTGATGTTGATTATACAGCAACTAAAGAATGTGAGGCAGCTACATATATCAATGAAGTCAGCGTACCAGGCGCCGCACTGCTGTATAACAATGCCTAGACGTCTGATCGATGAAGATCTCAGAACACCTAAATAAGCACTAATCTGATCACACATTGATAAACTGGAAGTCAGCTATGGACACGATGTGCTGAACCAGTACCTCATTTACATATCATTAACATATAACAGGTGTTGATCCGCATGACAGCCCAACGTGTTCAACCAGTCGCACGCTATCCACACACTCATTGTGAATAGCAAAGGAATTATTTCATTGTGCAAGGAAAATCATTTATGTTAGTGTGGTCTTTTGTAGTTATAATATATTGTTAATCATTACCAGAATTATTATCGTTGACTGATGATTATCACTTTCTTGGTTTTATTATGTTTGTTTGTTTTGCTTTATCATAAGCTTGCTAGCATGCATCAAGAGACAGTTAAAAATCAATACAAATGTGTGACGATTCAAATCGTCGTGACAGATGAGGGCAACTTTTGAGTTCACTTGATTGACATTATACGTCACTGTCAGGTATTCAGACGGAACAGAGATGTGGCGGCGGTTGCAGGTGATTCTGAAATCGAGGATGCACAGACCAGTTTCAAGTTTTTGTTTTAAAAATCCATTGTTTTTGTTATTTGTATTTTGCTATTTAAGATAAAATGTAATTTCAGTTGCACTTTTAAGAAGAGGACTTAAAAGTTGTATTGCAGTTTATTCACATCAGAGAGATAAAAAGGGATTCTTTAATTTGTTAAAGATAAGAGAAAATATAATTTGTAGTTTTTAATATGTCGAAATATTTATACATGTTTTTAAATATACATTCGTTGTGTTTTGTGTTTGTAGTTTGTGTTTTGAAGTTACACTCTACATCAGAAATGTGTTTTTTGCCTGAGAAATAATTAAAGGATTCTTTTCCATAATTTGTCTACAAGCTCATTCTGTTCAAAAAAATCGTGAGGAAATTGTATCGTTAACCCAGTATCGGAAGTCATATCGAATCGTGACTTGAGTGTATCTTCACATCCCTAACATTGTGTTTTCTTGGGTATTTCTCTCTTTCTTATCATTGTTGTACCATCTGCAAAGTCACTGCTGTTTTGCTTTTTTGTCAATAATAAAATAAATCAAGTTAAGCAGACAAATAAAAGCTTGACAGGTAAAATGAGCGTGCACGGTGCACCCATTTCAAGATCAGATATGAGCATATGAAAGCTTGATGAATGAGTGCTGGGGCCAGGCTGTTAAAAACTGACCTGGTTATTTTCCAAGCTGAACACAATTTTTTACCATCAGGATCTCAATATGAACACCCCAGCTTTGTGAGATCAAATGGAAATGTACATCCCGCTGCCTCACCTTCAAAGGTGTGCTGATCCACGACCAGCAGGCTGTGAACCTCCACCTCTTCGCCGAAGGAGGTCTCGTGGGGAGAGGTGCTGCTGGGGAAGAGCTTGCTGGAGCTCACGCTGCTGGAGAGTGCCTGGAAGCACAAGACAAACCCGATGACAGGAATAAAAAACACTTCAAATCTATATATCCGTGCGAGCTCAACAGCGCAGACGGCACCATCTGTAGCACCAGATGTGCAGCACTGAAAATCGGGTAAACATCTTTCTGGTCATCACGTGTGAGAGGCTCTGGCTCTGCGTTGTTTCCACAAACACAAATTAAGTAGACACCTGTCCCCCTGGGGAAGCTATAGAGCCAAAGCTGAGTGGACATCACACATTCTGTGGCTGTAAATCTGGCTGAAAGGACTTCTTGATTAGCTCTCGAGAGTGCAAATCTCTTTTTAAATGTTGGTCCTGTTATTCTTTCTTCAGTTTCAGCTGAAACATCATTGTCAGTGTTCTTCATCAACAAATCGAACAAAAGCTGATTATGCATAATGTAATTTGCACTGATTTGGAACTCTCACAGTAGCTAAATTAAGAGTTCATCTTATTGCCTGCATGTCTCAGCAGTAGAAAATTTTGATATAACAAATAATATTTCAATTATCAAGTAAATATAAAAAAAACTGCAGCTTCAAGGTATCCTAATTCTTAGACTTCCAGAATCGACCGGGGCACAACAGCATTAATATTTAAATCACGATTTAGAAAATCCAGCTCTAGTCGATATGCTAAGAGACTAACAGGACAAGACATTTGTTGTCCTGACAAGCTCCCAGTCTTGCACTATAAATAATGTTCTTAGTCGGCACGTCTGGTTAGATAAAGAGTGCAAAACAAACAAGCCCTTGGGTGTTTATTAGCCCTATATAACATGGAGCTACACTACCTGAGTGCTCGCGCTGGGCCGCACGGCAGATGTGGTGCCACTCACATCCTGAATCTCCACCCTGCTGGATAAAACCCCGAAACACTGGGAAACCTCCTGGTAGCAGATCCGCCTGGTGGGGTTTCAAGAGGGTAGAGAGAGAGAGGGAGGAGGGGAAAAAGACAAAGCCATAGGGAGAAACATGAAAAAAGCAAACAAGGTTAAGCAGAGCAAAGGAAGGCCTAAGAGAATGCTTTCTGACTTGATAACACAACAGTCAAACCTTTTAATAACTTATTTAACAACCACGAGTCACAGTTGTCACTTGAACGTTTGAGCAAAAAAAGAGGGAACAAAACCGTTTCCTCCAGATGTACAACAAAAACCAACAGGAACACGCAGCTTGAATCAGAGCAAACAGGCAAAGTCAGTGCAAACACACGCAAGAACTCAGAGGGTATTTGTGGAGCTGAAAAGTCTGAAACGTTCATTTGCAGTTCAATTCTAACTCAATATTTGACGACGGGACTGACCTGGGTGACTCGTAGAGGGGAACGGTGCGAATGTGGAGCTTCTGAATCTCATCGATGGTGCCGATGGTCAGCGTACTGTTGTTGGCCAGAGCCAGACTGTAAAGCAAAAAAAGGCAAGATGCAGCAAAAGTTAACGGTAAACAAGAACATAATACACCCACTGCCTCCAAAGTTTGAATGTACGCATATCTGTAGTCAAAAGGAATCAAACAACTGAACCGACTTCACACAGACACAGAGGGAGGAAACACTAAAACAGTTTCCACTGCAAACTAATATAACGCATGCGTCGTAAAAGTTCTGCTGCTGACCTGTCAGGGTAGCCCTCAGAGTTGAGTGGGCACATGTAATTGACCTCCTTGAGGTTGACGTTGGAGAAGACCAACTTGTGGTTGGAGGAGTAGATGACGGTGGGCCGGTCGGAGCAGGCGAAGACGTTGGAGGTGGACAGGGATCTGAAGGTTCGCAGCACAGTGGGCTGGGTGCCAAGGGTTACCTTCTTGCGCTCGCTCAGGGTGCCTGGGGGAGTGAATGACAAATGATAACCTGATTATATTCACATCCCTGACTAAATATAATAATAAGACTTCAGATTTCTCCTTGCACTTTGTTCAGGGGTCTCTTTCACTGCCTTGACTGAAATGTTCGACCGATCGATTAGTCAACGTAGAAAGGTTGAACAAACAAGATGTTTCCCATCCATGCATCTATTTAAAGGTCAAATGAGAGACCTTAAAGTCAGCTTTAGTTAGGCAGAAAGACAGCTATTCAATAGCACAGTAATTAAAGACCTTTTCACAAGGAGTGCTGCGACGCCTGTAAAAAAAAAAAAAAAAAACAATTTTTTTTCCTCAGGCCTTAATTTACTTTTTTATTACTTGACATCACTGTGGTGTCTTGAACAGGTGATGTCATTTCATTTATAACAACCAATTTTTTACCAGCAAGTCCTCAACGCAAACTGTGGGAGTGGACTTTTGAAAGCATTTAGCAGACAGGGAACATCTAACAAAAGGTAGTATTAGAAAGTGTTTTGGAAGCTTGATCAGAAATAATATCAGCAATACAACAAACTAAAGAGAGAATAAACACTGCTCCTTAACAGCTGGACGTGTCAATGAGCAAATGTTTTGCTAAGAAGTTTGCCAAAGGCTGCAAAGTTTCTTCACTGTTCCATCCAAATACAGTGGTGGCACAGTTACGCAATTCTCCATGAAATGACAGTCTGAAAGTGTTTTCAGACAGCTGTCCATGGTCCTGCCTGCAGGCCCTTATCTAACAGCTGTAGCGATGGCGGCGAGACACCTACCAGTCTGCAGGTCTAGACCGAAGTAGAAGAGCGCTCCGTCTCCCAGCGCACACAGCAGGTAGTAGCTGCCTTCAAAGGTGGTCATTAGGATGGAGCGAGGGATGATCTCTGAGGACACACGCAGTCAAATGATTTATCCTCCCTGTAGTCGCAGACTCATGCATGAATACCAAAGTGAAAAATGTCTGCACAATTGTAAGTGTCAGAAAAATCTATGAGAGCTATCGGCCAGACAGGCGGGTCACTTTGGGGGGAAAATAGTGCCTGAATGCTGCAGGGTAAATATAGTCTTCTGTATTTTTCCGCTAAGCAAACATTGGCTTCTCTCACTGCAGGCCAATTACACCAAAACAGAATTGGCTGTGATTAAATGCTTGTTGGCTGGCTCTCCACAAAAAAAGTCCAGTCTTTCAAGTGTGGCTACTTGAAAGGTTGTGTTTCCATGGTGATGTCCATCAAACATAAAGCTACACTCTGCTCAAAAGCACACACAGAAGAAAACAATATAAATATAATTCATGTTAACAAAATGAACATAGCTTAAGTGAGTCTGTGCAATGTTCCAGTGTTAAAGTCATGTGCTACTAAAGAGAGCACTGAAATTTAACAACAAGAGCAGCACATTAGCTTTTAATTTGAAGGTTTCCCATTTATAACTTTTAAAAACTCGAGTCTGCAGTCAGACTGTCCTTGTTAGGGAGAGTCAGCCAGAGAGCACAGTCTGCAGAGTTTGTGCACTGAGCAGCTGTCAGTCAAACACACTTAAAAAAAAAAGTGTGGGAATATTCTTAATGGGTGAAACCTTCTAATTGGAAAGAGTCCTTCCTGTGCCTGTCCACCATGTTATGAAAGTTTGTCTCAAGTGACTGCTGATTTTTTTATAAATTTAACCAAAAAAAGTAGTCCACTTTTGCATATTTAAACATTGGAAGTTTAAATAATTTTCAAGCGTCTAAATGCTGCTCTAAATACATCTGGGATGGGAGAATAGTTTATGCCCAAGCACTCAATAAAAAATGAAGTGCTTAATGGGAAATGTTATTCACTTCTATTAACAAAACTGGAGATACAATCCATCTTAGCTACGACTACACTAATAGGACTTATTTATGGACTCACGATTTCTTAGCTGGGGATCTCTTGGAAAATGTGCAAATTAATGATGTCAAGAAGTGTTGCAAGTTGGATTTTTTTTCAACATCTTAACAGCTACATTCTAGGTTTTTCACTCTATTTGCAGTAGATTTCTATTTCAGCCATTGCTATTGAAATGTCTGTTTCCAATACATCTGCTTCTAAATCTGCAGGTTCGTGGGGAATATCAATTGATTCAACAATGTGATTTATTTCTTTTCTCTTTAACTTATTAAACTATTAAATAACTTATTTTCCCCACATGTCCAATGCAGGCATGTGAATGCTGTGCAATGAGAGTTTCATTTCCTGGATAATGTTGTCCAGCATAATTTATAAAAAGCACTTCAAGGACAAAATTAAAAGGTTTTGAAGTCATGATCTTGCTTTCATTTAAAAAGCTCATTGGAATTTGCTATTAAAAACAAAACTACATTGGTCTAATGTAATGTTTGATTCACGGTGATGCTGAGATTAAAATCATTCACATGGGTAGGGCTGAGACAGTCTGTCAAGGTTGAGAGAGGATTTAAATGTCGGTGAAAAACTCCTCTCATTGTCTGTATTCAGGCACTAGCTTGTTCAGGATAATAGACGCTGAATGACAAAAACATTTTGTCCTTCAATATTTTTCCTTTTATATGTTTTGGTGAACGTTGTTGCTGTGAAGCTATAGATAGAGAAACTCCACTTAAATTGACACGATTTGCATCCACCTGTCTCTCTCCAATCAGCAACAGCTTTCCCTCTCTGTGCTGAACCCCACCTTTCTTCTCTCTCACCTCCGCCCAGCATTTCCTTGTGCAGGGCTGTGAAGCAGGGCAGTTTGAGCACGCGGGCCGAGATGTCGGTCCAGAGTCCCACGGCGCAGAGTGGTGACTCGCCGCCACCATCCCCCAGAGGCGTGATGTCCAGGCAGGCCACCTCGTGTTCCATCTCCGTGGTGCTGAAGAACGTATAGAGGATGTGAGAAAAACAGTAGCAAGCTTTCACATAGTTTTGCACAGTCCACATTCACACTCTGACACACGTGGCGGAGCAAAATTAATGTTTTTGGTAACGCTGAGCTGAAGCTTCAAATGATTTCTTTTTGTGTGTGAGATATGAACTGAAAAATGTTGCAGTCATCTGGTGAGGTAAGCTATGACTCCACACCGTCTTAAAGTGCCAGACGACTGTTCATTCCTTATAAACCTGTCTCATAAAAATCTCATGTGATGTGTGGATCAGTTGACCCGGCAGGACTTTTTGGTCATTGCCGATTTACAGCAGATTTTTGCTCTTCCTTGTGTGCATGAATATTAAGCCTTAGGAACAGGCTGTGAAAAAAAGGTTTCCTGTACCAGCAGGTCACTGGTATTCTGTGAAATTTAGATCAGAGCAATCAGAAGTTAATATTCTGTCTCATCAAAACCATGAAGTGACAAGCTGTTCTAAATTTGACTTATTATCTTAGAGTTATGTGGCAACACTTATTGTGAGAAAGTGGGTGAGTATTAGTTCACCTACGACTTGTGAGCCATCCCAAGAACGACTATTTTTGAATTAGAAATCTGTTTACTACTTCAACACCACAGACAGCAACAGGCTAACTAAGGGGGTTTCGTTCACTTAGCTTAAGAGCAGATGACCTATTATTTACAGAGCTGCCCCATAATATCTCTGGTTGAATAGGGCAATTGTGGACAACATTGTAAATCAAGGACTTTTTTTAAAAATAGTTTTTAAATCAATGTAATGAAGTCTCTTGACTTAAACTCACTGGAATAGACAAAAAGAAAGCATTTGTCGGCTCTCAAAAACCAACATAAATTTATACAAACCGTAATAAAGGATTTTAACCCTATCGCTCCGATTAGAAAAAGAGGGAAAGCTATAATGAGCTGAAAAATGGCTCCGAACTCCTGTGTTGTAATAGAACAAGGCTACTAAATAATGCAAATATAATGTAAGGATAATCACTGTGTGATGTGTTGAGCACTTACATTTTAATTGCATCACAAAAGAGCATTTCAGCCATGTAAACACCTTTTATCCTGCTATGACTGTCTGGTATTTACAGAATTTACAGCAGACATGTCGCTTATTGATGCAGGCCAAACATTATTCCACAGCTCTGGTGAGACACTTTACTCTGTCATTGTTTCATCAGCTACAGACACTCTCAAGGCTGCAAACAAACACCTTGTGCTTTGAGCGTGCCTGGTGGCCATTTTCACAAGCTGTGTGTTTTTCTCTGCAAATTCTGTATGTGCATCTTCCACTTTTCAAGCTACTGTAAAAATAGTGGCTGAAAGCAGTTTCATTGCTATAGCGGCAGAAAGACAGCCACGAGGGAAAACCGCTGCAGCAACATGAATGAAATATAATATAATGTAAGACTCCACAGTCCTACTTCGCCTTTCACTATGGACTCATAAATGAGATGCAAATCCCTCGTCTCAAACTTTTCCAAGGATCAGGAGATAAAAAAAAAATATAAATGAAGGTGAGATGGTGCAGGAAAATAATGACACATCAGTCAGAGACAAGGTTATTGAACAATTGGGAATATAATACATATAATTTGTTAGGTGCTGTGCATTCATTATGTATGTGTAAGCTTCTCCCCTGCTGTTGTATCATACGGACAACTCAACTAAGCTGCAACTCTTGTAATTTGTTGAGAAAAGTAATTTGGAACACAATACCTTATTTGTGAAGACTCTGCTGTCGACTTCGCAGCCAATAAATTGACTTGCTTGTTAGCGACACCCTAAAGGGCATCTTTATTAAGATCACAGCCAAGGGACAACTGAGATTTCTTTTTATTACTTTTAAGCTGTATTGAACTTCCAAGTTGACCCAGTTTGTAGATGTCTCACCATCAAATCAACAGACAGCCATGGTGGGGTTTATTTGAATTGTTTGACATTTTGGGGGAAAGGCTTATTCACTTTCCTGCCCAGAGTTAGATAAGAGGGTTGGCAGATACCCCTTCTGTGCAGTAAATGCTAACTGGCTGCTGGTCTCAATCTTCTTATATACCTCTTACCAAGAAACGGTATGATATAAGGAACTATACCTTCAAAATCTATTTCTGTAATGTCATACGAGAAGAGGCATCCTGAACTGAGTCCCATAGATTTATATATCATGTAGTATACATTATCACAAACCAGAGCTCTGGTATGATGTGTGTGCAAACACCAGCACACTGGCAACAGGTCCTACCTGATCTGTTTGAGCTCTCCGGCCAGGATCTGCAGGTAGTAGAGGGCTCTTCCCACGGCGAGCACCACCTGAGTGTGGTTGCATGCGGCCACGCTGATGTTCCTGCCCTGTGGCTCCTTCCATTCACTCACTAATGCCTTGTTCTCCTGGAGCACCAGGCGCACAGAGCCCGACGTGATCTGCAGGCACACACAGTTTTTTTTTTTTTCACCTTTTGAAATATGATTCTGCACAGTATTTCTGGGAGGTGACAGTAGGAAGGATGATGTGGAGAGACTGGGAGCAAAATGTGGAACAGTTTCAAAGCAAATCTCATTGTTTATATGTGGTTCTGTGCCAGCATTGCTGTTGTTGCTGAAGTTATGATTAATTACATGGAGACATTTTCCCCAGGATTTTATTTTCTTTTAAATAAAAATGTGATGAGAAAGACGGTACTTTTTGATAGCTGGGAGAAGAGTACACTTACATTTGTACATTTGATGCAACTGTCTCGAGCTAGTTATCGTATGGTGGACTCTGTCCTGAGATTAAAAATAAAAAGAGCCTCAGGGGGATTTGTTAAGAAATCATGATGGAGCTAATACAGATGTTTAAGAGATGATCACATGAAACTATAATTACTATTATTTGCTCAATAGAAACTATTAAATTCACTTGAGGTCCATCACAAAAAACTCATGTGTCTCTATGTGTGGCAGATTTCTCTTTGACTGTGTTGATGTTTTAGTTTGTTTATTTCTGTGTAGTTGGATGCATGCTTGTACTACTTTGTTATTTTTCACCACTGAATAACTATAATGTACTAATCCAAAATTGTAATTGAATCACAATACAAAAGCTCAGAGAAATATATCTGATACAAAAAAGAACGAAGGAAAAATGTCCAGCACTCATTTGATGTCTTTTGTGAAACATGAAAAAATGTGGTTTATTATTGTAACTATGATTGTATTTGTATTGCACGTACCGGAGAGGCTTGTGAGTACCTGGTGAAAATGGCCTTGGGTTAAAGAGAAATACAATGTGCTATTAAAATCTAAATAATGTGACAAGGAGTGCCATGCTGCAGCGAAGAATCGAGACGAGAGAAAGAGGAAGAAGAAAGAGCCAAAGAAGCCTCAGTAACAGACTGCATCAGTTACAAAAGAGTGACATTATAAATGGAGGTGTTGCACTCAGTGAGTATACGTAATATGAAGGCGTAATGAGGTACAAAAAAACATGGCATTCAAGATTGGATCCTGGAGTCCTTTGAGGATCATGTTGTTCAGTTTCTGGAGTTTGTTTACATTTGCAGCATAACTACTTTGCACTGTTGAGAAACAGCAGCATCCAAACAACTGGGAGCAAGACGAGCACTAACAGGTCTGTGAGGCTGCACTTGAATGCAACATGTAGTTTAGCAGTTATAATGTTGCTGTGGATAGTTGTCATGACTTGACTAGAGAACAAGTCGGGTAGTAGAGTTCACCCTGTGGTGATCGTGAATTTTTGTACCAAATACCAAGGCACTTTGACCAAGAGACATTTCATCCTCTGTGGTCTTTTAGCGCTGGCTTAGCCTCCAACTCCCCCGAGACGAATATTTGGCTGTAAATGTATTCAAGTGTGCAAATGTATTCAGTGTAAATATACCAAGATAGAGTTGGTGAAAATGTTACTGGCTTAAAACACAGGCAGTGTTGTCAGAGCATCCTAAAGATTTATGGTTGAGGGTCTTACAGTTGGCAGAATTCCCAGCGGGTTTCATCCTCATTTGAAAAAAGGCAGACAGCTAAAACTTGAATTTAAATGCAATCTTAATCTCAGCCAAGTATAAAACTCCCCTTCAGTCATACGATTCAGCTCCAGCAAAGTACATCTTATTAAATGGAGGTGGGGCTGCAGTTGCAAGTCATTTCTATAATTAATTTAGAATTTGTGAAATTAGATGATATTCCTGCTTTGAACGACAAATATGACAAGTCAGCTAATTCTAGACATAAAATGAGAGTCAAGCATGTTCTGCTGAAGCTCAACAACGTCATGTGTGCTTTAAACATGGAACAGAAAGTGTGCATGCATGCATGTGTGTGTGTGTGTGTGTGTGTACAAACTTGAATGAGTTGTTGGTGCGCCACGTTGCCACAGTAAAATGTCTGCTGGTTGTCTACGAAGCCAGGAAGCTCCGTCTCCTCGACTTCTTCGCCGCTCAGCATCAACACTCTGGGGGAAAACACACTCTGGAGATAAGATAAAGGCCTTCTGTATTGACTCTACACTTATCTGGCATGCCGCACAGCAAACACTCACCGCGTTTGACCCACAAAAGACAGCACCAGCATGTCGTCTGTCTCTCTGCCTGCCTCAGAGCGGAGCGGCCACAAACCTTGAAGGGAATTGGAAAGCGTGTAGGAAAGGGAGAAAAAGTTACTTCCTGCACCATCATGCTGTGAGCAGCAGAAATACAATATGTAGCCCACCCCATCCGTTTCTATTCCATCTGTCAACTGTTGACATGTTGGGAGGATGCGCAGGTTAAAGACGCCTCTCAGAGAGCCATTGATTGGCTTAGTGAATAATTGTCTCTCATCAGGAGGCCAGGGGCAGCAGGCAGCAGAGGCGCTTAGGAGCAGA
Organism: Synanceia verrucosa; assembly: GCA_029721515.1. NCBI lineage: Eukaryota > Metazoa > Chordata > Actinopteri > Perciformes > Synanceiidae > Synanceia > Synanceia verrucosa. Next base: position 25,654,905 of record CM056549.1, read on the forward strand.
AACAGTCAATAACCAGCTGAAGCCTAACAAGTGCAAACAGACCTTGTCTAACCTGTGTGGCTCATTTAAGCATCACAGAACAGTCTGGGGACAGGAACCTCAATTTTCTGGGATTAAGAGGTGTCTGCCATTGTTAGACCTGATCATGGGATCCTTCAACCTGGCGCTTTGGCGCTCACTGGTTTGCTAAATGAAAACAAATGTTCCCAAACGCTCCTTGTTCTTTTATCGAAAGTACCGAGCCCAAGGCCTGTGACATCGGTGCCATCTGCTCACACTTACATGCAGAGCTGGGATGAGCAACAGCTGCCGTCTTGGTTAAGCGAGGCAAAGGTGCGAATCTGAAGTGACTCTACTGTCAAGTCGGTAAAAGAAGGCCACAACTTGAGAGGCAGGTGGTAAAAGAGAGACACACATACCTTTGATTCCTGGCAGGTCAATGCTGGCATGCTCATGAATCCCAATGCCATTACGAATGATCCGGAGGGAGCCCTCCTTGAAGGCGCCGGAGCATGTCACCAGCTGGCGAAGAAAGACAAAGACATGGATTGAGATACGACAAGTGATTTGTCCATTTTAATGGGTTGTTTATTGCAGCTGATCAAGTTATTTTTTTCTCTCCAAACATTTACACTCTTATGGTTGTGTTTATCCTGTGTCAACTTTTGCATTACACTGCAGCCTCATACTTCTTCCTGACTGTTTCCTTCAAGGATAACCTCATGTCTCATTTTGTAGTTTTAAACACTGCCTAAATCTGGAATAGTAACACTGCACACTGTACGCACTAATTAGAGAGAACTAGCTGCTGAGATCTGAACTCTGCTACACTGTTAAGAAGAAGGCAGTTTTATTTATATAGCTCATTTCATACACAAGAAATCTAATGGGGCGAGAAACATGAGCAATGAGGCGACCAGTGAAAGTAGCCAGACTTAGATTATGCCAAAATGATCGTTTAAACAATTTCTTTATTACAATGACTTGCTTATAACTACAACTAATGATTATTTTCATTATAAATTCAACCTTTTCTTTTTGTATTGTCTACATTTATCCAGTCATTTTGGTATTTAGTATCATTATTTAAGTGGGTTCAGTGCCAATGTTTCCTCTAATTTTTCATGTATCTGAGCAAACACACAAACTCCCCGAGAATTCCTTGGACCACTGCGAGCAACATCAGACCTGCACAATGTTCACCTTTCACATTTTGCACAATGAGATGTGTGTTGTAGCATAAGCATGTGATATAGTGTCAGTTCCTGTTACACTTTGTCTGTAACATATAAAATTAGACAGTTTTTATTAGCATTTCTACTGCTCATAATCTAGTACATAACGGCATTTAATGATTAATATCCATCAATGAAAATTCTTCATAGATGACACTAGAATAAGAACTAAGGCTTTTGATTTTGCCATAATAAGGGGCTGACAGCATTTATCTGCCCAACAGCAGCACTTACGCATTAAGCAATGATAATGACATTGATTAGCTGCGTAAGTAAATGTCTGTAAACCGCGTTATATCATCTACTGGACAGTGTTAGTCATTGTCTTATCTGCTGTTGCCTCTTGTTGTCACTTGTCACTCACTGTGTTGCATTCTAAAATGGAATAGAATAAATTGTTGTGTTTATTGTCAATGCACTTCATAGATTTGGTGTGTATGGAGAACGTGGGAACAGTGTGTGACAGCGCGCAGCTTAAAGGGAACATCGTTCAGTGCTGCTGCTAGCAATAGTTGCAGTAGATCTCATCTTAGATTATATGATACAAGTAGTAGTAGCAGAGAAATAAGCGTCACAACTCACAATATTTCAGAATCATTATCAATTTATAGAAAAGCTCCTCTGAGGTTGCCAGTTCAAACATGGCAACAGCGTTGAGATCCAACATCCTGGAAATAAATCACTCTGGTGTCTGTACAGTGAGACTGTTATTCTTTCATCCAGCCATGGTACACTAACAGGATTAACACCAGAGCCCATATAATCTCAGTTCCAACCACCTGCCACCCAACAGCTTCATCCTGATGAATATAACAACTATGAACCTGGCAACCCACCTACCTCCCCCGACAGTGTTCTCAAATGCCTGCGCACTCTCATGGGACTGACTAAATCCTGATAATCTACCCATAATACATTGTATTTGTGTATTTGTTATCATTTTATTTAATCCTTCATAAACCCCAATCTGGTTTGCAGTTGCACCTCCGGGTATATTTTCTGCCCTGCAGCTTTTGCATCAATCCTGTCTGAACTGTCTTGGAAAGCAGCCGCACCAATTAACCAGGTCAAAAGCTCTGTGGATTTGCTGCAAATTATAACAATTATTGGATTTAGTCCTTGGCCTCAACAGACTGGAATGAGCTTGAGTGTGTGGATGAATACAGTCAGTAGCTGACTGTGTGCTGGTCAGCACCCAGAGAGCGGCTCTGTGTTCCAGTGGACTGCTGCCTGGAAACACAACACACAAGTACCTCGAGGCCTGGTGTCAACCTGCCAACAGAACCTTCTGTACTGTATCTCTCACATGACCATTTCATCATCCTCTGCCTCACAAATGAGACACAAGTGAAGAAATGTTTTATTCTAATAATTAGATATATAACAATCAGATTCCTTCAGCCTCGGGTTTTTTTTAATCATAAAAATGAACTGCATGATTACAGGAAGAAATCGATTATTTTACGGGGTAGTAATCTGAAATTGTGTCTTCTTGTTGCCCATTAAACTGGACACTTCAAAATGGGTTATATCTGAATACAAACCAGTTGACGAATGCTGAAGGTAAATACACCTGAGTGCACAGGTACAAAAGATGATGGATTGTACAGACAGGAAACAACCAAGACAAGGTCTTCACTGTCACTTTTAAAAGGTGTGATGTTATTAGAGGAAATAACACAGCACAGCAATCTGCCTTTTTGCAATTGAACAAGACAGCCAATTTAAGTTTGTGTACCAGAGATGCATTTTAACGATCATGTGCGACTGCACTGCAGCAAAACCATATCTACATGCAAATAGGAGACCGGGCACACATTGATACCAGGAGCTCTTCTCATTTCTCCATTTTGTGCCTCAATCCTCCAGCTTGTGACCCGGAAATTAATCTTGCCGGAGTAGCTTAGAGGGAGTATACGCTGGTGAATCCTTCACAGAAATCTTATCGCAACTCATAACGTATAAAAGAGGTGTAACAACAGCTGATGCAAAGGTGAGCTGTATCACTTTTAATTGACCGAAGCAAGGTTGTCTCATTTTGTTTAATGCTTGTCTGGAGTACTTTAATCCTCACCTCGTCTGGATGCATCTTTAAGGGGGACTAAAAAGCAAAGACGCAAGCAAAGGGATCAAGGATATACAAACTGAGAAATGGGAAAGGCCTCAGGTGTACAGACACTACTGTCAACTTAAACACAGTGTGCACAAAAGAACACCCAGACTGCCTATAAAAAGCCACAGGAAGTTGTGTATTTGAAGTCAGCAAGAATCTTCTGAATACTTGCACCCGGTTATTCTGGCCAGTGGCGTGTTTATGCTGTAGTAGGTTTCATTCTGCTGACAAAAACACTGTTAGCACGACTTAAGAAACTGGCTGCATAAAGCCCAGACTCCCTGAAGGTTGTGACAAAGAGGATGATAAAGAGGAAAACACAGATGGAGACTCACCATAAGCTATAAAGTGCATCCAGTGCCTGTTCAGAGGGTTTTCTGTAATCACCATGTCATGTCTACATCCTCTGGCAAACTTTTTATTCTATCTGAATGAACTGCTTTCAGTGTGTAGCTGTAATATAACGTGTTATGTTTTTCCCCCCGAAATAAAAAAGATTGAGTTTTGTTTGTTTGTTTGTTTTTTTTTACCTGGCCTTGGCCCTGCCTCTCCAGGTCCACGACACACATGTCCACAATGGGACCCAGATTGGTGAAGGTCTCCATCACTGCCACATATGAGCCCTGTTCATTGCTGTCCACATTGAGCTGCAGAGAAACATACAGTACCTTCTTTACAAATCACCAGAAAGGATGAACTAGACTACGTAGTAACCTTCACATGCAGTGAAGAATTTCACTGACACAACAGGTTTATGGAACAAAAAAATGCATTGAAGTGATGGCTGAAAATTTTGTGAAATGGTCTATTACTGCTTACCTTCACTAACTGAGAGTCGCCCAGCCTGGAGCCCACAAAGACCACACCGTTATCCAAGTAGGTCAAACACTCAGCGATGGAAGTCTGTCAATGATGAGAAACACAAAAACATGACATCCACACTGCAACTCATGATCATTTCATTTGCTTTAGCACTGCTAGGAGCTCATCCGACAGTCAGTAACGAAAAATCAAGCCCAAGGTCTCCACATTGCTTGTTTTGTCCAACAGTCCAAAACCAGCATTTTTTTCGACTTCAGTGATGAATCAAAGCAGTAGGATGAATTTTCTGTTAATCATCTAATTTAGAGTTTTACCTGTAGCCCACACTGATACAGACACAATGGAAAAATACATCCTCTCTCTCTCTATTTAGACCTTCAGTCACATTACTGTAAGTCAGCACTTACAAAGGTTTGTTTGGGCTGAGTTCTCTGAAGGACCTGTGCATTTAATATGTTAAAGAAGCTGATCACACGTTCACAGTGATATTATTATAACAAGTTCCTGAGCCAATTTTTAAGTGATTTAAAATGAAACAGAACACATTTAACACGTTTAACACATAAGTGACAAACATCTTCTACTCAAGTATCAATGGTACACGATAAAGAGTGTTTTTCTGCCTGATACATACAGTTCATATAGGGCTGCTGCTGTGCTGCCTGTTGACAGAGCAGACTGGTCCTAAACATCAAGTTAACCCTTTGAGAGCCATTGATGGATTCCAACTTTAAAGTGGTTTTTAGGCAGCAGGTCGCTGAGCTTGTGAGTAATTTTGGGGCTTCTGGGAGATGTAGTCAGAGCATAAAGAGATGGTGTACACCACAGAGATCAATGCAGGAAGTGGAGATGATCGAGATTAGAGAGCAAAACAAATGTAATCTGGACAAAAAGTGGCATTTAGGGTGGGAATGGCCTCTACCTCTGATAAAACAAGAACGGAACAAGGTGAAAACAAAGATGTTTTTTTTTTCATGATGAAACAGAGAGTCTCTTCTTTCGTTTGAGCTATTCTGTGTTTTCAGAGACATAGTACAAAATATTCTGTGGGTCTTGAACTGACTCAAAATGGCTGGCACTCAAAGAGTTAAGAGTGATTTGAAAAGCAAAATCTATCTCTAGTTCAGCAGCAAGGTGCTGAAATGATTAAAACATTTGCTTGTTTAACTGTCATTTAAGTAAAACCCATGAAAATGTGCAGACAGAACTATTTGATTGCTGCCTTCCATGTCAAAAATTGTATAATGACGGGCAAATTCACCAGGAATGGATTGCGCTTGGTGATAACACGAATAGTGCATCACTTGCAACTGCCATCTGCCCCATCTCAATATTAAAATTCACCAAATATATGGTGCTAAAGACATCACAGCACATCAACTTTTTTTGTCTAACTACATCCATGTGGATGTGAATTGAGGCCAATCCAGTCAGTCACTGCATCCAAAAATACATGAGTTTGAGTGAACGTCCCTTACCACCAACTCTTTGATTAATTTCACTGTAACTGTGTCTATTGGTGCTAATCTTTGGGAAACAATGAGGTTCATTTGCCTAGAAAGAGGCCAATTTTGCCAAATGTATGCATATTACTTATTAATATACGCATATATATTACATATAATATTACATTTAAATACATGCAAACAGCAGAGAAGTACAGCGACGCCATTTGCTCGGCAGCACAATAAGGGGTGCACTTCAGTCTTTGCAGGTGCTTTGTTTCTTTTAGTCTCATTTGTGCAGGCTACGCAGCTGCAAAAAACTGACCCTGAATTCTTTTGCTTTCTTTTTATTATTAGCCAAACAAAATGAGTAATAATGAGACATCACTTTAGGCTCTAGCAATTTCAGAAGGGAAATCATTATTTCTGTTGACCTTCTACATACTAAACCATTAATCAAACAACTAAACCCAACTTGTGAAATCATATGACAGCAACAACAGAAAGGCTTTTCTTTCTTTCTTTATTAGGATCCCCATTAGCACCCGCGACAGCATCGGCTATTCTTCCTGAGCTCTGTCTGTTGAGCTATACCGAAATCCAAATGAAGTAATAACAATGTTATGGCATATAATAGTATTAAAGCACAATTTTGATATTTACCAAATGGAAAAGAAGCACAATGAAAAAGATTGATGATTGAAATTTCTTGATCTAAAATCAGATAGTTTAACACATAAAGGATGTTTTCCACCCTCATCGGTGTGAACATCATCTTACACTCTCAAGTATTATTGGTACACGATAAAGAGGTTTCTTCTGTCTGACACTTTAATGTAAGGCTGCTGCTGCCTGTTGACAGAGCAGACTGGTCCTAAAGATAAAGCTAAGAATGATTTGCAAAGCAATCCATCTCTAGTTCAGCAGCAAGACTCTGCTCGAGTGATTCCAGCTCCAGCATCACTCATAGGCATTTTACCCGTCTAAACTCCTTGGCAAATCATTAGAAGAAAGTTCCATGAGCCAAAAGCTGCATGTCTTCAATGTGAGATTTAGCTTTGAGCAAAGTATTGACATACAGTCATTGAATAAATCAACTTAAAAAGGTGTAAGTGACAATTCGGCAAGCAAGCGAGAAAAGAGGTGAGGACATTTGTTCTTGTCTTCTCTAAGTGTAGACTGATCCATTAGCTCCTGTCAGGGCTATAAACCATCAAAGAGTCAATCGTAGCGAAGAACGCACTGAAAGGGAGCAGAAGGGAGGAAAATCAAGCTACAGAAAGGGTGGTCGAGTCAGGTGGAGAGAAACAGATGGGAGAAGTGCCACAGGAGAGACAGGTGCATAAACACAGTGAAGATAAACTGAGAGAATAAGATAAACAGAGCACCTCTCCGAGCAGCTCCACGTGCAGGTCTTTGAGGGCCACCGTGCCGTCCATTAGCTCCTCCTTCTCCAGCAGCAGCATGAACAGGCGTCCCTCCATGTCCCCCAGCAGGTAGCGAGAGCCATTGGGGTCCACCCGGTTGTGACAGACAATGGTGCTTTGCTGCAAATGACACAAAAGAGTCAGAATACAATAAAATAGAATACGACTGGATTGATATGGCTTTTAAATTATGATGCACAAAAATAGATATAAAATTAAAGAAGAACTGTGCAAAATGTTATTGAAAAAAAGTGTCTGACAGTAATGAGTCCAGTTGTGTTCACATCATGTTATAGAGTCTTGTTGCTGAGGGTAGGAATGAGCTGCAGTAGCTCCTTCTTGCAGGGTGGAAGTCTTAAGGAGCTGCTTAAAGCCTCCACAGTCCCATCAGAGGGGTTGGCCATGATGGATGTGAGCTTATCTAACATCCTCCTCTCACCCACCTCCTCTATGGAGTCCAGAGATCAGTCAGGACAGAGCTGGTCCTCCTGACCAGCCTGTTCAGTCTTGTCCTGTCCCTGCTCCCCAGCAGACCACTACAGAAAACACTGCAGACACCACCACAGTGTCATAAAAAGTCATGAGCAGAGTCCTGCAGACTCCAAAGGATCTCAGTCTCCTCAGCAGGTGGAAACCACTTTGAGCCTTCTTATACAGGACATCTGTGTTGTGAGTCTAGTCCAGTTTATTGTTGAGATGAACACCCAGGTACCTGTTGGTCTCCACCATAAACGAGATGGTTACACTCACACCAGTTGACAAAGTCAGTGGTGACGGTCCTGTACTCCTGATCATCCCCCTCAGACACACATCCAACAATAGCTGTATCATCAGAGAACTTCTGGAAGTGACAGCTCCCAGAGATGTGGCTGAAGTCTGATATATGATGTATGTAATGTAATGTATGATGTGTGCCATTACAACAATGCTCGCAGCAGAGGTAGTGGCAGAGCTACAATTAAACTGCTTCTTGAAATACAGCAGCACAAAAGAAGTGTTCATCCTCACCTCATGCATTATCTATCATAAGCATGTCCACGTACAGCCACACAGAGATCTGTTTCCGATGTTTGCTTTGTTCTTTCTCATTATGGGAACATCGTTGGAGGAGTTTATCCCATGTGCAACTTAAATCTGAGTCGCAGAGCTACAGACTGTTCAGATTCTGTCTGACAAGAAAAGCACAGATTAAACAAGTCTGCCCAGTGTAACTAAAATAAACAATCGTTACAACAAAGGTCTGCAGGGGAGCATATCTGAACAAACAACACTGGAGCCTTGAAGAAGATGGACTACAGCAGCAGAAGAGCACACCTGGAGACACTCCTGTCATCTAAGAACAGGAAACTGAGGCTACAGTTCACACAGGATCACCACAACTGGACAACAGAAGTTGGAAAAACGTTGCCTGGTGCGACCAGTCTCCATTTCAGCTGAACACTCAGATGGTAGAGTCAGAATTTGGAGTAAACACCATGAAAGCATGGATCCATCCTGTGTGTATCAAAGGTTCAGGCTGCTGCTGGTGTAATGGTGATATTTTCTTGGCTCACTTTGGGCCCCTTAGTACCAACTGAGCATGGTTTAAACAGCCTACCTGAGTATTGTCACTGACCATATCCATCCCTTTATGACCACAGTGGACCATGAAATGTGATGGTTGAGATTCACGTCATGGATGTGTACTCAACAAATCTGCAGCAACTGTGTGATTTCATGTCATTATGGTCCAAAATCTCTGAGGAATGTTTCCAACACCTTGATTAAAGTATAGCAGTTCTGAAGGCACACGGGGTCCAAGGTGTTCCTGATAAAGTGGCCAGTGAGTATATATATTTGGCATTTCTGTACTGCCATATTTATGACTTCAGCTGACTCACTACACTGATACAACACATTGGCGATGAGCTAAAAATTGTCTTATAATGGGGACGGCTAGTTGCTACGTCACAAATCACTTCCGGGTCCAAACCCCGGCTGCGAATGTAAACTTTAACGGTTGCAGCCTATCTGTGCCACTGGATTGTAAAACGCCTGGTAAAGCTATGAAGACATTGAATATACTGTTTGAAAGGTGAAACTGTGAAGATTCATCCACATTTTAAAGTAAGTTGATTGGACTTTTAGCTCATGCGTGACGTCATCACGAGCCACCGGCGCGAATGTAAACACAGATGGCTGCAGCTAAAGTGACAGTCACCTTTTCACGGTCACTTTAGCTAGTTAGTGAGTGACCATGGTCAGTTTACAAGGAACACAAACCGCTGCTACCCTGCTGAAACAACAGCTTAGGCTGGTGGCTGGTTTTAGCTGTTTTTTAGCTGGTACAACATAACTAGGTAGCACTACCACTGTACAGTTGTCTGTTACGTTGTAAACTAACCATGATACTTATTCCGATATACTTTACTTACTTGCTAACATAGATAATTAAACAATTGTTAACGTTACCCAGGTACAGAACGTTAGCTTTATTGCTGACACCCTTATGTTAAGCTAACGCTACTTTTACCTCAACATCATACATACTTTCTTTTTCATGGAAGCCTGGACTTTCCCTTTCAGGCTGCCACCTGCCATGACACTAACATGTACAACTCTGTTGGAGTTGTAAGAGTTCAGTCCCTTTTGTGACAGAGTTCAGGAAACTGGCAGAGTATGAAGTGACCGTGAAAAGGTGACTGGCTATTTAGCTGCAACCGTCTCTGTTTACATTGGTACCGGTGGCTCGTGATAACGTCACGCGTGAGATATAAAAGTTTGATCAATTTAACTTGAAATGTGGATGAATCCTCACAGTTTTGCCTTTCAAATTGTATATTCCATGTCTTCATAGCCTTACCAGGCGTTTTACAATCCAGCGGAATAGATAGGCTGCAACCATTACAGTTTACATTCACAGCCTGACCTGGAAGTGATTTGTGACGTAGCAACGAGCCATCCCCATGGTAGACAGCAAACTGATCAATACACATTGCTGTAATATACGAGACGCTCCCTAAGTAAGACGGCACAACAACATGAATAGAGGGAAGTTAGTGGTAAACTGACTTCAACACTTGCACAAAACTCCCTTGGGATATTGTCAGAGTGACTCTCAGCTTTCAGTCAGGGTTAGATCTGAGCTGCCTCACACAGCATCATGAGCTTTACCAGACTGGGTGACAACAAAACATGTTTGGAAAAGCAAACATCTTTTGAACTGGAGTTGCTGGAGAGCCAAAGTCTCTTGTCTTTGCTACAAGCTGGCTGGGAGCAGTTGTCATATTTTGAATTGGCATTAAAACCACGTACTGTGACTGAGCTTCCTCTCTTTTTCCTTCAACAAAAGCTCTTGGTTATCGTTGTGGTCTACAGAACTGGAGTCAATTTTTCACTTGATCGAACCTTTATAAAAACACATTTCCACAATCCTCCTGTCTCTGGTATTGTTTACATCTTCAACCACAGATCCATTTTACTTTCAAAGCTCTGTCATTATTTTCTCACTAGAATAGCAAGTTATTTTTATCCTGCTAGATCAAACAACAAGTGAATCCAATGAGTTCGCTGGCCCACCGTAGGCCACTGGTCTGCAACAAATTTATATTATATGAACTCAGAGAGATTCAGCAGACCCTCATGTTGGCAGAACATTTATTTTTCACTTCTGTGCTCATGAGTGACAACTTATTAATTAGCTGCCAAAAATGTTGTTATACATCAAAGGCTGCGCTTCTGTTTACTTGACACTGCTGAAAGGAGCGTGTGTTTAAGCTGCATACTAATGTTCTATTAGGTGTGGGGGAGAAAAAAAAGAACATTAGAGTTTTATTCAACATTATAGCAACGCTACTGTGGAAACAGAGCTGTAATAGAGTGAGAGGCAATCGTGAGCCGGATGAACGTTGGCTGTTTGAAGCCAGGACCAATCAGCAGGACACTGATATGAGCCAGGAGACAACAATGAGACAAAAGCCATCTTGGAAGCATTTAACAGCTACACTTGTGCTGCTCTTTCATTTCTAATGAGATGGTCTCAGTCAGAACAACTTTGTAGGGCGGTTCAACAGCCTTGACGAAGAGTAATGGATCATTTTGCAGGCTCTCTTGAAGGATGCTTTCTCTGCTACTGACTTGCATATCAAATTATCAATATTTGCATGTTCATGTCTGATGTGGTAACTTTTTTATGGCTTTTGAAATGCCGCTACCACCACCACACAGTGTCTAGTTTACATAAGGGAGATAAGTGGTACTGCAATAAATAGCACTGCTTTCTAAGACCATTACTTCTAGCAAGACTTAGACTTAAAAGTAGACTTGTGCTCAAAGTGTCCTGACCCCAGGGCATTATGGGCAATCATGTCGCAGGGCTCTGCTTCAGAGAAAAATAAGATTTGTGAAATTAAAACTTCCCAGTCTGTGACAAATATTTGACTGGACAGGGAAATACAGGACTAGGGATAACAGGCAGTAGTTTGGGATGGTGATTTTCAGAGTAGGGTCTGGAGTCTCCTAGGAGAGCTTGATCGGATTCTAAGGGGAATCGTTTATTTTCACTGTAATTGCATCCATAACACAATAACAGAATATCTAGCATAGCATTTATTACTTTTCTATTTTAATTTTATTTTACTTACAATTATTGTTACTCTATTAAACTCTTGAACTAGACTGCATTTATACAGCCTTTCTCCTCCAACCACTCAAAGCATTCATTCAAACGTTCATACACACATTCAAAGGTACAATGAAGACAATTTTCTGAGCAATCCCTGGCAAAACAATTTTCCTTTAATATAAATAAAATTGTATCTTATCGTATGTCTCTTATGACTATTTTGATCTTGGGTTTTTTTAAAAACATAAAAGAGGACAGCATCGTATCTTGAGGGTCTGTGGTTTAGCTTGCATCAGTTCAGGGGTCCTTGATGTGAAAACCCACTGGTTAGGACATTTCTAAGACCAACAACAAAAGGGTGCTGCTGATACTACAGTAATGTACTTTCACGATTTTAGCATAATGATTTCAAGTGTTCTTGCACTGTTATCTACAGCAGGTGGATCATTGTACATTCTGAATATCAAACTGGTGAAATGTGCATAAAGATGGATATTGCACTATTAAAGGGGAAGTGCCTTTTTTTTTTTTTTTTTTTTTTTTTTTTACAAAATGGACCTTATTTCTGGGATAAAATATTCACTCATTTCACTTTGGGGACATTTGGAGTATTTCCGACGATATTTGGATTTGATGATATCCATTTAACAGGAGTGAAAGGGGCACTGAAATGCAGCCAGTAAATGGCACAAACTTGACCATTTCTCAAATAACAAATGTTTAATAAGATGGGCTACACTATTACTATTCTCATTTGAGTCCAGACTTGTCCGTAACTTGAGAAAATCAAATCTGTATACAGACTCTACTTCCTGTGTATCGTAATTTACTATGGACCCCTAATGCCCACCTATGTGGCCTTCACAGTGCCAGAACTAAAATACTTATTTGTGATGTTGTCACATACACATACATGGTTTTATTTAGTTTAGGCAGTGTGAAGGACACATAGGTGGGCATTAGGGGCCCTTAGGGGTCCTATGACACACAGGAAGTAGTGTCTGTATACAGATTGAATTTTCTCAAATTAAGGACAACTCCTGACTCAAATGAGAATAGTAATAGTGTAGCGCATCTTATTAAACGTCTGTTATTTGAGAAATGGTCAAGATTTACTGGCTGCATTTCAGTGCCCCATTCACTCCTGTTAAATAGATATCATCAAATCCAAATATCATCGGAAATACTCCAAATGACTCCAAAGTGAAATGGCTAGGGCTGACCCAAAAATTTGAATCTTTGATCGATGGCACCGGATTTGAATTAAAAAAATAAAATTTTAAAGCTTCTGCCTTTTATTCTATGGTTTCAGTTTCACTCAGTGGCTACAGGCAAGAGCAAACATGTCCAAAGAAGTGATCAGGTTATTTGAAATGGATAAAGGTATAAGTCAACGGCCATTAAAATGTGCCACGTTATTGTTACTGTGTGTGTTGAATGTATGTGGCGTTATGATTAGGGATTTAATATGTAGCCGCAAGCTAATGGCAACTTCGCTCCTCCAGCACGGACACGTGAGCCCTTTCAAAGTAAAAGCACCGTGGCGGCACGGTTACTGGCGGTGTTTACTATCGTGTTTCCAGTTTGTCTATTTACACCCCCCGCCGAAGCTTTGACTATAATTCGTTTGGAGCTCCAAAGCTTTGAATGTCAAAAAGGAGATCGAAGGGCAGCCCTGGGTGAGTAAATGACAGTAATTTATCCCGGAAATTAGGTCCAGTTTGTAAAAAAACAGCACTTCCTCTTTAAAAATAGCCAAGTTAATCAGAAAAAGCATAAATCAACAAAGCCAATAACTCTAGCAAAGATATTTTTACCATGATGAAGACAAAAGCTGTGTAACTTAGAGGTGGAGTAGGAGATCTTTTTCTGAAGCATTTTTTACAATATCGCTTGAAAACCTCTTCACACCTGCATTGCAACCAGCCAAATAGAAGGTTTGTCACCAAAATGAAATATTTTAGTCCACTCTAGAGTGCTAGATCACAGAAAAACACCATCTAATCATATTGTTCGAAATTATTGGATCCTGACACGTCCATCAAACTTCTATCCGCTTCTCCCTCCCCCTCTCCGCGTGCACTCCTTCGTGAACAAATAGACCCCTCTTTAGCTACCTCAGTGCTAATAGCGCTGGGCCACAATCACCATGCCCCGAAACCATTTGTGTTCACACTGTTGGGCTATTAGCTCCTCTGCGTTACGCCCCCGTTAGCAAAAACGTTATGATAGAACACATTTTCATACAGGATAGGCGGTCAATTCATCAGCACGGGCATGGATTTAAGACGATTTGTATACGAGCAAGCAGCATCAGACCAGTTACACTGTTATGGAGGCTACGTGAGGGACGACGGCAAAGAGCAATCAAATTACAACAGCAGCGACGACTGAGAGCCAAGGCATGGAGACACAAGGCATGGAAGAATTGAGGTATGTTAACCACAAAACAATCCATTCATAATGCCAGCCATAACACATCGTCATGAGGCTAGGAAGATAGCTCACTAACAGGTTATTTGTTTACATCGATAGTAGTAGGCTAACGAGGGCCATCTCCGGGCTGTCTTGGTGCTGATGATCACAGGCCATCAGCACCAAGACAGCCCGGAGATGGCCCTCGTTAGCCCCTGGCCCTGCAGTGAAAAAACACTTAGCACCGGCAAGCCCGGGCTGGCTCCGCTTTGGCTCATAGTGCGAAAGCGGCTAATGAAATAATGTAGAACACGTATCAATACAACAAGCGAAAAGTCAATTTTTAATCTAGTATACAGAGAAATATTTCTTGAACTGATAATAACATTCGTTGTTTAGGTTCATTACAATGTTGTACAGTCTTCCCTGTGAAGACGCCATAGGAACCTTAGGAACCATAGCTTGCAGGAACCGTTTTTCAAAGAACTCCTAGTCCACCTTTAAATTCCAAAGCTACAACATCTGAACAACTTGACAAGTCCTTTCTAAAATTTCATGAGACCCTGGTAACAAAAAGCAGCGAGACAGTGAGAGAATACTCTCTAATTACAGAGGCAGGATGCTGTTTAGGCACTCAGTACACTGTTACTTATTCTTGATAAGTTAACACTAAAAGGGAGCGAAAGTCATCATCACAGCAGTCATAAACCTGCCTTTACAGGACATGCCTCTTCCTCATCAATCACAAGATTGATACCTCTGACACATTCACCTCAAGGTCTCCTACATGTAGCAAAATATTATTCACATATTAATACTGATGATCACTTTTACTACCGCCATTCATGTTCTTCATTACAAAGAGCCACAAAACCTCTATTTAACTTGAAACCTGAAATCTGGGTGTCCCTTGACATATAACAATGAAAATATGAACTGCTAATATAAACCCTTCAATGAACATGCCAGTAGGATGATAAAGATGTAGCATGTTGCTGTAATCTTATTTCCCTAACTAAATGTTGTTATTTTAATGAGACACCTGACAAAAACACAGCATTATCAACACCCACTATTTGATGTCTTTACCTTGATAGTAGGTGGTGCAATGGCCAAGTATTTGTCTCCATTGTGGTAGGTGATGGACTCTTGTCCTATGATTATAGCGCCCCCAAATGGCTCTGGCACTAAAATACAAGCATGTAGGTGAGAGTCAGTGCCATCACAGACAGTGTCACACAGAGTATGTTTCAAACTTGTATACATACATTTAAGAAGGGTGCAACTATTAATATTTTTTTTATCATTATGAAGGAGACTAAAGCGTGATTTCAAATGGTTCACTCCTATCTGACAAGCCAATGATAACTTCTACCATCTTATGTAAAAATAAATCTGGACCATTCTTTTGAAACAGCTGTTTTCTGTTAATGGGTATATAGAAAACAATTCTACTTCTAAAATCCAGATAAAACCCAGACAAGCAGTTTTATTTTATATTTAATTACTGACTGAGTTTAGCAATGTATACATTATAAGCTGTGATTACCTGGGATGACCATAGATGCCTCAGCCTCCACGTTCTCCTGTTTCCAGGGACCCTTGTTGAACTCTTTCTCCCTCAGAGAAACCTCATAGGTCTTCACATGACGTCCCTGAGGGTCCTACAATGTAACACACAACAGGACACCAGGTTTTCGTGAATGAGGAAAACATGACATCAACATTAAAGGTCCCCTGGGGAGTTTTAGACCTCTAATAGCGCTATGGAACTGATTTTCTATACAGCATAGGCAGGGAAGAAAACTGCAATTTAGTAAACATGGATGTGCACAATGCTGGACTTAATGACATCGACGTAAATGACATCGTAAATGCTATGTGGAGGAGAACTCACTTGAACCATCTGTAAGACTTCAAAGCTACACACAATTCATTTTGGGCGAGTAGCGCTAAATGTAACATAACATAAACTTTTATTTATAACTTTTATATAACTTTTATTTTTCTGTTCCCTTTAACACCCCACCTTCCTCCTAGAGTACCTGGTAGATGAAGCACACAGTTGGAGCCTGGCAGCCATACAGGAAGTGCACATCAATGACCTGCAGCTCCTCCAGTCTGATGTTGAAGGCCTTGAGCTCACGGTTGTCTCGGTCCAGTGGGATCACCTTGAACAGCCCATCATACAGCCGCAGGCCGATCATACGGCATTCTGGGTCTACGATTCCAATAATGCCTGTTTCTGACGGACGCCCGATACGATCCTGCAAAAGAGCATTTGGTTCAGAAAGGTCAACAGGATACTTCTGACAAAATAAAAGCACATTTGGTGCTTTCTCGGGCAGCTTTATCAGCCTTTCTTCTTTAAAATAAGACCTCAGCATTCCATCACTTCATTGATATGAACCCTATTAAAGAAAATAACTAGACTGACGTGTTAGACAATTCTTGCCAATTTAAACAGCTTAATTGTGACACTCGAAATGAAGTTGGATGAATCAGGGTCTTGTAGAGAGTGAAGTGGTACATTAAACTAAGGTTAATGAGAAAAGGTCAAAACAAAGAAAGAAAGAAGGTAAATCACCTGAAATTCATGTTTGTTGAGTAGACATTCCAATGCAGTAAACCTTAAGAAACATATATTTGTGTTGCCGTCTCACCCACCTGAACATTGCCGTGTGCACGAGTGATGATGTCGATGCTCTCCCCGTTCTGTTTGTATTCTAGGATGCAGGCGTTGTACTTGGATGTGAGAATGAACAGCAGGTCTTTGCTCTCACCCTGAACAAATGTAAAATACATCAAAGTCAAAGACCAAAAATATTTGGTTGTTAGGAGGAGCAACATAAAATATTTGAGATGAGAACCCATCTGATCAAAAACAGCATTAAATTTTCAAAACAGACCAGATATATATTTAACTCTTTCATTGCCTTGTTTGTTAATGTGCATTCTGGATAAAAGAACAAAGTTTATCACCAAGTTATTAAACTTGAGCACTCAAAGTTTATGAGGTGAAGTCCAAGTGAGCATTTCAATGATCCTGGAAACTTGTCATTGATTAAGCACTAATAAAAGAAATAATTTGCATTGGGGACAGTAAAAATTAACATGCAGATTTCTGAACCACTAGGGAAAAAAATATTAAAGTTGAACCATAAACACAATGTTACTAATCACATGGAACCTACCTTTGGCCTGAAGAGCTCCATGACAGCAATCTTTCCATACATGCCCACCTCCTTGACGGGCCGCAGCCCCTCTGCTGTGACCACATAGATTTCTAACCGTGTGTTTTTAGCTATGAGCAGATTGAGGTCTTCGGCAGAGGTGAAGTGACCTGCAGACACACCAATATTTGAAATATGTTACTGTGGTAGCGAAGGACAAGATGACAGAGGGGGAAAAATGTCATGATCAAACGTCATCAATATTAACAAATATTTGGCAAAACATTTTTATTGGTATTGTGCAAAATGCATGGGCATTATAATTGGTGCCATTAAAATATATTTCAGGCTATGAATCCCCTTACACACCCCCATCATAATGTACCTGAGTCCTACCAGTGACTATATTAACATCACGTTCATTAGTAGTACAAACAGAGAAAACTAAACAGGCTCACTTTCACTCAGCTACCACAATCAGGTAAATTTAACAGCATGTACCACATTTATTACTAACACACCTAGGTGACTAATCAATTAGACTGCAATTTGTATGAATTCCTTAACAGTATCATTTTAAGTAAAATAAGACACATGTGCTTGATAATAGAGTGTAAAATGCCACAGTAAAACACAGAAAAGCAAATGTAACACTTCAGTGACTGACAGACTCTGAAGCTCATCAGTCAATTTACGAAAATATTTATTAAGATTCAATCACAAAAATAACAGCTGAAGATGTATATGTAAACATGTTTTTATTTAGAGCTACACCACTACAGCGTGTTTTCTCAAAGCTACAGTTTTAAGTTATGTTTTTATTTAAACGTTCACCATTATAGTACGTTTTTATTTAAAGGTACACCATTACAGTATGCTTTTATTTAAAGGTATGCCATTATAGTATGTTTTTATTTAAAGCCACATCTTTACAGCATGTTTTATTTAAAGCTACACCATCATAGCATGTTTTTATTTAAAGGTACACCATCACAGCATGTTTTTATTTAAAGGTACACCATTACAGTATGCTTTTATTTAAAGGTATGCCATTATAGTATGTTTTTATTTAAAGCCACATCTTTACAGCATGTTTTATTTAAAGCTACACCATCATAGCATGTTTTTATTTAAAGGTACACCATCACAGCATGTTTTTATTTAAAGGTACACCATTACAGTATGCTTTTATTTAAAGGTATGCCATTATAGTATGTTTTTATTTAAAGCTTCATCTTTACAGCATGTTTTATTTAAAGGTACACCATCACGGCATGTTTTATTTAAAGGTACACCATTACAGTATGCTTTTATTTAAAGGTATGCCATTATAATATGTTTTTATTTAAAGCTTCATCTTTACAGCATGTTTTATTTAAAGCTACACCATCACAGCATGTTTTTATTTAAAGGTACACCATCACAGTATGCTTTTCTTTAAAGGTATACCATTATAATATGTTTTTATTTAAAGCTTCATCTTTACAGCATGTTTTATTTAAAGCTACACCATCACAGCATGTTTTATTTAAAGCTACACCATTACAGTATGCTTTTATTTAAAGGTATGCCATTATAGTATGTTTTTATTTAAGGCTTCATCTTTACAGCATGTTTTATTTAAAGCTACACCGTTACATCATGTTACAAGCTACATCGTTACAGTATGTTGTTTACAATTATTAGGCCTATTATTATTCAAGGGAATACTATCTGACAAGGAAACGGTAGACAACTTGTGCACATGTCAACATATAAATGTCACATTTCACCATGCGGTTTACGTTAATGGGACCAGGATTATTTTAGCATGACATAATAAATGTGGCAGAGTTGAGATGATTCAATAACACCACCTAAATCGTGGTCTGAAGCATGGCTCATATAGTTTAGGTCGTGACGACACCAGTTTTCTCTCCATGTTTAAAAGGAGGGAAACTACGTGCGAAAAACACAGATTGTGAATTGTGTGCGTGTTTCACGCAGTTTGGAACAGCTGTGCGGGGATATAATGTTTATCAACAAGAGAAAATGCAACAGGGGCTGAAGTAACGTTAACCAAACCAGCCACTACAAACAGCTAACCTAGCGTTAAACCCACAACAAGAACTGACGGAAGGCTCAACCAGATCGCATGTGCATTAGAACAGACATGCCATAGATAGATAAGACGTGTGTCATGATCTGTGTGTAGACAAGTATATCAAGACAATGCAGTAAACATCTGACTTAGCAAAACAGCAGCTAGTGGCTACTACAGGCCCGTCTGGAGCACTTGGCTTACAGCGCGGGAGCTCAGCTAGCACGCAGCTGACAAACGTTCACAGACAGCTAATAATGACCTAACGTTAGCTGATATTTACCTGTGATGCAGGCGTTCACTGCCGTAGGTTTCTGTGCTGTTACCACGTAGTTGTACGACATTTTGACAACGACAAAAGACAAACACCAGAGTAGTGTTTTAATCTCAAACAAGTGACAAAATCATTGATAATAACACTCCCGGAAGTAGTTAGCTGAGGGTCAAACCAGCAGTAACAGAAGCTTGAGTTAGAGCGACCCCTGTGTCCAGGAGGCCTGTTGATCCACGTAAAGACAAAACCTATAAACTTAAACTTTCACTAAGTGGAAATGAGCTACATTTACTTTTTACTATTTACTCAACTATTGTATAATTTCTAGACACTTAATCGATCTAACTCAGCAGTGAACACAAGGGTTATTTTTTTCTCCACCTTGAGCATCTGCATTTTTAAATAAATGCTTACATATTAATGAATCAATTAGTAGACTGCAATTTTATAATTCATATTATTCTGAAAGGGGCCATTGTGCACAGGAGATACTTCTACTTCAAATCAGGAATGACACACCGTATCACACTATAATCTGTTGCACCGCCACAGGCACAGTTTAATTTGAGAACAGCGACCTCTTCTGTCCTACAAGCACTATTACAGCGTTACAGTGTGTGATTATACTAAATAAAACAAAGTAACAAAGCCGCTGGTCTGCATTTAGTGAATAAAGAGTAAAACCAGCTCTATTATACCTTTTACATTGATCCCAACAATTAATGCTTGAATAACAGCAATATTTGCTTCTATAATAAAAATAAAAAAAATAATGTGCAATGTGTGAATTCCTTTCACTGTTAAATGAAAATTTAAACTTAAAGAAATGAAATCTATTTCATATCGTCGCTATAGAAAGACCATGCAACGACAGTGCAACAATATAACAGAAATAATTCAGTCAATTTGCTAACTTCCGATATCTCAGATGTAACCTGAACGCACCACCGTGTGCAGCACCGTTGCCCAGGAAACGAGACTCTAAGTGCGTGGGTACCGATAAAAGCAACCACCGTCAAAAGTGAACTGATTAGAATTCGTATTAATCTACCCTTGGTCTACACATGATGGAGACCCCTGGAATAAAAACAAACTATAAAATTATAAAAATAAGTGTCATCTGTGGAAATAATCTGGTAAGCGATGTCAGTTAGGAACGCTAGCTAGTTACTATGTAAACTAAGTAAATGTAGTGTTAGCTAACCAGTGGCTAACAAGTGTACTTAACGGGTGTTTGTGAATGCGCATTTTGTTCTTTGTTAAGCTAATTAAACCAAAAAGACGCGTATTTATCACTCAAACTGTATTGGTTCAGTGGTTAACTAACTCCTACCACTACTAATGTTTCAGTTGTTTTATTTCACTAGTGTTCACAAACCTCACTAAGTGCCAAGTAGTTTTTAAAACGATCGATTAACACACAATTTGCAATTAAATAAGGTAAATTTCAACACCTTAAATAAAGCAAATAGTCCAATATTTGGTAAATTGTCTTATAACATTCATTACATCATCTCTGATCATTTTCCTCTAAAAAGTGAGCATCTAGTTTTCAGGCTTCACTTCATAGGGCCAATTTAAATTTTCAGAGACATCATCTCTGAGCCATCCCTGTCCAGCTACAGGTCTCATGTGGATGACTCATAGGATATGCTTTTGACATTATGTCAAGTACATGTCCCTGGATTGGCTTCACTAACTTTAATGCATTCAGAATGTTACTGTGTAGTTTAATATATAAATTCTGGTATCGGGGTTCTAGGTATGTTAAACAAGAAGGAAGACTAGCTGAGGCTGAAAAAATGTGTGGATGACAGTCCTTCTAATATTACATATTCTGTTTCTTCTCTTTCAGCAAGGAAAAAAGCCAGACAGCCTCCAGAGTTTTCTACAGGTTGAAGTGGATGGGAATGTTCTGGGAGAGTCAGATAAGAAGCATGTCAACCCTGTGGAGCAGCGTGTTGACTACGACTTTACCTGCAGCTTTCACTGCCCCAGCAACACTCAGGCTCTCAGTGACCTTGCTCATAAACCCATCATATGTGAGATGAATTTGAAATGTTGTCCTGTTCTGTCTCATGATATCTCGCTTAACTGACAGTGAAGCAAGGCAGCGTCTAACACCGACATTTTTAAACATATCGTTTCACACAATGCCTTCTTTTGGCTTTCATCTGTTGTAACTGCTATGATAAACCGGCCAACAGGCATACTTAGATAAGCTGATTATATTCAGGCTGCTGTTGAATTCATAAAGCTGATGTATTTTCATTTTAAAAAAATTTCATCCTGCTGTGCTGCAATATTTATAACATCAGTAGATGTGGTACGTACATACTGTATAACCAATAGACAAAACCAGCCACAGGAAATGTGGCCAGGATGATGGAGACATTTCTGGTAACATAACTGATTTTGTCAACATCCAGTACTTATTCTGTGCACATATCCTCCTTTGACACAGTAGGTCAAGTTTTCACAGCACTGTTTTTAATATGAATGGTTTTGTTGTGGTCAGTGACGGTGAGAGAGTTACTGCCTGAGGAGAAGAAAGCTGAGGGGAAGATACCGAAGACAGTGGTGCTGGGCCAAGCTGTAGTCGACCTGCTGCCACTGCTACAAGGTACAGCTGTACCTGTCAGAATTGATATGTTTTTATATTGTGATGAAACCGGTGTATCATTCCAATTGAGGTTTTTGTCTTTACAGGGCAGCGATTTCACTGTTCTTGGAATGATTTCTCCTCTGTTTTTAGGTCAGAGCTTCTTCTCGTCCACTGTCCCACTAAATGCAGTTACCAGCTCCTCAGCCAAAGAGTCCTCCCACAACTTCAGCAGCAAAGTTGGTTAATGATTCTACACTCTTAATAGCTTATTGGCTTCAAAAACCTAGACCTGTTGAACTGAAAACTAAGTCATGTCCCTGCCAAATGTTTCACCACTGCATGTAAATCTGTGATTCTAGAGTCCAGTATATATGGCAGGTCTTTAGGCCTTTGTGGTTTCCCACCAGTGTTTGAAAAAACCTCTGGAACATTTTGCAGTATTTCATTTAATAATGACATTTGCAGACAATATAATTAAACAGTCTGTTACTAAACCGTTCATGAGCCTCTTGATTTGACACCTTTAGCAATCGACCCTCGAGGTTCGTGTTAGTGTGTCGGATCCAGTGCTGTCTGAAGCTGAACTCTCAGCTTCTAACCTGCTGAGGGTAACTGTGGAGACCGCCTACTCTATCCCTAAGCAATGGATGCTGCAGTCTGGCCCTGCTCCCACTCCTTGCATGTATACTGCTGCACTGGAGGTCCCACTTACTGCACAGGTGAGTGCTTCACTGTGCTTTTCATGTTGGTTCTTTAAGTTGTTTTACTGGATGATGATAATCATTCAGAAAAAAATATACTCTCATTTGTTTGTACATTTTAAATGTAGCCTTCCAAGAAAATTATGAAATCGAAATGAAACAAAAATCCCATGCTGCCCCATTCAGACCTACTTCAAACCTGTCTAAAGTGGAGGATTTTAAAACTGGCTGTACGATTGCTCTGACTCCCAGGAAGATCAGGTGCTGGTGTTCTGTGAGGGGCAGCTGAAGGTGGGGGGGCAGAGAGAGGAAGAGGGCCGACAGAGAAAGAGGCCCCACCAGGCCCTGCTTGTCCCGGGGAACCACTTCCTGCCTGATGCCTTTTTCCATGCAGAGCCTATAGAACAGGAGGACGGTGAGCTGACTGGCTTAGAGGTAACTGCAAATGTGGCCTGCACCACTAACTAAACATGACACTATGTGGAAGTCACAAGATGTCGTATAAAAATCTTTTATTTAATAGACATGACCAGACTGTAAGCCTTATGGAGTTCTAATGATATTTTAACAGAGAAACTGCCGGCAGTAGCAGGCTGGAACATTGAAAGGGAAAATGCTGCACCTTTATGTTTTCGTCCAATTAGTATTGATCAAAATGTATTTGCAAATACATTTATTTTTGCTCAAGCTACAAACTCTACATTCATTAGATATCTTCACTGCTCAACTCCCCTCTGATAATTCACTCTTTGTCTTGCTCCTCCATGCAATGGCAAACACAAACTCACACAAGCTACATTACTCTTGCAAAAAACTCGATGGTGTTTACTTCTGTGCCTTTTTCCACTATTTTCTCCTGGTCGATAACATTCTCTACACTCATATTTTGAGGTGCCATTTTCCCAGTTTACAATACAAGCAAAGACATAAGCAAAGACATAATGTGCCGAATTTTTCCTATAAATGAAGTCAGCATGGAAGTAGGCTCATTCACAGGGCTGAAGGTCTTAATGTTCGTACAGGACCGGGAGTTCCGCAATGAGGCAGAAACTGTGAAGAATAGGGTGAGCTGGGACATAGAGATGCGCTGCCTACTGGATGCAGGAGGAACTACCAGGTCAGCTACACACACAACACTCCTCCTATCACATGCTGGCTATGACTGTTAAGAGATTTTTCGAGACAGAGACAGTTAGCCACCAGTTTTTCTGGGCCATGCCTACAGTAAGTTCCCTCATTCAGGGTCACACAAGGACTGGATTAGATGTAGAAATAATACCAGTATAAGAATAATAATATAAATAAATATAATTTGTATCGACGTTCAGGCTGCAGCAGAAGATCACTGAGAGCAGACTGTGGCCGGTGGAAATAATGAGGACGTTGACTCCGCTGGCAAAGGCAGCAGAAAACAAGACGGTGAGACAGCTTTGTTAACAAAGAACAGGTTCAGAAGTGTCCCCTCTCTCTGTACTATATTGACCCTACAGTGCTGGCACTCTAGCCTGAACTACATGTAAGAAAGGGGGACAACATCCATGATCATTTCAGGTAAAACTGCATTTAGGTTTAACCAACGCTAATGTGAATTTTAACATAGGTTTTAAGAGATGTTATGAATGAAACATTTTGAGAACAATTCCCATGTTTGCTGGTTTGAAAAGCAAAGATCAATGACAGATCAAGGAAGTTTAGCCAGTCACACAGTGTCTGCGTGTGTGTGTGTGTAGCTAGCCGTGGAGAACCCAGAGATCCCCTTCCATGGTGTGGCGTTTGTGGATATGGGGCGGCTGCTGTATCCGGGAGTAAGCCGCATCCGAGGAGCATACAGTATTCAGTCCTACTCTGAGGCTGAGTTGCTGGAAAAGGTCACACAAATAGACACATATCATTTGTCTTGAGTTGTGTTCAAATTAACTGAGTTTGTCATTAATCTTCTACTTAAAGGCCAAGCGGAGTGTCAGTGTGTTAAAGGAGCAGGCCAAGGCTGCAGCCAAGCAGATCAAAGCTCGTACTGTTTCAGCTGAAGGATCTCACAAGACAAAGGCAGCGAAGAGCGTGGATGGAAGGGGATCGAAGGAGTCCAAGGAGCCAGCCAAGAAGGTCAGCAAGGTGGTGATGGTCAGAAGAAATTCTTCAAAAACTTTTACAACTTGAGCGTAACTTTAAGCCTTTTTTTATTACATTTCACACAAATGATTTTTCACGATTTCAGCAGCTAGTGTTTCTCAGTTTCAAACTGGAACCCTGAAAGTCTT
Organism: Synanceia verrucosa; assembly: GCA_029721515.1. Taxonomy (NCBI): domain Eukaryota; kingdom Metazoa; phylum Chordata; class Actinopteri; order Perciformes; family Synanceiidae; genus Synanceia; species Synanceia verrucosa. The sequence continues at coordinate 25,680,056 of CM056549.1, forward strand.
TAAACTTTACATCCAGGTTGTGTTTGTGAAGGTATGACTCTAACGTGAACTGTTTTCGTTATGGCAGCAACCTGCTAATCACAGTAGGATGGCTGCAGCCGACAGCGTGGCCAACACTGTTACCGAGACTGAGCCGCACACCAATGTGGAAGGAAATGTATGCTAAACACGAAATAGCAACACGACTGTACAGTATTACATACTGGATGTCATTTACACCTTGCATTTGTTTTTAGGTAATGTTTTTGGAAATCATTAAGCATATTAACACCTCTTTCTTCTTTATGGCAGATGTATGTGGAGGCCAGAACTTATATTATCATTGAGATAGCCTTGGAGAAGCCGCTGGTGCCCAAAACATCTCCAGAGGAGCTGTCCAGAAGGTAATGTGTCAAATGAATCCTCTAAGGCTGGTTTGCACCAACACAAAGTAATTTATTTGAAGCAGAATTACATGAATCTATGAATATATGTTTAGGATGAAAACTAAACTGAAATTTAAAGAGTTTAAAGAGTTTAAATGTAATCTTTCTTAATTATACGCCAGTCTTAAATTTTTGTTACTCATTTAATCAGTCTGAAAAAATAATTATTGTTGCTGCTACCCATGGTCACTAAAGTTTGGCCTGGATCTATTTGTTAAACTTCCTTGCTAGATTGACGCTTTACTCATTTAAAGACACCATTTTTAATAGTGTAACAGTGGCAGATTCCTTTATTAGTCCCTCAATGAGGGAAATTTCAATTTACACTCTGTTAGTATTTTTTATTTTCAGTTGCACAATACACACAAGTTATGAAACACACATGCACTAGAGGAGAGGTGTCAGAGTGAGGGGGCTGCCCCATATCCAGGCGCCCCGAGGGTTCGGTGCTTTGCTCAACGGCACCTCGGCAGTGCCCAGGAGGAAGAACGGACACCTCTCCAGCTACCAGTCAGCACTCGACATATGGTCCGACCTGGACTTGAACTGGCGACCCTCCGATTCCCAAGTCACTACAGACTGAGCTACTGCTGCTTGCATTCTGCTCTGTTATAGTTGGTTGTTGCCACTTGGATCACAAACGAGTGTTGAGATGTGTCTGTATTTCCTGCAGGGTGAAGGTGTTGATCCCACCCAGACCTCCACTCCCAGCACGTCCCAGCAGAGCAGAAAGAGTAAAACACAGCTATACAGTATATACTGCATACACAGAAACACAATATAACCCACATCATTGGAGAGCTTCTTTCCTGTTGAATTCTCTCTGTATGTGTGGTCCTGCAGGCGGTACTGGACTTCCATAGACAGGTAGGCAATGTGGTGAACCATGTTTCAGACCAGTATGAGGAATTGTTTGGGGCCAAACACAAGCCATCAGAAGACTGCAGCCGAGAGGAAATGAAGGTTCAGCTGATGGGAACACTCAGTGTCTCTGGGAGATACTTTGCCTTCAAAGAACAGATGAAGGTTAGAAAAACTGCACATGTTCCTGGTGGATGGTATTTTGGAGTAGATCTGTAGTCCATCAAGTTTTTTTACTGGTAGATTTGGCTCGTCTTTCACCGTTTACCCACAAAAATGTGTGTGTGTGTGTGTGTGTGTTTTTGTGTGAAGCATGCAGTGGTGAGGATTGTACGTGACAAGATGCAGCGAACAGAGCCACTCACCGACCCTCAGGAGCTGAAGGCTTTTGTCAGCAAACTCTATGTCTACCTGGTGGATGAGATGCACAAAGTACTCAACAGGGTAACACACACACATACAGTATCCTGTATGTGTATGTATATTACAGTATGTGTGTGTTATTTTAATGCTTTCCTCCTCAACAGATTTATTCAGGTGATGTCGTTGAGGACTCCCTGGATGAGATTCATTTGAGTTCTTCTTCTCAGCTCAAGTATTTTGCGAGAGAGGCTCAGCTTATTGGGGATTATCAGCAGGCTGTTCAGTACTACCAAGAGGTACAATAGCATTGTCACCTTTCCTCATACTTCTGCTCTTCACTTATAGGAAAAGATGAATAGAACTTACTGAAAAATGTGTTGTCATAACTACACTTTGAAAAATATGTATATAAATGAAACAGAGCAGGGATGACTGTCACTGTTTTTTTTTCCATTATCCTTGGAGCATATCAGTAGTTTTTGTTAGTTTGTCTCTTGTGTCGCAAGTTGTGCAGTAATCAATGATTATCTTGATGCTGATAATACCTTGAACTGGTGAAATAGTGTCCACTGAATTTCTGTACTTATTTTCCTGCAGTTGGTGGTGAGGCAACCCTTTGAGCCCTCCCACAAGTTTGAGTGGGGAAGTTTTTATATGTTGACCGGGGACTACATGAAGGCTAAAGAATGTTTCCATGGTGCCTTGTCCATCCAAGAGGCACACCAACCCAGGTTAGAAATGTTCAGGTTACAGTAAGTACATAAAATACACTCTGTTCTTAACCAGTACTAAGTAACATACTACCTACTACCACCTCATTACTTATTGTCCATAACTAGACATGTCAAATCACACTCTGTATTGATCATAGGCATGGTCTGTGGGGCTAATCTGCATCCCAACAGAAGCTTATTTTGTCCAATTACCATATGTGCAGTGGTTCTCCCTAAAAATTTGATATACTGTACAATTACCACATATTCAGAAGGTGGATATACTGTCCAATTGGCAAATATTGGTCATGTGTTGGTGTTGAAAAGGTGGATGTACAGTCGTGGTCAAAAGTTTACATACACTTGTAAAGAACATAATGTCATGGCTCTCTTGAGTTTCCAGTTATTTCTACAACTCTGATTTTTCTCTGATAGAGTGATTGGAACAGATACTTCTTTGTCACAAAAACATTCATGAAGTTTGGTTCTTTTATGACTTTATTATGGGTCAACTGAAAATGTGACCAAATCTGCTGGGTCAAAAATATACATACAGTAATACTGATCTTTGGTTACATGTCCCTTGGTCATTTTCACTTCAATTAGGTGCTTTTGGTAGCCATCCACAAGCTTCTGGTTGAATCTTTGACCAGTCCTCTGGATAGAATTGGCGCAGTTCAGTTAAATTTGTTGGCTTTCTGACATGGACTTGTTTCTTCAGCATTGTCCACATGTTCTCAATGGGGTTTAAGTCAGGACTTTGGTAAGGCCATTCTAAAACCTTAATTCTAGCCTGATTTAGCCATTCCATTACCACTTTTGATGTGTGTTTGGGGTCATTGTCCTGTTGGAACACCCAACTGCACCCAATACCCAACCTTCAGGCTGATGATTTTAGGTTATCTTGAAGAATTTGAAGGTAATCCTCCTTCTTCATTATCCAATTTACTCTCTGTAAAGCACCAGTTCCATTGGCTGTGTGTCTGCATTCTCTTGTTTCTCCAGCCTGATAATGTCTGGGGTCTTGGCAGTGATGTTTGAGAATTACAAAGAGGCCCAGACCTTCCTGGAGAGAGCCACCAGCATACACCCACCCAGTGTGGTGGCCTGGACACTGCTGGGTGAGATCAGAGTTTGTTTGTATAGCATGCATTTATGTACATTGATAAGAAGGAATTACAGAATGTGTTCTATACACTAGGTATAACTCAACCCAGTAGCCAATATATACTGTATATATATATACAGTCATGGAAAAAATTATTAGACCACCCTTGTTTTCTTCAATTTCTTGTTAATTTTAATGCCTGGCTCAACTAAAGGTACATTTGTTTGGACAATTATAATGATAACAACAAAAATAGCTCATGAGAGTTTAATTTAAGAACTAAGGATTATTCATTTTCCATGGTTTTCTTGATAATAACCAAAATTACTTAAATTCTTACATCAATAGCTATGGCATTGTACCGCCAAAAACACTACTTTTAAGCATTCCATGTTTTCTTTTCTGTTTGCTTTAAACACGATACACACAAGAGTTAATACTCGATTGCATAACCATTGTTTTTGATGACTGCAGCCATGCGTCTTGGCATGCTCTCCACCAGCTTCTGACATTGTTCTGCTGTCACAGCAGCCCATTCCTGTTGGACAAATTCAAACAAATTTTCTTTGTTTTTGGGCTTGTGGTTCTCCATTTTGAGTTTGATGAGTTTCCACAGGTTTTCAATTGGATTAAGATCTGGTGATTGAGCAGGCCAAGGCATGGTGCGAATGTTGTGGTTCTCCATCCAGGCTTTAACTGACCTTGCCGTGTGGCAAGGGGCATTGTCTTGTTGGAAAATCCAGTCATTCGAGGCAGGAAAGAGTTTTCCAGCTGATGGAAGAAGACTGTTTTCAAGGGTAGTCCTGTACTTGACCTGGTTCATTCGGCCTTCACACAATTGCATTTGCCCTGTTCCACTCAGACTGAAACAACCCCAGATCATGACTGATCCACCCCCATGTTTTACTGTAGGGGCAAGACAGTCTGGGTTGTAAGCTTCTCCAGGCTTCCTCCTAACCAGTAAGTTGGCTGGAGTGGGCATCAATTCAAAATTGGATTCATCACTGAAGAGAACCTTAGCCCAATCATCAACAGTCCAATCCTTGTGGTCTCGAGCAAAGAGTAACCGGGCCTTCCTCTGCCTTTCATTGATGAAGGGCTTCTTGCGTGCTCTGTGTGACTTCAAACCAGCTTCAACAAGTCGGTTTCGAACTGTCCTTGCCGAGCAAGTCACATTTCTCGACAGTGCCCACTCATTTTTAAGGTCCCTGGAGGTCTGACGACGATTCCTGACACAGGAACGGATGAGTGCACGGTCATCTCGTGGGGTAGAAAGACGTTTCCTGCCACGGCCAGGTAGCAATTTGGTAGTGCCATGTTCAGCTTGTTTTTTTTTTTGTTGGAATGAACGGCTGTCTTGGAGATCTTCAGTTTTTTCGCTACCTGTCTCTCACTCATGCCAATTTCCAGCAGTGCCAAGATGGCTGCCTTTGTTGCTTCACATAATTCTTTTGTTTTAGGCATTATGTGAGAGCTGACAACTTCTGAGTTGTGCTACGGCTTGAATGTAAGCAGGAAACCACTCTAGGCCTTTGCATGTGCAGTGCTGCTTGTGACATGAAATGGCCTCTTATATACCCTGGGAATCAATTAAGCTTAAGAATGTCAAATAGGACATAAAGTATTATGTGACCAGCTGCATTTTTTGTTGTGTTCATTGTATTATACGTTTAGTGGTATCAGATATTAGAATGAACAAGAAATTGAAGAAAACAAGGGTGGTCTAATAATTTTTTCCATGACTGTATATATATATATGTGGCTACTGGCTCTACTGTCCAGGTTTGCTCCATGAGATCCAGAGTGAATCCATCCTGGCTGAGAGGGCTTTTCTGGAGGCCAGAAGGCAGTTGAGGGCAAAAGAGGCAAAGAAGCAAATCCAGAGGGAGGAGGACAAGAAAGACAAGAAGGAGAAAAATGAGAAGGACAAGGACCAGCAGGAGGAAGGGCAGATGACTTCACCGACATGTCAGTCTCCCACCGTTCAGAGAGGTGAGATGCAGTGGCATTAATAAATCTGAATGCAGTCATGCATTAGTTTTCATTAATCACATGGAGGGTAACCAGGCATCAGAAATGCTAGCAGCGACTCTGGTGTTATATCTCCCAGTGGGAACCGAGAAAGCGTGACTTGGACTTTGGGCAATGTCAAAACACACACAGAGTAAAGCTTGACAAACACTGAGAATAAAAACTGAGAACTGAGACAAATTCAAAACATTTCATTTTCATTATTGAGATAAAATATGGAGGGAATCTCTACACTGTTTAGCTGCAACAGTCAGACTTACAGTAGTTACAGCAAATGGTAGCTGACAATGTTAACCGTCATTTTCTGTCAGATCCTGAGTGTGGTGACCGGGACTCAGAGGTGCAAGGAGAGTCTCCAGGAGAGAGTGTCAGCTCCAGTTCAGCTCCAGTTGAACTCTCCTCCACCATATACACAGAGACGGTTCAGTTCCTGCTGGAGAACTTTGCCCTGCAGGTAAAAGCAACTGCTGTGTCCTCTCTCTTTAATGTGTTACGGCTGTTATTGATGCTCTGTCATCTGATAAATGACAACTGGTTGTGGAAAAGACGTATTGTGGAAACCAGTTTTTTTGAAAGTCAAAACACTGAAAATAAAAGACAATATGAACAAGAAGAAACTGCAAGTTTTTGTTGAATATTATATATTTATATTGTCACTAAAATGGTTACAATTTGTCATCAGTGAAGTAAAAAAAGATGAAATGACAATATGTTCATTTTGTATCAGCAGTCACTGTCTTCCTGTTGTCAGATGGCGGATCGCGCTCTGTCCTTGGAACTGCTGAGTTCAGATGGATGTGGTCGCAGTGTCTCCTACCTTCACCATGTGGCCCAGCTACAGCTGCTCAGAGCTGACTACTGCAGTGCTGCCGTCAGCCTCAGGGAGGTGCTGTTTCACAGTGACCAGGTACTCACTCACACTTTCATCTCATCATTGTGTGCATGGGGTAAAAAATATCACTGACTGACCTGGAGGCATGACTTTGAATACGTCATGTATTTACTGTCCTTCTGAAAGGCCTGTTGGCAGTCTTCACTGGTAGTGGTGTGCTTATGGATGAGAGGATTTCATTAAGGATTTTTTTCCTGAACAATCTTTCTAGTTTGGTTTAGTTTGTCAATAAAGTATGACTATTATGTGACACAGTGGTGGCAAAGTTAGCACACATAAGCACCTGATTAACCTGCATCTCCTCTGAGCCCTGACATGAGGAGTGTTGTTCCCCCTGTGAGCAGGATGTGGATGCGTGGGCACTGAATGGTCACTGCCACTACCTGCGAGGGGAGTTCAGTGAAGCCCAGCAGAGCTATGAGCGCAGTCTGAACTTACTGCAGCAGCCATCAGAACCCCATCTTGTCCTCTTACGCCTGGGATCCATCTACCTCCAGCAAGGGAAAGTAAGATATTGAGACAAGATGCTGCTCTCTGATCAAGAACAAAATCATTCTGAAAAAAACCTACTAACCACAGGTGGGCCTTCCACACATATTGGAAAAGTATGTTTTTCAAGAATAGCATGTATGTCATGAGCATTGTGTTGTAGAAACCAGTTATTTCATATTATTGTAAAACAACTGACTACTGTGTTATTAATTCTCTTATTTTTGTGTTTTAACTTTCAGTTTGAGCAAGCCAAAGTGGTCTACCTGCAGGCTTGTGAGCAATCCCCATCCTGTCTGACCTGGCTGGGCCTGGGCACTGCATGTTATCGGGTAAATCTCCAGAATAATGACCTCAATCGCAAATGTCTTCCCAAGCATTTCCTTAAATGTTCTCATTTATTCAAAATGGGCTAATCAGTTTAATAACATTGTTATAACACAGAACTGTTTGCATCTGTGTCCTTATATTGATGAATCCCATGAAGACGTGTGCCAGTTGATCCTAATTGCACACTCTGCCAATCCGAATAAAAAGGCATGAGAGGCACTGGTCTAGAATGACCAAAGTTTCTAATATTTGGTATAATATTTGCAAATGAAGACAAATGACGTTGGAAAAAGTGAATGAAAATCAAAGTATTCTCTCATAGTCCCATATATTACCTAATGTGTGTAAGCATTGTGAACACATAGAGTACAAACCCAATACTAATCACTTTTTGATGCTACAAAAGAGTGCCATAAGAATTGTAAATCGATTGGATAATTACAAACGAAAGTTAGAAGTTTGTGTAAAACTGAAAACAATTTACACAATGATCATTTGATAGAAATTAGAACCAATTTGAATTTAGGGGACTATGTACTGTATATTTAAGACAAGGAATTAAATAGGTGTGGTTCTCCTTGAAAATTCAAGAATATGTTTAAAAATAAGATGGTAAACATAAAACTGGGGAATGATTATTATTTTGTATGAAGCATTTGAAACTTCTCTGTAAACCCTGTAGTGAGAGGGTCAAGGCCTGGGTATGTACAGTACAGGAAGCTTGAGCTTCATCCTACACCTTGCCTGATTCTTTTTTTTGTATTAAATTTAATGCCATTCTTATTGATTTGTTGTTATGTGGAGGACTACATAGGTGTTATTTGATCATGGTTTTGAAAAGGTTCCAAAGCAGTCACATTTCATCTCGTGGAGTTATTTCTTCACTAAAACTGCTGTGGAAAAAGTCCTGAAAAGTCCTGTCCTTACATGCACCAGCCAAAATCTACTATGGAGACAGCCGTTCATTTACTTTGTAAAGGAAGTGAGCCTTGGTTGTGCCGTTTTTCTTTGTAGTTAGAGGAGCTATGGGAGGCTGAGGAAGCTCTGACTGAAGCCAACCATTTGAACAACCAGAATGCAGAGGTGTGGGCTTACCTGTCTCTGATCTGCCTCAGGGTGAGTGATGATGATGCCCTGAAAGCACACAAGCTGTTTTCCAGTTCAGTCTACATTTCAAGACAGAATGTAAATGTGAATTATAAAGGATCCTCAAAAATCACCACCAAGATACAGTGTGTAATCCTTTGATCCTTAGTACCTTGTCATTGTTCATTGAGAGTCAACTTCATTTGAGAAGGAACAGCAGATTCTCAGGTCCAACAAGAACATACCTTTGTGACCCACGTTCATCCCATCCCAGATTCAATTTTTCACTATCTTCCGCTGGATTGGCAGCACAGACCTGAACTAACCATCTACTCAACTTTTGCTTTCAGTCTGACAGACAAGCTGAAGCAGAACAGTTTTATAAATATGCAACACAGGTGAGTTAGTCCGGTGTTGTTATCAGTCATTTAAAGCAGAACTGACACCAGTTACAGATTTATTGTCAATTATGGATATGCTGCAAAATCTATATTTAAAAAAAGAAAGCATTTTACTCATCAAATGAAACTAATTTAGAATAGTATAAATAATAACATACTGACAATAATAATATATGAAATACATAGTGTAAACACAGCCTTTTGATTTCTTCTTGTGTCAGTAAAATTCATATTTTTTTGTGCAGCATTTAATGTTTTGTAACTGAAGAGATGATACATTTATATAGATTTCATGGTTTTGTTGTTATACATACAACTGTAGACCTGCTTTTGTCCCTGACATAGCTGTGTTTTCATTTCACATAAAGAAACTGCCATCTAACAAAAACCTCTTCTCATTTCTTGGTCTGTAGTTCGACCTGCAGAAGGAGCCACTGCTCAAAGAGTTCAGTGAGCTGAAGGATCGGCTCCGCTTCTCTCCTCTGGTGTCATGCTTTGGAACAAGTTCATAAATCATTTCATCCCAATACACACATTTTTAAAAGACATTTTTATTGCATTTTAAGCATTTAACACAGTCAGCACAGATGAGCTACAGACAGTGGATATCAGTAACTGTCCAAGCCATAATTGTTAGTCAGACCCTGTTCCATGTCTACACACAGCGAACAACAAAAAACTTCAATGTAGGCTTTTAAAAAATGTAGAGAATTAAGAAAAGAAAAGAAAAGAAATAGGGCATGTGGTGACAGTTATCAACTTTTCATATCATTTTACCTGATGAGACATTGTTCTAAAACATCTTACCAGATTTTGGCACAATCCTTCACTGGAAACAAATCTACTGTAACGTGAAATACGTTTTAGGGCTAATAGTCCTGTCAAATTAATGTATGAAGGAAATACACTTTAGGCTTGAATGTGTGTCCTATGAAGAAATTGGACATTCCCAAATATGACTGTGACTTCAAAATACATTTAAAAATGCTGTATTAAAGTGGCCAGTTACCTCCACATTGTATGAATTTTAAATGCACACTTTATAGTAACATATGGGACATTTTTATTGTGCTGTTTTACACTAGGTCTGGCCTCTGTGGCATCTTGAGCTTTTTTTATTTTGCAGTCAGATCACTGTCTGACCCGAGCAAACAGTTCACGCAGCCACGGTGAATCCTCGTAAAGTCGAGGGTCACCCAGATACTCTGAGGTCCTCTTGTACAAGTAGTAGTACAACACAGCGGCTGTGAACAAAAATATGAGGTGGTTGTTTCATTCAGAAAACACACAGAAAATACATTTTTCATCAACTTCAAAGTGCTCTGAGTGAGACTGTTAATGTCCATTAGCACAAAAATAATGAGTAGTGATGACTCACATTTAAAATGTAACAGCATAAAAATGTGACAATTTGCATAATTCATCAGCCATTTCCAAGTAAGTGGCTCCTGTGCTATGACTCAGAATAGTGATTACGGTTAATTGAGAGATAAGATTTCATGGTGCAGAGACAGGGAAATGACAAGTCCCCACCATCATTTACAGCTAGGACTCAGCCCAGCAGAGTTAAGGGAAGGTTCATAATGAGAGGGGGAGATTTTGTGAGCCCATGATGCAACACTGACTCACACCCTGAGTAACCGTCTGGGTGAGTCTTAACTAGCAGACAAAACAGAGACACATAAAACATGGCTACAGTCCATTCTCATACTTATTAAGGGATCACCTACAGAGAAGAACAACAGCTAGACAATAAATCCCTTTATCCACTTATGAGCTTATACGCATATGAAAATCACACCCACATGGCGCTGTGAGAGCCATTATGGTGGCATAGTAACAGCAACTTATAGGTAAGAGGTAAATGTTCACAGTCCCACAGATAAGAAATATATTCATTCACTGCTTCTGTTTCCTCCTGCTTCATATATTCAGCAAAGAGAAAACTCAAATGTACTGCTGTATTCTGATCAGTTATTTCTCACTCAGTGTTATATTTATCAACAGTACTGCCTTGATTGCTTCTCATGTTTGATTTCAAAACATGCAGTGATACACTGTAGCTCCTTTTTTCCTTAAAGAGGATCTAGAGACAGCAGTAACATTAAGAAAGAACATATTAACATGACATCTTACCGACTCTTTGGAACACAAACAGAACCTGAAGGCCGTCAGTCCAAATAAACCTGTTGGTATTCAGCCAACGCAGATTCTGGAAAAATTATGCGGAAAACAGTAATGGTCATGTATATGATTTAATAAAGCATTTAAAAAAATAAAATTAGTCCCAGTATTTACACAATTCCAGCATTTTCATTAATGTTGCTTCGATAAACATTGTGTATTTGGTTCAAATAGTAATAAACAAAGTAACATTCATATGTATCTCTGTCCATACAGTGCACAACGTACCATGAGCCATGAGTGGAGTATGATACTGAAGGTCAAATAGAGAGCAGAGAGCATTAGCAGTGCTCTAAAGCGCTCCAGCAATATGGCGACCAGGCCAATCTGGAACACGTAGGTGTTAAACAACATCAACAGAATGATGATGAGGTTAAACAGGATGGCGATGTCCTGGATACTGTCAAGAAAGGACAAGAGAGGAGGAAATGTGTGAGCGGCAGAAACCAGAGGGACAGGAACAGAAAGAGGACTGTCTTTGTTCAGTGCTGCTTCAAATCATTCCAGCATCCCAGATGACTCAGTGAAGACAAATAAAGCTATTTTTAGCTTTTCCCCCGGTGCCAGAGATAATGTTTGGCTGCTTGAAAGGAACAGTGTGAAACTCTTACTTACATGAAAAGTACCAGCTGGACAGCAGGTTCAGTCCTCAGCAGCTCGCTGAAGGAGTTGACAAACAGGTCAAAAGAGAGCAGACTGAGCTGGATCAGCAACACCAGAGAGTAGTTGCTGGTTTGGAGCGTCTCCGGCCCGAAGGCTGGGCGTCCGGGCAGACTGTGGTGGTTCCAAGATGGATCCAAGGCTGCACCGCACTCGCACACTCACTACATAGAACCATCAATCCACTCACAACAGTCTGAAGTGTGATTGCCACAATGTTAGGGCTCCATTTGCTGTTTAGGAATCAGGATTAGTCCAGTTTACTTGGAAAATTCAGAAAATGTCCGATCAAAATGGAAAACAAAGTCAGTTTTTGGGACGAGATCTAAGGAAATCACAGATGTCAACATGCCAGAAGAGTTACAGCTCCAACATGAATGGATGGGGTGATGCAGTTCAGTCTATGGTGTACCAAAAGCCTCCAGGTTTTCATAGACCTTCATACCAGATCTGGTGAAACATCAAAACCCAAAAGAAAGAGGGGAGATGTTAGTATTCTGCTGCAGATTTACATGCACCTATTATATTGTTGCTGTAACATGAAGCCATTTAACTGACACTTTTCTCAGAGGGTTGGTTCTCATATGCTGTCAGTAAACCTAGAAATAAATATCAAATATTTGGTCACCTGCAAAAGGAATAGGATCGCTTGTCCAAATAAACCCTCACCTGGAGAAAAGCTGTTTGAAAAGGAGGGACCCCTGTGTTTCTAGCTGTAACTGGTGCGACAGTGGCTGAAGCTCACATGTTGACGACTGAATGCATTTCACACTGTCAGCACAGTACAATAACTTTATGAACTGCTGCCTCGTGATTAGCACTGGCCTGCTTGATCGTCATTCTGGTATCTATCCTAGCAGATAGTCATGTTGATTTTTTTTTTTCAAATGTTATTATTTCTATTCCATTCACCCCAAGTGAACTGGCATAGATTTAAACCTCACCTGTCTCAAAACATGGACACATAAAGCCAAACAGCACAGCTAGATGCCAGTAGAGACATCCAGATACAGCCAGTCATGTTTGAAACAAGCCCCAGCACTGATTAACTCTACATCAGGACATTTAAACATATCACAGTTGTTTACCGTTAAGTAGAAAGGCAGCTTCGCTCTCAAATGAGTAATCCTTTTCTGATGACATCCCTGAAATTCAAAGGATGAACAGTCCAGTTGTGAGGTCATCCTTCAGGTCACTTCTCATCCATTTCATTAAAACAGACAGTTTTGTCACTTTCTTATTGTGGATTAAGAAAACAGGTTGTCCTTTCACTACTGTTGTCACCACTGTGTGTATAAGCAGGTACTGTAAATCTGTGCCTGGGCTCCTCGGTCACTATCCATCATGGCTCCTTCACACAGTCACCAGGTGGATCCTCTTATGGGCCTGTATTTATAGCTTGGCAGGGCCGTGACAGGTGTGAGGAAGATTAGCACTGAGCAGTAGCGCGTCCACCAGAGGACTACTTGCTCTTGATAGCTGTCCCACTGAGATTATGGGTTAGCAGAGCTACTACTGTGTAAATAAACAAAAATAATATAGCTGCTGTCTTACATAAGCTTTACATAAGTACTTAATGATTAAGAGACATAAGTGTTTATCTTGTTCAAGGTTTTCCAGTGCAATGGATACACATCAAAGGCACCCATTTTGTTTTTGTGTCTTATTTAGTTTTCTTTTGAATAGTAGTAGTGGTAGTGGTTCATTGAAAAAGCCTGTGTTGTTGTTATTGCTCCCCTCTTGTAGTTCTTAGCACCATTTAATCTCCTTAGAGAACTCCCTGACAGCTTGTTGCTTTATACAGAAGTGATTTATCCCCCCTTTTACTATTTCAGAATATCAACTACAGGTTGCTGCTAAAGCAACACAAGCGTGTGTACCCGGAGCTGAAGGTTGATGTATGGTGGCAAGGAGTCCTGGCTTGAATTTCCTGGGAACTCTGATGAGACACACCTGATTCTCATCCACAATCAATAAAAGCCCAGTAATCTCCTCCACTCCTCTGCCAGATAATCCTGTCTGTGTGAGGTAGTGCAACATACAGTACTCACCTTGTTCCTTATTGTATTACCTCATGCCTTGTGAAATATATATTTACCTGGCCTCTCACTCCTCCTGTGCAGAGAGTCCCCCACCCCCAAAAAAATGTTTAAAATCTATTGTTTTTACTGTGGACTGATGTTTGTCACAAAGGACAGCAGGTTAAGGCTGTAAATGTCGGGACAAATGATGGCATATGATGGCTATTTCAGTCACATTTCCACTACTGTATCTGGAGGCAAGCCAGAAAAAAACACTGTCATCTAGTGGTGAGTGTCAGTTACTGCACAAACACTATCCACCTTGTTGACAGTGTATTTAGCCCATTACATTTTTGAAACTAAAATCATTTATCGCTGAAAAGACAATACTCACAAATCAACGACATAAACCTTTTTCAAGCAAAATGTTTTTCTACAATAGAGAAAGGCAGTTAAAGCTACAAATACATAACATTTGCATTTAAATCCTGAATTCCTACATAGTTCACTTTAGAAGTTATAGGCAACATAAACAAATTATATTAAATGTTATTTATGTAGCTCACTTTTGCACACAAAATGCTGAGTGAAGTGCTGAAAAACAAACAACTAGAAGTAGAGGGAAGTATATCATACATAGTCACTGATGCGTGGGATTTGAATAATAATACACAATGCTGGACAAGTGAATGTGTTGAATGAATAAGTCATTACTATTAAGTGTTGGACATTCGCTAGACTTTCCAAACCATGCATTAATTATGATGTGCATACAGTAAATCATTTTTTGCCTCACACTGCAAACAATGTATGAAGGAAAGTCCTTTATGTAAACAGATAACAGATTTAGCCCATTACTGGCTGGTTACAAGCTAGCTACAAGGTTGCATTAACTGCCCTGCATTTTTTTAGACAGCTTAATATCGCAAACAACAAATTTGACTCTAACGGGCATTTTCCATGAAGCATCTGTGTCAGCTGTTTTAAAAATTAGATTAAATGTTAATATTGTTTGAGGAAATGAAATGAAGGAGCCCCACTTGATGGTTTAAGGGTCCCACTAGTTCATACTGTAAGAGTCCCTCATGAAATTTCCTCAGGATGAACAAAGTATCTATCTGTTTATCATGAGTGACCAGGTTCATGAAGCCATGGGTGGCAGTAGCAAAGTGAAGTGCTTAAAGAAATACTGACGTACTAAAACAAAAAAAGAGATGATGAAGTTTGAGTTGGCTGTAAGAAGAAGCTGGTTTACCTGCAGTATACCTCCAACATATATCTCATTAAAACTTAAAATAATTAGAATTACCACTTTGTTTCACATCATCAATTTTTTAACTTACTTAGTTGAGGCTGAACCATGTTTTGAACCAGGAAAAACTTTCCATTTTGCATTTGTAATAAATTCCCACTTAATTAGATTGATGAATACATACAATTTGTAGAATTTTTAGGACCTCTTCACTAATGATCTGTTTTAGGATTCATGTACCATTTGCTATATATTCATACCCTCTTTGTTGATTGAATGTGTTGCAGTGTGGCGCTAAACCTGGATGAATTAAATTCAATGGATACTACATGTCTTAACAAACTTGTGTCAAACTACAAGTCTGGAGGAAATACTGTACTATTTTACGTCACTACATTGATTTGATAACTTTGGTTATTGGTCACTTTCAGATTAATAAAACAAAATGTACTCAACAAATTAATCATGATGTAATATTATTGACCACTATAAGATGTTATTGAGGGACATTTCACAAACTGTCCTGCAGTTTCTTCTTAAAGCTAGTTGGCAGTCACGGAGAGCCAGAAAAAGTCGAAAGCAGCACCTCTTCTCAGCCTCCTCTAAGCTCCGCCCCCTCCCATCAGTGCTCCGTCCAAAGCCACGCCCCTTAAAACTTGAACCATCTGACAGTAAGGAGAGGAGAAATAATATGCTACATCACCACAGTGATAAAACCTCCTGCTCAAAGTCGTCAGAGGACGTGAAGGCATCTGATTGGTTCTTTCCATTCGGACCTAGTGTCAGTTGATTGGTCAGAGTTTTTACAGTCCTGTAGCCACAGAGGTCTGATTCTTTTCCTTCCTTTTCCTGAACACATCATGTATTGACTGCTCTCAGGGTGGAGGGACCATTTCACCCACTATAACAAAAAGTGTTTCTGAACAGAATGACAGACTATAGCTTTAATATTAAACATACTGATGCTGCATTACCTTTTTGTACAGCCCATATATTTATTGTTTATATTTTGTTTGTTGTATTGCTGCCTTTAAGTTGCTTGTTTAGTTTAAGTGGCTTTTCCTTTGCCTTTATTGATCTATGGTTATCTTTTTATCTCTGATTTATTGCTCGGCGTTCATTATGGACAGCAAAGAAAGTATTTCCTTGTGCAGGGAAACATATTTCCATAATGTTCACATGACAATAAACAATTTGAATCTTGTGTAGGCCATATAAAATAATTAATATCAGCCCACCTTCTTCTCAGCGTTAGCAGACATTAACACATTGATGCGAATAAGTGAATAACATGATAGGCTACACATTATTGTGAAATGGGCCATTCTGCAGAATGAACACCTTCATTTAATGCTCATACTCTTGTGCTTTGAATGCAGGTCTTTTACTTGGATGATAATGGAGTATACAGCGTACACACTTTTACTTTTTTGAGACAAATATATGAGTAGTACGACTAACTTTTAAAATACACATAAATACCCTCCTTTTCTTGTTCTCCTAGCATCACACATAAGCATAGCCCCGGGATAGAAACAAACACGCCAGGAATCACGCAAGGTGGCCCGGGGTGGAGTCAGCAGCAGCAGCCCAGCCTCAGCCTGTCCGTGAGCTCAGCACTTTGATTTCTCTGGCCTCCACATTCACCCTGCTGGCAGAGAGAGAGAGAGAGGCCTTTACCTGAGGACCGTGGAATGACAGACGACGTTTAGAGACATTACCCACACAGCTCATCGCTTTACATCGATAGAAAATCAAAGAAACGGCAGGTAGGTGAAAGCAGGAAGTGCTCCGCGAGGTCTTTACCTCCACTCTGCGGTGCCGCATTGACCAGACCAGGCGGCGCTATTATTATTGTCTTTATACGACACATTTAGTGTCTTTCTGTTAAAGCTATGTTATCAGGAAGAGACTCACCAGGTTGTTGTCATCCTTTAAAAGTGTGTCGTCTTGATAAACGGTGTTTTTCCTGCGCTAAAGCAGCTCAGGCGGTGTAAAGATGTATAACTTTAGCGTTAGCTTATACAGCGAGGAAACACACAGGACTGATTTTGATGTGGCGTAACGTCCGTCCTGTAATTTAAAATATGATGAAGGTTATACTGCTATTAAAATAAGGTCGGTGTGTGCTTAGTGTGAGCTCAAACCTTTCACAAAAACCACCAGAGGACTAGTTTCCACTGCTTTTACAGCTGAGCCGCTGTTAGGACGGTTTGAAATGTTTAGCTAGCACAACTTTTTGTTGTAGTCAGTGCTGCCAGCTAATATGACGTTACTAACTAATAATAACAACCGTGTTTTATTGTTTTTTTTAACGTAATTTTTACATATCAGTAGCCTGCTGTAGAAGATGTTCAGCGTGGTTGTTGGTTCATAGAGGTACTCACTTTAAACGCACCATACTTATACTCCATGTCTGAGCCATAGTTTGGCCATATGTATATAATATTAAAGTAGTGTTTCCTCTAGTGTTTTGCACTGGAGAAAATGTAGTCCAGTTAATATTTTAGAAAACAGAGGAACTAGATCCATTCAGTCAGTGATTATTCTTGTCTTTTGTCCACTAAACTGCATTTCAGACACTTTTGTGGCTCATCAGATCAGTACAGTTGCATGTATGGAGAGAGTTGTGTCTATGTGGCTGCGTAAAGCAGCAGCTTGAAACAGTGCAGGGTAGGGTGGACTTTATTTACAGTCTGCTGAGGAAATAAGTCAAAATATTATTGGCTCTGCCTGTAGCCTGACAGGATATATCCAAATGGTCTACAGTAGTTGCCTGCAACTATCCATTGTTTTCATTTGTGGATATGTTGCGGATCGTCTTATCAGTTTAATTTAATCACTTTATCTGTCAAATGGAAGAAGAAAGCATAGAAAAATGCCCCCATAATAAGTCCAAGATCACGTTTAAATGTCTCACACAACTGAGGAACAAGAAAACAAACCACTAATCACATGTGTTATCAGTGTTATCAGTTCATTTTAAGCATCCTGGTTCACAGAAAAGAAAATCAGCACACAGGCATCTGTGTGTGTGTGTGTGTGTGTGTGTGTGTGTGTGTGTGTATAATACTTAAACACATAAATCAACCAAAATAATTTTCTGAACCTGCTCCATGTATTTCACCGCTCTAATCTCTAAGGCTAGACAACACAGCCATTATCTTACTTTAATGTAATTTATGGAGAGTGTGTCAGACTGATGTCATACATATCTCAGCTTAACGGGCATGTTTAATGTGCCCTTGAGCAAAGACATCACATCCTGGATTAAAGCTCATAAGATGCACAACTTTGGAACTCAATTCACTTCATCAATGATGAGCTCTGCTCTCAGAAGGGGTATTTTCCCTGCAGTGTCTTTACAGACATTTTGAACTAAATTGGAGCTCCTGTCCGGCATTAGAAGAGAATAGTTTTTCATTTATTGGGGGAAATTCACTTGCTACAACATTGTAAACAAGTTATAGCAAGAAACAAACAATACTAATGAAATCATAAAATTAGTAATAGAAATAATGAATATTTACAGCATGTACTAAACAAAGAAAATAAAAAGATTTTTGATGGCAAATGAAATGACATTAAACAATATATAAAATGTATTATTACTATTTGGGCTATGGATATGACTTATTTATTATCAAGTATAAAAATAGACATAAAATAAAATGGTAAACATTTGCTGTGCAAATTAGTGCTAAAAAGTTAAACAAGGAGTTGTCAGTTAAGTATTATTTGAATTTAATTAACAGCACCACACTAAGTGGTCCCACTGTAACAGATGGTCACCAGACTCAGTCATTCACTCTGCCAGACAGAGAGTCAGGAGGGGAACAAGAGTTTGATAAGAGGCAGTCAGAGGAGGGCGAGTCTGGGCTTGACTGGCTGGTGATTCAGGAAAATTGTAGGGCTAAAAGAAAAAGGATGTGAGACTTGGGGAACTCAGATTACACAAAGACAGCAAGTAGCAGATGATGTTCTGCAATAGGATCTATACATTTCAAAATTGAGAGTAATGTTTGGTGTGGTTGTGGTGTCAGATTTTAACATGTAAACACAGAGATTGTTTGGATGATTGAGCTTCAATCTGTTCTAATCCTGCTTTACATTTTTGACCATTAAGTGTAAGTACAAGTATTTAAAATAAGCCGTCATTCACTTGCTTACACCCTGGTGAAAAGATGAATTTGCTGTTCAAAGGAGAAGTTTTTGCCTCTGGAAGTGTTGGATGTTACCAGGCACCAGGGAAGTGGGTGGTTATAATTTTCAGCCCTTTGGCTGACTCTGCTCCTACTCAGTGCTTAGTCATGGATCTCTCTGCATGCACATGCAATAACTCAGCTCACTGAGTCTGCCTACACTGCTGATCTAATGCTTATAATCCCCCATGTTCTGCATTATCCCTGTACCATCTCATTTATTAGAAGCACCTCCCCATAAAAAGGAAGGTTGGGTTTTATTTCCAGCTCTAATTCTCTATCCTTTGTGTCACTTATCAGCCTGCATTGAACCTTAATTATAGGGCCAGTGTTTAACATTTAGGTAGAAATGGAATATGATATTAATATGTATTAAGTTACGTATTCTTTGGTGTTTAATAAGCTGAAAATAAAGATCCTTGTGTTTTCATTACCTTAGCATCAGCCGTTTATAGCGACATCATTTCATGAATTCAATTTCATGAATCTGTCTTGTTTTTAAAGGAGCCCACAATGGACAAACCAAATAACTGGCTTCACACTTTTTTTTTTGCATCGGCTGGACGCCATTCTGCAATCTACAGCCTCATGTCTAGATCCTACACACTGCACTGAATTAAAGTAAAGTAGTTTTATTTGACCAAGAAATCACTCATCAGTCAACACAAGATACATTGGCAACCAATATTTTTTTCTTCATTCATAAATAGTTTCAATTATTTTTACATCCAAATGCAAAATATTCTGTTTCAGTTCAGCTGCTCACATTTTTCTTTGTCATATGACAGTAAATTTAATATATTTGTGTTTCAGACTAGGGCCCAACTGATTAATTGGATGGTAGCTTTAACTGGCCGATTATAGACCTTTTCAAAACAATCACATCGCCCAGAATTTTATTTCAGAGATTTACTGCAATTTTGCATGTTATTTGCATGCAAAGTTCACTTCTTTGTTGTTTGTTGTTGTTGAAAAGTTGTGACACAAAGTTGCAGAAAAGGTTTAGTATTGTGCCTACTTCTTCTGTTTGTTATTGCCATAACTGACCTAAAATCTGTTGTCTTTTGCAGCATGGGGGTCTATGAGGAGAAAAAGGAAACATGTGGAACCATCTGCCTGAAATACCTCCTGTTTACTTTCAACTTTCTCTTTTGGGTGAGTTTTGGGACAGTTGAGCCTCTATGAAGGATTTCATTTCCCAAGTGCTTGCATTGGTTTAAAGTGCTTTTTCAAGCACCTGCATGCTCTCTGAATGCAGGTGTGTCTTAAAACGTTAATGGTCAGGACATGTGGCTTTTCTTTTAGTGTCTTTTGTTTGTTGGTTTGGCCATTTATTATAGTAAAGCTTTATTTGCCAAGAGAAATACTAAGATCTTGGAGTACTGAAAAAAGAAAAAGAGGCACAAGAAGCAAACAATCTTATAGGTTTTAAACAACCCATACGGTTGGTCTAAGTTACTGTATACTTCAAGTTTTACCTCCAAATAATATAGTTCATATAATCTTGCAAAGTTGTTTACAACCTGACTGACTGACTGGCTGGTCGGACAAGAAAGGATAGTATTGTTTCACAACAAAAGGTAACACACATGCCCTTGAATTGATGTGAACATTTTCCTTTTGACATGGCATAAATAGCAGATGAAACTCTGTCTGAACCCTTCAACAAAGCCTTTTTTATTCAGGCAGCAGATGAATGCCTGCTGCTATTCCAGCTCATGGAATCAAAGCCAAGTCGCATACTTTTACAGAGGACACAGAAGATGCTTTCAGAGCCTAATTCTCCAAAACTTTCCAGCGTGGAGAACGTAGCATTCCAGGGGGACAGCACCACTAAATACCTGATTTCATTATGTGGATGTTCTGTGTGAAATAACCGTTGAACATCAGCTCAACAGCAGAGGAAGAGAGGTCTCAGGTTCTCACTTGTTCTCACTGTGAAATCACTCTTACAGCTCTGCCCATATGTGATAGTCGTCATCTGTCTGTTGAGGAATCAAATATCTTTCAAACTGGCAGACACACAACTCTGAACCTTTTCAGTGCTCAGTGCCAGACTAGCAGACCATATGGGTATTCAGGACATTGATTTCCTCTCATGATTGTTAATTAGGTTGGAATCAGCATTTTCCAAATATTCCAGTGTAGCTTCATGCATCACAGCTATTTTCAAATACAAAGTATTGCTGACTGAGCTTGAAACAACAAAATGAACATGCTGCAACACTAAATTGTTGTTTGATGTTTGATTTTTTTTTTCAGAGGAATCTTTCAGGTTCTTTGATGAGTAATATCAGTAGACTTGGATATGTACTTAAAAGTAGAGTCATGATTTCTAATGCCTTTATTGAAGTGGTATATTACATGTTGCATCTTTTGAGGTTTTAGGATCAAAATATTTTTAATTGGGATTGAAGAAGCATTTTATAGCACAATCTACATCAGACACTCTACGCACCAACAGCAGTATGTCACAGATAACAAACAACGGCTGTCAAACCTCAATCCATATCTGCTGTGTTTGTGAACATAAACAAACCTCATAATCTTGAAGGTGGAGGAGATAAGTTTGAGAATGAACAGTGCATTAACATTTAAATAAATCCATTCTTAAACTCATCAACGGCTCAGCAAATACTGTCATTGTGGCATCAATGACACCTTGCACTGACATGATATTAATGATTAGAAAAGTATACTCATGCATATGTTTGTTGCATAAAGACAGTTAGTAGAATAGAGTTTTATCCAGCCAACAGATGACATATTTTACAGTTTGGGTTTCTTTAGATGTGATTTTAGAGCAATGTTGTCCCATCAAATACTCATTTTGTACCTCTTGCTGCCACTGGATGTCGCCAAAGGGTGAATTTCCCTTGTGTGTCTTTCATTGTGCCTGCACCAGGATCCCAAATTCTTGTGGTTCATTGAGTTTTAACAGCAGGTAAAACCACAGCATTATGTTCAGAGACTGAACCCCTTTTTCCCTTTCAGTCTGTGGCTCTCTTGACTGGGTTGGAGCAAGAGGATATTTGGAAAGTTGTGAGGTGTTTTATTTTGAATAAACAACTAATTCAGATTGGAAACACACTAAAATAATGAACATATTAAACAGCACATTGCTGTTCCTGCTCTTTAACTAGTAAACCACGACTGTGGTTAATACTTAACACTGTTGTCCTAAGTGTTTTCCAGTCACAGTGTTTCAAGGTGTGGTATAGTCTGACTCAGTGTCTATCCTCTGTAGCCATTGTCTTCCCTTTTTTATAAAATAAATATAAATTAGGCCGGCGGCTGTTAGATTAATGGCTTCGGCAGCATAATGACAGATTTCTGTTGCAGATGGTGCTGCACCATCTGCTGACTTGTCTTACTGATATCTTATTGATTTAATTTCCCTCATATTCTTTTAAACCATTTTAGATAATGCTGAAGATGTCGGACAGTGATGGTTTTATGTTGGAGTGAAGCACTGATTGTTTTATGTATGGATTCAAGGATTCCCTTGATGCTTTAGAACCATGTGATTCCTCAGTAGGGTCAAAGTCCTGCATCCCAAAGCCTTTTAATAATGCCTGTTACCCATCCGACAAATGAGACAAAAGATCAGTTTAGGGCTGCAAATAACAACAATTTTATTCATATTGATTAACTTGCCAGTGTTTTTTTTTTTCTTGACTTAATTGTTTCGTCTATAAAATGTGCAGAAAAAAAAATCAAGATGTCAGTTTGTCCAACCAGTAACAGATGAAATAAATTTACTTCCTTATCTGGCAAAAATAGTAGTAGAAGTATTAGTAGTGGTGACAGCCCAGCCTCACTTCCCAGCTCCATTCATTCAGAATTATCTTGCAGGATAAACTGATTCCAGACCAGATTGTCTAGTGTAGGTTATTTCACACTGAACCGTTGATGGGCATTCATTTCTCCTCCTTCTCCTCCCAGTTGGCAGGTGGTGTTGTGATGGCGGTGGGTGTTTGGACCTTGGTTGAGAAGAGCGACTACATCAGTCTTCTCTCCTCCAAGACCTACGCTGCCTCCGCCTACATTCTGGTCCTGGCTGGAGCCATCGTCATGGTAACAGGCGTGCTGGGCTGCTGTGCCACCTTCAAGGAGCAGAGGAGGCTCCTGCGAGTGGTAAGAGATCATGTCAACACTGAAATCATTTATTCTGCACAACATAAACAGTGGGATGGTAACATGTATGCTGAATTTTTATGTGATCTATTTTTTACCCCAGATTTTATTTTCATTGCCAACGTTAATTTCAGTAATGGCTAAAAATGTGGAAAAATAGGGGAAACAAGAAACAATAGCTCATTTGTCTGTGATTTGGAAAGAAACCCTAATGCTGAAAAACATTAAAACTGAAAATAAAATTATTGGGATTTCAGCAAATATTTGTACTTGCCATAGTGAGCAGACAGACGGCACAATAAGTAATTAAACTATTACACGAATAAGACATTTTTATATCCACAAAATACGAAATACAAACAGGAAACAGAATATGCCTTAAAATGCCAAAGTTTTACCATTCTGGAGTCAAATAGCCTCAGGGGATGTGCTTCTTTTCAGCAAATGGGCTCTTCTCACACTTTGTCCCAGCTGGTCCACCACCTGCCTGGGTACAAAACAAAAGAAAACACTGGTTCTCTATCTGCACGGGCTTTTTATTTACTGCCCGCTATTGTGTTCAACATGAAGTGGCAAATTGTACACTAGCAAACTTTCTGTCTTGTCTCCAGAGATTAATTTGCGTATTGTTGGAGTAAACATTCCTCACATGTGGTGATAATAAGCAGATGTGAACCCACAAATATTTAAATATTTAAACAGATTTTGCGTACCAAATATCCCTGGATTGCATATTCTTCAGTAGGACATGCATCACTTTGTTCTTGGCATCAGAATGGATTTTCTTTTTTTATACCCCAGAACGAGCCAAGAGGTAAAGGTGGGACATCCTAAATGACTTCCAGAAGTAATAGCTTGTTAGAAGGATATCAAGGTGCCACACAAACACACACACCAAGGTGTCAGTCTTGATTTGGTTCACTTAAGGCGAAACAAAAACTGCATACAGAGGAGAGTGTGTGGCCACATTTGATTTGGCACACAATGTACACAGTGCAGGGTTTTGCCAATAGTGACCTGCGTGGTTTTAAATATGTACTTATGCACAAAACTCCCAGAAACACTATACTATTCACACACTGTTGGTATGGTCAAATGGTAGTGGTCCAAGAACATGCATGATCTGTGGTGTTATCCACTTTGGCATTATCCAATTTTTTGGGGAACCAGAAGTGACACGAGGGTGACACTAAGTACAACCAAATGCTCAATTAGACATTTTCATTTCCAAAATGTTACAATTAACTTTAATGAACTGAAAACACGCTGTGAAAGGTTCAAAGACGAAAACTGTCCCTATCAATCACAAGGTAACTGCCCTAAAACATCAACATCCCCTGCTTTATGGCCTGTTTGACTTTTAAAGGAACACGCCACCGTATTTCCATACCGAACTATATTCTTCCCTGATCTTAGACGAGTTGATACATACCTCTCGTCTCGTGCACTCAATCGCTCTGGTGCGTGGCGCTATTTTGTTAGCATTTAGCATAGCCCAGTACTTTCACTGGGATCCAAACAGAGGTGAAGTTAGAAGCGATCAAGCACTTCCATGATTTCCCTATTTAAATAAGGTTACGTGAGTAGTTAAATGACCCAGGTATGGTTGCACAAAAAAAAACCTGGCGATTTTCTAAGCGGATAAAAAGGAGAATTATAATGTATGGCGGAATTACACTTGGGAGCACTTCGACGTTGGAGCGGTAATATTATTACTCTCTCGCCCTTTGCCCATGGAAAGTTTGCTAGCCCCAGTGCTGCTCACTGCTATCCTGTTAGCTGGCTGACTGCAAACTGTGGAATGGATTTCCTGAATGGAGGAGCTTCTCATCTCTGTGTCTTATTGAGACTCTCCACCGTTCAGGAAATCTGTTCCACAGTTTGCAGCCAGCTAGCAGACTAATCGACAGGAATCACTGTGGAGTCATTTCAGCAGATAACGTGAAAGCACAGGCATAACTCATGGACGGGAAATCCGTGAATTACGTTGGTCTCGAAACAATACTGATACTGGATTTGTTTGGCCCTATGTCTAATGAAAACAGTACTCAAAACATATATAGAACTGTATTTTGTAAAGTTGTCAGACAAGGGCATGTTGACTTGCTGTTTTATTCTCAAAATACTGTAGTTTTTATTAAATGTTCATAAAGTTATTGGGTCAGTTTTAGTTGACTTGAAGCTAGATATCCTACTCTGTGGATAAGGTGAAGTCCTCAAAGACAGTAATGGAATATTGAGGAAACCAGGGCAGTCAGTTTGGGAGTGTTTAAAACATGACTGAAAAGTCTATAGATCTGTCTGTACTCAATAAATGAAGTCCTCACAGTGTCCAGATTATTAGATTTATACCTCAGCACACGTGCGTGAATCAAGATGCGTTCGCCAGCTCTTGTCTCATGGAGTGCAGTTTTGAAAGGCTCGGTGCATCCGGACCACTTGAGATTAGGGCAATGAATCACAGTGAAGGAATGAACTTGTCGGGAAGGAGAGATGCTATCGGGATTGTTAAAGAGGGCAAACATAAGGGCGGGGTGGGGGTAGAGTAATTGTTTCCTTGTATGTGGTGATGGTTTGGTACCTGCTGAGAGTGCACAAGAGCAGGTGAGATTGGTGGCCCTCCTGTAACCTAAAAGTCACAGTCTAGCATCAGCAGTAAAGGCTTAGATAAACTAGCTGCAGCTGCCTTTAGATTAAAGGGAAGGCCGTATCAGACGTCTGATGTTTGCACTGTACAAAGTATGAGACAAAGCCGTAAACTGTCCCACAGGAACAAGGGTGTGTGTGTGTGTGTGTGTGTGTGTGTGTGTGTGTGTGTGTGTGTGTGTGTGTGCGCAAACACAGCCTCGTTGTTTCGAAGGAGAAAAAGCAGCAGAACAGTAAAATGACTCAGGGAGAAGAAGGAGAAGCTTTTTCCTTCCAAGAGACTGAGTCAAATGGAAAGCAGTCCTGACAGAGTCTGGATCCACCTGTGGAGAAAGTGACTTCATGCAGTTTGACCGGACATATTACAAGTCTGAGAGTCTCTGCCTTCCTCTTCACTCCTCCATGGCTCTTTCTACCTTTCTCACTTTATTCGTCTGTTTTTGTTTATCTACTTTTTGTCTTTCTTTGTCCCTCCATCCCTGCTCTCCCATATTAAATATGATGTAGTGTATACCATAAAGTTACAAATTGTTTTTTTTATATTTATAACTTGTTTTTTATTCATAATAAAGCTGCATCTAATGATAGCTTCAAATATTTTTTTCTGTGAAATGCCCAAAACACAGTAAAATGTTAATTTAAATGTTATTTCCCTGAGCCCAAGGTGTACCAAAAAGTATCTAGCAAATTATTATACCCAAAAAGTGAAAAAAGTAGTATAATATATTCAGGGTAGTTTACATTAACTCAGGATGTCAGTGTGACAAAAAAAAGTTATTTGACTGCATTCAGCAATTTTCATAATCGATCAAGCTGTTGTCTCTCTGCCTGTCCTTCGGTGCCTCTCTGAGTCTCTATTCTCTCTCCAGGTTGCTTTCTATGTTTTTCCCCTTATCTTAGCATACACACTGTTTCACTTTCTTTCAGTTGAATTGTATTTCTATGATGCTGCGGCTGGCAGAGCTGCAAGCAGAAGCAAAGGTTAAAGAGGTCGCTGCTTCATTCTCTGTCAGGCTGCAGTTCACCCGTTCTGCAACCTGATGAGTCTTCATGACTTAGTTATGATCATCGCTCATTTCTTGGAGCACTATCTTTTCAGCTTCAACCAGGGCAGAAGAGATGGATGAAGAGTCCTGGTTATTAAAACACCCATTTAAATTAATGTCATCATGGTGTTGAATAACACAAATATGCATTTATGGTGTTAAATAACATAAATATCACATAAATAATATTTATTTATGGTGTTGAATAACACATTGGGTCAGGTTGGGTTTGATGTTTTGTGAAAAGAAAATCCATCTTTTTTTAAAGGTTGTTTAGGCTTTATGATCTATAGCGAAGTGTTCATACACAAACCGTGTTCTATGTGTGTGTTTGTGTGAGAGAATCTACCGAATCGGCTAAAACACATTCATATAGCTAAAGATAATTCAATAATGTGCATGTTCATCAAGTTAGCATGGACTTTTTAATGCTCACCGCTGAATCACATGCATGTCATGCCATTGGGAACCAATAAAATGCCCCTGTTCTCACATTCAGCACCTTAAAATGAGTTAGTTGGCTGTTTAGCTGGCAGCCAGCACTTATGGAAAGCTCTGTACGTGTCCAACCATTATCTGCCTGATAAATGTCACCTTCAGTGTGATTCTGAACTCCTACTCACTCAGTAATTGTAAAGGCAGCCGTACACTTCTAATGAAGTCTGAAATAGAAACATAGTCAGAGACAGGGGTGCATACAAATGTGTGTGCATTCTGGCTGTAAAGTAGTTAACTGTTATGCATGCTGGATGCTGAAAGGACAGAAGCTCCAATAACTCACATGGCCAAAGAAGCTGATGTTTTTACCACAATATGTTCCACATTCTGTAGTTTCACTGGTGCAGAGCTGTAAAAAAGGGTCTTGTACACATGAACCTGCTGAGAGTCGTTTTGACAGTAATTACACTGTGCCCTTCAGACGCTCGGGAGAAGAATGGCAGCTCAGATATAAAATGAAAGTGTCTGTGAGAGAGAGAGAGTGTGCCAGAGATCATAAGGAGTCCTCTGGAGTCACTGCAGTCAGTAATTTAGCTGCCTCGGCCTCTTCAGCCAACAACAGGTTCTTTGTCACACCCTGTGCACATCACTGTCCATGTGGGATCAGCCTGAGAAGCATGCTTAGGGTATATTCACACCTGCCTTGTTTAGTTCGATTAAAACTCAAGTTTGTTTCCTCCCTTGGTTCGGACCTTTTTGGTGTGGATACAGTCACTTGAACTCTGGTGTGGACCAGACAAGCGGACTGAGACCCAGCTGAGGAGGTGGTCTCAGAGTGGTTCCTAACAAAACCCTGGTGTGGTTCATTTCAGGTGTGAAAGCAGCCCGACTCGATCCAACCCAGTTGCAAAAATCTATCTTTTGGAATTTGATGGGCTCCCATAGTTTTTGCGCATTATGACATTAGATAGAATTTAAATTGCCCGTAGGTGTGAATGTGAGTGTGAGTGGTTGTCTGTCTCTATGTGTCCTGCGATGAGGTGGCGACTTGTCCAGGGTGTACCCTGCCTTCCGCCCTAAGACAGTTGGGATAGGCTCCAGCCCCCCTGCGACCCTATGAGGATAAGCGGTAGATAATGGATGGATGGATGGATGACATTAGATAGGCATGTTATATGATAATGGCCCAATTTAACTACATAGCTGTATGCAGCAGTAACTTTTTTTGCAGCAATGATTTGATCTTGCATCTCCAAATAGCCTACCTGTTCTGTCCTCTGTACAGTAGACCTGTTGTTACTGTGGCATGTTGGACACACACAAGAGCTCTTCTTCTTAGCTGTTTTGCTGCACGTGTTCATCACTGCAAAATTATGAGCATGATATTGTAAAACTCATGTTGCATCAAACGGTCTTGAACATTTCTTCAAAAAGCTGTAACTGTATAAACCATATTGCTCTAAGGATAACGAAAACAGCACGCAAAGTTTCCATTGTTTACATAGGCCTACTTTCACTTTTGGCCTTCCTTCTTTACCCCGCCCACACGACCTTATTACATGTGTTAATTCTGGTCCTGTTGCAGTTAATCACAGTGTGAAAGTGAACCACACTAAAAAAAAAAAAAAAAAAAGCAAGTGAACTAACGGGCCTTCCTGGTGTGAATACACCCTTAGTCTGTTAAAAGGAACATGGAGGCAAACACTGCAAGTATGGTACAAAAAATTGCTTGCAGTAAGCCATTTGTCATCAGCTACCACTACAGTGGTTCTTTGGATGTTTGCAAGACATCAGGTCAGAGTTGTGAGGCCAAATCCTACTCTGAGTGGGTGTGAAAGATAAATCGTCTTCTGAGAAATGTTCTACTGACAGATGTTGCTCAATATTTGAGAAAAACGAATTGAAGTCTGTTTAAGACAGATATTGTTATTTAAAAGTTGTGATCAAACACAGAATAGTTTGCAGTATGAGTTTTATCATCAAACATGACCATAACAGTAAATTGAAGAACATCAAGTTAAAATAACTCTTGATTTAAGGGATGTTATAAATTGGGGCACACACCTTGTTTACTCTCATCAGTTCAGTGTGGCTGTTCAGTGTATTCACTATCTCTGTTGCCTCGCTTCTTAAACCTTCACCACAACATCAAAATGCATCTTAGAGACTGTTCAACATTCACGCTCAAAGTCACCCAGCGGCCTAATCAGCCCAAGCTATCAAATCGAAGACCAAGTCCACTTTAACGACCTGATTTTCTGTCTCTGCTAGCTGTGGGCTGGAGGAATTTGGGTCAAAATGTTGGTCTGATAACATCTCTTCTTGTCTTTGATTCTGCTGAAAATCCTGCACACCTTCCCTCTGACTCCCAAGCACCATGGTCACAAATCAGATACCGACGATAAACTCTGAACAGCAAACCTCACAGAAAGGAACAGGGTGTTTTGCGGTTTCAGGCTTTAATAAACCAACCTTTGAGCAAAGGAACTAACCATTACTAGATAAGCATAAGAAATCACAGAGCACGTTTACTTCACGGCACTATGTTAACTTTTTTAGGCGTTTGCCATGTTGGGCAAGTTATTTTGAAATTTACTTGCCTGAAAAATAGCTGCACCCTTGACTTGTTTCTACCAAGAACCACACAGGCCATTGTAGCAAAGCTTGGTGTTGTGAATTCTTTCACAATCAGACTTTTATTTTAAAATCACAATCCCCTGCATTCCACTCATCCTTTTCACTATGTTTCTGCCGTTGATGTCTGTGCAGAAATCACTGAAGACTATCTTATTGTTATCGAAAATTGTCGTACATGTGCTCCAAAGGTTTGAACTTGGCTAACACCATGAAACACTTGCCAGTGGTAATCAGGTGAGGATTAACTCTCTGAGTGCCAGCCCTTTTTTTAAAAACTGAAAGTGCCTTGTACCAGCGTTTTTGCCCATTTTGAGTCATACTTCATGAAGCACAGAATATTTTGTACTATGACTCTGAAAACAATTAATAGCTCAAATGAAAGAAGAGATGTTTGTGTTTATTTCATTATGATTCCCTTGTTCATCATTCCCTTGTTCCATTCTTGTTTTATCTGGAGTAGAGGCTGGTTTCACCAAAATCACCACTTTTTGTCCAGATTTGGTTTGTTTTGCTCTTTAATCACAATCGTCTCCACTTCCTGATTTGATCTCTGTGGTGTACCATCTCTTTATGTCCCGACCACAAATCCCAGAAGCCTCAAAATTACTCACAGGCTGTGTGAGAGCGTACTCTTGTGCCAGCGCCAAAAAAAAGGAAAGACAAGTATACTAGTATAATAGAACTGCGTGTTCTGATTTAAAAGACGGACATACTCATCTTTGGCACTCAGAGAGTTAATGTTGAGCCCTGCTTCAGTTTGCTGAACTTGGCGTGTTTGTATGGGTCTGGCATAGTCACACGTCGTATGTACTAATGTTAACTGTTAATTAGTTACACCTGTACAATGAAATTCAACCCACAGCATCATCCCTGCAATAAACCCTACTTTTGTGAAACTGTTCTTGGTGAAAGCTGAAAGAATGTCACAAATGTCCCTCTGTGGTCTTAAAAATTGAATTAGGATATTTGCAGAACTTGTTGTCTAACTGCATCTTTCTTTGTTCAAATATTGTCTTGACAGTGTTTTTTTTTTTTTTGTTTTTTTTTAGTTTCATGTTGAAATCATCATCGTCATTAGATTCAAAGTCCTGCCAAATTGTAAACGCTTTATCCCACTTCCATACTTCGTATCAGTGGTCTATAAAATACACTATACTGTATATTAACCTGTATAACATAATATTGGTGCTTTTTCTGTACGAGAAGTCAGTAGACAATTTTGCTTTCTGTTTTGGTTCACTCCTGTTTTTGGCAACATCAGACAGCTGTTTTCAGTGAAAAGGCTCTTAACACCCAACAGTCCACTCCCTGCTCAAGACTAAACAGAAGACAAACACAGTTAGAGACTATTTGCTGAACATAGTGCAGCATTTAGCAGCTCAAGAGCCAGATATTTCCCCCAGGAACTGGTGGAGACCTAAAACAGAGCTAAAAGGAGAGTGATTGTTGGACTTACATAAACACGGTTGATAAACTCTGATTCTGTGATTTGAAATAATGTTGCTCAGTTGTATGTTTAAGTGTTTTACAAATGAAAGAAATAATATAGTCCTATAGACGATGAGAAAATGTTTTGGGGTTTTCCTGCAGCTGTTTCACCACCATC
Source organism: Synanceia verrucosa (assembly GCA_029721515.1). Lineage (NCBI taxonomy): Eukaryota > Metazoa > Chordata > Actinopteri > Perciformes > Synanceiidae > Synanceia > Synanceia verrucosa. The sequence goes on from CM056549.1 coordinate 25,711,584, forward strand.
TACAATTAGTTTTTTTTACTTGCTGCGAGCAGCTCCCTCTTTTCATTTGTGCTTTTGTGTCATCAGCAGGAAACCTCGCCTAGGCAGTGAGAATATATTTATGAGCTGTACAAACCTGCAGTGGACCGACTTTTCCAATATTCCTGTTTCTAATTAACATCTTGATTCAATGAGACCAGCCCTTAGCTACTAGATGTTTTTATTTTGCTCCAGCAGAGCTGCAAGTGTGACTTCAAATGCTCTCACATCAGATTTTGAAACCACCTGTCGCTTCATCACACTACCGTCCAGTAACTGTGGTTTTTCTCTCCTCTGTTGTGTCCTCAGTACTTTGTCCTGTTGCTGTGTATCTTCCTGTTGGAGATCCTGGCTGGTGTCCTGGCTTATATCTACTACCAGCAGGTAATACCTGTCTTTTCTAATATGTCAAGTTGTGCATGTAGAATGATGAATTACCTAACAGATAGGAGTCTCATCTTGGGTGGACACAAGTCAACTGTAATACAGAATATCATGATCAAATATAAAAACCGATGGAAGCTCTGGTGTACTGTACTGTAAAATCAGTGGTGCTGCAGTGCCTCTTAATCTGAGCTCATAGTGAGAAGAGTTTTGCTGTTTAACCACAGCAAAACAAGCATGTTAAATCAGATTGTGGGCAATTGTTATATAAGACAGCCCATTAAAATACAAATATCAGGCTGACCATATTACTTCTGATATATTTAGTCTAAATGGAATGAAAAATGCCTCCAGTAGTACTCGTAATGAGGCTGACTGCACTGTGTCAGAATCACTTAGAAGCATTTTGTTGTAATGCTGGATCGAGCTGCACTCAAACTGAGCTGTTCCCTCCAGTAACAAAGAAATACTGACACAGGTTAACGACTAAACAGAGTAAAAATACTGCTAAGCACTACACTATGCACACATTTCTGCTTTTAGGTGGTTATTGCCTCATGCTAAACTGAAACCGACAGTGTAGAGTGACTGACTGCACAGCGACCAGTTGCAAATGACATTGTTTTACTTATGTGATATTAGCATGACATTGCTCTCCACCAGCATCACTCCTGACTAATCTTAAAGCCTGGTGGCTTGTAGCTCAGCAACAGTCTGGAGGTACACTGCTTTCATCATAACTGCCTCATTCATAATATACAACCCCTCTGAACAAGAGCAGTCGCTGAACACCATGACTCTGTTCTTCCTCCTAAAGCTATGACTCCTTTAATTGCTCCAAAAAACTGTCGCATCAATTACTAAAATCTCTAAAGCCAGTCTTTCTGCCTTGTTATTATTCCTCATTTTCTCCCTGATTATTAGATGTGAGACCTGTACATTTGTTTTTGTTTGTTTTTTTTTAATTTGAAGCTGCCAAACACCTCTTGGAACCCGCTCAGTTTTTTTATTTAAATTTTGGAGCTGTTTTCTGCATTTAAGCAAAATGTGTCTGTTAGGAATAATCACTTGTCCAAAGCACGCTCGTCTTCTAGTAAACAACAGAAATGTGGATGGATTTAACGACAGCTAAATGTACCTGGATTGAATCAAAAATATGTGGTTCATATTAACAATGCTACGTATGCATCTCTGTGTTTTAACCATGCATGCAAACTTAATTTTCAAATTGGCATTCAAGCATTTTCAGACTGCACCGGCTTCCTGGATATAAATCCCATGTTTGATCTGTTCACCCACCTACCTCCCTCTTACTAGCGCTTACATGGACTTGAGAACATACTTTTTTGAAACATCAAACACAAACTAAGAGAAAATACACTTTCTCAAAATGTAATCTGCAATACTGTTTTATTGTAGGGAATTGTCATTTTTAGGGACCAAACGAAGCTAATTCTACATCACACTTTTTGTATCCCAATCCTATACATCTGAACTATGCTGACTCAGTGTTCTTACCGGTATTCAGCACAAAAATATGCCCTTTGACAAAACAAAAGTTAAAAATATGAAAGCTGTCAGACACCAGCCTTGAAAACGATAAATATTACAGCTATAACAGTCATTGTCATCTGGTGACACCATTGTCAAAACAACAGATGCTATTGCCTTCCTGTGCCTTTAGATGGTGTGCAGCCACATCATCTGCAGGTCTAAACCGCTTCAGACCTGTGGCTCTGGTTTCACAGCCGTCACTCGAATAGATGCTTACACTCCTGTTTGCTTGTGTGTGGTGCTGATGCCACATGATGCTGTTCACTCACACACTGGCTGTTTGTGCTCATTTAGCCACATTCACTCTCACTGCTGCAGTGTTTCCATCCTCTCAACAGGTAAAACCAAAGTCGTTGTCCTCTCCCCTTCCTCTTCGTCGTCACCTTCTCTCTCTCATCTCTGTCTCTGCCCTTCCCTTCCTCTCTTCATCATTCACTCCCTTGATATCTCCTTCATGCTTTGATTTACCATGGTTTCCCAGCTGGCTTGTTGCCATAGAAACTGAGCCCCCAGACCTCCCGCTCCTCCACTGTGCGTTTCCTGCCGCTGGTCTCGAGAACAAAAAAAACAAACCACTTCCTCTGCCTTCAACCTGGCTTCGTCCTCACCTGCTCCTCTGACACTGTCCATGACATGTACCGCCAGGAAGATGTTTACATTCTGTGTGCTCTGAATCTATCAGTAGCTGAGTCAACAGTTACTCATTCATCACTTGGTCTTGCTCTGTTCTGTCCTGAGATTATTGTGGCTCTTAAAAGAATATATACACTGATCAGGCATAACATTATGACCACTGCCAGGTGAAGTGAATAACACTAATTATTTCCTCATCATGGCTCCTGGATGTATACAGTAACAAATGAGTGAGTTTGACAACAAGAACCAAACAGTGATATCTAGAGGACTGGATCAGGGCATCTCCAGAAGTGCAGCTCTGGTGGGGTGTTCCTGGTCTGCAGTGGTCAGGATCTATCAAAAGTGGTCCAAGGAAGGACCAGAGGTGAACCAGAGACAGGGCCATGAGAGGACAAGGATCACTGATGCTGGTGGGGAGTGAAGGCTGGTCCTGGTGGTCTGATCCAACAGAGCAGAGAAGTTAATGCTGCTGAACATAGAAAGGAGTCAGATACCACAGCACAGCTTCAGGTCAGGTCAAGGCTGTTAGGCGGGTGGTCATAATGTTATGTCTGACAGTTTATGTGTGTCTATGTGTCTGAACAGTTGAATGAGGAGCTGAAACAGAACCTGAGAGACACCATGACCCAGAAGTATCAGCAGAGCACCAATGAGCACATCACCAGGGCTGTGGACAAGCTGCAGCAGGAGGTAAGTGTCTGCATCCCAGGATGGACAGATACCACTACTGATTTTGCACAGTGATATCGAGGGTAAACTCTGAAATGTCAACTGATATTTATTTTGAAGAGCCCTGCTTTCTTTGAGCCAGAATACAGTGTGAAACTGGATGCATGTATCTAGTGGTTTGTATGCACACCGTCATATTAGAACGGATCCAGAGCCTCAATGTTTTTGGAACGTGTCATCCCATCAGATTAGAGATTCTGGTGAGGAGGGCGAGTCAAAACAAATCTGACTCCAGTCCCCCTGTCTTCATCTATGCATGATGGACTTCTCTGCACTCAGTGCTGTAATTTACCCTCTCTTTTGCTTATACCAGTTGACAGCACATGAAGGAGCAGATAAATCTGAGCAGCAGTCGAGATGTCAGTTCATTTTTTTATGCTCAGTTTTTTAAGTATGCAGTGCCGCAGGCTGTCAGACGTCAGCATTTATTCTTTGTTCTTTCTTCTAAACTTTTCCAACCTTTCTATTTGGACGTCTCACATTTACACAGAATCCACCTGCCAGCACCTCTAAAACTCACTAATTAACACATTCAATCTCCTTTGTTCAGTCCATACAAAGTTTTGAGGGTTTCAAAGGAGGTTGTGTGCTGGACTATTTTATATTTGGATTTTATATTGTGTTTGCTAATGGAGACTCCAGGAAGTTTACTACTCCCATCCCAAGAAGTAAAGTCCTGTACTTAGTTACCTTTGGACAGACTTATTTCTAAGGCTGTATTGAATGTCTTATTCTTTTTTTTCATTTGAATCTTCTATTAAGGTTTAGAATAAAGCTCTGTCAACATATTTGACAATGTCAGCTCCATAAAATAAAAAAATATTTTTTTCTTATTGTGCTTCTTTAAATGAAATTTATGGTGCTGTTAGCTTGCTGCTGGACTGCTCTGTTTATACATATACTGTTTATACAGGTATGTGCCTCCCTCTCTCCCAAGCTTTTGTTTGAAAGGCCATCAAATACGGACTGAAGCAGAATATTTCTTTCAATAAAAAAACATGTTGGACCCTGGAAATGTTTGAATCGCACAATACAGAATGGGTGCAGCCTAATCTTTATCTGCAGTTTTTATGCTAAGCTAACCAGATGCTCTCCAAATGAGCTCAACAAACTGTCATGCCATGTCAAACTATGGTTTCTAAAACTAGTTTGCTATAAAGCTGTCTTTATTTTATTTTGGTATCAAAGCTCCTATCTAAAAAGAGACAATGTATCTTCCTCTGTCTCCCCTCAGTTCAAGTGCTGTGGCAGCAACAGTTCATCCGACTGGGCTGAGAGCGTCTGGATTCGCTCCAGAGACGCTAACGGCAGGGTTGTGCCTGACAGCTGCTGCAAGAGTCTCACAGAGCTCTGCGGCCGCAGGGACCACCCGTCCAACATCTACAAGGTGGAGGTGAGAGGATGAAGGGTGCAGAGGGTGCCGGCGGGGTTGACCTTTCAGTTGTGGATGGCCAGATCTGTATTTCAGTCCTGTCTCTCTGTGTTGGCATTGAAATTTTGTGTCCTAAGAGTAGCAAAGAGCCGTTGTATATTAACTGTGTGTAACATTTGTTTGCAGTGAGACTCCAACACTCCCACATCAACTGATACAATATGAAGACATGCTTTGTTTTTCATTTAGGGTGGCTGCATCACCAAACTGGAGAAATTCATCCTGGACCATCTGAAGATCATCGGAGCGGTGGGTGTTGGGATTGCTTGTGTACAGGTGAGCAAAGAAATCTCCTCTCTCAACCGTCTGCCTACACACAAACAGATTAATTAAATGTACATCCTCAGAGATTTTGCTGAATTATGCTTTCCTTCCCTGCCATCCTGTCCCCAGGTCATAGGGATGGTGTTTACATGCTGCCTGTATCGAAGTCTAAAGGCAGAGCCGTACTAAGAGAAGCAGAATCAGGACAGTACAGTGTGGGTGAAGGAGGTAACTTCTTCACTACATGCCATACTCAAATAGCCCATAGGTTCTTTTCTTTGTCTCACACATAGGGGAAGAAAAATTTGGCAAGGGATCAAATTGCACATCTGAGGATCGCATTTTAAACAAAGGGTGGAAAAACTCTTCAAGGTTTCTTGAAGTAATTAGGCACTCAAATTGCAATCTCAGCTCCATCTTCAGGATCACAGCACTGTGAGAAAAGAGCCTCAGAGAGAAACTGATGGGAATTTTAACACAGTTTTGTGTAAATTAGTGTGGGACAGTCTCCCCGGGACCAAAACATTGTAGTTTCCTTCCACTACGATTCCTTCCATGTGCATTTGTTTGTGGACCAGGTTCTACACCCAAGAGTGCCGTAAAGACCAGCGGAGTAAAACCGCCACTTTACAGAAAATGCTAATCCTGGTTGCAGCAGCTTCCCTGTCCCAGCAGCGTAGTTTAACAAGCGCACCTCTGGGGCCCTCTTCTGCAACAGCATTTAGTTTCCACGTTAAACAGCCACTCAGGCATCTTAGAAATTTGTGCCATAGTGGCCTTTTTAAACTGTTTTTATGTTCTGTAAATGGTTATTTTCAACACTTGAGGTGCTTTCTTATGAGCTAGTATTTTGCCTCATGTGTCTTCATGGTGACCTTTTGGTGTTGTGATCATGTTTTTAATCCACTCTGCCCCTTAAAGACCTGCTCAGTGAAGGCTTTCAAGTTTGAGTCTTCCTCAGCAGCACAACAGGTGTCATTTGACACAACAACAGTTTTAACCCTGTGTGCCTACTGTAAGGTGATGTTAATGAAGTGATTATGTTAATGATACAAGCAGTGCCACAAATATAACTCATAAGAAGGCACCTCATGTTTGCTGTTACTACAAGGGATTATCCACTGATGCCAAAGTTGTCGACTGTAACTTTGTGTAAGGACCTACTGTATCTCTTCCAGCCTTATTTGCATATCTACTGATGTTTCTCTCTTTTTAAGTTGTTTTCATGAATGAAGATTGTGTTTCTGTAGACCATAAACATGTTATTGTATTTAACTAACACATCTGCAGTGATTTTATGCCTCAAAGATGACTAAATTAATCTGCTGCATTGCTGTCTTTGTGATAATCCAGGAATAGTTTCAGTTTGAATAAACGTTGATCGACAATACACTTTGTTTCTGCTCTGCTTTCTCAGCCAACGTCAGATGGCAGTTTGCAGCAGGAGCGACGTAACAAGGAGCCCCTACATTACATATTCAGTGTAACAGATGACGATTTATAAAAACAACGTCACTGCATGCTTGCTGAGCCACGTCCTTCACCTCATAGGTCGTGTCATCGTCAAAAAATAGTAAAAGAAAAAAAGCACATTGTTGTGTAAAGACAAAACCACGTGCCTGTAACCAGTGGCCTTGACACAATTGGCAGCAGCTTACAGGTGCATTAGTGTATTAACCCAAAGTCAATTTCCTAATATTACTGTACGGTGGTGATTTGGGATGTGAATCTGAATCCTCACAGCTGCTGCTGGACTACATTACCTCTTTACCATGACGTCTATATGATTTGTAATAGCAGTTGTTCGGTGCAATGCCGGCTCATTTGACCCTTCCTGTGTTGTTGAGAGTGACGGTGCGTCAGTGACATTACAGTGAGCAGCAGCAGTTACTGCATGTAAACACAGGGAGGCAGCACCCGCCAGGCTTACACCACCACAACACCACACTGATGGAAACAGCTGGTGAGAGTGAGTGCAAAACACCCAGAGGCTGTTGAGGATTACCCCCCTCCTCCCTAAACACACACACACTCTTTCCTAATTCAGAATGGCTTTAATATGGTTTCCAGGAGGGAGAAAAGAGGTATTTGGGGCTTTTTAAACGGACACACAATGATAAATGTCTTTTACCTCCATATTTGTTTGTGAAAAACACACGTTTAATCCATACAAAAATTTGTGTGGGATATAACAAGGTAAAAGAAATTCAAACGGTCATCTCGCAGACAGACTTTAATTGGTTTCCATTGGGACTGCTAGCAATGCAAATGAAGCCATTTCTCAGGCAGTGAAGATGGCCGAGGAATGAGGCACGCAAACGGAACAACCAAAATCTCCATCTTCATCACGGTACCCCTTGAAGATGCTCTCGCAGCACACCTCGCTCAGTCATCCCTGGCAAAACGAACAGACAAAGTGTTTTTTTTCCTCATTCAGGGTGGGGGGTTCAGCAGTTAATGTTTCCGTTGGAGTGAAAGTAGTTCAGCACATGGCTATTTTAACAGAGCTCTTTTCCAAGGAGCCGACATATGTGGAATGCATGTTGTCTGTCCTGCTCTGCCTGAGTTTGACTTAAAATAGATGACAGAAATCATGACAGGCATTTCAATGACCAGTGTGTCCCCACCAAGTGTGCCCTGCTGATGAAAACTCTAATAAATCTCCATCCCCTTTGCAGGGCCTGCAGTCCACTTTGCCTGACCTCGTGACAGCCCGCATGCAGGCTAACACAAGGTTATGTTAATAACGCCAATGCATGGCATTTTCAAGATATCTCCTCCAATTCTATAGCTGCACCTCAACCTGTTGGCCCATCCAGCAGAGAGCTGTGTTATTTTCAGTCACCCTCCTCCGTCCACATTTCCTCCTGGGAGGTGATGTGATTTCTGAGCCTGCAGGACAAACAAACACTTTTGTCTGTAGCCGGTGACAGCAGGAGGAACGCGCCGGTATTCCTACCCAGGGTCACCCAAAGGCAGGGGAATCCAAGGGTAAAGAAACCTCTGTGTGTCTAATTTTAGGGTTTGCATAATTTTCAACGGAAACTTGCTGAGGAACATCTCGGCTGCTGAGGTTAAGAATTTGTTGTTTCTGATTTGGTTTCACAGCCCTCACATTCATCACGAGCTAAAACGGTTACTGTCGTCACTTGGGTGAAGGTCAGGTAAGTATAGTTATGGTTAAGTTCAGGGTTATCTGTGAGGAGTGTGGTCACTGCAGTGGGTCAGGACCATCCAAAGAGGTCAAGGTAAATCCCAAGGCTTATAAGAATCAACAGCACGAGGGAAAAAAACAATGTTCCAAAAATAACTGATCAAATTTTGATTTACTGGATAATTGTACCTCATTGTGCACCTAAAAATGCAAATAAACCAATCTGCATGTATCCGCGATGAATCTTAAGGGGCAGCCTTTGGCAGGTGGTGGTCAAGCAGCTGCTTGTCAACATCTATATGTGTGCATTACATAAAATGAGACGGGGATGTCAGGGAAGCACTATGGGTGATTCTGTTGGCAGCATATTTTATGGGGTCTCTGAACCGTTCTCGCTGTGACTTTCAGATGAACACAGGAGGTCTAAACCTAATCTGCTGTATATATAAATATATATATATATATATATATGCTCTGCATCCTGAACGCCTGTGGTGCATGTGCAGACGTCTCAGGTCATTGCATTTTCATTCAAGGCCTCGGCTGTTTGCTTTGTGTGAGGCATGTAATCATGAGTCTGTAGATGCCAGCAGCAACACTGGTGGCCAATCTGTCTCAATAAAATGAAAAAAAGTCTATTGTCTTGGCGGTCAAGGGCTGCCAAGTGAAATTGAAATTAATTGGAATAATCCAGCGTGAAGAGAAACCAAAAAAAATAACATCACTTGTTACCAAGATGAGTTGTTTTGCTGTCTGCCACCTATATATGTATACCTGAGCCCATATACAAGCTGAGGGCATTTCTTTTTAAAGCAGTTTCATGGTTATTAGTTCACGAAACTTCACAATGTGCAGAAATGGATTAATTCAGAGTTACAACTTCACCCACATGATGATCATGACCCTGGATCAGGTATAAGCCTCATTATGCAGCCAGGTCTACGCTGCTCACCTGGTCAAACTGTACACTGAATTTGAGTGATTCTGTGTGGCTATTTTTACACCATTATCAACAGTGCTATTAAGTGCTGACTGAACATTTTTTTGGTGTGTAAGGAGGGTGTTGCTGATTATGTAAGTCATTTACATTCCCTCCAATTTGAGAGTGACTGGCTCAGCAAACTGAGAGACTTTAAGCCTCGGTAGCTTTCAAGCTCCCCTCAGATAATACTGAGGAACTGTGTGAAATAAAACCCCTTGCTGAGCTGCCTCTCCACGTTTAAGAGATGTCACCGGTGCATCTGTTGGAAAAGAAAAAAAAAAAGGAGTGACTACAAGGATGCACATCAGGGTAAAGCTCCTGTGTGCTGACAAGTGGCTCACATGTGGGCTCTTATCCCTGTGCACACAGATACAGACATACAGTACCCCACATATGTCACTCTGCCAGCCACTCGCTCCCTCAGGCTCACTTCAGCCCTTCGCTGACTCCCTGAAGCATAGCGCCTCAACATCTGGCTCTCCATCCTCTTCTTCTGGTTCACATCCCATTCAGGCGGAGGAGACTCCGAGTCCTTAGGTGTTCAGACCTCCAAGGTGGCTCGAGCAGCTGGAGTGTCCTCCAGGGGGTTGGGGTGTATCTGTTTGGGGTGGTGGAGGGTTGTCAACTTTGGGTGGCTGTGTCCCTCAGCGGTGGCAGCAGAGTTGAAGCTAGAAGCAGATGTTATACTACGTCATACTGTATATGTACAGTGCTTAGCAAATTTATTAGACCACCACCCAGTGTCACTGCTGCCCTGAAGAACTCCAGTGCTCTGGCTCAACTTTGGGTCTAAAAAGGTGAATTCAGTTTAAATTCCTCACTCCTGTTCAAAATGGTGAATCGTAGGGACCTCACCGAGAAAGAACGAATCTGAAATTAAAGCACTTCATGATGCTGGAGGCTCTTTGAGACAAGCAGGACAGGTGGTCTAATAAATTTAAGTACTGTATATTAGGAAGTTCTGCCAGCCCACTGTATTTGACAAGATCTTGTGAGTACAATCATTTTGTGAAATAGCATTATAACAGAATGAAATATCTGCACCCAGAAGTTGAGCAAAAAGGGCAGCATGTTTTTATTATTTGTGACTTAAACCTGGAGAGCATGATGTCAGTTTGAGCCTCGTTCACTGATAAACACACTAACTCAACCATCACATGAAGCTCTGTGGAAACAACGTTGTACATCAGAAAGGAGCAGAAGGGCATGAATTAAAAGGACAATACAGTTTAGAAGACACATCCTGTTTGAACTTCTTTCAATGAGATAATTTGACCATCACATCAGATTAAGACATCGCTCCACAAATTAAAAGGTTTTATTTGACTTCCCACTGAAACCTAGACAAGAGGGAGAATATGTTCATTTTGACCTTCTGGGTGTTAATTAAAGCTTGGTGTCTTTGCAGAGGATCTGAGAAACAAATTTCAGCATTAAAACTGGTTATGAATTAAATGGACAGTACAGTAGTCAGATCATTTACTTGTATAAAAGTGTTAATACATCACTATAAAAATACTTTATGACATGTAAATGTCCTGCTTTAAAATTTTACACATAAAAAAGTAAAAGTACAGAAGTATTGGCAACAAAATGGACTTAAAATTTGAAATGTAAACGTACTTGTTATGCAGACTCACTCCTGTCAGCGTGAATGTATCTTAATGATTGCTGTGTCAACATGCAAGCAGGACTTTCCAATCACAGGTTGTGATGATGACAGTGACAATGTGTGTCATATAGTTTTAAATGGTTTAAGTGCTTTATCTAATTGAAAGACTCTTGATAGACTTGAAGGTCAATAACTCTACCAGGAACATTAAATGTGCATTAAAAGCTCCTCAAGTGCATAATAAAATGCTTATTGACATACTTGGATTAAACCACGGGTGAGCTGGGGGATGGAGATATGTTTTTTTAATATCTATAACATTCAATCAGAGAATGAGCTTGTGCAGGTAAAACCAATAAAGTACTGTACTTGTGGGTGTATAGAATATTCTATCATGTCTACAATATATTTATAAATAATTGTACATTTAGGTTGATTTGGACGTCAAAACGACACACCACAGTACTAATCAGTGAAAAACATTTAATTCAGGTATAGTTAAGTGTAAGATGATATTTGATATAGGTACACGACTGCTTATATATGGCAATTTGTTTTTCAATTCTTTCTTTCTGACTTCTCTGACAGTGGGACAAATACCCCTCAGGGTGTCTGAATATTGGCACAGTAACAAAGTCATTGTTCCCACTGTGCAGAAGGACACACACACTGAGGATGACTTTCAGCTTTACAGAACTGTATCGTGAGTGTCAGCTCATTGTTTAGCTCAGCTTTCCTGTTTTTTGTTCACTCCCATCACTCTTAGTATCACTTTCAGCTGCAGCAGAGCTGTTTTCAGTGTTAAAGAACCAAAAAAAAAAACCCACTATATGCTTCCTGTTCAGCACCAAACAGACAGACAGAGGTAGAGAGTATAGCTGGTGAACACAGAGGATAATTTAACCACTAAATATTCAGATATTTCCCTCAGGAGTAAGTAGAGACCTGAAACAGAGCTGGAGGAGAGTGAATATTGGACTTGCATTAATCAGGTAGACACACTTGAGTCCAAATGAATGACAATCACGCTGCTCCGTAACTGCTGGACATGTAAATAAGCAACTGATTGCTGTGAATGAGCAACAGTTCACAATTTCAGCTTAAAAACAATAATAATAATAAAAAAAATGTTGTGGGTTGAAGTAAACTGAAAAAATCCTGAAGCAATATTATCAGCTTGTTCTGCTGATAAATGAACACAGTATGTAGTACTGTAATGGAGAACAATAGTAATGCTTCTATAATAAATATGTAAGTGGCATTTTGTAACTAGTTTTAATACATTTTACTGTTACAGTTACTGTTACAATATGGCACGTTTGTTTGTTACTTGGTAAATGATTTCCTGATTGATGAAGGTTGGGGCGGCACGGTGGTGTAGTGGTTAGCACTGTCGCCTCACAGCAAGAAGGTACTGGGTTCGATTCCCGGCCTGGGGCCTTTCTGTGTGGAGTTTGCATGTTCTCCCTGTGTCTGTGTGGGTTCTCTCTGGTACTCCGGCTTCCTCCCACCATCCAAAAACATGCATGGGGATTAGGTTAATTGGCTAATTTAAATTGACCGTAGGTGTGAGTGTGAGTGGTTGTCTGTCTCTGTGTGTCCTGTGATGAACTGGAGACTTGTCCAGGGTGTACCCTGCCTTTTACCCTAAGACAGCTGGGATAGGCTCCAGCCCCCCGCGACCCTATGAGAGGATAAGCGGTAGATAATGGATGGATGGATTGCAGTGACTGGGCTTTCTTTTGTTTGTTTGATGTTTGGCTCACACATTTCCCATGAATTCTCTGTTGCTGTTGTTTTTGGGTATTTCTTTTTGTAACAATGTACAGGAGGTTTCCTAGAAAAAAGTAACACTGTATTATTAGCTTTGTGGATTTGTAAACATGATTGGTGTCCTGCACACAGCCCATTTACATCATGATTTCACATTTTCATTAACCTTTTAACATACTTTCATTCACTCAGCTGCAGAATTCTTGTTCTACTATTTACTGCCTCACTCAGTCATTGTGGATCTCATATCCATGTTTTCACAGACATAAGCTGCTTGTCATAAGAACAGGTTGTCTGCTACAAGTGCTTTCATTTTGTATACTGTACATTAAGAATTATTGAGCTGCGCCAGCCTGCAGGTGTGTAGCTCAACAATGAACTTTTTTGCACTGATTAATCCACAGGTCATCCTTCACTGAAAACCATTCCCCTTTTTTTAAAAACCTATCAAAGTAGATCCAGAAAAATCAAAGTTTTAGATGAGATGAGATATTATCCAGGTCTGATAATGAAGTTACTATTATGATGGGATTTAATGAATGGGAAGATGACTGGTTGAGGCGTTTATACTGCAGCTTTGTTTATGTGACCATTGCTTTAATCTGATTTAAATTGTCAGTGAATGTAAGTGCAGAAATCTGCAGTGTATCGCTGCACCTTGTTGTACCTCCCAGAGACTTTTCTCCTCCCTCAGGTTCAGTCAGGGTGGAATATGACGGTGCATAATATTTTTGCGGATTTAGCTTTTTCTTTTTTTGCTGTTGTTTTTTTTTTTTTATAGTTTTTTCATCCCTGTGTGAGAAGCCAGGAGCTGTTGATGGGCCAATCTCTGTGTAAATTGATGGGAAAAGCAATGGAGGACGTGGGGGTGCCGAGGGTGTGTGTGTGTGTGTGTGAGCGCACTAGAAGTGGGGGTTGCGAGTTGCTGGGGCGTAAAAAGTCCACTACTATTTGTCACAGTCGACTGTGTGCCTGGCTGTCAGTGGCATCCGCCTCTACATGCCGCAGCAAAGGCCTCTGGGAGCCCAGGGTCTCACTGCGTGCATCTGCCAGGCAGGCCCCTGGATGCTTGTTGCTCCCCTGCATGGGAATGTGTGTGTGTGTGTGTGTGTGTGTGTGTGTGTGTTAATCATGGCAATGGTTCAAGAGAGGAAGCTGTGCCTTAACTATGAATCTGTGCTGACCCAGGAGAGGGTCAGCAGACGGCTACGACCTGCAAGTCGAGGTTCATGTAATCAGCAGAGGTAACTTCTCTGCGAGCTGCTGTCACTATTAGCTGTGCAGTGTTATTTAATGGACCACACTGACTCAGCAGTAGTTAGTTATCTGACCATGACCTATACAAGTCTTGTTTCTTCGCTCCTCTATTCTGGTTAACTGAATATACACTATACTGCCAAAAGTATTCGCTCACCCATCCAAATAATCAGAATCAGGTGTTCCAATCACTTCCATGGCCACAGGTGTATAAAATCAAGCACCTAGGCATGCAGACTGCTTTTACAAACATTTGTGAAAGAATGGGTCGCTCTCAGGAGCTCAGTGAATTCCAGCGTGGAACTGTGATAGGATGCCACCTGTGCAACAAATCCAGTCCTGAAATTTCCTCACTCCTAAATATTCCACAGTCAACTGTCAGCTGTATTATAAGAACGTGGAAGTGTTTGGGAACGACAGCAACTCAGCCACGAAGTGGTAGGCCATGTAAACTGATGGAGCGGGGTCAGCGGATGCTGAGGCGAATAGTGCAAAGAGGTCGCCAACTTTCTGCAGAGTCAATCACTACAGACCTCCAAACTTCATGTGGCCTTCAGATTAGCTCAAGAACAGTGCACAGAGAGCTTCATGGAATGGGTTTCCATGGCCGAGCAGCTGCATCCAAGCCATACATCACCAAGTGCAATGCAAAGCGTTGGATGCAGTGGTCTAAAACAGCCGCCACTGGACTCTAGAGCAGTGGAGACGCGTTCTCTGGAGTGACGAATCACGCTTCTCCATCTGGCAATCTGATGAACAAGTCTGGGTTTGGAGGTTGCCAGGAGAACAATACTTGTTGGACTGCATTGTGCCAAGTGTAAAGTTTGGTGGAGGGGGGATTATGGTGTGGGGTTGTTTTTCAGGAGCTGGGCTTGGCCCCTTAGTTCCAGTGAAAGGAACTCTGAATGCTTCAGCATACCAAGACATTTTGGACAATTCCATGCTCCAAACTTTGTGCGAACAGTTTGGAGCTGGCCCCTTCCTCTTCCAACATGACTGTGCACCAGTGCACAAAGCAAGGTCCATAAAGACATGGATGACAGAGTCTGGTGTGGATGAACTTGACTGGCCTGCACAGAGTCCTGACCTCAACCCGATAGAACACCTTTGGGATGAATTAGAGCAGAGACTGAGAGCCAGGTCTTCTCATCCAACATCAGTGTGTGTGACCTCACAAATACGCTTCTGGAAGAATGGTCAAAAATTCCCATAAACACACTCCTAAACCTTGTGGACAGCCTTCCCAGAAGAGTTGAAGCTGTTATAGCTGCAAAGGGTGGACTGACTTCATATTGAACCCTATGGATTAGGAATGGGATGTCACTAAAGTTCATATGTGAGTCAAGGCAGGTGAACGAATACTTTTGGCAATATAGTGTATATGTGGACAAAACAGAACAATGGAGGACGTCATCTCAGGCTTTGGGAAACACTGATCACCGTTTTCTGACATTTTATAGATGAAACAACAAATCAATTAATCAAAATAATAATCAACTGATTAGTCAACAAAATAATTGTTAGTGGCAGCCTTAAATATACGTCAATCATCATATTCTACATGGTCACCAGACATATTCAGTTTCAACAGGCCGCTGTTATGCCGTTCCTGTCCCCCCATTGGCTATTAAAACTATTCATCAATATCACTGAAACGTCACAGGTGCAGGTCATTTAAAGGGGAAGTGGAGTCATTTGGATTATTTCTGACAATATTTGAATGTGATGATATCCAGTTAACAAGAGTGAAGGGAGCACTGAAATACAACCAGTAAATGACACAGACTTGACCATTTCTCAAATAACAGACGTTTAAAGGAACGGTATGTAGGATGGTGGCCAAAACTGGTACTGTAATCACTTTCAAATTAGTGTAGAGCGGTGTCTCCCCTCTCCCTCTATCATGACTAGAGGTTGCCAGCTCGGCTGCAGGATCCCACAGGAACAGAAAGTGTTACAGTGAATGAAAAGCAGCCACCTTGGGCATCACCATGGACACTTAGAAGGAGTGAAATGTGCCGGAGGAGAACTGTGGAGGGATGTGGTAAAGAGAGTGGAGCTCTTGGGCGGTGGCCGGGGGTATGCGGTGATAGTGGACGATCGGGAGTGCAGCTGTCCGGCCGCTTTCAGCCATCGCCATCTTTCAAAGGCATCTCCTATACAAATCCTTGTTTTATTTCGGACTTTGTCACAACGTATTTCAGATTCATAATGAGGTCTTTTAGGTTTCGTAACGTTAGACATTATTTATCCGACACGTTCGTAGCTGCAGCTGTGGTAACTAGAGCAGAGCTGGCAACCCGGATGCTGACACACCACTGACTTGGTGATTGGGAGATAGGTGGAGGGTGGAGCATCAGACCAAAACACAACATGACAACATCAACATCAGTTGAGGGCTGCAACTTGGCTTTTTAAATGAGAATATCCTGGCTGGACTACTGTTGTCAGTGAAATAAGTATTTGAAATGAACATGATTTCTTAATGTCTGGTGACATATCAGGGCCATTTTATGATTAATTTAAATACATTTCTTACATATTGTACCTTTAATAAGATGGGCTACACTATTATTATTCTCATTTGAGTCACTTGAGAAAATTCAATCTGTTCAGAGACTCTACTTCCTGTGTAGTTTACTAAAAACCCCTAATGCCCACTATGTGGCCTTCACAGTGCCTGAACTAAAATTTATGATGTTGTCACATATGCATACATGCTTTGTTTTAGTTCAGGTGACCCACTGCTGAAAAAACACTTTGACGTATTATTATGTCGATGGCACTCAAGCGTCAGATTTTAAATTTTCTCCCTTTGCTGCAGAAAGCTTTCATACTTTACCTGGACAGATGTGTTATAGACTTCCACACTGTTCACCTTCTTCTAAGGAGGCTACTTTAACAACACTGACACATTGTCCATGTCAGTCTCAGATGGAAATATGAATGCAAAAGTAATAAAGTAATGAATGAATGAATTCCCCAACAGGATGAAGCAAACAGTGATCACAAGATGGGTCCAGGACGTCTTAGTCAAGCTGTCTCTTGCATTAAGGTTACATAACTGAGAGTGCAAAAGGATATATGTGTGTGTGTGTGTGTGTGTGTGTGTGTACAGGGGTGTTGTGAGCTCAGTTCATCTTATTCACAGTTGCATTCTGACGTTGCTTTTTTGAGGCTTATGGAGGTGGCAGATATCTTCAAAGAGTAGCGTTTTTAAAAGAGGGTTTTTTTTAGAATCATAAAATGCTTTGTTATCATTCATCAGCCACCCAAAGCGACCACAACAGACTGTAACCCAGGAGAGATTAAAGGACAGCTGAGTTGTGTCTAAATCTGGTCACATTGGTTGTATAAAATCTGAAAAAATGGTAATTTAATTTGTGGAAAGTGACATATTTATATATCTATTTTACAAATCTGATGAAATTAAAAAATGGTGGATTCATTAATTTGTTGTATGTTTTCAATAGCTATGTTTAATTTAAATGTCAATAAAGCCATCACTGTCTTTTCTGGTCTGTCGTGTATTCCTGAGGTTATTTGCTCCACAGGGAGGCATCTAGGACTGATGGTTTTAATTATGATCCACCACTGCTGGGACTTTTGCAGCTTGATAGCAGATCCTGTGGGTATTTCAAAAATCAATTTAACCTAAAATATAACTGAAATATAACTTTCTGTGTAACAACAAACTAGAGAGTTGTTCAGCATGACTGAAGTCCTTGCTGCTTTGTAGGTCAGCTCGGTCAGCTGTTCACGTCCCATTAACCTCAAACCTACGACAACAGCTCTTATGGTCGTAGTAATTCTTGGTCAATATATGACAGGAAAACTCTTGTGCCATGTGGCTGTGTGTGCAGCCAGGGAAGATCCATGTGATGGGTAATGTTGAGGGGGAAACATAACAAGGGTTTGTGTAAGTGTGTGTGTGAGAGAAAGAGTTTTTACATTTGGATGTAGTGGCAATCCAGTGTTTGGAAGCTCTGTGGAACCATGATCACATTTTCCCCAAATCCAATTTTATTTCATTCCTGGACTCCAAAACTGCACTCTGGCTTTGAACTATAGGCTTCTTCCAAACAACAACAGCTGTATTATTACTTTCCCTTTCCTCTCTCTTAAAATACATTCTTAAAAATTCTTCTCTGAGCCGACAGCATGCTTTCAGAAGAGACAAAGGAAGAGTTTGACCACTGATCTTCATTGGCAGATCTGAACATTGTAGACCTAATTGCTACTCACCAAAACCGTCTTGAGGCATCCAACTATCACCAGTTTTAACCTTCTTTTTCACAGTTAGAAGTATATGCCGACTCTGCATTTTCATCTCTAATTCTTCTGAAGCAGACCATTAAATTAGCTCAAAGAAATGACAAACAAGCAAGGTGTAGTTAAAAACTAAAAATACCATAAAATATAAACATATATAAAAAATATAGATTAAAGTTCCATCAACATGCTTATCTCATCTCCTCATCATGACTCCTGGATATATAAGGCAACAGAGCATCTCCAGAAGTGCAGCTCTGGTGGTCTGTTCCTGGTCTGCAGTGGTCAGGATCTATCAAACGTGGTCCAAGGAAGGACCAGTGGTGAACCAGAGACAGGGTCATGAGAGGACAAGGATCACTGATGCAGGTGAGGAGTGAAGGCTGGTCCTGGTGGTCTGATCCAACAGATCAGAGAAGTTAATGCTGCTGAACATAGAAAGGAGTCAGATACCACAGAGCAGAGCAGTTTGTTGGCTCTGGGGCTGTTTTGACAGAAAAAGGAGGATCACCACAGGTAGGTGGTCTTAATGTTATGTCTGATCGGTGTATATTCTTATTGATACTGTGATATCAATAAGTATTGATAGTGATCCACACAAAAACATGTTATGATAAGATCAAACTGCACCTGAGACATATCATGAAATCACAAATTAATTAATCCCTCCCCCACTATGACCACCATGTTCTGGTTCAACCTCCTCATATGTATAAATCCATGTGCAGTTTGTTTGTTGTTAGCTCTTCTGAGTGCTGCCTCCTCCCCCATGTTGGTTAGAAAAAGACTTTCTAGGAGAGTACATTGCATCGAATCATTCAGTTAACAGTAAAGTGACCTCACACACAGACATGCAGTGGATGTATGAACACAGCGCCTCAGGGAAGCTTGCAACAACATGTTTGTCGCACTGTACACACACATCGACATCCATGGACAGCTCATTATGATAATTCATTGGTCCTGAAATGAGAAAGTGCTGCTTGGATCCTGAGGCTGAGGGTGAGCATGCTTCTCTCTACAGCTTGATGTGACTTTTTTCTGATTATCTGTAAAACATTATGAAACTAGAACCAGCAGTTCAACCCCTAGAATATTTTGGGTCATTTTTGTCTGGAGGTTGGGATTTGTTCTCGTCTCGATCTGCTTTTGAATCTGCAAAACAAAATCCACTTCCTGCTCTTAGTCTCATATTTAACATTTAAAGTTCAGTTGATTCGAGAGTTTAATCGAAATTAAAAGGAAAAATCTTATCACAAGTAATGTTTCCTCTCATGATTCTGTACAGGAAGTGGGGAAAGGAAATGAGAAAGTCATGAAGCTTTTTCCAAATTAAAAGAAGCTGCAAGCTGACTTCACTTTGACATTTAGGAGTGAATCAAATTTCATGTTGTTACAACCGCTGCCCTCAAACTCACTGAGGAAAACTATGATCGTCTGCATACACACATTCATGTGAGCTGATCACCCAGCAGCCACACAGACATTCACACACACTTTAACCTCTCTGAGAGAGTGCTAGCATATTTAAATGACTGTAATGGATGGGAGCAGCCAAATAATGACATCTGTTTAATTTTCCCTAAGCCTGGGTGCTCAGATGTAGGTCACAGGGTGATTCATTGCAGAATCATCTTTGCAAAAATAAAAAAACAGACAACATGGAGATGTTAAGTGTGTGGGAGCTGCATAAGCCAGTGAAATGCCTCCTTCCATTGCCGTCTCTCTCTTGGTATCGCCTTCTGTCTCTCTCGGTCATTTTCATTCTGTTTGCAGCTCGACGCCTTCACCACTCGTTCACACGACTACGTGCAGTCATCCTATCTGCTTTGACAAGGAGGGTCTTGCCAGACGCTCATTTGGAAATGGGTTAGGGCTGCATCAGTGAGTCAATTGAGATGCATCTGAGGATGTTAGTTTCGCTCCAGGCCGCTGTAGGCTCGCGGGTAACGTGGCCGCAGCTTCGATCAGAACAGAGGCACTTTTCTATTCATTCGGACATGCTCATTAACGTCAGCCTGGCGTGACAGCGAGGTCAATCTGCAGCACTGTCTTCTACATGCTTTGCTCCCTGTTGTGCTATGCTGTCAAACAAGGATTTATATTCAAAGCAGTTGTGACAGCTGAACTTTTCGCCTGCAATAACATATACATACATAGGTGGTGTATTGTTGACGAATGTTGGAAATCTTGAGGTGAATATCGTCAAAATGAGGTGATGGGTGAAGCATTTGCAGGCTACTTTGCACTATAAAAGCTCTTTCTCTGTTGTTATACGACACAGCATACAGTACGTACACAGCCACTGTAGTTGTGGACTGGGCCGATTTACTCCCAGGGCAGTTTTATCAGGTTGAGTGGCAAGCAGTGATATAACTAGACGCCGACGTCACAAACTAACTCTCAGTGGCAGAGAGGAAAGCCTTCACATGAAGCCCTGGAGCTGGATGGGCCGTAAAAAAAACACGACTTTGGGATGAAATTTGGGGTAGCCAATAAATGTGTAGGATGGTATTAATACGCTATTATATTATTTCTGAAATAAAAAAAGTCTTGATTTGCAGTCTTTCTTTGTTTTACATCAACTAAATTCCTCTGTTGTTCAGACACAATAGCTTGAGGTGTTTCTTGGTAATTTCATTATTTACATATTTTATATGAGTTACAGACTCATTATGTACTGAGCATGATTTTTTTCTGTTGGTCTGTGTACCTTGCC
This sequence comes from Synanceia verrucosa, assembly GCA_029721515.1. NCBI lineage: Eukaryota > Metazoa > Chordata > Actinopteri > Perciformes > Synanceiidae > Synanceia > Synanceia verrucosa. The sequence goes on from CM056549.1 coordinate 25,732,370, forward strand.
TTTCACTGTAAGGCAGCTGGGATAGGCTCTAGCCCCCTGTGATCCTATGAGAGGATAAGCAGTATGGATGAATGGATGAAAATAAATATTTAACCTTCAAAGACACAGCGAAATAAGAAAAATCTGTGTTGCTTAATGATCAGTTATCTCTTAGTATGCCAAATAGACTGATCAGTCATAACATTATGACCACTGACAGGTGAAGTGAATAACACTGATTATCTCTTCATCATGGGTCCTGGATATATAAGGCATCAAATGAACATTTAGTCCTCACAGTTGATGTTAGAAGTAGCAAAATGTTCCAGCATCAGGATTTGAGTGAGTTTGACAACAAGAAGAAAAACAGTGATGTCTAGAGGACTGGATCAGAGCATCTGCAGGTGTTCCTGGTCTGCAGTGGTCAGGATCTATCAAAAGTAGTCCAAGGAAGGACCAGTGGTGAACCAGACACAGGGTCATGAGAGGACAAGGATCACTGATGCAGGTGTGGAGTGAAGGCTGGTCCTGATGGTCTGATCCTACAGATGAGCTACAGGAGCTCAAATTATTTTGTCTGATCAGTGTACATGTCACCAAATGATTTCTGATCATATAGGTTCCTGAACTCTGGGGTATACGTGTAAATTTTTCAAATCAAACAGGATTTGGAGCCGTCACAATGGAGCAAAGTGGGTGAGCTCCTCTACAGACTTTCACACAACTCATGCAGCATAATCCAAATCCTATTTATCCACTCGTTTACTCATTACTTCCCAAACACACATGTTCACCAGAATCTCTCTTGTAAAAGCACTTCCTCTACTAACACTAAGGCTTGATCATATTGCACAAGTTGTGGAAAGTTGTGGTTTTATAAACAATTTGTGTTATTATTATTGTTATTATTATTATTATTATTATTATTACTATTATTATTATTATTATTGTTATTATTATTATTATTATTATTACTATTATCTTGCTGGGGACTGAGGTAGCTTCTTGCCAAATTGTGAATTTGGTAAATTGTTTTCGTTATAAAAATGAGAAACATTTATAACCTTTACAGATTTTAATTCCTTCTCAGGAGAGTTTGTACTTTGTGATATTGGGCTATACAAATGAAACTGACTTAACCTGACTCCTCTATATTACACTTTTATACACTAACAGCGAACAAAAAAATGCAAAACATCACTGTGAAATTGAAAATACAAAATGGTTTTTACCTTGTAGTAAATGGACTAAAACATGCAAACAAATCATATGGTCCATTCATTTTTCTTTTTTCAGGAGCAATATGGTCCAAAGACAAGAATCAGTCTTGAGCTGTCTACTAGCACCATATTAAATCACAGTGTGTGTATTTCTGGATATTGTGGCTACTTAGTAAGTGAAATTGTACGTTTTTTGCCTTCAGGAATTACAAATGAATCTGTTCGGGGGTCTAATGATGATGAGGAATTTAGAGATCCACTTTATTGATTGCTTCTTGGCATCTCTTTGAAATACTGCTGATATTCAGACTGAAAGCAGTTAGACTGCTGTATGAAAATAGATGACTGAAATACAAAAGAAGCTGAGTTACATGTGCTTCTCTCTCACAAATTTGACTTTTTCCCATCATGAGCAATAGGTTGGCATTTTTCAGTCCATATCATCAACATCAACAACCACTCAGTGTGTTGCATCATGAGTCAGTTTTTCGACAGAGATCAAAGAGCTCTGTTCACAGACTGATCAGACTTCTTACTGCTGGACATCTGCTTTCTATCACTGCAGCCCACCCTTCTTCCCTCTCTATTTTTTTGGGGGTGTTGAACATCATGTTATACACAATATTACAGACTGATGGGCCATTTTTATCCTGCTATGATCAAATTAATCTGGATGGGTCTGAAACAATGAATGATGATATAACAATCTGGGCACCGGCCACGAGTTGTTCCAAAAATCAATTGGTATTTGGCCAGAATAAACGCCTGCACAGAGAATCCAATGTGGTGTGACGGGACACTTCTGAGTTAACAGGCCACTGAAGCGACACTGCAGGGGAAGCTGTGTTCTTGTTGAGGTGTGTTAATTGTGAGGTTGTATTTTGATAAATAGTAAACACATGCATGTGTGCACTAAGTGTTAATGATGGCATCATTCTCTAATGCAATATGTTAACTCTGGATTTGTTGTGTACAGTGGAGTTTTTCTTTTGCTTAAAGTGGCAGGAAAGTGTGATAAGTTGGCGCCTTGCATAGCAGCTGCTACCATCAGTGTATGAATGTGTAAGGTGTGTGTGAATGGGGCAAATGGAGTGTAAAGTGCTTTGACTGGTCCAGCTAGAGAGGTGCTTTATTAAAACGTTCACCATTCATATCCATATATCTATCTGTTATCTTGTTAAAGGAAACCAAGATTTATTGAGGTTACCTTAGAATTACACAATGATCCCAGTTAGGTATACAGCTTATTAATTCAACACTGGCATCAGATCATGATACCCAAAGCCCAAATCACCAGTACCTGGACTCAAAAATATGACTGGTTCATTCCTAGTGAAAATTGACCAGAAAAGCAAAGTGATTTGCTTTTGCTTTGTGTTCAGTTATTCTTATTAGACCTTTGATTAAGTTGATACTGGGCGGAGCTGTGATGACAAGCACATAAGGCCATTAAACTCCATTTAGGAATCATAAAGCTGTTCGTTATCCCGCCCTAACAGACAACGACTGTGTCATTTGTTTGAAAATAAAAAACTTAACAGATGATACTGGGTTTTTGGCAGAGACACATCACAACCAATAGCACTGCCTTGCAAAGTGAGTTGCAACTTTTTATGTACTAGTTTGTATTAGTTTCTACTCATATTCGTATCGTTCAGTTTAAGGTCACAGACAGAGCAGTAAGCGAACGCATCGTTTGAGAATGTGTAACAGTAATGCTGCATTCAAACGTCGATACATAGTGTGTCATTAGGGTAATTATTGACTGTTCTGGCTACACAATCATTTTCTAGCGTAACCACAGTACAACACATGGTTTCCATGGAAACGTGAGGAGAGTTTGTCTCCAGAGTGAAGAACAGCTTTGTTGGCAGTGGACTGTGGTTGTCAACATCTCTGTGCTTCTGTTTCTGTGGGAATCATAAAAGCACAGCTGGCTTTCACATGGTTGTCGCTTGTTTTGAGTTGGAGGATATTTGCATAAAATTCACTCCGTTCACAACTTTTCCCACTTTAGTGTTGCCGGGCATCTTTTTTTTTTGTATATCCAGCTAAGCTGTCTGTATGTGTTTAAGTTCAGTACAAAACTAGCCTCTACAAACACTGTTTATAAAGTGAATATATAACAGTCTGTTATTTCTGACTTTTATCACGTCATGTTTCTGTGTCTTTAGAGGGGTTTTGTAAACAAGTAACATGTTTTGTATTTTTCACAAAGCGTGAACTTTTATAGGAAGCTGTATGACATAGTGTGTATGAAATCCTCCACTAACAGTAACCACATCTTGTCTGCAGATGTAATGTCAATTTAACCCTGGGCTTCCTGCCTCCTCAGTTGATAACCACTGACATGAGTTATACACATGTTTACAATTATGATTTTGGATCAGTGAATCACTGCACTGTTTGAGCAGTAAATGTGAGCATTTTGGGCAATATTTCACCAAATCGTCTTTGGCATTCTGATTGCACCACCAACTTACTGACACAGAAAACTTGCTGTTTCTAGAGCACAGTACTGGAGGCACTGGATGTTTTCTTTTCTCACTTGTGGATGGCTGGTTCTTTTGAGTGCACATATACAAAACAAAATGTTTTCCAAATATATAAAAGAGCAAGTAAGACATCTGATTTTAATTTGATATTGATTTTCACGAGTGATTGACGGCTGCTCAGAGATGACAAGGCTCCAGCTCGACTCTGATTTTATTTGAGTTACTCCTGTGTGTGTGTGTGTGTGTGTCAAGATATTATTTTTTAATCATATCTGCTGTCTACTACCCACTATAATTCTTCTTTTTTTTTGCATGCCAGCACAGTGCATTGGTTCACTGTGTTTTTGCCCTCAAAGCCGTTGCACATCATCTTGTCTGTAAAAATAAACTTGAGATGGAAAAAGCTGCAGCACTGAGGCTGCCAAAAATACTTGATGTACGACAGAAGAAGTGTTGCTCTGTGTCGGTCAGGTGTTGGACTGAACCAAGGAGTGACATTATGCACTGCATGAGTCAGAAGACTCAAACCGAACGATGGCATAAAGACACCGACAGCCCTTCAGCCAGACAGCTGGAGGTGCTGTGTCCCGCCTCACTGTGCGACACTTGGGCGGACTCTGACAGAGAAATGACCGGACGTGATTAACAGCTTGTCATGCTGATTCTGGGGCATGTGAGGCGCCGCCGGCGCCTCCAGGGCGACTCGCTGCACAGCAGGAGACTTTGGTGACATGTACAGTACTTTGACGAGACACAAGTTGACTCTGGAGAATAATTTCACATGAACATTTTGAATATGATGAAATAATACGGAAAACAATTTTTCTCTTGCTTAACCACAAACACATAGGGGCTCTGTCAGGCACCTGAGGCATCTTTGACCCATATAACAACTGCAGATCCAGACAGGAAGTCATCGTCTTTTTCCTGCAGTGCATTCTCACTTTGTGTTCTTTTGGATCAATATTTTCCTACTTTTTATTTAGGACTTCATTATTCCCCATTCCATAAAAATGATTGGCTGCATTTCTAAGCATGCAACCAGATGAAACAAAACTCCACTCAGGTGCCAAACTGAGTAGACTTCAGAGCGCTGTCAAATTTCATTGTTTATGTGAGCTATTTGGAGCATTTTTATAGCATTTGGAGTGGTTTGTGAGCGTGAGGAAAAGGAGCAGCAGTGCATTCACATGTTTACAGATGTGGCTAAATGACGTCAGGATTTCAGCTGCCAGTTTCCAAAATATCCACATCTTTTTTCCACCTAGAACTCACCAATATCTGTGTGAAAATGGAAATGGTTCGATGTTGTTCTTCACTGTTGCTGGATTAACCCCACATCTGAAACGGTGTATCACAGTAGATCTCTGAATCCACCAGTTAATCAAATGAGTATGATTTACTTTAAGAACATCACCATCTGTTTGATCATCTGCTGTTTCAATCCAAACACAGTGATTTATCAGACCAACTCTCCTTTTGAAGAATGAATTGGAAATTTGTCCTCGGCCATGTTTGGGACTTTTTACCAGTAGGGTCTGTGGCGGTTGTTATTTTAAAAGCTTTGGTTTCCCATGTCACGCACATACAGAGGTCCTAGAGCCAAAACACTACACATGGAGGCATCCACCTGCAGGTGATCCAGGATCATCCCACTGTCACTACACACTAGTTACCCCTCTGTGATTGTTCTGCTGGTTCAAAACAGCAAACGAAGGCTGTTGTTGTAGTTGGGGGAAGAAAGAACAGGGACTTAGTCACGCTGCAGAAATAGTACCTAAGGGGAATCCACTTCGTCCAACCGGCCGCTCAGCTTCAGTGTGTTAAGAGATGAGGAGGATGAGTAAGTTTGATGGGCTTTCACAGTAGATTCCTTTAGTTCTCTTGCTTCAAGAATATCCTCAAAATATTTATTGTTTTGGAAGACAAACTCTTTGGTAAGCATTTACATCTTTGTGGCAGAGGTGGAACGTCAGTGAGAGTCAAAATGAAACCAGAACTTCTCGGCTCTGTTCCAGCACTTTTGTAATCATGCTGATAATTAAAAATATAGCATCAGAGCATCAGGGTTCTCTCCTTATGTTTAGCTATGGATGGTTGTTTTCTAATGCTATTTGTTCAATAGTTGTGTGTTTTTAGAGGGTATTTCCCATAATCCCTAGGCATTTGTGGGCTCAACGTCTCAGCTCGACAGCTGAGGCTGAGAGCTCGACTTCCCTTGAAATAATCAATCAATAATAGATCTTGAAATCAGATTTTCCTCTCAAACCAATTTGATTATTTTATATCATTTTGCATAAATTTGCATAAATATAAATATACTCATGATAATGTAATAATAATTCAACTTGCCCAGCCCTCGTAGTATCGCAATGGAAAGCACTCCATTACTGTGACACTACATTATAATAATGTGCCCTAGCTGTTTCAAAGTCTAACTAAAAAGCTAGTTAAAGGAACCGTATCGTATCACTGTCACTCTATTAAGATATTTTTAATTGTTTCACATAAATCAAAAGGATTATATGAACCACCACAGTTTGCAAAAATTCCTTAAAATCATTTTTAGATTATAATGTATTGTTTATTGAGTTCTAGAGATGTTTTACCTTTCATCGATATTACTGTAGAAAAAGTAAAGTACCAGCAGGTCTAAACTAAAATTTTACCTTACTTCCCACCTTCTCCCTCCCAGACCACAGAGAAATGCTTCCACCTCATATTTATTGCCTCATTATTGACTCAAATCACCATCCTAGATGTTGTTTTTACCATGTTGAAAACAACATACCAAATGGTAGACATTAGCAGAGTTGTTTTGCTCTGACGACTCTTGTCAGGCGCCCCGGTGCTGGACGGCAAGCCAGCCAGCATCCTATTGAGCAGGGGAGGCAGGTCCATTCATCACTGGCTGGTGTAGTTCCCTCAGCACATGATACGTTGGCAGCTGACAGATGTGGGTCAGTTTTATCGGCCAGAATGAGAGAGGCCGTCGGTGGCACCATGAATCTGATGTTGGAGGAATCATGGTTCCCCCTAAAACAAAGTTTCACTGTGTGAACAGTTTATATGATAACTGAGGATCCGTTTCTCAGCTCACATCTCTCAGGTCCTTTTTAGACATTTTGACACAAAAGGTACAGGTGTCTGTTCTTCAGCTACTTTCCTGCTATGACAAGTCAAATGTCTGGTGGGAAAAGGACCTGTGAAGACATCACTGTCAAATGGCACATACTGCACTCTCTGGGTAGCAGTGGCATCATTAGGCCTATTTTAGGGGGGCTAAAGCCCCCTTAAAATATTCTTAAGCCCCTCTAAATAATTTGATGTTGGTTTATGTCATTTTTTAATATATAAAGTGGCAACAAATTAAACATAAAGTGGCCAGAATATGAGCTTAACTAAATAATTATATAACTTTGCATTATTCATAAATCACTTAAATATCATGGCCCCCTATTGACGGTCCTGCTGGGTAGTAATGTTTTATGAGGTGTTTTTATTGAAATTTAAGACAACACAGTGGGAGTGGGTGAAGCAGACTGGAGATATGCATGTTCACATGTGCCTGTTTTCAGTTTGTTAACATGATGTTAAATATCATATATGTCCAGTCTGAGGCATTGCAATGAGTAGCAGCATGACTCAGCTGAAAGAAATAAAGCTGAATGAATCTGTTTCACACACAGAACCACTATTTTTAATATTCTTCTCACCATCTTGTTCTTGGTGCTGATGTAGAAGCTCAGTTAATTTGATTTAGTTATTTCAATGAATTAATGTTTAATTTGGCTCACTTTATAGCTAATTTCAATCATGTTTCCTGCCGTTTTATTCTCTTGCCATTTAGAAGGACATGCTGGTTTCATGTTGTGTGGAGGGTTTCAGTGATCTGGATGACAACAGCGATCCCAGATGTAACAGAGAGCGAGCAGCAGCAGCACTGTTGCATTTCTGACGAGCTGCTCTGTTGTTTTGGTTAGTTAAACAGAGCTGAAGAAAGTTTGGAGGCACAAAGCAAGATTTGTGTGAAAATGTTGTGTTGCTTTATGCAGCAAAGAGGATGTTGATGTTGACCTGTGTGATGCTGCAGTCATTACTTTGTGTGGGAAAGCCTGGCTGCTGTAAACCCGTTCAAACTCAAAGCCTATTAGTGACATTGCATTTTCCCCATTGATGAGTTTTGGCTTTTGTTAACTGCAGCTAATTCGTCCTTTGTGTGCAAGCTAAAGACACACAAAGTACACAACGTACACAATGCAGACTCACAGATTATCCCTCATTTCTGCAGGATGACAGCTGTCCCTTTACAAGAAGTAAAACAAGTGAGAACATGTTGCAACCACACAACCATGAACCTCTGTGTTTCAGTTGCAGTTTGTATTTGCTGGATGGATGTTTGTGTCTTTTTATGATTGGGGTGTTTGAGATATGAGCTACTGATGATTAAATGTTGCTGATAAGCTGAATAAATACTTAATTCCACAGAGTCTCATACCCTCCAGTGTAATACAGTGAATCTCCACAAGTCCTCCAAAGAAGCACTTCATGCTCAGGTGCGTGATGTAGTCTTGTGGGACTTTAAGTCCTTCCTGACCTAGTATTCTAAGACAGAAAAATATTATACACTTATAATAAAGTTGCTGAATGTTAAAATGCACACTGGAATAAACACAAACCCATTTTGTTTCTGTCCTCTTAGGTCTTTGCACTTAGTGTTCAGGGATGCTGAGAGAAGCAGTAGGTGCTCATTTCCTCTGAAATCAAGCCTTTTGATTTCCTCTTTGCTGCTCAGGCCCACCGTGAGTTGAATTTAAGGACGCTAACTGAATGGCCACCATGGGATGTGACGTGATGAGCTCACAGTGAAGCAGTATTATTACACTCTTTGCTTAAATTGAAGTGTTGAAGAGCTGAATGGTGCCTTAGTTTGAAAAAGTCTTGACTAGCCCTAATTTACTCACTGAGTGCCAGACGTTTTTAAAAATCAAAAGTGTCTTGTGCCAGCGTTTTTGCCCATTTTTCAGTCATATTTCAAGACCCACAGAATATTTTGTACTGTGTCTCTGAGAAGCTCAAATGAAAGAAGAGTTGCTCTATTTTATCAAGAAAAAAAACATTTGTTTACCCTTCCTTCCCTTCTTATTTTGTGTGGAGGAGAGTAAAGGCCACTTTCACCAAAATCACCACGTTTTGTCCAGAATCTGTTTGTTTTGCTCTCTATGTCCCAGCTACAAATCACAGAAGCCCCAACATTACTCACAGGCTATGGGACCCACTGCAAAAAAAGACCCAAAACACTTTGACGTTGTATTACATCAATGGCACTCAAAGAGTTAAGATCTGTCCACTGGAGCGCTCTGAGCAGATCTTTTCTGTCTTTATATTATTTCTGTCTTTGTGAAACCGGCCCAGGGAGGTCAGTGTCCTATATTGTAGGTAGATGTAAACAGGCTTTGAAAGACCTGCTTCTTCTCTCAGTCGGTCCCCCCAAAAAATGATGAATGCGAACAGATGCCTGCATTTCACTCAAGCTTGTAGATATTTGTTGACGTGAAAATCCCTCCCAGGAGCAGAAATCAGACTGCAGCAGGAAGAAAGAGCTGCCTGCTAGGTTTATCTCCAGTTAAGTGGTAGGGCTGGGTATTACAGTAGTACTTGATATCTTTAAAGCTTATATGTGTAACTTTTTCACGTTCATTGTTTTTCATTGCTAATGGGTGAAAGGATCATTATGTAAATACAAGACTATCACCAACTTTCTTGGTTGTCAACAACATCCTGCGGCTTATTACTCCATGTAAAGGACTTGGGACGTTGTTTTTAGTGAAAATCCAAAGGATCTGATGTTTATGCACAGCACCTGGCCTTAGACATGGAGTCCGCTAACAACAAACTGGCATCAGCACCTGCAACACATTCACACATGCTGGGCACGTTTTACAGTGGCTGACCACTGTGACCCCCAGATTTAGGGTTTGAGTCTCCTCAGTGGTTAGGGTCCGTCTCAGGAGCTGGGGTCCGCTATCCTCCTGGGGAATTCTTGTATAATTTTTGGCCTGGTAATATTAAATTCAGTATTGCTGTATTTTTATTTAGCTGTTGTTATGTAACTGGTATGCTTTTTTTTTAAATGACACCATGTCCTAGTACAGTAAGTGGGTGTCACTGGTTATGCAGTTATCACTGGGGAAAACAATAGCATCAGCTCCTGTGATGTTACTGTTGCCATGTTGATGCTGGCTCTGCTGATTACAGTAGGATTAGTGAGTAGCTTATTAATTTATAGAAATAAATTACTCATATACATTACTTACTTGCAGGCTACCCTGTGAGGGTTTAAAAATGATGAGCATCATGTATAACTCTGTGGCATGCAGTAGGTTTAGTATTGGACGCTGGACAATCAAGGCTCTGCATTTCTGCTTCATGATGAGGTCTCATGAAGCAGCAAAGGCTCGACTCAGAGCAGCTCTTTTTTCATGTGGCTTCACTGAAATGGCTCAAGTGCCACATTTTCCAAACTATTTATGTGGCCATTTTGTGGTTGGGTGTGACAGCTTCCCAATACAAGAAAGGAAAAAAAGAGCTGTTTGTGGTACTGGGTACATTTTAGACCTACTGCTCCACTCTGCACTATCCAGTCTATGCATGCTTTAATTTCACCTCTTTTATATATTATTTTACATTATTTTATTTTACATATTTTACATGTACTGTAAAAAGCAGACATGAAAGAGTCAATGCTTTTTCATAATTTGAAATGCATGACAGTATATCATATGAATATGATGAAATTCAGTGTATCAAACTTTTGCACTACTTTTAATACTTTTTATCTCCCTCTGTAGGGATCACTCTTCCTCCACTCACAGACATTCATGCTGGCTGACTCGTCAGGAGAGCCAGCAGCATCATAAAGGACAGCACACACCCTGGACATCACCTGTTCTCCCCCCTCCCCTCTGGAAAAAGACAGTGGACCTTCTTCAAGTCAAACAGACTTGAAGAACAGTTTTTTCCCACAGGCTGTAAAAGTTGTGTCCTCCTCTCCACTCCTACCTACCTGTCCACCGGTCTAAGCTGGAAACTTTGGAGCCTCACATCCTGCCACACAAACTCTATCTGACTGCACTCAATGCTGTTTGCATCTGTTTGTGCACATCTGTATCCTGACAAGCTAGACTTAAACATCAAATGTGTAGTGTGGGGACAGTCAATAGGCAGATTGAAGCCTGTGGGTGGGACCAACTGTTGTTGTTCAAACTGTCTCTGCACGTAATAGGTCATCACCTATTGACCAATCAGAGCAACGGACAATGTGACGTGTTCTTTTTAGTGGAGCCAGTTGGTGTATTAGACTTTTGCCGTAGCCGGTTGGCCAAACAGCAAATCCATCCTTCTTTAAAATGAATGACTTGAGTGCTTCTTTCTGCTGAACTTTCAAAGAAAATCCCAAGTCGAACTCTTCCAAAATCAATGATAGAGCCGATTCAAAGGACCGCTGTTCATTAGACACAGCTATCTTGGTTGTTTTTATCTCCAGCGTCATGCAGCCCTGTCGTCATTCTGCTACATCCACCCCAACGACTATAACTGTAAATAGCTGTAAATAGTCATCATATTCTCTTCCAAATATTACCAACTGTAGTGTGCACATATTCATCCCAAACTTACGTAATTTTTTTATTATTTTTAATACCATTTTTATTCTATTCTATTTTTCACGCTATATATACTGTCTGTTTCATGTTTGTGTCATGCCAGTAAATTGAAAGAGTTTGACAACAATGACAATAAAGTTCTATTCCATTTTAAAACAAATCGAAAACCTTTATTGTCATTATAACAGTGAGTACAACTAAATTGGGAGCGCTGCTGCTTTGGTACTTTACAACAAATTAAAGAACAATGGTAGTAGTTAAATCAATTTGATTCTCAGTGCTTTACATCACCCACATTTATTTAAATGTCCTATACATACACTGCCTTTAAAGTGTGCTATATAATCCCTTTGATGATTCCTATGGAATTTAGATGAACCATCACACACCAAGTGAGATGACAAAAGAGCTGAAGCTTTGAACACATACAGTACCTTCTAACCAGAATAAGTGAAGACCTCATTAGACGGTCCATGTATAAAGCAGCAGAGACATTAATTCTTCTGCGGAGTCAGTCTGGGGACCTGGACGAGCACGCCATCACTACGTCCTGCCAGTCCTTCTCCTCTGATGATCAATAGCAGCGAGCAGAAGGCAGCTAGAAGCTCGCTTCGCAAAACTTTTGTAGCGTGCCAACTCATTTCGGTTGGCGCTCCTCGATTTGTCTTTAATCTCACTGGCCTTTGCAAAATCCTCTTCATCACTGATAAAATAAACAGTCTGCTGATAAATAGTAAGCCTGCACAATAAAAATTAGGACATTCTGGATACCTCTGGAGGTTATTCATAGATAAATGCAAAAAGAAATCACTGATTTAGCTAATGCAAATACAAACATAAAACACATGACATAAACTCTGCAGTGCTTCTCCAGGTCACCCCTCCCTGTCCAGTATCTTTTGTGCATGTGCTCAGATTCATAAAAAAAATAAGATGAGATGAAACTGTATTGATCCGTGTGGAGAAATTCTGCCACTGCAGCAGCAAAGAAATGTGTTTCAGCAAGGGAAAAGGAAACCGAACACAAGAGCACAACTAGAATATAAATAAATATCAAATAAAATGGAAGAAAGCAGTGCATGCAGAATATAAACATTTCTGGGGATACACTTACACTACACTACATTTAGCAATCTCAAAAATGAGATTTCTAATATCAATGAAATTACAGTACTTTACAGTAGCAGCCATTTACATAATTATTATGTCTTTTATTTGAAATAAAAGTTTTGTATAAAAGGAATGTATCTTTCAGTTTGTCGGTGAAGTCAGAGGTTTTCAATAAACATTGTCAGCTTCATAGCAAAAAATACAGAAAGAAATTAAGAAAAGTGAAGGAAAAGCAAAAATGTGCACACTGCAATAAGAGTTTAGCCAAAATGCATACATTTGTTTATGTGCCAAAGCTTCCAGGCAGCTCACTTGGTGTGTATTGCTGTTTGGTTTTGTCTGTTCTCTGCAGGTATACCGCTCCCTGCTCACCATCTCCTTCTCCTTCTCTCTCTCTCTCGCTCTCTCTCTCTCTCCCTGCATCACCACGTTCTGCCTGAACAAGAGGAGGATGATAGTGAGTATGTCATCCTCTCTGTTATCTCTGCAGGAGGGTGTAAGCATGAACAGAGGGACTTTGTGTCCCTCACAGCTTCAACACCACTGGAAAGAAACCTCTGTATTACACCTATATTGAAGTGTCATTCAAGTGCTGTGTCCTTTATTAGAGGTTTGAATGAGTCACAGTGGTTTTTGATCCAGTTTTTTTCCCATGTCACTGCTGGTGTACACTGTACCAGCAGCAGACCTGTGGACCTGCTGAGGGGTTTCAGCTGTACAGTGAACTGGATCACAGTCCAGTGAAGGATTTTCCTCCTTGAGAACAACAGCAAAAAGAACGTTTCACGTTGTATTGTAATTGACTTTTACTGGATTTTTTAGGCTGATATTGGTGTTTGAGAGTTTCAAAATTCAGATATCTCTGCCAGCAGTATTATTTCCAAACAAGCACTAAGAATGTTACGAGAACCAAAACTTTGGCACCAAGTCGATTCTGTTTTTTCTACTGTACTGTATCCTCACAGCCTGACATTAAATTTGATTTGGCATACAGTAAACTCATTATCGACATGTCCAGGGAACACAACCTGTTTTATATAGCGAACAACAAATCTGTGTTGAAATCATCAGGAAGAGAGCTCATTAATGTTAGACGGACTGTGCTGCTTACCGAATGCTAACAGCTAAAAGCTAACAGCTAATGTTAATTAGCACTCCTTCTGCAAATTTCAACAGGGTAGGTGCCATTGATTTATATTATGTTGTTTTCGGGCTCAATTAGGTATTTTGGACAAAAGTAAATTCAGTAGCTCAGTCTGTAGTGACTTGGGCTGGGAATCGGAGGGTCGCCAGTTCAAGTCCAGGTTGGACCAAAATGTGGAGAGTGGACTGGTAGCTGGAGAGGTGCCAGTTCCTCTTCCTGGGCACTGCCGAGGTGCCCTTGAGCAAGGCACCGAACCCCCAACTGCTCGGGGCGTCTGGATAAGGGGCAGCCCCCTCACTCTGACACCTCTCCTCTAATGCATGTGTTTGTTTCATAACTTGTGTGTGTAATGTGCAACTGAAAAAGTTACTAACAGAGTGAAAAAATGTAATTTTCCTCATTGAGGGATCAATAAAGGAATTCTTCTTCTTCTTCTTCTTCAAAGGTAAACATGATCATGATGTGTTCAAATGTAATCTAAGGTGAGGTTTTCATAACAATATAAAACAAATAACAGTGAGTGATAAAATTATCTGTGTTGTTGTCCTTTCTGGTTGCTCCCTTCCGGGGTCGCCTCAGCGCATGATCCACTTGTAGACTTGGCATTAGTTGTTTTTACACCGGATGCCCTTCCTGACACAACCCTCGACCATTTTGGTAGCCGGGAATAGGAGGGAGTCGAACCTGGGTTCCCCAGGCCGATGGCATGCGCAATCATCTGCACTCCCAGCCGGGGATACTGATAAAAGTATCAATCACATTGTTTGTTGACTTTTATCAAAGTTTTTGTCAAAACTGTGTTTTACAGCGTAACGAACGTTTGACTATAACACGTCTACAATTTAATATCATAGTCTTTTATGCACATCACATGTAGTATCTAATATAATATTTAGGCCAAGCTAGCTTAGCCTCTTTTGTAAGCTTGCTTAGCCGGCACATTTTTTAATTGCTTAAAATTTTCTTTAGGCCGTCATATATGGCATCCCTGCAGTGAATGGCAGAGCAGGTCTGCCTGACAGGGCCTGTTGTCCATCAAAGGTAAGAGGAGAGAAGTAGGAATTTCTGAGTACATTGATGATTTTTCTATTCCAGTATTTATCATTTTGTCCATTTTCAGTGAAGTGGACGAGTTCTGCAGAAGGCTGGAGAGGCAGATGAAGAGGAAAGGAGCACTGCCATGAAGGCTGTTTTGTGAATAGTTCAAGCTTGTGCAATAAAACATTTAAGACTATTTTGTTTCATATATTTCATTGTAGGCTATTTAAGGCTGTTTTGTCAGTCTAACCCCATGCAATAGATGATCTATAAGCATTTCATTGTAGGGTATTTAGTCCAAAAGCTTTAAAACAGTTATAAAGTGTTCCAAGCTTCACAGACAATTAGATCTTGGTGTTTTATTTGGATTTTGCTATTAAAATCATAAGGGGTCTGAATGTGTGGGTCCTGACTGTGCAGGTCTCTGGGTCTGCAGACACATATTATTGGGTATTTTTGGCAGGGTTTATTTTGAACAACAGGCTAACAGGGTGTATTATGGACATCGTTAGGCCTGAAGAAGTCCTGAGTGGGTTTCCTCTCTCGAGGAACCCCTCAGCACTCATACATTTCACTGTCAGCCTTTCATCTCCTCTCTCTACAGTACCTTCTGCATTAGTCATTCGCTACACAGTAGATCATTTATAAACATTAAAATTGCAGCAACTTCTGCCAAGATGTTCTTGACAAATATTTGTATGCATGTGCACAGGAAAAAAATAGAGTTCATCCATTTAAGAAATGATGAGAAACATTACAGCACGTAAAGTAGGTTGGATTTTATAGAAGACTTTTGAATCACTGCTGCCGGAGAAAAGACAGAGAGATGTACATGTGCAGTTGTGCATTTTCATATCGATCTATAACATCTTGGCTGAACCACTTGGATTCACCTCATTTATAAGGCCTGCATGAATTAAACCACATTACATTACAGAATAATAATAATCCAATTCAGTAGCAACACTCTTGTCCCAAGAAGAATGACAGCACCAGTCGTTTCAGCAAGAAGTTTATTTTTCCTACTGAAATGAATCTCAAAAGTTATACTCCTTTCCTTATATTATGTACACTTTACCATATGAGTTTTTATCAAAGACCTGGACACTTTTCTTTTGCACTGATGATTCAACAGTTTTCATGCCTACCCAAGAAGTAACTGCTGATCCCCTATCATGGTCTTTGCAGAGAGTTAAAGAGACTTTTGATTTAGGAACACCCAAAATAACTCTTCCCACTTCGCTACCCTGCGATATCAGCGGTGGAAATGCCACCCGTCACCTTCATCAGTTTTGTTATTTCAGTAAGATAACTTGCTATGTTTTTAATCTCTTGTACCTGAAGCTTTTTTAGTAACATGGATCAACGTGTACAGAGTACTATACCTTTTGAAGAGGAAGAGAAAACGGCTTCTTCTTTAAACCTGGACCCCTCCTGGTAATTGGTACTGTGGTGTTAATGGAGAAAATGAGAAACCTGCTGAAATTTTAAACCTGCTCAGATGTTTCACTTTCTGATTTGAAAGAGCATTGTGATAACTGGAGAAGGGCTGAACCGGATCGCTGTTAATGCAGACTACACATTAACCATGCATCCACAGGGTAAAGCTAAGAGCAAGTGTTCATTTAAAATTCTCTGCGTCGTCTCCATGCAGCCAGTAAACAGAGCTAGGAGGCCACCTCGTGTCGTTTGGAAACGGCATCTGTGGAAGTCAGAGGTCATGAGTCTTATGTACCCAAACATGTGGTGAAAAATAGCCAGGGGAGGCAATTTTAACATCACATATCATCAGACCTTAATTAGGGCCCGCGCTTTCCATCTGTCTCGGTTTGACATACCTCGTCCTTCACGTCTCGTCCAGAGGAAGAAAGTTTGAGGGGCTGTCTGTCACTGTGTTACTGTGTGGAATCAAATTTGTCTGGCACATTGGGGTCTGCGAGCACAACAATGTCAAGCTAGGGACTTGATGAGGTTGGGCTGTTTTGATTTAGCAAATGCTCGTCATCACAATTTGGATGATAAGTTAGGTGGTAACATTATCTCTAACGTTAGTATCGCACACTTGTTATTCCACATTCCACTTGCATGGCGCTACATTAGCACTCTGGGAGCCTCTCAGCCAAAACGTTAGCCCAAAATGGTTCCTTTTTTGATAAGATAATATTAACAAAGCTGATACTGTCACAACCATGACGCAATTAAGCAATCTGCATTTGGATTTATTTCATAACATGCAAATTAAAAAATAACGAGAAGGCATTTAGCTAAAATTAATTTACGTTACTTATGATGGAGTTAAACAGGACGCTTGCTACAGTAGCCTAATTGTGTTAATTAGGCTATCGATAAAATAGATTTTATTTTAGTTCAGCGTGACGGACGAGCTCTTCTCGCGGCGCTGCTCTGTTGGTGTTGGATCATCAGAGGAGAAGCCGTTCTATCAGCAGACCTCACCACCATCATGTCTGCTCATGTTGAACAAAATGGACAGAGGAGTCTCTAAAGGCATATCACTGACATTGTATTACCCAGAATTCCTTTTTGCTCGTGTTATGCTCGTCTCTCCCGCTCCTGATCCACATTTGGCATGGCTGGATGGTCATTTTGCCAGGGGAGAATTGGAAGAGATTGTGTGTGCAGGCCTTCAGTATGTTCTCTGGATGCAGCAGAGAAGCCGCTGAGCAGCAGTCTACACAGGGATAATTGCTTCCTGGTGATGAGATGAATTGACATTCGCTGCACTGTTTTATTTCTCCCGTATGCCCTCTCCACCGAACGAAGGGGTGTGTGTGCTTGAGACGTGTGGACTGCATCAGCTCTTTCCTGAATTAATACAATAGATGGGCGTGCGGCTGTGCTGCTCCGATTGACGCAGAATTATCCATCCAAAGTGAAGGAGAGTGGTTCCTCCTCAGATAACGCACTCTGTGATGGTATCTCTTACCGTTATGCTTCGGCGCATCCGAGCGTTTCTTGCCTCCAGACGCAGTGAAGAGAAAAGAACACATCCTGCACAACTGACAGGGTTTATTCTTTTTACTGTCAGAGCTATTTGTAAAACAACCTCTCTCTGGTGACAATACTTTGAATATTAATAATGTGCACATCCTTTTTGGGGGGAAATCTCTACCAGAAGCTTTTACTCTACATAGTGAAATTTGAAGGCATATAACACCAAAATAGACTGACAGCTTCTCTGATGGTTACGGATGTAGAAAGTCATGTGTAGACTGCAGGTTAGAGAGTGGTAACTTCTCCTAAATATTTCTAGAACATCACCTTCTCAGTGTAGCATTGGTCACAGCTTAGTGACTCCTGGCATCTCCTCCTTGTCAAGCGCTGCCTTCGCTGCTGCACGTTTGTAGCTTCACCACAAAAAAAAAATCAATAGCAAAAGGGAAGCCAAAATGAAATAAAACATCTTTTTGTCTGCTTCATCAGTAAGAATCAAACTGAGCACGAGTTACGTAAACGCTGCTAAATTTATCAATGCTCGTCTTATGCAAAGCCTGAGCTCCCGGGCACAGACCGTGTGATGTTCAGTACGGGGGGAAGGCTTTTGTTGCCCTGCGAGCCGTTTGTTTGTGTTTTATTTTAGGCCCTGGAAAAACAAAGGTTTCAAAAAGGTCATTCTAATTTTAGTGCTGTTTTCTTGAAGGAGAGCGAGATGTGTGGTGTCACGCTCAAATGCGTGCAGACAATCAAAGCAGACTTCTGACAGTTTACAGCCGTGGTTGCGCTCAGGATTACAGTCGACAGTGAATGGCAGGCAAATGCCCCGTCTGCTTATGCTGCCTTCTTCAGTCACCTTCACTCTCGTCTTGTGCGTGAGTGTGAATGACGCAGTGAAAAGTGAGTTTTTCTGCTGTGTGCCTCGATGGAAAAAGTGTTGTGATTGTTCAGGTAGTGTGTCTGCTCGCTGCATTCACACTGCAGTGAGCTGTCAGATTCAAAAGTAGCGAGTCTCAGATTTCACACAGGATCTTTGTTGACTGCTTTTGATACGCTGTCTCTTCCTCCTCCATCATGAAACACACAAACACACTCATTTGTCTTATTACACTTCTGACGACCTCCACTGACAACGTTCACTCTTTAAACTGGAACCTAAACCCGTCTGTTCCTCCATGCTTTAATCCTCTCTCCTATCCTAAACTTAATCCTATATCTGTCAGATCATTGCAGGTTATTTTCAGTTTCAAGCCTTAAACTTTGCATGACTTTACATTTGTCACTTGTGTGAGGTTTGTTTGATTTTTTTTTTTTCATCTGTCACTCCACTTGGTCACACTGGGCAGAGAGATGATGTGTCTTTCACTCAACATATAGACAGACAGTCATTCAAACCACTGAACAATTTAGAGTCTCCAGTTATCCTGCATGTCTTTGGACTGAAATCCCCACAAACAGCAGGAGAGCATGCAGATTACTCACTTTCATTGCCGTGGTGCAACTCTAACCACTGTGTTGCCTTTCATTTAATGTACTTATGTTCCTTAACACTTAATAAAAATTTAATTATTCAGTAAAATGATTCTAAACACTAACAGTTCATAATAATTTGGCTTTTGGATATTTTTGCTCCAGTTCTATTATTTGATGTCTCAAACAGGATGCTGGTCATGAATATTCCTAAGTAATCAGACATCATTAAAGGATAGACTGGTAGTTTTATCCCTCAAATTATAAAATATTAAGCATGTTACACTTGGTAATGACAAAATCAGCTTTCATCTAGGACTATATAAAAGCTACTGATGTATTGAGATTATTTCCTTGTAGATAACCACAAAGTTGCACTTATTAACAGATAATATACATGGTTCCATTTCTAGTATCCTTACAGTACATAATACCAAACCCTGCTAAAAGCAAGCATAAGCATTTCCTGCTAATTAGAGTCCTGCAGGAATCAATCAGTCCTGCAGAGGTACAGTGTTTATCTGGCAGAAATGCCCAATGCTTAAATGACCCGAGGAAAAATCATTTTGGTAACCATGAAGAGTTAATTGCATTCACTCACACCTCTTATAATCATTTATGTGGTTTTATTCAACAGACTGTCAGTATATGACATTGTTCGGTATCACCCTTACAGCAAACGTTGTTGTTGTTGACATTTTCTCTCTCTCACCTTTACGCATGGTCGCATTGAAACCCCACACACCATAAAAAGAAACATCTTCCTCATGCTCCCCGCAACAAATCAGTGACTCACCTCCCATTTATGAAGCCTGCATGCGCCGTGATAGTACTACAGGCGAGTTTCACATGTGCCTGTCTCTCTTCAGCTCTGCTGATCTGTGTATTTCATCCGACTCGATTCAGAGCATCACGAATCATTAAACGTTCACAACACAATCAGCATTCCCACGTTCAGAAATGGAGGAGGGGAAGCTGTGCTTCGAGGAGCCGCTGGATCCTGATCAAGCCTCTGTGCTAGGGATATGTTTTTTCACTACAGACCACACTGCCTGTTACCATGACAACAAACAGAAATTTCCCTTCACACACTTCACCCAAGTGCTTTTCAGTGGTGAAACCACCCTCTCCTCTCTCTCTCCAATCCTCCAAGTTACTACCCAGCATCTCTGCTTCCAGCATCCTCTGGAGTTTGGGTAATGCATACTGATTGATCTCCTGCAGACGAGTGGGGGGCGAGACCGATCACATGACTAATTCAGATGTCACCAAAGTCAGTCTTTTCACAAAGTATTAATTTTGAGCTATGCACTGGTGGTGACTGGATCATGGAGTCTGTAATATAATGAAGCTTATGAATGTGTCATGGCGTCAGGAAGCAGTGCAGCGTCTGGTCCACAGTGGAAGGATGAGCAAGATTGAAAAGTGCACACTCAGTCACACTTTTCAGTCGCATCCACCAACATGAGCAGGGAAGAACTTTTTTTGGGTCTCCAAAAGTAGAAATAGCGGCGATGATGGGCAGCAAGGATATGCTTACACGCTGTGGGAGGCCCCTGACACCGAGATGCCAGACCTGGGCTTGTTTTGAACACTGTGACCCTTGACCCTCCATCCATTCTCACACCTTGAAGTGTCAGAGATGAATGAAGATCAGTCAGAGAGGATCTATTCTGGGTGAAGTGCAGCTCTGAGCATCTCAGATTTGACATTTTGACAACGGCTGACACTTTCTGTCTTTTGGAAAATATTGAACGTTGCAAAGTTCTGTCACATAAAAGTAGAAAGCATAAACACTCAAGTGCTATGAATATGTGCATGAGACAGTTCTTTTTAAACTGACACTAAAAACTGACAGCATCCACCTCCTCACTGTTTGTAAGAACACTGAGAGAAGTGAAGCACATTTGAATTGAATTCACACTTAGGACAGACTTATCAGATTAATAACACCTTATCCTGACAACCCAAACTGTGATTTCCTCTCACTTTGTGTGCTGAAAGATTTGAAAACTAACAAGCTGCTTAAGTCTCCTGACTTCAAAGCAGCTGTTCGACTGTAAGATAAATCCAATGGAAAGCACTGATGGTTTGATTGTTGATTTGGGATTGTTCTGTTGTTTTCTTGTTTCAGGTTGTCAGTATGTTTGCATATGGTTGAGATCTATTGGTCTAATTGTCCATCATCTGCCTGTCTTTTAACCTCACTATCCCCAGCTCTCAGTTCAGTCCATCTCCATAAATCATCTTTGACAGATAAATATTAGAGCAGTACTATAAAATGTTCCATCTATCCTTGACAACACATCCATCCAATGTCGTTGACTGTCAAATTAAATAAATCGAGAGTGAAAGGAGTACGCCAGGGGAGTAAGTCCAAGGTCAATGGCACTGGATCTAAGTGCAGAAGCTGGTAAATGTTCCCATGGGGAGGTCACTGGCCTGAGTCCTGCTGTATTTGCCTGGCAGAGAGACTGCTGACATTTTGTGGATGTAAAAGAGCGTGTTTGTCCGTAGCAGCGAGCACAATTGTGGCTGACAACTTTTCCACCTGCAGCAGCCCTGTGCTGTTTGTGAAGGGGTGGGTACCTTTTGGATTTGGCTGATTGGGTTTCAGGGGCCAGCAGCTTACAGTAGGTACGGCTGTATCGGGTTTCCTCACAGAGGGGGAACGGTGAACGGCAAATTCACTGGCATGAATGTTTGAGAGCAGCCTCTGAGCCATGTGGCCAGATATTGTTCCCTGTCAGGTGTTGTCTTACACTTCTGAGTGATGGGGTCCTTTCCTGGAAGACAGCAGCAGACACTGACTGAGGCAACAGAAGCTGTGACACGTGAACTACATCTGTCTGTCTCTATGTAGAGTTTAGAATTATACTAGCAATACTGTTACCGCCGCCAAGGAGGTTATGTTTTCACCAGGGTTTGTTTATTTGTTTGTTGGTTTGCAAAATAACTCAAAAAGTTGTGGACTGATCAATTTTTGGTGGTGCCGTTCGGATCCGATGACCACCAAAAATTAATCAGTTTTAAGTTAAGTCACTTCTGGCCAATCCTGAAAAATTAGTCAAAAACCATCCAGAACTTTTTGAGTTACTTTGCAAACTGACAAACAAACCCATTTGAAAACATAACCGTGGCGACGGGGGTAACTTTAAATGAAAAGTAGCCGCCGCCACCTTGGTGGAGGTCTGCACTCTCTGAGTGCTTTTCTAGTTCTTTTTGTTCAATCCTTATACAGTGAAACAGGTTCTTCTTCCCACTAAAATAATTTTAAAGAGTATTTCACATTAATTCATTCATAAGTCAGTACACTTTTTCAAACCATTGTTTTTGTCATGAGGATTTCCACACAGAAAACAAATATTATGCTATTATTCATCAAAGAAGGTATTTTTTTTTCGTACCAAATTAAGACTTCAACTACTCAAGTTGTTCAGAAAGGGTTGAGTTGTGTCCTGAATTAAAGAAACAACAACATGGAAGTTCCTAAGATGTATTACTCCTTTCAACCTTGAGAAAAGCATCGCAGACCAGCTCCACTGTTTCCGTTTCACAATAAAAGCCCCAAACGTATCATATTCACAGGCGAGTATGTCACATTTTGCCTTTTTGTATTCATGGCTGATACACTGATACACAGCCAGTGTACCAATGTGTAGAATGTAAGTCAAAATAAGAAACAATGCAAGGACACATAAAAAGAGAATTATGCTCATGTGCCTGTTGCCCCGGTGCTTGCTGGGAAGTATATATTTCTGCTTACTTACTTCATGGACAACAATCTCACAACAAACCCCTTATGTCTCACAGAGGAGTGTGTAGAATTTAAGATAATAAATAATGGATTTTTCCCTGCCCAGAGGTTTTGTTGAAGGTGAAGAGGTTGCTTCCTCGCAGGACCTGCGTGTGTTTTACAGCTAGGAAGCAAAGCACCAGCCCGACTGCTACGCCTCCATCACCAGTTTGATGGATGACCTGGTATTTGTCCAAGAGTCAGTAATTGCACTGCAACAGGCCCATTTAAAATATTTAAACAGTGTCAAACATGAACGGCCTGGGCATCGAGTTTCAAAAGCAACCACTGTGGATGAAAATGTTCTGCCCTGTGACACTGGGCTCCTCCCGACATGACCAATGTATATAGTCACATCCCAGAAGGTCAGCAAACACAGTGGCAAACCACGAGCACGAGTGAGAGGTGACAGTCATCAGCAGTTCACTCCAAATGAAAAAAACACAACTTAAAACACATCTGTTTTCTGAATTTTTATTGAATATATTATATTTTTCTTTAATCAACATTGCACATATTCCATTTTTCAATCACATCTCATATTGCTGTCTACAAAATGTTATGAATGTAGAAAATCCAGAAGTTGGAAGGTTTACCAAAAAGTAAATCAAAGAAAAAAAAAGGGAAAAAAAGGGAGAATTAAGGTCAGAAGTGACGAGCTCCAAAGATACAGAGAGAGAGAGAGGGTGGGAGGGGAGCAGAGGAGCGACCCTCAGGAAAACAATACGAACATACCTTGGGTTAAGATGCATTTTTCTTGAAACAAAGCATCATGCAGAATAAAAGCAAGGCTGGCCATAAACTCACATGGATATTTCTCAACACCTGCAGAAATATTTTACATGTTCATTAATAGTTACTGTCAGCTTTCCTTCTCTGATCGATATTGATTCCCTCCTCATGGTGTGAGTGACGACGCGGCGTCAAATGAGCAGCGTAACTAGGAAACTAAGCAAACGTTAAGCTGAAAACAAATGCACCATGCCACTGCCACTGTACCCCCCCTCCCAAAATAATAATAATAATAATAATTATGCAGTCGCCGTTATTAAAGACTACCCACACTGCAATTGTACAGCAGCCGCCAGCAGCGCTGCAACAGCTCTGCTGGCTGCATGTGTAGATCGTTTACCTCTCTGCAGGTGAGATGATGGTGAGAATCATAATGACTAATGTAGATACTCTGGATTATAACCTCTGTGTGAATGCGACCGTGGCCTCTGCTGACCAAACTGCACCAGCTTGCATAGACGCCTGGTCATTATGGGGTTTGAATCCCTATCCTTGTCAAATCTTAATCTTTGTCATTTGTATGTTTTGTCTACATTTATTTGACACACAGTGGCCCTCCTTCATCAAGCTCTCCTGAAGTAAAGTTCAGACACTACAACAAAATGGTCCAAAGACAGATGTGTACAAAAAATATAATTTAAATAGTGTGGCTCAAAATCATATATGCTATGATTCTTGGTTTATTGAGGGGAAATGTACCACATGACAAAATAAAGATCTGCCACGGTTACCATAGTAATCATTCTGTACGGCCTCAACTACTACGCTGTCCAAAAGAAGGATGTGCATCTTTAAAACTGCCAGTCGCCTTTTGACTCAAGAATTGTAGTCGGCCTGAGAGCTCAGGGCACTGCAATTACAGAAGACACCTGCAAATAAAACAATTCAAATGAAGCAAACATCTTGCAAAATAATGGAGAACACTGCAAGTGCAGGAAGCACAACTAAGGGCGCTCTAGTGTTTCATCCGCATCTGTTCTCCTAAATGCCGCATTGATGAATTGGTGAAGGTGTTTTCTTTATTTGCTTGCGTGTTCTGTCTTACGTTGCAGTGTGCGGAGCTCCCGAGGCGTTGAACTTTTTACACCCAAAAAAAAGTGATATGAAACATTACATCGCCATATCACAGAGCACAGCGCATTCATCACACAGCATGGAGACATTTCAGAATGTCCTGAAATTCCTGTTGTTTTCCATTAGGCCTGTGACTGCCAGTTGTTTTTATTATTGACTGATCCAACAATTTTGTTGATTCATTGTCTTGTCAGTAAAATTTTAGAAAGTAATTAATTTCCTTTTTATAATTTCACCAAGGTGATGTAGTATCAGCTTGCTTGTCTTGCAAAACTCAGAGATATTCATTTTCTTATCACATATGGCAAGTTAAAAGCATCAAATCCTCCAGAGAGTCCACCAGCAAAGAGATAACTCTTTGATTTCACTGGCTGTAGAGCTCATATTTGACTGTCCAATAGGCTGATAATTAGGAGTGTGTTCATATTTCCCCCCCGGAAACACTCGGAGAGGACAGGAGCAGACCTGAAACAGGTGCTGACTGTGCAGTTGTTTCCCTTTTGGCGAGAAGTGGTCGGTTGCTGTTAAGCTTTCAAAAGCTAATGAGATAGGGCTATGATTGTTGTTGTTGCCTAGAAACAGTGAAGTAGCTTCTTTGCAAACTATTCAATGACATATTTAACCTGCAAAGGCAGCTTTACTTTTGTGTGTTTTGACTCTCCAGGTAAGACGACAGGTGCTTTGTCTGCAAGGTGTGTATGCATTTGTGTGTTCAAACCACACCTCACACTGCACCGTGTCGACTCTGCAAACGTCATTAAATAGATGGAAATATCCTCCTAGCGATAAGCACTTCAACCAGTAATTCCTCTTCTTGATTTAGCATAAAATATTCTGTGTTCTCGCTGCTCTGTTACACTGAGCCAGAAAATTAAAGGTGATCCATCGTGAGATTTGGGTGCTGTTTAAGCTAATGAAGGCTATAATCATTTCAGTGTAATCTGTGAAAGAATGTGCCATCTTCTAATTACTACAAAAAGTGACAAGTTTTAAGCAGTGACCACTGATTTCTCAGCAGTAATTTGAGCTGAAGATCCAGGCCTTTCAACAAACCCTGTCTGAGACAATTCCCTCAATGCAGATGTGACAAGGCAAACACTGTGATCACTGTATTTGCACTACAGAGCACTAATACTGGAGGCAGATGGTGCAAAACAAAACCCCAAATCCAGTCAGTCACATAATATCCTGCAGGAGTACTGAACAAATTCAAACTGCGTCACTGTTCAACAGTTTTGCAGTGCTCTTCATAAGCCACCTTGTTTTTGAGGAGATTAAGACATAAAACGAGTTGCTGGTGTTATCTAACACCGTGGATGTTACAGTAAACACTCCAGTTTTTTCTGTCTTCAGGCTAAAGCATTGCTTTTCTTTATGTTTGTGACCGTGGTGCGTAAATCAGACTGAGCCGTACTGAAACGTCTACAGTGCTGCCTCTGTGCAATGTGAAGATATTCAGCTTAGCCAGGTTGTCTTTTTTTAAAGATGTCTCTCAGAATTTGGAGACAAAAATAAAATAAATGTAAGATTTTTTTAACCAAAATCAACGAACAACAAACTCAGTAGTTTTTGTATCAACATATCCATCCTGATCACTGCGGCCAAAAGCAGTCAGTGTTGCCAGATTGGGAGGTCCTCCATCCAGTTTGGGCAGATCTCAAATTGTCTTGGGCAGCTTGTGATGATTTGGGACACTTTTTGTACCATCTGGGCAGTTTACTCTGTCAAGAAAAATATGACTATTTTAGTTCAGAAGGCTCAGCTCTACATGCAGCGACTGCTGACAGCTAACCGTCAAAAACAAATGTCCTTTCCATTTGTTACAGCAAGGGTGAAGTTTTTACTTCTGTCTTTGAATAAACTTGAGAAAATTCAATCTGTAAACAGACTGCTATTATAGATTACTAGACCCCTAGTGCCCACTTATGTGTCCTTCCCAGTACCTGAACTAAAATACCTATTTGTGATGTTGTCACGCATACATGCTTTGTTTTAGTTCAGGCACTGTGAAGGGCACATAGGTGGGCACTAGGGGTCCTTTGTAAACTATGATACACAGGAAGTAGAGTCTGTTTACAGACTGAATTTTCTCGTTTGGGTCAAATCCGGACTCAAAATGAGAATAGTAATAGTGTAGCCCATCTTATTGAATGTCTGTTATTTGAGAAATGGTCAAGTTTGTGTCATTTACTGGATTAATTTCAGTGCCCCATTCACTCCTGTTAAATGGATATCATCAAAACAAATATCGTCAGAAATACTCCAAATGACTCCAAAGTGATATGGGTGAGTAAATGACAGTATTTTATCCCGAAAATAAGGTCCAATTTGTAAAAAACAGCACTTCCCCTTTAAGTGATACACAACTACCTGCTCAATGAGAGGAATATTTCAGTACTTACATAGCCCAAGTAGTATTGTAAGTATAAAAGTGATAAAAAATGTAAGCTGTGTTTCTCCCTCTTTATGCAGACTTTATATAGAAAAAATGAGGGATTTACAAAGATTGAGCCGACATGAGAATCTGATTTACCTATTTTGTGTCAAATCTGACAACACTGACAGCAGCATACAGTTTAGTGCATCACTAAATCACATTGGGCCATTGTTTTGCGTGGTTTTACATCTGTGGTCAATTGTTTCTTTTTTGGAACAAGAAATCCTTTGTTATTGATTCGGGGAGGCATTCATCTTAAAGTTAATCTTGTCTAGTCGCTCTGTGGAAAGCACAGAGGATTTGAGTCTCACAGTCGTTTAGGCCTCAGAAATACGTGAGCTTCAACAGAAAAACTGTTTCTCACGATGTGAACGCCGAGATAGACCTTCTTAACGTCAAATCTATGCCCAACAAGAATTTCCTTTGAAAAGATTTCCTTTTTTAACATCATAACTGAAAATGAGTAAAACTACGTTGGGTGAATCCACTCCTCCTCCTCCTCTGGCCACAGTGGTCAGTAGCTACTGTATGACAGTGACTTTTGCACTGTGAATGCAGCCGCAGTGAGTTTTCCAGCTCGAAGGTGATGATAATCACCCCGCTCTGTGTTATCTGAAGTGCCCACACAGCTGTTAACCTCATAAACAGCTCACTGGCTGTGCTGACAGCAGCATCAGAGACAAGTTATTACTGCAGGTATATCTAGCTGTATTAAGTCAAAGAACAATTTGATTTGTTGTTTAGTGTCATGTTAGATAGTTTCCCACTAATCCTTTCCAACACTCACGATATGAGCTGGATGAGCGCTTGATAAATATCCGTGGATCACGACCTTTTCATTCAATGCTCACACGCGATGAGGATACATTATTTTTTCCTTCCTGTAATATTCAATCTGCTTAAATGTAGGCCTTTATTATCTTCCTGCTTCATGCAGTATATAGCACACTGCCCCTCTCTGGGTCACAACTGATATCCTGATGAAAGCAGATTGACTGGAAGTGAATTTGAACTTAATTGCAGCCTCTAACCAAATAAATTGTTTTAATGTCCAGTTAAACAGACGTCTCTCAGTTTCCTTTGGTGCCTGTTTGTTCTGCCTGATAGGACATGTTGCCCTCGAGGATGGATCAGACTGATCCTGTTCTTGGTCTCTCCGATGCCCTGAGGGCACACATTACTCTTTGGCTTTGTGTCTTCTGTGCTGCTTTGTGATAATACTGAGCTCTAGCTGGACATATCATGAGATAGAGGACTTGGTCTCAGAAATTAGTGTTGTTGCAGTGCAGCTTTTGGCTACTATTGGCTGTTGGTAAGACAGTTGTGCATCTGGACTTGCTACATCTCAGAAATTTATGCCAGGCAACATTCAGGCCGGACCCCCCCATCCCCACCCAACGGTTCCCAAGTGGAAGCTCCCGATCAGAGCCGAGGCCTTGGCTGGCCCGAGATTCTCAGGTACAAGAATAATTTGTGCTTGAGGGTCATATAGTGAATAATCACTGCAAATTACGAACAGGTGTGTTTTCGTCTGAATGACCCTTTTCATATCTATATCTATCTTTCTACAGTGGCCCAGAGTGGACAAACCAAACAGTGGCTCTAGAAGGAGCCTTTCACATTTATAAAAGGCCATCTGTAGTCTTGGAAAGAGAAGGGTGTGTGGACGCTTATTCAGTTGGTTGCAATCTGGAACCTCATCACTGGATGGCACTAAAATTTTAAAGGTGTAGTTCCACTTTTTTTTAGAATATAAACTGGTCTCTGTCTTGTGGACAGTTGGTTAGGAAGAACTGCGTCTCTCTCATGTCTGTAAAGTGAATATGAAGCAGCTGCTGTGTTTAATTTAGCTTAGCATAAAGACCAGAAATGTGGGGAGACAGTGAGCCTGGCTCTGTCTTCAGGTAAGAAAACCTGTCTACCAGCACTTATTTACACCTTTTATTTCTCGTTTGTTTGAGTTGCACAAAAAAGTGTGAAAACAACAAGCTGTGTTTTTATGTGGCTGGCCACCAACAGATCCAAATACTGGAGGTCCTGATTGAGAACTGTCTTTATGCTAACTGGTTGCTGGATTCATCCTTCTCTTCTCTCTCTTTTAACATTACATAACTTTTTTTAAAGAAACAGCGACTCTGCAGAATCCATAAACGTTGCTGGAGTTTTAGTCGCACAAATGAAAACCTTAATTTGTGTCCTTTCCTCCACAATGCGCATGTAAACTATTCACATCTATTTTAACACTGTTGTGGCTGTATTGTGGTTGCGTGGTTACCTTTTTTCCTGACATGAAGGAAACATCTGGAACATTCAGTAAAATGCTTTTCTGAGGGATACTATTGTTAAAGTAATTACAGATACAAATCTTCGAAACAGAGCAAAAATGTGAACTTTGGATTTTCTTTAGGAGATGAAGAAAAATACACTAAGAGCAAGGGTTTTAAATTTAAGTGACATTATAGTTAAAGATATTGTGAGGAACGTGTCTCAGTTTGATACAGACGCATCTATGTGACAGACATGAGCATGAGACCATCACCATCAGTTATTTCCATAGAGTTATTCTTAATACCAGTCATCACGTTTGATTTCCTGCAAAATCAGATGAAGCAGCATTCAGGTTCACCAGAAAGAGTTGGAGAAACACTGTGCTGCTGGAGGCCCAGGCTGTATTACTGGATTACTTTGACCACTGGAGGGAAGGGAGGCACCGGAGAAAAAGGACCAGCACTGCACAAGACAGACTGTCACACCCTGCTGCTGCAGTAAAATGAAACGTTTTCTAAAGGGAGTCTGGTGCTCGGAAACACTGAATGGAAGTCCCTTGTAATAGCTTTAACACAGTTTGTAAAGGATGTTGTTGAAGGGAAATATAGGGAAAAAATACCGTCTTCATTAAAATTGGTGCTATAACTACTACCTCCAATGACTTAAAACTGGCAATTTCTAATCATGTCATTCACGGTCAACATCACAGATCTAAGAGATGTAACAAAATCCAACACTTCTCTGACTCACAAATGTTGCACAAACAACAACAGCGACCTCATGTTTCAGTACGTTAAATGAAAGAGTAGGATGATATTTAATGTGCAGAGTGTAAAGAATAACATGAAAAGAAAATAGAAGAATAAAACTGCCCAAAGAAAAATTAATAATGTTGGCGCGGCATTCATAACAATATGAGGATTGTGATTGTATCAGGGAGGACAAACCCAACATAGATGATTATGGTGGATGGTCGTAACAGTCAAAGAAAGTAAAGAGTCTCAAATCTGATACACATCTTAGGACACACAAATATAAATGACTGCTATTTACATTTTTTCCTATTCAGTGTGCATCTATATCACAACATTTTCCAGAAGTCCACAACATACAATAAATTCAGGGTTTCACCTTTGGTTATGTAATTATCAAGGCTAGGTTTTAAAAAAATATATAACACACGTCCATGTTACTTTTGCATACAGTTAAAGTGAAAACATATCAACAAAGCAGCTGGTCAGCTCTAAATTTGCATCTGAGAAAAAAAACCTAAGGTGTTTCATCTTCACGGCGAAAGCCTGGCGAGTTACGCCCGTTGTTTTTCTGTGATAGAAAGTGAGTGTGGCAGATATTTATGGTGGTGTTTATGTGCCTGACATCTTTGCTTTAGTGTAAGTGGATGTTAATGTAAAATGATATTCTTCTGATGTATTTCAGTGTGTCGCATTGCACCAGTCAATATATGCCTCAGATTTCTTCCCCGACTCTCTATACACGTCCTGGATGAGGATTTTCATGTGAAATGACAAGATGTGAATTAAGAGTTTGTCGCCAGCATTTGAGTGAGCAACTCAGGCCAGCCTTGTTTGGTTGACAATATGAAACAAGATAAAAATAGATTAAGTCGTACTGCCGACTGCGCATAAGCAGAGAGCGAACTCACCATTTAGGAACCAATGACACCTACAAAGCCGACCCAACTAAAACATTATGTCGACGTTACAACCAAACATTATCTCTATCATATTAAAATATTCACATCTGTTCCTTACAAGACACTTTTTCACATGTAAAGAAAACATCTTTGAACTATTAAGTCTCTTAGTTTCGTCACTTCATACATCTGTATATGTGTAGTAATTAAGGCAATCATTTCGGGACACGACTTACTCATTTGCCAACTCCCAGTCTAAACCCTGGAGGGGTTGTTTCGCTGATATCACTCAGCGGCTCTCGTCCTCGCTTGTTCGAGTGAAGAGTCCCGTCCGGTTCTTGTTGCTTTTCGGTCTCAGCTCGAGATGACCAGTTGCAATGTTTTGCTTGTTCACTGCAATTTTCAGAGATGTGGGGGGACGCTCCTTCTCCCTGTTAACTTGGCAGCGCTGCAACAAAAAGAGACAGGAAACGGATGCAAGTCATTTTTGGGGGGAAATAGCACCCTGAAGATGGAGCAGCCAGGCTGATTCTGTGTATAGTTTCACAAGATGCCTCACACTGAAGATAATCATCAGGGTCATTAAGCAGCAACTCCCTCTGAAGCAGTCAGAGAGGAAGTATCTCTGAGGTTTGTTATACACTGTAGAGTGCTACTTAACATACATGTTTATTTAACCTACAAAAATAGATATTTATCATGTAAAGAGGAATTATTCCCATTTTCAAAATTCACTCAGAGAAATGTTTTGTGTATCTCACTAAGGAGCTCCAAGGTTGAGGATACATGATGTTTATACTGAGAGAAACATTCAAGCCAAAGACTTCATGTTTTTATGGCTCCACCATTCTGTCAGATATAATTATTCCAGGTGCTGAAGCACTCATGGGCGCTTACAACTTTTGATGACCTCTAACTCTTTGAATGCACGTACCGACAAAGTGTGACGGAATATTAAAAGTGCCCATTATTCCAAACACATCTGATGTCTTTGAAACCATCACTGAAAGTGAGTTGAGGTTGGTTTGGCTAAAGGATATAAATATGCTTGAACCAAATTCACAAAATTTACCATTTTTAGAAAGGGAAAATGGTATTTAGAAAACAAACCTGCATCAAGAAGCTGTGTAAAATGTGTGAAGTGCTAGACCGTAAAACTTCCTTCAAAGTTCGATGTAATTTAATGACAGTTGCAATCACTGCTACAAAGGTGAGTTATATTTGAATAAATACAAATTAGCAGCATACGTGGGCTGTAAAAGCAGCACTCCAAGCGTGCAGACCAAACCATCTGTGCCCAGAAAGTGAAAAGAATGATTTAATTTGTCAATTGATAAAGCCTGGGGAAACACAGGAGTGTTTGCCAAGCACAGGCAAACTCGCAGGTGTACCGGTCCGACAGGAAACAAGAGATTTCAGACTGCAGCCTCAAAGAGAAAAAGTGGTCAAGTTTGAAACAAATCCAACATAAACTGCTTCTCAGTGCTCTGGCCTAACATCACTGTGCTCTGCAGTTGTGTTTATAATGCTGATTTAGCTCAAATTGAAATTCCTCTCCTGCAAAATGTTTGTGTTATTCGGGCTACCCCCTGCACGGCGAAACATGTCACAGAATAACTGTTCTGTGTCATTGCCATTTGAGCTTATTAACATGCAGACTATAAGAGACAAGCGTCCTCTTTAAACAGAGCAGCTGTTGTATAATTCTCCACCTCAATAATTTGAGGATTTCCACAAAGTCTCCCAGGAGTTGGAGACATTATGTATGCAATCATAGCGGCAGCAGGCACAAGGCAATTACAACAAACATACTGACTGTTTTTGTTTGTTTTTTTTTAATCTAATTCCCTTATTAAGACTTCAGAGCTAAACCTGTGGTTGTTTGCATTATAATACTCTGTAGACTACGCTGTACCTGTAATGATAAGAGGACAAATGCAGAATCCAATATATAAGTGTTGGAGGGATATAGAATTAGGCATTGCGTCACTTCATTCTGATTCAAAAATGTCACGGTGAGATAATAATAAAGCCCGGAGAAAGTTGTTTAGAGCAGAGAGCAGTGGTCCTTTTTCAGCTCCTGTGTGAGGAGAGCAGGGCTTTACTACAACACCAAAGTGCACACTCGATGAAATGTTACGTTGCATTACGTGATAAACGTTGACACATTTGTGCTGTCAAGCTGTGATCATCGCTGAGGTTTAAAGTCAATATTACTGTACGGTAAAAACACATGCGCATTTAATGAACAGATACCATGGCAACAAATCAAGCTTCATTTCTTTCTAAAGAGAGGCTGTAATATTAGATTGAGTCATTTGCAGAGCGAGGCCTGACAGCCCCACGAGATTTGGAGACGGTTGTCAGAAAAGCGAGCCAATTTTGATAGTTTATGAAAACATAATTGTTATTGCATCGCAACTGCTCCGTGCATTATTACCCTGAGCAGTAACAAAGTTTACATTTTTTAAAGAATCTGGTGATACGATACATATCAAAACACAGGGGTCTCCATTCAGTATATTACAATGCTATAACCAAGAAAAATACAATTTCAGTAAAATTGCAATATTATAAACGACACCTGAGTAAATAACTTTTTAAGTAATCACAACAGGTGGATCCAACATCATACCTACATGATGTAGGATGGTTGAATGGTTGTTCCAGCTTCTTGTCAAAAGACTAATTCAAAACACACCTTGACATCACATCTGCAATCTGAAGTGAGCCCTGTGTACAGTCACTTACATCACATCCGTCAGTGATCCTGTCTAAAACTGAACACTTCTACACTGTTTTCATTCAACTTTTTATTGCCATGCAAAATGCCTTCAAAACACTTCTGCAGGTTCACTTTAGCAGGTTTCTCCAAAATACACAATAATCTAGTGTGAAATCGACCCAACCTGAGGGACATGGATTAGAGTGTGGTGTGATAAATATCTTGAAAAATCTTCTGACAGTGGAAAAATACTCAGAACTGATGGAGAGCAGTAGTGGAGCTGGATATGTAGTCATACGGAGGAAAAGCATTTCATGTGGTGACATGCTAAGACTGAACCAGGACAATCCGTGTCATCATCACTTGTGCCATAACTGTCTATCTGTAAGTCATGTACCTGGCCTGCCAGCTGTGCACACACCTGGATGCTTTCACTTCTGTCTCCCAGCAGGAGGCAGGACTCCATTCATCTCACAGCCAGTCACTTTAGGGCACCGCCTCCTCGAGCACAGCCTGAGGCTCCAAGTTAAACATGCTCAGATATACTAAACCACCTGGCACCACACGCTGTCACTATTCACAATTTACAAGGCCAGGAGCAGTTATTACGTCAGATTGGAATTAAAACCATGATAAGATCATCATAGTGTTTGAAGAAAGTGTCCAGTCGAGACCGGAAGAGACAGAACCTGCGGGTATGATATTACAAGAGGGAAGAATTTTACAGCCCCAAAGCAGGGAACAATATGAACACAACTGCAGGGGGTTGATAAAGTTAATAAATCCAAATGACTCAACAGTTATTTCACCTGATTTCTAAAATTCCCTTTCCTGTCACTGGGTCCAACAAAAGAATCACACAAAAACAATTTTAAATCTTATATTTGCCAGAGATATGCTCAAAGTTTCATGGAAATAAGTCATTTAGCGTGAAAAAAATGAAGAACAAAACAACAAATTAATCTGCTAACTGACCAAAAGGCAGACCTACATTATACATAGCTACCTATATGTTCATGAAATATAGCAATAGAAAAATTGTGACACGCATGAACAAGATCGATACAGCTGTACAAGCTGTAAGTCTATTAATCAATATATTTCCTGAAGTAAACTGCTCCTAGCAACAGCTATGCAGTTTCTGTGCCAACTGAAAATTATGTTAGTCGGACTGATTGGGCAAATCACACCCTATTCTAACAAAAGAGACTGAATGAATGAAGTGAAATATGTAGCCAGGCTGAGTGCTAAACAGCCCTTAACATTGTGTTCCTAAACTTCAGCAGTTATTGGTTTTCTGAGGGATGTGGGCTGAGCTGAGTGCTAAACAAAATTGTTGAACACAAGATTATCGCTCCTCCACAGTGAACCTCCAGCGTTAAGAACAAGGACAAGAGCACGGGCTGAGAGCGAATAGAGACACTATTATAAGAGTGTCTACGAGAACAAACTCAGTGACTCTGAGCTGACTTTTCATCACCTGTCTGACCTTTGATGGTGACTGTTAAGATATCATTAATGCCAATACGGCTGCTGTAAATAACCACGACTTGAGTGTGAAAAAGGGCAGTAGCTCAAGTGTTCTTGGAGGACGTCTGATGCAGACAAAACATGGAGTTGTGCTACTTTCTTTACCATCCCGCTGTCAGGTCTATCTGTGCTTGAAAGTGAGTGGACGAGAAGCTCAAGCATCTGCGCCCAGTTCCAGATCAGGATTCATTCAACACAACCACTCCCATGCTCAGCAGAGAGTTTTACCATCGTGGCCCTGCAGAGACGTGTGAGGCGAAACAGTTTTCCACAAATACAGAGCTCTAATGTCTGCACTTCAGACTGGAACAAACTCCTCCAGAGGACAAATAGGTGAGGACACTGGCTGTAAATACCATTACAGCTGAATCAAGCTGGGCAATGAGACATAACAGCTTCTCATTACTCGTTAGCGTCGCCTGCATATCAACCCCACGGCCTGCTGCAAACCTCTGAGGTGGCAAATCTTTTCTACAAGGCAGTTAAAGGACAAATCTGTTTTTATGCACCCCTGGTCTTATTGGCCAAGTTAATCTAACATCTCCATGTAGTGTGTGTGAAATGCTTAGTGCGTTTGTCATCTTGTTAACAACTTTTCTTTCTTGATAGAATTCTTCTGCAGAGAAAAATTGTGTGTGCAAAAAGATTGTTTTCATATGTATTTTTTTTGACATAATGGTTTAGTGCTCTTACACAACAGTGTTTGGAGCGACCTTCCTGTGGCAACATGGCAGTAATTAGTACTATAAACCTGTCAGACAATATTGATATCATAACATTTTAATCATCATCTTGTATGCTGAAATCACAGACATCAAGAATTGCACCTTCAAGTGGAGAGAACAAGCTGTGCAATGAGGCACGGTCTTTGTCAGTGGCCCCTGATATATGCCCCCTATTAGCTAATGATTTTAGTGTCATATCAATGTCATGTGCTCTGCTTTCATTTTCAAATATTCAGCTTGCCACAAAACCTACAAGTCTAAACCTCTGGGTCTACAGGTAGAAAGTCACTAACTCACTGTTCACCCTCTTTAACTAGAAAGCCATATGACTGTTTGCACTGAGGCTCTCCCACTCTCAACAGTCTCCTCCCTGACAGTGTTGTTGTTAATGTTCTCATCTGGTCTGTGTTAGAAACACTTTAAACTACCATCATCAAAGTGCCAGTGAGATCCTCACAGGTAAACCACCCGTTAGTATATCAGCATGTTTTCTTACTCTGTCCTTCTCTAAATATTTCAGACGCCCTTTGTTGTCATGGCAGCGTTTGTGTCCAGCTAGTTGAAGACTGAGAGGTCAGATGACGAATAGTTACTGCCCACAAACAACCCAGACACACCAAAAAGTGTTTACAGGCCCCTCAGGATGTGTTACTGTAAACTCGCTGGATGCAGATTTTTGTCAAGGTCAACAAATCACTGACAAATGTTGCTCGTCTGCTGCGAAAGGAGCACACTGCAGTTTCCACAAATCACTGTAATTCAGCAGTGAATTAACAATCTCATGACTTGACTCACCTCAACAAATCCTTTTTTTTGCACGTCGATATAATTTTTTTCAGACTACGTCAGAAAAGTTGCCACTAAATTAGGAGGGTTGTGTTCCAAACCTGGACAAAAATTAAATCAAATAATCCTGCAGGGACTGACTTTAGGAGAGTGCACATGTAGCACGGTGCCTGGCTTCCTGCTTGTTGACACTAATCCAAAGGCAGCAGGGATTTTCTGCCTCTTGCTGCTTCTTGCCTCACACCCCTGCAGGGCTCTCAGATCCACACTGACTTTCCCAGTCACACACGCACATGCAAACGCACACAGGCGAACACCACGATAGACTATAAATATTCAGGCCAGGATCTGCAGCACGTGTGGTACAATGTACACCGCGACGTAATGCACGCTGTGCACACTTCAATCCTGCCACCAAGCTCTATGTCAGCACTTTTTTCTGTGGGAAAAAAAAAAAACTTGCACATCTGCTCATCTGGTGCTGCTCATTTAGCCACACTTGTCCGTGAAGCCTGAACTCGAGTGCGCTCATTAGACGTGTTATAAACGAGACATATAGACAGAACTGCCACAGTGAGAGGTACACTGAAACAACAACAAAATTTCTCTCCTCATTATTTTCAAGTCTTCCCCGAACGTGAGGTTATGTCCAAATGTACTGCTCTGTCTTTTGTGTTATATAACCAGTGTACCATATACAGTATATTGTGGCATGATACGAGACATGGAAGCAGCTGAAAACTGGGCTAGTACCAATTACTTCCATGCCAGAAGCCAAATAATCTACACGTTTAGATGTTTTTCATTTCTGTGACACTCATACAAAGAGAAAGCAGCTCTTATCTAATCGCTTACTGCACGACTTTCAGACAGAACGAAGGGTTCAGAGTCCAAAATGTCAAAGTTAGGGCTGTTTGCAGTCCTGGAAACTAACACATCTTGACTGCTGAGATTAATATGCTGGAAAATTAGAGGGAAAAGCCAATGCAACTGAAATATAATGTTAGTTGCAGATTTTGTCAATCCCAGTTGTATGTGTATTTTAATTGAGAGTATTTAATGAGCCTCTGTCTCTTCGAGTAGTGTATTTTTAGTCATGCGGCGCATCTCCAGGGGATGGAAATGTGTGCCGGTCCACCTCTTTGGTCCAGTCTGAAGTATCTCAACAACTATTAAATGGATTACCGTGTCATTCTGTACGGATAATCATGGTCCCCAGAGGACCAGTTACACTTTGATGATCCATAAATGTTTCATATCCCGCCAAAAACAGGCCAACCTTTTCATTTGTTCAATACTTTGGTTTATGACGTTGATCTCAGCTCCACTTAATCAGCACTAAACTAGTAATGATGAGCATTATACCTCTTAAAAACATCTAGTATTGTCACTGTGAGCATGTTAGCTTAAGTGTAGCCTCACAGAGCCACTAGCATGACTGAACAGTCCTGTTTACAGTTTCATGCTACATGGCAGGAGTTCACCTGTTAGTTTGGTTGACAAGTATATCAGCATGTTTTCTTACTCTGACTGTCTTTCTCTAAATGTTTCACACGTCCTTCGTTGTCATGGCAGCATTTTTTTGTTCGGCTAGTCAAAGACTGAGAGGTCACTGTTTACTGTTTAAGAATGACTATATTTATTTATATTTATATTTATATTTATATTAGTTGGTTTGGTCTAGTTTTACTGGGATGCT
The DNA here is from genome assembly GCA_029721515.1 of Synanceia verrucosa. Lineage (NCBI taxonomy): Eukaryota > Metazoa > Chordata > Actinopteri > Perciformes > Synanceiidae > Synanceia > Synanceia verrucosa. Next base: position 25,770,928 of record CM056549.1, read on the forward strand.
GCTATCAGAGTAGCATCCCAGCATTACTTTTCACCCCAGTGGGCAACTTCAGGGTCTGACAAGTGAATCAAAGTGTCTTACACTGTCATTCATCCTCTTAGCCAGCAGGCAGCTACTCATCTGGTTGCATAGAAGTCGATGAGAAAATACTTGTCACTTAATTTAAATGGCTAAAGGCCCAAACATACTCGGCAGAACAGACACGGAGTATGCAAAGCTCAAATTTTGTGACCTCCGCTCCACGCTGTTATCTCACAAAACACTGCTCAGCATCTATTTTTCACATAAACCTGCTTTAAATGTGACGTCGATCTGATTCACAGAAACTTCACAGGAAACTACTAGCAGCAGAGCGCTCCACTATGGAAGCTTTAAGCTGAACGGACATCCAGATTCTGCTCCGTTCAGTCTGTGAGCACCTTTATAATGCAGACACTGGAGACTATGACTGTGTAATATGTTCAAAATGTCATATCCTGTAACCTCTTCAATACAAGCCACACCTACGACCAGCTTACACCCACAGAGAAGCTAACATTAGCATCAGGCTAATATGGACTACAAAAGTAGCTAAGTTGTCAAACATTACATATTTCATGAAAATAATAACTCCTCCTGAAGCTAAACAAATAATGACCTGTCCAACAGAAAGAAAACAACTTCTGCATCACTTTTCAGTCCCTTCAGATGTCTCAGTGTCTCCACCGATGTTCACTCTGGTTTGTCCTCTTAGCTTTATCCAGAGTTTTGTCTTTCAGTCTTTTCTGTCTCCCTCTTTCTTCTCTTTGTCTGTTTAGCAGGGTGAGTCGTCAGAAGTAACACTGGAAGTGATATTTTTGGCTGCATTTTCTCTCCATTGTTCCCTACAGAACAGATTCTCCTGATAACTCTGTATTTCTGCAGAGGAGTGTGCTGGATATTTACAGAAACAGTGAGGAGGAGGGAGGGACAGAGGGGGACATGAGCAGGACGAGACATGAAGGCATCTGATTGGTTCTTTCCATTCAGACCTAGTGTCAGTTGATTGGTCCTTCCTTTTTCTGAACACATCATGTATTGACTGCTCTCAGGGTGGAAGGACCATTTAACCCAGTATAACAAAAAGTGTTTCTGAACAGAATGACAGACTGTAGCTTTAACGTATTACATTATGCTGTGTATGTGCCATGGGAAATGTCTTGATAAAATCACCAAAACACATTGCAGAGGTGAATTGAACGTGTGAGGACTTCCTTTGTTTTCTACAACTACAGTAATGATGTAAACAAATACGTCAGGTGATGCATCGGCTATTAAGTGATATTTCCACAGCTGTGGTACTCTAGCACTACAACACTTCTTCACAATCTTTCCACATAACGCTTCCATGACACTGTGCATAATTTGATCACATTTTGTCTGTTATTTATTTCATGTACATATTTTAACTGTGGCCATGGTACATTAAGCACAATTTCATAATTTGTGTGAATAAAAGCACAGAGACGTTTACCCAAACTGAAAACTGTCATTATATGCTCATCACCATCAGTCACGTCGTCCCACCTCCAGTCCGGCCTCCTCTATCTCGTGCCCCCGCAGGCATTTCTCACATGTGTGCTTCAGCAGTGACTTAATGAAACGCCTACAGTCACTTACCAACAGCTCATGCCTGCCAGTTGTGCTGCCAAGCACACAAATTACCGTGTTGTTTCCCTTGGTAATGGTAGATTGGAATATCCTAGAACTCATTTTGCACAACTGACCCAACGTGATTGATTTTTTAAATGATTTTTATTGGGATATTTGATATCTATCATATCTAATATATAATATTTACAGTATATAAAGAAGTATATATTAATAATATCATAGCTAATATATAATATTTACAGTATATAAAGAAGTATATATTAATATCATATCTAATATGTAAGAATTACAGTATATCATATTATATCATGTATAATGTATAATATTTACAGCATATACAGAAGTATGTTTCATATAATATCATGTATAAAGTATAATATTTACAGTGTCTACAGAAAGTGCAAAATGTGAAGAAATGTGAATGTACAGTTGTGTAATGGTATTTTTGAATGACTGAGTTTGAAATTAAAAAGGGATTAACACATTTCATATAACATGTCAGTCAATGTAAAAAAACCATTTAAGATCATGTGACATTATATATTTTAATATATATATACAGTAAGTCTCACCTGACCAGCCAAACTATGAAAAAAGTGTGACTTATAGTCTGGAAAATATGGTACGTTCATATACATATCATGCACATGGTTATCTAACATGGTTATTTAACATGGAAAAACACACAATACAGAATATTTCATGGGTGAAAACATGTTTTCCACATGCATATTTTTTTCCCATTATATGGTATTTTATAGAGATTGTGATCCCTCATCACAGGCAGTGTATGTCAGTTAAATTTGTGTCATTTTACAGGGTCAAATATACTTATATTTAGATTATAGAATAATAATCTGGCTCGTGAATGTGAAGCTCTGTGTTAGATGAGGAGCTGCTGGACACTTCTCAGATGATTTGTTGGAATAATTAAACCTGTGACTTCTCCCAAGTTCAAAAGTCAGCTCTACTTCCAGGTCATCACCTGGCTGACCACTGGTTTAAAATGGAAAAAAAACTTTGAAGCATGTCTTGAATTAGTTGTATATTGTCAGAAGTTTGGCCAAAACACCAGTAACAAACAATCAGTTTGAAAAGTGCTGCTGAACAGCGTGTTTATCAACAGACTGTCTGTCTGATCAGTGTGATTTATTAATGGTGGCTAACTGCCTGAAACCTGCAGGGCAGAGGCACTATGACCATAGTGCTGCTTTGTTTTCACTAAAACTACCAAGATCACACTGAATATTTATTTTTATATTGAAATACGAGCAACAACATACATAACAACGATCGAGGAGACAGTTGATTTTTTTGTTTAAATCCTTAGCTGCTTTATGAGTAGCAAGGACACATTAAATAGTGAGATTTATAAGATGACTTTGGTGTGATGTTTTGAAACAGAGAGAGGCATGCAGCGATAACAAAAGAGGGGAAGCAGAGATTTATTGAGCGTTCGTGCACCAAACAAATCACTTCTCAGCTTTCCATGACCGACATTTGCACCCTGCAAGAGTTCCCTTTTCCACCACCATTTTCTACACAGTTTTAGTTGTTGCTACATTCAGAAATTCTGTCACTGCCAACCCCTGTGTTGGCCCGGGGGAGGCAGACTATGTGCCTCATCCCATAATACACATGGAGCTGCCAGGCACCCGCCTGCAAGAATTGCCAAAGAAGCAACACAGACCTCAAACCATCATCCTACCTGCTATCACTGCCAACTGTGTTGGAGTGATTAAAGTATGTTCAGCCATGTATGGCTAACTGTGGGAGTGGAAATCATGTTCGCCCATGCCTGAAAAAAATCATCTGTGTGCACAGATTCACAAATCTGAAGGAAATGATGCTATATTACACCTCCCTACGATTTTCACTTTTCACTTCAAAAACATTGAAACAGACATGAAGTGCTGTAATGCTTCAGAAAGGGCATTTCATCCAGTCATCCAATAATGTTCAAAAAAGCAGCAGGTGTTTGTGTTGATGCTTTATGATTCACAGTAAACTCCAGGTGTAAAAAGACTCAGCCACAGTAAACCAGGTGAAGTTGGAAATCAATGACAATCAGCCAAAATGGTAATGTGGGCCTGTTTTTTTCCTCTGTCAGTGTGCTGTGAGTCTTTTGGACCACAGTATCTTGTCAAACTACTGAATTGATTCGTCTGTCACATCTCCCACAGCATCTCCTGTCTGCTCTACGTCATCCTCCTCAAACATCTTTATTCACTGTCTTTCACAAGGAAATCTTAATGAGTGATGTCACTCTGAAGTCTTAACTTGCTAATTAACATAAGAGAGAAACTATTTCAGCTTCTTCATCTAAAAAAAGTCAAACTGTGGAAACCTGGAATATAATTTAGGGAGAGGAAACATGGCAACCCCTCTCTTTTTCTTGCAAATCCCTGACACAAGTCTTTCCCACAACCACTGGCTCTTCCCCAGGTGGCTGGATTCTTACCATCTCCTTTCCAACTGGCTACTTTTGTGCTTGAAATGTCTTTTTTTTCCTCAATGCTCATGCATCAGACAGATCCACCCATCCCTAGCGCTAGGTTGGTGCAGGAAAAAGTGAATATTTCTTGTTTCCTCGCCATCCTAGTCTGAAAACATGCACGCAAATAATTCCTCCATGTATAACAGTCCTAACTAGACATATTTCAGTTATTACAAATCTGCAGAACAGCTTGACACAAGCATGAGTGCTGTGACTCACACGTTGGCCCCGTCCACCTGTTTGGGTTGACTCAGCTCAACTCAACGCTGCACTTGGCAATTTGTGAGGATAAATAATGGAGCAATAATCCACAGCAGGTCACAGTGCAGCGATATTAATTCTGTGGGAGAGTAGTGTGCACACAGGCAGTGGTTTTGTTTTTAATTGCATTTTGAAGGTAAAATTAGTATTAGTCACATCAGTAACTTGCAGGACCAGTATTTCATTAATCTGTAATTGATTATAGCAGTTCAGGCTTTTAACCCTTTAGATGAACCAGTGGCTACTTGTTTCTGGTTCTTCAAACAATGACTGAATGACTCCCAGTGATTATCGAACAGCAGTCTAGCCGACATCCTTAAAGTGTAGGCTGATTCTGAAGTGGGTTTCCCTTCATAAGTCAGTGCATGACAGAAAACATTGTAAGCAAGTACTGGTATAGTGAAGGTATAATACTGCTATAATAAAATACAAAAATACAATAAAAATGTGTTTCTGTTTTTACATGAAAAAAGCCATACAGCGTTTGAAACAAAGAGTGTGCAAAATATTGTGTGAGGAATGTGCACGGTTACAGTATAAAGAATATGTGCAGAAATAATCTGAAATACATTATGGACATGAGCTGTGAGCAGTTCAGCCACATTCTTTTTTCCTTCCTTGACCATTTTGAGATTTTCTAGCATCTCTAAAGGTAAAGGGTAAAAAAAGAAGATGCTGAATTTAGAGGTAGCATCAGGATTTGAGTGAGTTTGACAACAAGAAGCAAACAGTGATGTCTAGAGGACTGGATCAGAGCATCTCCAGACCTACAGCTCTGGTGGTCTGTTCCTGGTCTGCAGTGGTCAGGATCTATCAAAAGTGGTCCAAGGAAGGACCAGTGGAGAACCAGAGACAGGGTCATGAGAGGACAAGGATCATTGATGCAGGTGAGGAGTGAAGGCTGGTCCTGGTGGTCTGATCCAACAGACAGATTCATGTTACTGTATGCATGGAGGGATTATCTTAATCAATACGACACCAAGAGGTTTACACAGAGATAGTGTGGGAATGGTTCTTCAGCTACTGATACTTTTCAGATTATTTGTACCCCCAGGTTGGTAACCAGTGCACTGTAGTATTGTCTATCACTGATTCACTGACTGTCAACAATGGAGCATCACTGATAATACCCTGCTTGCATTTAATCTACATATTTTCACACATTTTTGGTGACATGATATTCTGTTTCTGCTCAGAACAGAACACATTTATCACTATGACTAACACCTAAAGTGGAAAATAGGCCGTGAGAGGAAATATAAAAAGTATCAATGCGCTCTGGCTGATTATTCAGTGTTATGTCCAGTCAATAAAGTGACATTTTGATTATCTTTTTTGGGGGGCTAAAAAGTCGAGATAAGGACGTGTCTTTGTTTCGGCTGGGAACAGGTGCCTAGAGGACAGTCAATTATCCTGCAGTTTTTCTTTCAATGTCAAACCTCTGTCTTTCTCTAGTTGTGCTCCCTTCAGGAAATCCTTTCATGGTTTAGAATAAAGTACTTTCTGACTTTTTTGTACACAGAGCACATACTGTATGTTTGCACTTAAGGCATTGTGCTCCTTTCATGAAACCGAGGGAGATGCCGCTCCTTACAAACATCCCCTTCTGCTTTCATTTCAAATAACTTTATTTTATCCACTCCCTCACCTACTTCTTTTCCTACCTCTGCCTCTTTCTCTATACTCTGTAACTGCCACCACTGCTTTAAGGGACTTTAACTACCTAAAACAAAACCTGCATCAACATTAAAGACTACTATGATCCATTTTTCTGGTTCCAATCAGTTCTGCAATAATAAACAACATCCAGCAACTCTGCACATGCTAATGTTGGCAAAGTCAAAGTCAAATTCATCCACAGGTCTGTGGAGACTTGCTCACTCTAAAATAGTGCTTCAGTGATATTTTAATTAACAAAAATGGTATGTTATGCTTTGACTCAAATCACAATTAACACTGACAGCCCTAATATATTCAGTATGTATGTAGCACAGACTGCACAGCTCCAACAGCTTCACTGTGTCCTGCTGGTGTGTGGACAACTCCTCAGACATGAAATCAGATTGTGCTTGTCAATGTTGTGATGGAAAAAAGCTCATTTTTGCGACGGTAAGAGTTAATAATGTAAGTCCAGCAAACACTTTTAACGAGGAGACCAGTGTTTTGTTATGTTCTCGATGTTCCTGACTACCTCTTTTTGCACATATCTGCGTACACATGCACTGCTTAATATTTGTTATTATATATATGTTGTATTCTTCACATTGCTACCTTCAAATGGCCTTATTTGCCCTTTGAACTGCATTTATTATTATTATTATTATTATTTTATTTTTTTATTTTTATCTAGATTACACAGATTTTTGTTGCTCCACATTCATTGTATGCATGTTTCCTTACTGTTCACATGACAATAAACACTTTTTGAATCCTGTTTTTACTGTGCAGATTGTCCCGTTTACTGTCCATAACAGCTGTGTTCCTGTACAAATTTTTAACATGTGGTTTGCATTTTTATTTTAAGCCTAGTCATAATGTTTCTCCTTAACCTAACTGCAAACATTACCGTGGTTTTGTTGCGTGCCACACAGTTGACACATAAAAAGCCTAAAACGTGTCATCAAGGCAATACTGTGTTTTTCATATGCCTTCCCATGAGACTGGGTAGCTGTTCACAGATAATCTCACACATACACAGCAAAATATGCTTGTTCATGGCAGGATGCTCAAGGAGCTCACTTAGTTAAAGCGACTTTCTGGAAACACGTTTGATGCTGCTATTGATTGCCGTGAGCCTCCAGCCAGTAGAGGCTGCTAGTGAGACACACTGGAGTAAAACAGCTCAGTTGTATTGTTTTTGGATGGTGTGTTTGGTTAAAAGATTACGGAGCTACCAGCTGAGTGCATCTGCATTGTTCTGTATTTTTTGGGTATCAATACTGGATGTATTGTCAGAAAAACGACTTGAGGCCTAGATTCATGCTTTCTAGTTCAAATGTTAGTTTTGCAGCAGACACACTTGCTGCTCTTCTGTTCTAATCCTGACAAACTATCAGATCAACGAGTGTCTGCCACCCCTGAAATCATGGGACCTGTAGTACAGCACATACCACTGTACTGCTGGATTCATACCCTGAGTAGTTGAAAAAATGTATGTGAGCATTTGTTTTTGCGTGAAATCAAAAGGGTAAGAACTGCATGACTGGTAATGGCAGCTGATTCAAACATTTGGACTTCATTAACAAAAAGAGAAAAGGTTAAAGAGGTGGGAGGGAATGACTTGGCTCTGCAAACAGCTGATGAGGGTGAAGGAAAAACTCTTTCCCTCTCTCTGTGTCCGAATGCTGCTTGATTGGACACTTGAGGTTAATTTCAGTGGTGTAAAGGTAAGTGTGATTACTTGACTGATTATGGGCCAGCCTCCCGATCAGTCATTAAGCTTCCTTTCTCAAACCATCTGTCTTCCCTGGCTAAAACCTGGACATTACTGTCCTCATAGGAGTGACCTGTGTCTTTCAGGTGCAGGTGAACTGCTGAGTCTTGACCCGAGGAGTTGGCTATCCTGTGTTGAGTCATAGTCATAGTCAAGTACGCTTGTGCAGTTTTTGTTTGGTCTCCACCAATGTACAAGTCACTGCATTCCTCACTACACCGGCCAGCATACACTCCTGTACATTTCTCTGTGCTGTGGGATTTTGTCATTTGGGTGGACCAGCTTCTGTCTCAGTGTGTTACCAGGTTTGAAGTGCATGGGGATTTTGTGTTTATTGGAAATTCTCTTGAATTTTTCTGATACTCCAGCAGTGTAGGGGATGGCAACAGGTTTCCTTTTGCCTTCCCTCTCCTGTTCATTGTTGTTTCTGTTTTTGGTTTTGTTGGTCTTGACAAAGGCCCAGTTAGGATAGCCACATGTCTTAAGAACATTCTGAATGTGTCTCTGCTCAGGCCGTTCTCATCCATTGTTCATACAAATTACTGCAAAAGATATTGCACTATAATTCGTATATAACCCACATAATTGGGAGCCAGAGTTGTGATCATGTGACGTTCGATGCAGGCTGCTCTTTCTGTGAAAACATGGCGGACATTCCTTACATTCACAGTGGAAAATGTAATATTTTAAGATAGCTTATGAGTTCAAATGCATTTTGAAAACATTTCTAGTGGAAAATATGCATTTTATTTCCATAAGCCTAAACCTGTAACCCTATCCCTAACGTTAACCATCGCTAGAAATGTTGTCAAAGTGTATTTCAATGCATAAACTTGATATTGCAATATTGCAGTTTCCACTGAGAATGAAAGGAATATCCACTATTTTTAATTCTCTCGCTTTGAGGCTCGTTGCTGGTCATTCATAGAGATATGCAAGAAAATCTGTGCCTAACTTCGTATGATATCTTATGAGCCGTGTCTCTGCTCCTTGACCTTTCTTTCTGTCCTGGTGGGGATGTTTTGGGCCTGGTGCTTCACGGTCCTGATGACTCCTAACTTGTGCTGCAGTGGGTGGTAAGAATCAAAAAGAAGATACTGGTTTTATGTACACCTTGATGTTGAGACTCCTGTCAGTGCACAGTCCAGGAAGGACAGGACATTGTCCTTAACATCTTCACGGGTGAACTTGATGTATTCCACTGTGTTGATGTGGTCTGTGAAGGCTTCTTAGGTCCTCATTTTTACCCAGGTGTCATCCACATACCTGAGCCATGATGTATGATGATGACTTTTATACATCATAGAGGACAGGGATAGCAACTAAGAAAATGTGTGTTGTGATTCTGTTTGCTCTAATTAATGACAGTAGTGCGTAGCATCATATTTAAGTCCACAGCTGCTCTTCTTTCTGCCTACACATCATTACCTCATGGAAACTATTCATCATTATTATAATTATTACTGCACATTTGGTCTGAATTTGGCACCAGATGTGTCCAGGGTGACCTGCTAAGTGACAGTGTCTCTGTGTGTAAAGATTATAGACCAGGAATTGCTGAAGTTCGACTCCTGTGGTCCCTCCAACATTTTGACTTTGACAAAGTGATTCTGTATTTTCCTCTTTCGTCACCATCTTACATCCGATGGATTTCGCATGGCTTCAAACACGGGATATGTAACTCGATAGCTCTTGAGCTTAACACCTCTGCTTACACAAACCTACCTGGCACAGACTCTGAGTGCTTGTTATCTGCCTTCTGCATGTGTACATGTAATCACACCTCACTACGTGGAATCGAAGTAGATAGCAGGCAGGCTGGATGACGCCATACAGTCTGTTATAAATGATCCAAAGCAGTTTGCACCTTGACACTGCAACCAATCCAAATTAACAGTGTATTCATGTCATTCATCAGAAACAACCGCAAGCCGTAAATCTCTGTATTGCAAGAGGGGCAATACTGATATGATGGTAAGACTGATGTGATGGAAGTCTAGATGTTCTCATTTGCAATGAGATGAAATCACCTTGCCCTTTAACGATCAAGGACAGACCCTTTTTTATATTTGTTATATTTTCTTTAGTAAATGAATAAAAGCAGTAAAGGTTAGGATGGCTTGAAAAAGACAGGACTCTTTTCTTGTGCTTCCTCAGCAAGGAGTCATCAGTCATTAAATTAAATGCGTGACCACAAAGAGCACACAGGCCCAGGACCTGGAAGCCTACAAAATATGTATAACAATCCCCAAACAGTACCTTTAAAATGACCCTGAACCTCAGAAAAAAAAACATTAAAGACTCCAGCACATTGGAAACACACTATAGAAGCCACACAGAGAAAAAATATGCACATAATCCTGAAATAGCTCTTATATTTGCTCTTCATGTGGCATCTACAGTACGGATGAGTAGCTGCAGAGAGACCGTGCCGACATAGAAGACAGGGCAAGCACCGCATTTAAATAGACATGGTGTAATATTCGCAGCATAATGCATAATTCAGCCCGTACTGTGGATTAAACCCCGCTCCCCAGCTGTTACAGGGAGGCACTTAAAAACAGCATGCAACACGACAGCCAGGACCCTGAACTGCCACTGATATCATGAGGTGCCTTGTTGCTGTTTAGCAGCTGAATTTTTCTCCATAACACAAACCAGATAAGAAAGTCAGTCATATATTAGCATTTTAAAAACACTCCTGTTTGTCAGTTTGGAAAAACTCTGCTCTTGAAAAAAACACAAATTTTCCAAACTGATGGTGAGACATGGAAAAAGAAGTACAGAATTACAGAAAGCAAAAATTGACCAAAGCCATGCTTGGAAACACACACACTCTTGAGGATAGTGTTTTCCGCAAAACAAATAGCCTCTATCAGAGATCCCGGCCCTTGTTGCCGTGACAATGATTACATTTACCCCAAACACAGGTTTCTTTCTTATGACTTATGGTGCCCTCCACCCCATCCTCGGGGAGGGTGTGTTTTCAGCATAATGCATGGGAATTGAGCTCTGGAACATCGTTTCGCATGGAGACAATTGATCAAGTGTGACACATGGGGAGAGCCTGGTGTGCATAGCGGAGACAACAATAGATACACAGAAAAGCACGAACCTTGGCAACACTGAGCAAACCAACGACGGCTTCCTGAATGTATTACAAGTTTGATACGCGTATAATTGAACAGGATAAGGAAAGCCTCCCTGTCTGCTACAGTTAAAGGAAATGCGATCATGATGATATCAGATGATAAAGCCAGCTCCTGCAAAAAAGTTGAAGCTGGCTTAATGCTGTGTGACGTCGGCCAGCAGTAAACTTTCTAATAGTATCTTAAACACTCTCTGATAGGCCTCCATCTCATGGATCTGTGTCACTGCTGCATTTTGTAACACTATCTACAGCACAAACTGCTGTGTCACGCTCAATGTGAGAGTTTTATTTGAATCTGACACGATAAACTTGTAGAAATAAATGTACCATGTAGGAAAGTGTGCTGGGTTTTACAATTGATTTCAATGCAAAATGCATCACCTGCAGAGTGCCAGACTTTCATCTGTGCATCTCTATCAGTGCAGAGGAGATAGTTTGGCTCAAATAAGACTTCATTCTCAGATAGCTGGATAAAGAAACTGGATATTTATTACTTTGCACTTTTTAACTCATTGAGTGCCAACCTTTTTGAAAACACCAAATAGCTCAAATGAAAGAAGAGACTCTCTATTTTGTGGAAAAAATATTTGTTTTTACTTTGTTCCACTCTTGTTTTTTCTCAAGGAGAGTAGAGGCCAGTTTTTAACTAAAATCACCACTTTTTGTCCAGATTCTGTTTGTTTTGCTCTCTCCACTTCCTGCTTTGATCTCTGTGGCATATACCATCTCTTTATGTGCCGACTACAAATCCCAGAAGCCCAAATATTACTCACTGGCTGTGTGAGAGCGCTCTTTTGTCCCTGTTTCCAAAAAAAGATAAGAAGTATATATGCATTTATGACACTCAAATGTTGTATGTACATACTTGTCTTTGTCACTCAAAGAGTTAAAAACAGTGAAAAAAATAGAGGTTTGCTTGATGAGAAGTTCTGTGGAAATCAAATGTTTAATGTTGGGAAAAATCTGTTACATACATTTTCTCGTGGTCAACATGTAAATTTGTGGCAAATTTGCTTTAACATTTCCAGCTGAGCCAACCCTCACTGCTGTCAGGTCATTAAATACTTATCAGTTGCTTCAAGGTCATTAGGTGCCTACTATGTAGTAAAAACAAAACGTAAAAGCGTAAAAGCAGCATATTCTAACATGTTGTGTAACTGAATGAAATCAACCTAGGTTTGGGCAACAGACACACTTAAGTTTAGGGAAAAACTTAAAACTGGGAACACCAAAACAACTAGAATTTGTGTTGTGCTGTATGTCCAATCAATCAGCACCTGACTTCCAGCTTCATTACAGTCACTAGAGGTTGCTGTCATGTTGTCTTGAACCTTCTTTCAGTGAGATACCGTGTCAACAGATGATAAAAACTTCGACTGGGTGTAGTAGGCCCCTACTGAGCCACATTCATGGTGCTCATAATGCTATTTAATAGCCTGCCAACAGTGTAATCAGCTCTGTCACAGTGGGTGTTCTATGATTGGACAACTTCATTTCCCAAAGGGCCACATTATAGATACCATGATATACACACACATACTGTATATGCTAACCTGAAAGATGTTTTAATAAAACATAAACTGTAAACCAATCTTTATTTGGTTATAGCTGTCCAAAAAATGATGACACATACATATGATTCATATGTATGTGTCATCATTTTTTGGTATATACATATATATATATATATATATATATATATATATATATATATATATATATATATATACATATATTTATACCTATACGTATATATATTATAGGTATATATACGTATATACGTATACGTATATATATAATTAGAAAACTAAAAATGGATATTCAGTGAAGAGACATTTGTCTTGTTGTGTTACTTTACAATCCATCCAGTATTTTGTTCACATTTATGCATGATTGCATTATTTCCGATGCAGCAGCAGCTGCTGGAATGAACAAACAGAATCAAGGTGGGGTCTTTTTTTTGAAACAGATCCCTTCACTAGCTCAGCAGGAAATGCTGCACTTATTTTTAACCACAAACATGCATTTTTTTCCAGCAGGGACACATGGGAAGGCTCCAATTAGCTCACAGGAAAGCCACAGAGGCAAACACTGAGATAACTAATAATATGGCTCTCCCCACAAGCTGACACACTGCACCAGAGCAAGACAAAAACTCTAGAAAGATCTTAGTTCAGAAGGAAAAATTAGAGTCTGATTATAAGATGTTTAAGTAATCAACATTTCATACAGTATATCTGTATATGTGACAGCAGAGCACGATAGTATGTGTGATTTATGCAGTCACCTGTAGACAGTCAAGTCCTTTTCTAGCCATTTAAAAGGAACAATGTGACAGAAAAGAGAGCATGGTGTTGTTTGAATTCCCACTTTTCTGCAGCTGATATTATGTATTTATTATTATTTAATAAGCTGCTGCCAAAACTTGTTTTGCTATATGGCACCTGATGAATAATACATTAGTCACTCCCGTCTTCTTTGATTCATTGTTTGAATCACCCATCGTTAGTTTGACACTGTATTTTTCATTCATTCATTCATTAATTCACCCTTTCTTTCATTCACACACTCACTAACACCTTCATTGCACTGACTGATTGCTCACTCACTTATTCCTTCATTCTTCATTCATTTCCTCTCTTTCTTACGCTCATTCAATCAGTTGTTCACTCGTTGATTATCAACTAATTCAGCAATCTCTTTATTCACTCATTCATTATACTTTCTTTCCTTCATACACAGAAGCAAACTTCATTCACTTAGTCACCTTTCTCTCTCCTAATGGCAGTGATGGCAGTGATCACAGCTGATAGCTCATTCTAATTCTTGTATCTTTGTAATTGTGCTGCATGGAGTTTGGTGTGTGTCCCACTGTGTATCCTGTTAATCCAAACAGTTTACTCGCAGCGTTTCATATCAAATATCAAACTTCTGGTGTTTCTCAATGTGTTTGAATGTTGCACAAAGGCTACATCTTAATAAATAACTATTATGTTACGAGCTACGAGTTAGCTAAGATGACCATAGCATAATAAGCATCCTCCATACTAGAATCTACTTTGTGACCTTCAAAGGTCAATTCTGACCAAACTATACTTTATGCAGATCCACTAATTGCTGCAATCCTATTCAAATTCAAATTCAAACTAACATTTTATTTACAATGAAAAATATATTTTCCTCCTTTGTTATTTAGTACATAATAAATACTGATTCTATTATTCTTATTAATCACTCTATTACTCTTTTATTTTTATTACTGTAATTTTGTTTATGCTGCTGCTGTGGGTGAATTTATCCTAATGTGGGATAAATAAAAAAAAAATCTATTTTATTCTATTCTTAATGAACTGAATGTGCTGCACAATTTAACTATCATAAATACTGCCAGCTAAGACTGCTAAGAATATTAATTAAAAAGAGGAGATTAAGGTGAATGCATGATATTATCTGATGACTGAATTACTTAATTGTCTCAGTCACAGCTGAGGAAGATGTAAGAAGGCAATTCACACCTTGTGCAGTTAAAGGTAATAAAATTCATCTGAATAATGTCAAAATCACAGAAATTATATAAATGTTACTCGTCTAACAACATCAGACCATTTCTTACCAGTAAGAATTAGATGGAATTTTCCATCTGCACTGTGGTCGTAACTCAAATGTGCCAACTGCAACGTCTAATGAAGAGGCAGAAAACCATGACTGTATAAAACCAGGAGTTGGCTGCAGGGAGAAAGGATTTACTGTTAGTGGCCTGAAAAGTAAAACAAAAATCCTAAAAGAGGACGTTGTGGTTTCTCTGCATAATCCTGCAGACGTCAGTGGGAGCCTTCCAAAATAGCTGCGTGGACCTGGCCCAAGGAAAATGAAACGGCAAGGTCCCTTGAACACAGAGAGGTTTTTTATCCTGGGAGGTATGAACTAATCCAAAACCGGTAACAGTTGTCCACTGTGAGAATCAACTACCAAATATATGAAAACACAAGCCTTCAGAAAAACAATCCTCACAGTTTTTTATTGGCATCCTGTCTTATCAACACCTGATGCCAAATCCATGAGATAATAACCAAATAAACAAAAAGAAAGCTGAAAATAGCTGTTTCCTCAAATCCACAGGCACATTAGACAGGATGTATCCTGCTACTTTAATGAGTTCATCTTAATGTTTGGAGGGTCAACATGCACCCACATTGTGCTCTACACAGGCTACTACGTTGATCCACTAAATGTAATTTGGATGTTCTTCATTTCCATATACTGTATGTCAGCGCAGAAAATGTACACAAATGAAGCACAGCTCTTATCTCAAAAGGAGCCACACTAATTGGAGACAACGATTAGAAAGACGCAACGACAAATTATCTGAATGAGAGGTGAAGGAGCATAAATACATTTAAACCAACCTACTGCAGTGAATGAAATCAAAAGGAAAACAGAAACTGTGGCACCAGTGGGAGGGTGTATGTCGTGTGTCAGAGTGTGTGTGATCAAAGAGGGAAGCAGGGACGCAGGGGAAGGCTGCCCATGTGCCGCTGGTTAATCACCGCAGCCTCCAGTTTACGTTCAACAGATATGTGCTGATGACAGAGGGAGGAGTCGTTATCTGAGCAAACGGTGAAGCTTGAGTGAAACTCCAGACGGACCATGGCTTCATCTTGATATTGGTACAGAAGATCCTAAGTGGTAGAAATATCTGCATTTCAAACACATCCACAAGTTACATTTTTTTTGTAGAGCTGCATGTCATAATTATGATTACTTTCGTTATGTTAAGCTTGCTTATTCCTGACTTATTATTTGTGAATCATTTGTGAAAAATGACAGTGCAAGGCCATTATCCAAACAACCATCCAAAATGTAAACCCTTGAAACATTTGATAACCTAGAATTAAGAAATGCATAATCAATTACAAAAATATTTACATAATGATAACTACACTGTGTGCATTCACATGCAAAGACGGGAAACAGGAGAGGAGTTCCTGCAGCCGCTGACAGAAATGAGCTCTGACACTGAAGGTGAGCATCATTGCTCTCTCTTCAAATAATAAGTAAATTAATAACAGAAGCTTGAGCAGTGCCAATAATGCAATAATCTTTGTAATAATTATAATTTATTGATTGTGTGGCCGCGTACACAACCATCATTTCATTCATACTACTCCTCATTTGTTTCATCACCCAGACTCTGAAATGTGATGATTTTCCTCTGCACCAGTGTTTATCTACTAATTTATGGGTGAAAATTAAAGAAAAAACTGTCACCTCATCCAATGTGTAACTAAATAAACCGTGTATTAGAATGTGTGCCACAGTCCTACCACTTTTTATCCCCCTTTTCACTGCCATCGTTTCCTGACTCTTTCAGTATAAAACAGACACAGGGTGAATGTTATTGTTTGTGGCAGTCTGGATTCATCAGTCTCATGTCCAGCCTCATCCTCTCGC
This sequence comes from Synanceia verrucosa, assembly GCA_029721515.1. NCBI lineage: Eukaryota > Metazoa > Chordata > Actinopteri > Perciformes > Synanceiidae > Synanceia > Synanceia verrucosa. The sequence continues at coordinate 25,787,353 of CM056549.1, forward strand.
TCTCTGTGACTCTCATTCAAGTTTCCTCACATGCGTGTGAATTAGCACCATGGCATCATGGCATACACTAACTCTGCACAAATCAAACCATTTGCATGGATGGAGGTGAAGTTTGTGTGGAGGGGATGTTGGTCTTTGCAGACTATGAGACTGACTCATCTTCATGTAAGCAAGTCAAGTCCTGGCCTGCTGATTGGTTGCGTACAGCATTCGTGTGTGCGCGAACACGCACAAATGCACACACATGCACACACAGCGAGATTCACCCCAGGCTCTTTAGAGCGAGCATTAGTCACTCGGCATAAAAGCATGTAGTCACTCCAAAGCAGGAGAGCAGAGAGAGAAGAGTGGGAGATGAGGTCTGTAGAGGTCTGGTCATGGCAGCCATTTTCCAGTACGTCCGCTCGCTACTCGGCCAGGACAAAAAGCTGAGCGCACGCTCAAGTTTACATAACGGTGATCGATACGGGACGAGACGCCCCCTCTGATCCAGCCTCATTTAGGATTTGTGTTTTCCATGACTATGCCGGCCTAGACTGAAACTTGAGGTCGTCTGACTGTAATGACTGTTGACTGCTCACGTGGCACTTATATAACTAGATATTACCTATCAGGGTTTAACGTTAGGGGCCATCAGGTTGTCCAAAACTAGTGGAAAAACATACGCAGACAACGGGCATGTGCAGTCATTCATACTGTATGTAACAATGAATCATGCTCTGATTTGATTTGAATCTTGAAGTTGTCTCTAGTTTAATAGCAACACGAGTGAGTAATATACCATGCATCTGCTAGATAATAGTGATATACGACTCACTGACGACACTATCAAACGGTGTAAGATGTAATCATTGAAACATTTTGTCAAACCACTGCTATCTGACAGACCGAAAAGACGTGATAAAGACAAACAGGTTTTGCAGAAAAAGATAGAAGCAGAAGAGGAATTGTTGCTAATATTTTAGGCTGTGCAGCATAATATAGTGGGAGATGAAGAATCAACGTGCTGCTCAGTGCGCTGAGATTTCTGCCGAACTGCAGACACCAGCAAAGGTGAGGAAGTTGCAGTGCAAAGACTGGCAGTTTAATGCACAGTTTATGTAAGAGCACTCTAGTTCCCTTAAGCTGGTTACACACTGAACGATTTTTTGCCCATTTTGAGCCAATGTTTCACTCGTGCAGCTATTTTTGGGGTCGGGCCAAGTTTCACCTTAATCATGTGTCGTGCATTGTGTGCTATACGTGGGGTAACAGAAAGCGAGGCCACCAGCTCCCGATCAGCAATCATTTGGTCACAAGAAAATCAAACCTGTTTGAAATCCTGGTCGCCCCTCATGAGGGTATCTCATTGTTGAAGAAGAGCCATGACCAGTATGTGTGTTTCTTTTTGTTTAGCATTCTCAAGTGTCCACTTCTGGGTTCTTCTACTCCTTTTATTATAGTAACTACTAAAAAGTTATCTGGTGTGAGAGAAGCTGACCCCACAGTGAGCTATCTGCACCATGAGAAGCACACTGATGGAAAGATCATCAGTGTGAAATATGTTTCTCAGCCAGTGTGATCAGTGTGAAAGGTGGTGTAAATCATCTTGCATGTCTATCATGGTGCATGAGTCGCTCAGTCATATATGGATGATGTGTGCTGAATGATTAATGGGCTGACATACAGTAAGCACCACATGTCCCTCACTATCCCAACTGCTCTACCTTTTAGGAGAGCAGTTAAAGCTGCATTAATGGATTTATAGAGCTGTCGAAGATTAATCACATTAATACATTCATTTCTGCGTCAGTAACTCTACTTGGACATGCTGGCAGGTCATGAAGCAGAACTCCACTCAAAAAATCAAGGAAACTAACAACGCAGTCGTAGCTAACAATCAAATGTGTTGATGAAATTAGATTAACAATCTTTTATGAATCTGTCCAAGCTTCTTCTTTAATTCAGCAAACAAATAATTCACCAAAGAGCATCATTTGTAATATGAAATGGATGGAAAGGAAGAGTGAAAGAATTTCCTTGATTTTTTGTATGGAGTTCTGCTTCATGACCTGACTGACCTTATCAACCTTACACTTTCACTCAATAATATATCATGGTACCTGTCTGCTTGTTTAAATTAGATTAAAAAATAAATTAGTGCTGTCAAAATTAGCGCATTAACGCCATTTATTGGCGTTAATGCGCTAATTTCGACAGCCCTAAGTTATAGTCATTACTACAAAACAAGTTGCCCGGTACCCTGATATATTATTAAGTTATAAAGTTGGTAAAGCAAATGTGTTAGCAAGCAGATGCTTATTTACACATGCAGGAGATGAGTAGCCACATCATCCGTGTCTTTTTTCATCAGCTAATTGTTAACTTTGTGCACAGCGCTTATCAGAGCTTATTTGCTGTAAATGGCACTGATGAGGGCAGTAAGATGGAGCCATATGGTCAATTTGCAGCCTGTTCGACCAAAGCAATCAGTTGAGAGGTGAGAACACTCTGTAGAGATGCAGAGTTCTCTTCTCCAGTTGAATAATAATAAAAAGCATTCATTAATTCACCCTTACTTTATCAATACTTCTTATCATTAAACACTATTCTAAAAATGGAACTCCAAAGACATGAAAACACACTTCCACACTGCTGCTTCAGCTTCCAGTCTGATGTTCACGAGGAATTAAATCCAACATGAAATTAGCACTGTAGGACGTTACTGTATGTCTCTAAAGTTCAGGCTGCATGAGCTATACATGTGCCGTGGCCTAATATAGCAGGTCTACATTAATAATGTAATTTGACTCATCATTAGTTCGGGCCTCTCTAAAGCCTACCTATTATTTATTCAGCAGTGTAAGAACGGTTGTGAAAAAAATAGTTGAGTTTTGTGAGCAACAATGTGGGCTGTAATTTAAATTTAAATGTGCCTTTCAAAACAGAGTAGTCACTGCACAAGTGTCAAATCACATCCAGACTGGAATGTATTGTAGAGACAATGACAGCATAATAATTTGATGTGCCTCCAGACCCCACCATGTCTGCGTCATGAGGCTTGGTTTGTCCTATCCAAGTCCTTGGTGCAAAAGGAGAATTTGTCTGTTGTCTCATCTAATCATCATGAGGTATTTTTAGACAAACTGTTTTAAAAGTGCAGGGTCGGCACTTAACTGCCCTGATCTGACGAGAGATTATAAAACCAAAGATGAAAAAAATCAAATGATCCAATAATAGATTTATCCTTTTGACAGGTAAAGACACTGGAGTGACAGTCAAGGTTTGAGAAAAGACAAAATATTTTCAAACTTTTTCTTTTCAAATACTTCATATCACATCCAGCCAAGCCAAGAGGCACACATTTGCATGTGTTATTTAGTTTATTTCACACAAAAAGTAATCTCAGCTCTGTTAAGACAAACTGATATGACTCAAAATTCATATCATCTAACATTACATACTGTAAGCAAAAACAGGATATTTCCAAGCAAAGTGGGAGTCTCGACACGTTTTTCACTCCTCCGCCACAACAGCAATCTACAAAGTTGTTTGATATTCACAATTATCCAATAATGTGATTTCACAACAATCAACCTATGAGTGTTTCTAAGCCCACAGTTTGACTTTCCACATTTGTTATATTTAATAAACCTGATGAGCAGCACGGTGTGACCATGGAACGTGCAGCACTTCCTCTGTTTGGTGTGTAAATGAAGCTTACTTTGGTGTAGAATGAGAGCAGCACTTTTCGTTTCTGTTTTTTGACTTTCTCGCATCTACACAAGACACATGTCATGCATTTGAATAAAAGCTGCAACATCTGAAGATGACTTCATTATTTTTACTCTTTGACAGAGTGATATCCACAAATGTTACCTGCTTTTCTGTGCTTCCTGCATAACCTGCAGTGACTATATAGGTCACTGTTTCGGTCCTTTATTTAGTCACCTTTACTGTGTTAAATGATATGATTCATGCTAATCTGTAGGAGCTGATGTAGATACTGATGCCAGAGTTAGTTGAAGAGGAAACTCACAACCTATAAACCTGATAGCGTGTCTAAATGTTGGTTTTGCATTACATTTTATCACAGGTGACTGTGGAAGTGCACACATGGCTGTTGATTCCCACAGTGCGATCAGCATCAAAAGCTGTCAGGACCAGTAGGGTGCTAGTCCTTCACTCACCAGCTCATCTTCACAGGGAGAGGGAGAGGAAACTTTTTTTTTTTTTATGGTGGAACAGCTGCTCTATTTAATCAAATCTCAAGCTTGTTCATAAAAAGCAGCAGTGCTGTGGGGTTTTAGGTAGCACTCTGGAAAACAGGGAGGGGGCGCCTTAAATATGACAAATCTTTGAAATGCTTACCTTTCCCAGTGTCATAACAAATCTATAATCCTCTGTTGCCCCAATTGTCTGAGTAACAACAAACTTAATCAACATTTTGACCACATTCTGCATGTAGTGCAGGTAAACTGACAGTATTGCTCTTATTGGAAATATTGATCGCTACTTTATTTTATATCAAATATGCACATGCAACAAATGCTGTTTTTAATAGCAATGAAGCAAATGTGTGAGCACACAAAAGCATCTGTTTTTTTTTCTATGGGAAGGCATATATGTAATTAAGAATACAGTTTATTTTAAAGGTCACCTATTATACACTTATTCACTTTATAAAGGTAGTATAACAGTAGTATGTGTCCCAGTAGCCTGTGAATGAGGCCCCAGAAGTGAAAAAAGTCTGTCACCTCCTTCCCCTGCTTTCTCCTCTTCTTTGCCAATGTGTGCTGAAACAGACGAGTTAAACATTTTTCACCTACTGACGTAGAACGGTGAAACGCCCCTCCCCCCAGTAGAGGACACTGCCTTTGAGCCAGCCTCCCCCCCGGATAGACAACCCTCCTCTAAAGTTACAGAGCTGCTGCCATTGTTTCTCCTCGCTAACTTTCGCAACCAAACCTGACAAAGTTAGCTGCTCTGTGTTGGCTGCTTCAACGAGCACAGGAAGCTATTTTTACTCTGTTTTTACCCCGTAGCATTAGCACTGCAGCTACCAGAGGCTCAGAGCTCGGTTAATACTACAGCAACAGCTCCAGAGCTCCGGTTAGCTCGGTTAGCTCTGCAGCAATATAGCTGCAGCTCCGGACCTCCGGTAGCTGCATTGCTAATGCTACAGGGACATGCTTACAGGCTGTCACGCTAAGCAGAGCTGCACAGTAGTTGTGTTTCGGACAGTTGGTACCAATCCATGCTTCAACTTCAGCTATGTAGCCAAGCATAATTTGTTTACAAAGTTGTCCTCTGTGAAATGATGGATGCACATATACAAAACTTTGGGAAGTTCTGGTGGTCCTTGAGTAATTAAAGGGGAAGTTCTGTTTTTTTAAATTGGACCATATTTCGAGGATAAAATACTGCCATTTACTCACCCATATCACTTTGGAGCCAAAAGGGGCACAGGTTTTTCTATGCCCCATTCACTCACTGTTAAGTGGATATCATCAAATCCAAATATTGTGGATCATCTCTGTCTGGGGGAGGGTCATGCTTTCACACATGGTTTTAAGTTTTTTTTTTAGGTTTGGACAGCAGCTCAGCAATAATCAGATTCAAGCTGCCTTGAGTTGAAATTGATGAATGACTCCTGCCTCTGTGAACCATTCCTTAATGATTCTACAAGAAGTTAACTGAAGCTGACTTATTTTCAAAAGGGACAGCAATTGTCGTAAATACTCACACGATGACAACAGCTGGGATCGTGTATTGTGTGTGTTGGCAACGCAGTCAGCCGACAGGCCTTTATCAGGCCTGATTAATGTACTGGCAGGACAGATGAATGGAGAGACGGTCCAGCCACTCTGTTTTTTTTTTTTGTTGTTGTTTTCTTTTCATGTTGCTTTGGTTACCTCCAAGGAAAAGATTTTATCGGTGAGGCATGACGTCTCATCTATGAGTAGATTATTCACAACAATAACTTAGAACGGTACATTCTTTACTACTTAAGCAGCATTATTATGTTATTCCAGTCTATACCATTTTGCTTGATTAATGATTTTTCCACATAATCATTAGATTTCTGAAAAAATGACCAGCGGGATGAGTGGAAAAACTGTGGCAATTTTCCTGCTCAACTCAACATTTAACCACTTCTTCTTTTGTTGGAAAAAATGTCCTGCTACATTTTACTTTTCACTGCATGTATCTGAAAAGTTACAAACAAAACATACGGTCGTCTTATACAACATGATGCATCGTTAAACTAACAAGTGGTGTAAACAATAGTTCAAATCAACTCCACTTCGATTAGCTGTGCTGCTTGTGTGTGAATGAATCTGTTATAATGATGATCTATCACTCTAAAAGTGGCTGTCCTCTTTGTACCTTTACTGATAGTACTTTTCTATTTTAATGTGATTTTTTTGAGGGCAGGACTCTTTGCAGAGTGGTATTGCTACTTTTGCTTGGTTAAAAGATATGAGTTATCTTTCCAACGTTGCTATGGACTAAAGTTTCTAATGTGTGCCTCTCTGTTTTGCTAGTATCAGTCATACTCACAAAGCCACACACAGGCCCACAAGCCTGTAAGTGACATATTACACATTCCTACCAGTGATTGCACTGATCGAGGAGGAAAAGAACTGCTTTAAGCTTACAATCACATGTCGTTTCAATGGATATGCTGTCCAGTTGACAATTTGTTTGAAAACTGAATTAGAGGTCATCTAAAAAATGCCTTAAATTTTAGGCTGGAAGAAGAAAACATTGGAAAACTAGAAAAGCACTAAGAGAGCGCAGACCTCCACCAAGGCGGCAGCGGTGACGTTTTATTTAAAGTTGACCCACCCTGCCAAGGAGGTTATGTTTTCACCAGGGCTTGTTTGTTTGTTTGTTTGTTTGTTTGTCGGTTTGCAAAGTAACTCAAAAAGTTATGGACGGTTTGTGATGAAATTTTCAGGATTGGCCGGAAGTGGCCTAACTTAAAACTGATTAATTTTTGGTGGTGATCGGATTCGATTCAACAGCACCACCAAAAATTTGGAGTGTAACTGAGTTTGTCCGTCTTTATTTTAGCTCTATCGTCCAGGGTGTTCCTCTCCTCTCTCCCAGTCTAATGCTGGGATGGTTCCAGCCGCCTGTGACCCTGGACAGCTATAAGCAGATGAAGAAGATGGATGATGTCTTGGCTTCAGGTAGGAGTCATTTCCTGATCGGCTAAATGAGTCCTTTGTCAGCAGGGTCAGTCGTGACTTTGACCTTTGGTCATCATCACAGTTTGGCCTCTGTTATGCAGAGCAGGTTGTTTCAGTCTGGAAGAGTCGACTGTCACATAAAATGTTGACTGTGGCGCATGAGGTGACTAACGCAATAAAACATTTAAATGCCACTGTGATAACCACAGTGGAAACCCTGGCCTGTTGCGTTTAATCATAACACTTGGAAAATATCTGATTAATTCAGAGACATTTTAGCTCTGGAGCCGTTTGCGTCTGTATGTCATGATAGTGCATGACACACTGACAAATGCACGTCTGTAGAACCGAAAATAATGGAGGAAAGGGGTGTTGATTAATTATTATTATAACTTTGTGTTTTAATGATTGTTTTACATTCGTTTATAATCATGTATACCACTAGTGGTCCGCCAGCACCACCACCAACAGAGTAAATTATGTTTTTGGTTTTGTTACAGTGCCGATTACCACTAGGGGGTGCTATGCGATCACTATGCGAACAATGTTTTTGTGACTTTGTACTGGTCAAACTGTACATTCTACATTCAATACGTTGATGGTCTGTGTGCGTGCTGCATACAAATGAAGGGCACTAATGAAAGGCACTAAATGATGGTCGACCCATCCCACCACAATGTCAACAGGACGTTCTGTGCTATGCTGGGCTATTATAGAAGCACCGTATACTTACTCACTTTAAGGTAAAGAAAAAACAATGGTTCTTATTTTTAGATGATTATACACTAAAAATATTAATTTTATATTACATTTCTGTTCCTCTAAATGCTTCACACCGTTTCTTTCACTGAAATTACCCTGAATGCCTCTCATATCCATACACTGATATTTTGACCAGGACTCTCTCATAAAAGAGGCCCTTTAAGATACAGGAACCACTTCAGGCTCCTTGTATCTTCAGTTTTTAGTTGTGCTTTAGAGTTGCATGACACCAAACAAAGCAAAGTTATGATGAATTAAAGTACAACAAAGAAATTGAGACGTCTGCATCCTGTGAGAGTTCATTCAACAAGACAGCCTCAATCACCTTGGTTCACTTCTGACTGTACTTTGTAGTGGAATGGAGCGTGGTACACAATATTTATCAATGAGCAGTCCATCCATAAGAGCGTGATACTGTACACCTCTCAGAGCTGTGATTATTTGAACTTTCAGTATGTCTATCAAATTAAACGATTAATCATTGAGCGCAGGTGGAACTATAAACTAAAGCACTGGCTTCCACAACTGATACCTTCACACTCTTTGTTTTGTCTGACCAACAAGCCCCAAAAACAAACCACACAAGTCTCTTTACGATGCCATATAAAGGCAAGCAGCAAGGTTTTCACATTGGAGAGGCCATAACCAATAAAAGTTTGTTTTTTCTGTGACTCAAACTGTTGATTGGTTTAAAAAAATGGATTAACTTTCTGCTGATCGACTCAACCCACTCTTACTATTATTACATAACCCAGTGCACACTCACTTTGTTTCCACCTCTCCTCTGTGTCCTCCGACAGGCATGAAATACTTTTTTGAGAAATAACCATAAATAACTTTCCCTTTGTCACATGGCCCGGCCATATGGTCTAAATCTGCACTACAAAAGAAAGAAGACTTTACAGAGGGATGCTATGAGTCCAAACCATTCAGCTGTGCTCCGTGGCTCAGGATGAAACCGGCTGTTTTCACAGTCAGCTCAGCAGCTACAGGCCTAAGAATATGCCTGACCCACACACTTTGCTTGAGAAATGTTTTGGACTGTGCCTCTCGCCATAAGCCACATTATGTAAGTGCTAAGTGTGAGGTATCAAGAGGAGCTGGCGCCATGCCAGGATGATGTGTGTGTGTGTGTGTGTGTGTGTGTGTGTGTGGGTGCAGGTGTTAAAATATCTTGTATGAATAGTTCCTCTATTCACACAGACACACAGTGCGATAAACTGTTAAATGCTGATGCAGCGATAATGTGCTGGAATGACAACATGCCTGGATCTACTGTATGACTCTGACAAATGTTTCGTTGTACTTGGAAGCACAGTATATTTTTGTGATGCATTTCATCAAAACTCAAAACACTGCAACGTGCTGCAAAATCACGTTTTGGCTTTTTAACTTTTCTGAGAGCAACTACTGTAATATTTTCCCAATGTGTTTAGAAGTATTTAGGACAAAGAACTCTCCAGACATGATATATTTTATTTTTTTATCTTGTTTTTATTTATTAATTTATTAAGTATATTCTGCATATTTTGTGATCCCATCAGGTAACTCTGCACTACCCTCTTCCACACGTTTTAGGATAAAACATGCTCTTCTTTCAATTATTATTTGTTTTGCCACTCAAAAGCTCTTGTACATGTTTTAAACTGAGTCAAGGTCAGCACAGAGAAATGTTACTCCCTCAGTCTTGGCACAAGAAGCGTTCGAAACACTGAAGTTCAAACATCTGCAGCAAACAAGTTTAACTTTTTACATTTTATATCCTAGAGGTCATGGTGACATGTAACAGTATATTCTGGCTTCATTTGTCCTCATGCTACACCTGCTAGGAAAGGTGAGCAGGTTGCCTATCAGTGAGAAGACTGCACAGCAGACACAACAACTAGGAAACTAAAATAAAATAAAAAAAACTATAACAGACTGTCCCGGGGCCTGGTTCTGGACTATTTATGGCAAACCCACCCACACGTGTTTTTTACTTGCTGGTCGCCTCACCTGCATGCTGCAGGCCACAGACTGAGGGGTTTTTCTAGTGCCACAGTTGAACAGATGATGGACAGCTGTCCAGAGGAAGATACCATTAAGTATATTTTATTTATAATTCCACACAATGAAGAGGGCCAAGCCCGCAGGGGCGACAAGGATGAGGTGACAGAGGCCAAATATAGAGGTATGTCATCTCATGTTTAAGATTTAATTATGAATAACAGGCTGGTATCTAGTCATGGAGATAACTGCTGCTTTTTAGAACAGTATACCTTAATATTGGCTGTTACCTACACTGTTCTGCTACTTGATTGTGTTATTACTTAGACTATGTTGTTGCTAACTTTAATCACAGTATAATATAGTGCAAAACCCTGATACTTATCATGTCTGCTGGCTAAAATGAATCACTATCCGGATAAGTGGAACATAATTCTTTTGTTTTGAATATAATATAGTCTCACATTCTTACTCATTAAATATAGGTCTCAGTAAAAGTAAATGAATAAAGATTATTTGTGCTACTTTATATGCAGTAGAATGACACAAAGGGATGAGTACAGTGTGAATGCAGTGTAACAGTATGGATGTACTGTATGTTTGAACACAGCAGCTCTAGCAGCATCAGGAGCCACAGCCACTGCTTCAGGTGACACACAGCCTGCAACTGAAGCAGCATCAGGATGGACTGACACAAATAAGCATCAATCATGAGGAGTCCAGGCAGACACCATTTGACCAGACCATTGATGACTGAAGTCCAAGTGGGTCAGACTTCTTCAAGGTTTAGGTTTGTGTAGCAGAGGTATTCTGGGTTTTCTATTATGAATCTCTGAAATAATTTAGTGTTTTATTTTCATTTTCTTTAATAGTAAAATTATTTTTTCTGTCATTGTTGTTGTTTTTCTTGTCTTATTATTATTGTGATGTGGAAAGCATTGAGGCATGTGATGTTGCTTATCCATATTATTCACTGTTTAATGAATGTTACCACTGTGCTGCCACAGGGGGCACCAAATACTAATCTCGCCTTGGGAACCAATCTGGCCAGAGCCGGCCCTGGAATGTCCAAGCAGGGAATAAACTCAGCGGCTCTTTAACTTTAATTTCAGTTGCATAACAATAACCACTGCATCAGACACTTTTAATGAGCCACAAAACCCTTTGTGGTAAATCTTCCACAGTTCTCAGCAGGCTGACCCAATGTCCTCTCAGATAATTACAGCTATATTCATTATGAATGAGAGGGTGTTTCCAATATTTGTGGATATATTAGACTTGCGCAGGAGTGACACTGGCTCGTTAGGCGTTGACTGGAATGAGCAGCCATATTCGGCCACCGCCTGGGTACTTTACGCACGCGTAATCGTGCGTCATTTTCCTGACTAGAGTTCAACCAAGTGTTGAAAATACATGAGATATGATTAAATAGTGTGTGTGTATGGAAAGATGACACGCAGTCGGTGTCATCTTTCGGACATTTCCTCACATTTTCAGGAGCATTATTATACTTGTTTTTATCACTGTCACACATGAGCCGCAGACTACATACCTTGGAAGACATCCACATCCCGGAGGTCCTCTGATCTCAGAGATAATAAACATAGTCCTCTTGAGGGGAAAAGATTGTGCACGAAGTCCAGCGGACAAGAGAGGAAGTTACTCCCCTCTGATGATGTTTCCAAAACAGAGTCGTTTTTGCTATAGCTTTCCATCTGCGTCCTCGTAAAGGGATATTGTCATTTTGAGGTGGTTGAAATGAAACTGGGGAAACTGCTGTCGCCAAGGCGTCAAACCTGTCCATACAAAACGTGGCGGCCCAAGTCATTACTCCAGCCATTTTTTGATTGATGATTCCTGTGCTTAGCTCTCATTGTGGGGTCAACGACACAATGCTTATGTGGAACATTTGTGTTATGTTGTAGAAATAACTCTAGCCCTGGTTTATTTGATGATTGCTAAATGCTATGTCTTATATTTTTTGTCATATTATGTGTTGGAACACTAACAAAAGCACGGTATCTGTCGCAGGCTTTTCCTTTATTGGAGTCCAATTCTTTTATTGGCAGCGTATGAGAGAGGTTATTAATAACCTTAGTTTGCTCTCTCTCCGAGGAAGTTACTCAAACATTCTTCCCCTAAGTGGTCACAGGACGACTAAATTATTGCCATTTGCATGGCCTACAGTTTCTGTCTCTAAAATTAAAGTCAACCCAAAAATCCAGCGCAGATTCTACATTAGTGCAAACATTTTTTTACTTTATTGCATAACAGCAAACAACGATCATCCCGGCCTACCCATTCTGTTACTGACAGATGAAACTCATAAAGTGCGAATGCATAGCCTGTCATGTGATTTTAACTATGTGTCAGATTTTGGAAGCGGTTGACGAATTAATGAATTAACCAATTCTAGGCAAATATTGGTCGAGATTGATCCTAAATGTCACGGAAAGGATGTGGGAGAAACTGAGATGGATGAATTGAATCCTTTCACCCTGTGAATTGTGAATGACCTGTGGGCGTGTGCATCTGTGCGTATGTTTGAGGCGTGCGTAAAACTTGCGTAAAAAGGGGACCACCTGTTGTTGAGCGTACAGTGTCTTTATAGGGTGTACTCTTAAGGGAAAAAAGAAAACACGAAACTCTACTTGTAATCACACGTCAGTCTGAATGGATTTGGAGTTAGTACTGTTTTTCCTGCCTATGTCTGTGCCGTTTCCTTTACTGGGGCTCTTGTCCAGCCCGCAAAGCGACTCCGTCACCCCCTCCTCCATCTCCATATATTCCGCTTTGTCGCCCAGCGAGGAGCCCGAGGGCGAGCCTTTGAATTTCCTTAAAAAGTCCGGGAAATACGGGCAGCCCGGAGGCATGCTCTCCACCACCGGCGTCTGGTCGTCGTTGTCGGTCTCCCGGTGGTAGAAGTAGTTGAAGTTGGACACTATGACCGGCACCGGGAGCGCGATGGTCAGCACGCCCGCGATCGCGCAGAGGGAGCCCACTATCTTCCCTCCGACTGTGATGGGCTTCATGTCGCCGTAGCCCACCGTCGTCATGGTGACCACGGCCCACCAGAACGCGTCGGGGATGCTCGTGAAATGAGAGGTGGGCTCGTCCGCCTCGGCGAAGTACACAGCGCTGGAGAAGAGGATGACACCGATGACCAGAAAGAAGATGAGCAGGGCCAGCTCCCGCATGCTGGCGCGCAGTGTGTGTCCCAGGATCTGCAGCCCCTTGGAGTGTCTGGACAGTTTAAAGATGCGAAACACCCGTACGAGGCGTATTATTCTCAGGATGGCGAAGCTCATCGCCTGCTGCCCGTTTCCTTGGTGCTGCGCCAGGTCCGTGCCGAGAGTTATGAAATAAGGCAAAATGGATACAATGTCTATTGAATTCATAATGTTTTTGAAGAACGCCGGTTTGCTCGGGCTCGCAAAGAAGCGGACAATAATCTCAAAGGAGAACCAGATGATGCAGACGGTCTCCACGATGAAGAACGGGTCGTTGAAAGGAGTAAATCCGTGGTCGGGCTGACTGGAATTGTGTCGCGGCTGCAGATACTCTTTTTCGTCCCTGAACTCCGGCAGCGTCTCCAGGCAGAAAATGACAATGGAGATCACTATGACCAGCACAGACACCACCGCTATCCCCCTGGCGGGGCTTGAGCTCTCCGGATACTCGAAAAGCAGCCAAATTTGGCGCTTGAACTCGTCCTCTGGGAGAGGTTTTTCCTCCTCCTTGACAAAGCCCTCATCCTCCCGAAACTTGAGGATCGCCTCTTCCCCAAGTTCGTAAAACTTCACCTCCTCGGAGAAGATGTCAAACGGGACGTTGACTGGTCTTTTCAACCGGCCCCCCGACTGGTAGTAGTAGAGAATAGCGTCAAAGCTCGGTCGGTTCCGGTCGAAGAAGTACTCGTTCCTTAGCGGGTCGAAGTACCTGATTCGCTTGTCGGGGTCTCCCAGCAGCGTGTCCGGGAACTGAGTGAGAGTCTTGAGCTGAGTTTCAAACTTGAGACCCGACACGTTGATGACCACTCTCTCGCAGCAGCCGCACTCGCTGTAAATGTTTTCGTATCCGGACTGAGGTCGCCTGTCAGTGAGCGACACGGTCTCCTCATCATCATCCATGTTACACAGAAAACTCGACCTTTTGCTTCCCCGGTCCCCCCCTTCCTCCTCCTCCTCCTCCTCTCCCTCCTCCTCCTCTTCCTCAGCTCCCTCGGCCTCTTCCTCCTCTATCATGATGTCCTCCTCGGATCCAAGCAGCGCCAGCTCCGAGTGGCGCAGGTCCCCGCCGAGAGTCGTCCGGCTGCGTTTCCACCGTCCGACGCCGCGCTGCTTTTTCCGCTCTCTGGGTCCTCTGTGCTGCTGCTCGGGCTCCTGCTGGTGCTGCGAGGAGGAGGAGGAGGTGGAGGAGGAGGAGGGGCGCGAGGCGGTACCGCCGCCGCTGCTGCTGATGTTGGTGTTCGTGGAGGAAGAGGCGGCGCGAGACTGATGCTGGCGGTTGTTAAGGAGATGAGCGCTCGTGGAGGAGGTGGAGGTGGACCCCCCTACACCTCCTCCTCCCTCCGCACCGGGCCCGCCTTCGACAGCGGCCGCCGCTCTGGTCTGTGCAGCCTGGCGCTCCCTCTCGCGCTCTCTCTCCCGCGCGCGAGCTTGGGCATATCCGTAAGGCAGGTGGCTGTTGCACGCGCCGTCCGCGCCCACCATAGCAAACTCCATTTTAAGTCAGACGAGCGGCTTCAGTGAACCGCTTCGGGGCGACGTGGATGCACGAGGATAAAAGTTGCAACTCGGAGAGAGAGAGAAAATGAGGCATCAACTGGTTCGACCAATCAGTGGCGAAATATGAGGATGCGAGAATAACAAACACACCTCAGGCAGGTCCATGTTGAGAACAGCCCATGTGGCTCACATGACAGGAGGCATCGATCAGCCTGTCTTCCCGTTTAGGCACAGGCCTCTAATATTTTATGACATCATTAACCATAACCAAAAGGGCCGGGGCAGATAGCCTGTTACGCAGGCGCTTTGTGTCCAACTTGCAGCGCCCTGTATTTGTTCAGTTCATCTAAAATCACTAAGTCAACAAGCTACAACCACAACAGTCTCTGCTCGGTTCCTCCGGTGCCCATCAGGTGGTTAATATCTCCAAGGCCGCGGATTGCGCCCAAATGCGTCTTTTGATGCTCCGTGGTCACTCCTAGTTGCCATTTTATGTGATGAGATATTAAGAAAAGCGGAATGTTTGCTCTTATATTGTGGAGCACCGGTGGATGTGAAGGACTTTATTCCACTGGCGCTCTCTGGAGCTGTGAGAGAAAGACAAGAGAACAGCACTTGGTTAAAAAAGGACGTATTCATATTGATGTCTGTTGTTTTGGAGACTGCATAATCCAGGATACTACGCATCTTTTGTCATATAAGGGCTGTAAAACTTCACTGGCATATTATTGTTATTATTATTAACCTACTGATTGAAGACGGAGGCAGGCTTTTGGAAATGAACGCATGAAAGACATTTATGTTTAGCACAGACATTACGCATGAGATTTCCCTGACCATTAAAAATCGCCTCCCTGCATTCTGACATCCATACTTACATGTGAAAAGGGCCAAACGAAAATCGCCTCAGCCTCCCTCTACAAACAAATTTCCCAGAGGAGGAGGGGGAGGAAGGCTAGGTGAGGATGCAGTTCTTCGCTTCTGCCCAAATTCCCGTCTTGATTTAAGGGTGCAACATCACAAATCCCTCGTCGTATCCAACCAGAGACCACATCATCCACTACATCCATCCGTGCTCTGACGCACTCCGAGGAGGACACTTTTTTGGCTGCGTCTCGACGTCTTGTCTCAATTCAACAGGATCTGTCGCCACTTCAGCCCTCCGTCTCTGCTGCATCGCTCGCTGCTATACTGGCAGCAATTATCATTGAAGGAAAAAAAGAGAAGAGAAGAACAAGAGGAGCAGGTGTGTGCAAGCGAGTTGGCATCAATGACAGCTCCGCGCGGTCACGGCGGCGAGATGCGACGGTGGGTAAAAGTTTACCTTCACGCAGGCGAGGCGAAGCGACCCCACGGTTGAGTCTGAGCATCACACATCTGTCTGTCTGCCGCTGTAGCCCTACCTATAGTCCGGTATTCCTCCTATTGCGTGTGTGTGTGTGATGATGGAGAGCCTCGGTGAGAAAGTCGTCCATGTACCGCAGCGCACGCAGGCGGTGCTCGGTCCTCCCCCAGTGGACGCGTCCGGTCACTGCGCACCGTGCTGCAGTCTCACCCGAGCCTCCTCTGCCCTTCATCATTTCTGCTGGGTGGCAACCGGTGTCCTCACCCCCTCAACAAAAATAATGCATTACTCTCTATTCATTCCTAAAGTAACGTGGATGTTTTAGTGTGAAACGTCATTGCACCAGCTGTTTTCAGTGGAATCCATCCATCCATGATTGTTTTTGTCCTTTTTCACCTTAAGAAATTACCCTGGAAGGGGACGCCTGCACATTTAAGTGATGCTCAGAAAATATTTAGTGGATTTTCTTTCAATAAATCCATAAAAGTATTTGAGTGTGCGTCTCAAATCTGGGTAAATTTAAAGTATTGTAAAAGTTGATCCGAAAACAATTACCTCCCCCACTGACACACAGGTTTAGCATCAATCGTTATGATGTATTGGAATTGGAATAATATATAAGTGAATTTATTCATTTATTCTTTATCTTTTCAGTACGTTCCAGAACAGTTAGATCAATAGAAACTGGAGAGAAAACCACCAAGTTTTGTCTTGAGTTTGAACAACATTGGGTCTACCATAGTGCTAATTTCCTTTTAACAAGTACTCAGCAGTGCAAGACATGTAAAAACATCACCTAACTGCTCCCCAGACAGTGCTTTTGCAGAGGAACACCAATGCCAAAGGAAAGCACAATTTGGCTGATGATCTAAGAATTATGGGCTCCATACAACAGGAAATGACTCTTATTCACCCATTTTAAACATAATTTCTAGGATGCAGGTGGTGACATGCATCCAAAAAAAGGTCACACATTCATAAACAACAAGCGCTAGATGAAATGATAAATGTCCTTTTAACCATTTTAGATCACATCCCCAGTCATAGCATGCACCAAGTCAACAATATCTGCAAAACAAAACATCCCTTACTTTGTATTTTTATATCAAAATCTAATAATCTTTTCATTTTGTAAACAAAAAAAAATGACGATTTCAACGAACAATATGACATCCATTGACGAACCTTCAGCAACAATATTGCTCTACAATCTAAACCCCCCACTTTTTAGTGGGCCAATGAAACACAGACTGATTTAAATCCGTCTCGTTACTGTACTCGCTCAAATATTCTGTTTCACTGGTTAAAACTCATAGGATAAAAGCTAAAGATGCTAAAAGATGCTAAAGTGTAAGTACATCAGTTTCAGATGCTTGTTGATCTAATTTGAACCATCCATCCATTTTCTACTACTTATCCTCTGGGGGGGGGGGGGTGGCTGGAGCCTATCCCAGCTGTCTTAGGGTGAAAGGCAGGGTACACCCTGGACAAGTCTCCGGTTCATCACAGGATACATAGAGACATACAACCACTCACACTCACATTCACACCTACAGACAATTTAAATTAGCCAATTAACCTAATCCCCGTGCATGTTTTTGGATGGTGGGAGGAAGCCGGAATACCTGGAGAGAACCCACGCAGACACTGGTATCGATCTGATATCACCAAGTAATTAACAGTCCTGGACCACTAACCCAAATCCTTATCCTAAGTCTAAAAACTCTGACATTCTCCAGGACTGTTAAGTACTTGGTGTTATCAGATCATCCCGCAGAGAACATGCAAACTCCACACAGAAAGGCCCCAGTACCTTCTTGCTGTGAGGCGACAGTGCTAACCACTACACCATGGTGCCGCCCCTGATTTGAACCATTTAAGCAAAAATAAATAAATTGATAGAGGTCATCCTCTCACCTTAAACTGTCTAGTGACAGAAACCGCAGTGCCTGAGTCCTAAACTGACCTTTTCAGGATTTGAAGACTACAGTGCAACAAAACAAGTCTAATAAATGACTGTGCTCAGTTATTAATTAGTAAAACAATGCATTACTATTGTAAGAGCAATTAACTATGCATTACTTTCTTTGAGTAATGAGTTGACAAGTTACTTTATCGAATACCATGGTGATTTGTCATGAATGTGACCACATTAGCTCTTGTTTCTATACAGGTCCCCCAGGCTGTGGTGATAATGATACTTAACAAAAGGAAGATTGTTTTTACCGAACAATAATTATGAGTATTAGTGACCAAGCAATTACAACATGTGCAGTTTTTCACCATAAAGATAAGTAAAGCAGAGCTGCATGACGGAATCATCACTTTAAAAACACAACATTATATTATTCTATAATATTCCCGTGGCTTTGTCATTTGTAAGCCTCAGCACTGGCGACAGATGTGGCTCGAGGTGTTATGTGTTCAGGTTGTCCATCTGCCCCACTCTTGTGAATGTGACATTTCAGAAACACCTTGAGGGCATTTCCTCAAATTTGGCACAAACATCCCCTTAGTCTGTAGCCAGAGGTCAAAGGTCAACGTCTTTGTGACTTCTCAAAACATGTTTTAGGTCATACCTAACAGGTGATGTCTTTAGTTCTAGTTTAGCTTGAAAAGCAGATGTTTTCTCTGTTGGTCTTTCCCTTAGAGGTCAAAAGTGTGCATAAGTATAAAAATACTTTGGAAACTTTAAAGCCCAGACATTTCAGCACCTGGTGTGGTAACTGTTGAGTCACTGCTATTGATCAACCACCATATTGCTACCACAGATTTATTTGGGTCATTTTGCACTATGGGACAGTAAAGATCTTATTCATTGCACCTTTGAAACCTCCCAGGCTTAATTTGATTGTGCAGATAATTGTTTTTTTTCTGCAGGTATCACTGGTGCCCTTTCAGTCTGTTTGATTCAAAACTTCTAATTAGGACAAGAACAACCTGTTATTCCAGAGCGGATGCAATATTCCTCTAAGGAATCCTAATCATTCCCTGCGGTCCCTTTTGAAAACTCTAATTGTAATATTCCTGTAAGGATATTTTTGGTCGCCTTCTGAAATGGATTTTACAGTCACTGCACTTCTTTTTCGTTAATCTGAAACAAAATTTAATATGAAATGCAGAGGCTTGTACTTGTTAAATAATCAGCACTGCTGACAGTGCAAGTATCGCTCACTGATTCTTTAAAGTGCCTCACAGTAGTCTGTTTCTTTTTTTATACAACACTAGAGGAGCTCTTTTCTAATCCAACCTCCCACCCACCGTACAGATGCACTCATGCACACACAGAGTAAGAATTATATTTAAATCAACTGCACATCAATCAATTTGTTGATATGTATATGTAGGCTTAATATGAAATACATTTAAGTGGTAATGTAAGTCATATATACTTGCTATGGTAAACACGAAGAGTTTTAGTTTAGATTTTCAGTAGGACAAAGGGACATGGCCTTGTCACTCTTTCGAGAATGAGGAAATGAACATGACTAGTTTGGTACTAACAAAAATAGATTCACAGGTACTACAATGGTAGTTTTCAAATTCAACTAGCTGGATAGCTAGCAGCTAAATTTAGCTATAACTAGCCTAGCCAGGAGAGTGTCATCATTCAGCTGCTCCATAAAGTTACTATTAGGCTACAGGCTACAGGTGTTTTTTCTTGTCTCTCTACAGTAAACTTGGTAGCCACAAAAGCAGATAAAAAAACTTTAATTTGTTCACATGGGAGGACTGCTGCAGGAGAGGTGTTGAAAAGAACACTTATTCACATAATGAAGGGAAAGAAACCACAGCCAAACTGGGAGGATTAGAGGAATATCTATTTGTTCCATCTTTCAAAGAACCTGGACACTAAACCCAGCATCTGGGCTGCACAAAAACCATTCAGTACTGTGGAAATAACCCAATGAAATAACCCAGCATACTTAACCCAGTGATTGTGGTGAATAAAATATGTTTTTGTTTTATTTTGTGTGCACAACATTCACCTCAGCGAGCACCAGGGGGAGTTGTGAGGTCAGTAATAATACGAGGTCATAGAGTGAGGATAAAGGGTCCTTATTATACACTAGTTTAGGTGGACTTTGAACTGACGTCATAGCTTCATCTTATTGCACAGTGAACTAAACCTGCATGCTTAATTCTTTTAGCATTTTGATCTGAAAAATGTAATCAAGTGGCATCATCCTGTATTCACCCTTTTGTCTGTAAAAACTGTCAGCCATCCAGGTTTTATTTTAATTTAAGACGTTTCACCTCTTATCTTCATCTCCTGAATCTTCAGATCAGAACTGAAAAAGTTTCTTGAATGAGAGGTGAAACATCTTCAAGTAGATCCAGTTGACGCTCTTCTTTGCTCTTTGGATTAGTCACCCTTTTATATCCAGAGGATTGCTAAGCAGCAAACTACTTAAGATGTAAAGATACAGAGGAGCAGAGAGTAAAGTGTTGTAATCTGAGTTTCAGTGACATATTGGTGATGCATACAACACCACTGCCGTCGACATGTTGAGAGCCACACAGAAGCAAAGAAAATGTTGCATATAGCATTCAGCACCTTTAAGGCAACAACGCGCAACCGAAGACAGCAATAACTCCTTTTTAAAGAAATGACAGTCACAACTAGCTGATGGAGTCAGAAAAGTTGGTAGCTTTTGGCAGTAAAGTATGAGAGTTAATGATGCAATGATGACCTTTTATCCTTGTCAGTGTGATGGAAAGTCAAGTTTTACATCAGTGGACATCAGCAGGGAAGTTTCGTTTAGTCATACTCCCGATAATGAATTACATATCTTATCTTATGCATATTATACTTTTCTTATGTAACTGAAGTGATTTACATTACAGTGCATGACATTAAAGCAAGTCAGTGTTGACTTTTTGTTTCACATAGGATGCAAACAGCTCCTCCTGGGTTTAAGTCTTTGTCTGACCTGGCCCTGCACAGATTTTGTTGCACATTGTTGGCGTTCATATGGATGGAAAAGAGTCTGCAGGGAGTGAAAGCAGTGAAGCATAACAAAATAAGTTTATAGATGAGGTCAAACTATTGTGTTTTTAAGGTAAAATAAATAAAAAGATTCAAATTAAAGGGATTAAGTGTCCACCAGAACTGCATACCTGACAGTGTAGAGAAACAACTTTTAGATAGTGTAATGTCGAGACATACAACAGTTAAGTGAATCAATTTGTTGTATTTTCAGATTTTTTAAAGGTATGTGTATTTTGTTTAATACCACCTGGAGGAGCTTGGCTACTGAATTCATTGTTTAAGTCACTTTGCAAAAAACAGTACTATTACCTACTATATATTAGTAATAATATGTGCTTTAGTAGTAGTAGTAATAGTATGTTTTATGGTAGAATATAATATCTAGTGAAATACTGTATATGACAGAACAAGGAACTAGACCATGTTTACATGCTGTAATATTCATAAAACCATGTTGTAAACCATTTTTTCTGATACTGTCTGCCTGAATATTTTAGTATTTCCATCTGTCTTAAATAGTCTGTTTCAACAGAAGTGCAATGTAACTGTGTTACAAGACAGCTTGGGTCCATGTTTACTTCCTGTCAGCTGATGTCAGTCACAAACACTAAATAAATTGGGACACATTGCTTATGTTTAAAACTGTGTAAAAAGTCTGTCTAATGAGGGGTTCAATACTTTCTCGGGTTTCATACGGAACATAAACCTGCTGTATAATATGAAGGACATGAAAATCTTACTTTTAAGTAAGAAATGAGCCAGAACTATTTAGTGACTTGTCAGAAATTACTCAGCTGAATGGAGTTTGTTGGCGCAATCAGTATTTTTTTAATCCTGGCTAGCCATAAATCACATTTTTCACACAGTTTAAAAACATCACAGTAAATATATGGTCATAAGAGATTTAACTAACAAACTCAGATATGCTAATGCAGTAAAAGACAAAGCAGTTGATATGGAATGAGGCAATAAACAGAGAAAGTAGAGAGCAGAAGACAGCGAGGAATCATCAGCAGTCCATACACATGAACGCACCCACCACCTACATCCACACAGAAACATCCAGCACAGTCACCAAACAAAAGTCTCGTCCTTGGCAGCGCTGTGGAGGCGTTTGTTTAGACCTGATGGAAGGAGGGTGAAAACAGGAGTGTGGGGTGATGTGGTGTGTGTTCTTTGCATGCGACACAATGAGTCTAAAGGAGTTTCTGTCATAGACTGTGATCACAGACTCTTATGGAGGAGGTGAGGTTCTGCAGAGAGGGCGCAAGGTGTCACTGAGTGGATTTGTGGATGCTGTCAGTCTTGTTATGGCAGTGTTTATGGTGTGTTTGTTTTTTTTTTGTTTTGTTTTTTTTTTTAAAAAAAGAGGATTCCTGTTCAAGAGCTCAAAACCAATGACCCATGACTCAAATCTGTGATGTCAGCAAGATGTCCTGCTCAGAGCTGTTTTATGTGCAGCTTCATATGAAGCTGTTACACCAAAATGGCCTTTTTTATAGTTGTGCTTAGAGTTATGAACCAGAAAATCATCCTTGGCACTGAAACCATCACCTCGTCCATCACTTCTACATTGAATCCCAGTGGATGTTAATGTGACACTACAGGGCAGGCCTTATCTTCCTATACAGCTGCAGGAAGAAGACATGATATCCTCACTTGGACATCTAATTTAACTCTTCTTCAGTGATGGTTTCTTTAAACTTGCTGCAAACTGTCACTGCAGAGTGTCCACATTTTTAGACTTTCTTAGGAAGAAAGTCTAAAAATGTGGACTACACATACTTTGTAAGTGGCTTTCTGTAACTGTTATCATATTTTGTTACTTCTCCGGTTTCTGGCTTTGGGAGGGAGTAGCTCATGTGGCTCTTTTCAAGGCCATGGAAATAACATATTGAAATTCTTAATTTAACTGGTGTTCCCCTTTAAAAGTCCTAACTGCCCTTTAGAGATCACAAGCTCAATGTGAATAAGGTATTTCTGTAATTAGCATACATATGGTTTCAGCTCCATACTTTTATTATCATCTGTTATACAGAAAATGACTCTTGGCATGTTCCACTCTGAATATGAGATTAAGCCACTACGATTAGTGTTCATTAAAGGACAAAACGCATGCTGATGATGTGTTTCAGCTAAAGGATGTAGCTCCTCAGAGGTCGAGGGTAACACTCTATAGAAATCCTTCTAAGATGGACGGTACAGCAGAGTCTAGGGTCTCTGGTGGCTGCAAGGGCAGAGAGTCAGATGAACCATGGCTGCTGCCCAAGTGCTCATATTCTACTGTCACTGCAGAGTGTCCAGCTCGTGGTGCAGTGCTAACTTTTTACTGAATGCAACACACTCAAATACAGACAGAAGCAGGTCTGGATGCTGATTCAGCTGTTTAAATACAGGAAGAAAAAAAAAACAACTGACTCCAGGAGTGCACTTAAGTACTACACTACACGTACACTTACAGTATGTTACTTCACAGATGACTTCTGACTTAAACTAATAAAAATTAGCTCCACCATGACCAGTGTCACCATTCAAACACATTACTGATAGTGGTCCAGTAATACACAATATATATATGATAATATCATACTCTTAAATTAAGTTGTTCCTCATAATAAGTTCTTTTACTTTAAGTAAATTTTGCTGATTATACTTTTACTTTAATGCATGACTTGTATCTGTAATTAATTTGCTCAACTGGATTTTGTCAACTTTTTGGATCCTTGTGAGAATTAAATCTCACATCATTAATAAACAATGTTTTGGGGAAACGTCAAAGTTGTAGATTGATGAATCGTACCGATAGCTTATTCAAAGAGACTGAGTGCTGATGAGGCGCCCTGCAGTTGTAGATCACATACAGAAAAATAAATGCCGCTGTGGGAGACTGTTTTGACTTTTTGCATCCTTATAGTGTTGGGATGATAGTGTTTTTATCAATATTACAGTGTCTTGAGGTGAGTGATTGAAGCAATACATATTGTGCGTGAACGGTACCACTGGAATGGTTCAGCAAATCTTTCATCTCCTCAAATCTTGGCATCTATTGAAAGATGCCATGATTACAAACTAGTGGCTTTAGTTGATGGGGAATAAATTGCTTACTTTCAAATATTACATATTCCTGGTCAATCCTTTTCATCCTCAAAAAGAGCAAGAGTCTTGCACAACTCACTCTGCCAACATAATTGAGTTGATCATGAACTGATAAAGTTAATTTCATGGCCATTCAGCAGAAAGTGAAAAGTCACATATCTTCTTTGATAACCTTGACCATTGTCGATAAAGTGACAGACATACAGGTGTGTAATCTGAGATTAATCCCCTTATAAAGTGAAGCCACAGAGTAGTGAACATGGAGCATGGCAAATGAATTACTGACACTCCATCAGTGTTTTCCATCTCACTGCGGGGGCAGACTTATTTTTTTATATTTCTGTGGTCCATCTGATCCTTTCATTCTAAACAAGATGTCTGCAGATACTGACTCACTCCTCCTCATGTAGAAGGAAAGGCCTTGAGCCGCGGGCCATCCCCAAACTGTTGAAGGAAAGATCTGACGTTAAGCCTGCGCAGGTGGAGAAAAAACACAGAGCACAAGGTTGAATGGATTAAAAGGCTTTAGGAGCAGCACTATTAAAGCAACAGAGGGGACAACCATGGATTGACAGCTGTTACAGATGTTGAGAGAGCAACAGAAGAAACAAGACTTGCAACTGAAGTTCAAAGCCACAACAGAGCTCTACAGATACGGTTTGTGTTTTAAGATCAATGTATATTGTAAAATCAATAATATAATGAGAGTTATGCAGATAACTGTTAGCCTTGACTCATGAAATCAGATGTCTCTGTATATCTAGACTCAAACAAGGAACATCATTCATTCCTCAACATCCTCTGTAATCCGTTATGTTTGTCTCATTTTAGTAAATTAAGTTAGTTTTACCTGTGTTTTATTTAGTTTATCATTTATGCACAAAGTCTCTTTAGAAGACCGTTGCTGCACTAGCAATCATAAATGAGGGGTTATGTGCAAATGTTGTGTCTGATTATTAAGTCTGATTAGTGTGTCTGATTATTATATCATGAGCGCCATCTTTAAAACATAAGTCAGAGCATTCAGTGATGTCTTTCAATGGAACGAAGATGGGATGTTGCAACAAATCGCTCATTATCATGTTAAACTGTTTGTGAATGATAAAATGTTTCTCATACTTTGCTAAAGTATAAACACTTTTACGAATATGTCACGTTTAACGTTTCGAGAAGACAGATAAATATGCCTAAATCACCTAATCAGTGGAGCCGCATTTATCTTACCTTCTCCGATAGCAGTCACTGTGTAGCCTACGATTAGGCTACTTATTGAGCCACTGGCTTAAAATGACAACCTCTTGGATATTTAGTTTAATCTATTAATATTTCTCTTAAACATCAAATTAATCCTTCCTTTAGCATGCTTAGCTGTGATGATCAGACTGTGTCTATTGTTATAGTAAATGTCTGACTGATGACTGATGAGTATGATTTTGTTTATTGAATTTAAGATTTGTTTTCTCTTTCATAAAAAAAGAATCAGACATTGGCAATATAAAAATAACTTAATAGAATAATATGCAAAAGTGCAAGTGAAAGCAATCATTTGGATCTTGAATATTACGGTAATATATATATATATATATATATATATATATATATATATATATATATATATACACACACATATTTACTTATACTTAGATATACTTATAATAGAATTGTCCTGAATGTGCACTTGTTGTCGGTACTTTCTCTAATACATGACTCTGCCTGACATGAGACCTGATCCCCTCTTGTGGCAGACGTCTGCGCTGCACCCGGCAGAGGATGCAGCTGGTTGTCATGGCAGCAGTGCTGGCGCTGGCAGGGGCTGGGTGGGACTGCAGCTCCAACTGTCATCTGACCAACATGCGCATCTCTGTGGAAAGCTGCAACAAGAGCGAGTCCTTCTACACCACCGCGTGCGAGGGACAGTGTTACAACACGGTAACAGACGATTTAGACGAACAGTTTATTACTCAGTTGCATTTGTGTCCATATATTTAATCTTTCACTGTCGTCTGTTGGTGTGGGTGGCAGGACCCGGTGTACATCGGCCCTCAAGACAGGCCCAAACAGAACATCTGTGATGGGGACTGGTCCTACGAGGTGAAACACATTGAAGGATGTCCAGTGGGTGTCACCTACCCAGTAGCCAGAAGCTGCAAGTGTACCCTGTGTAACCCGGATGGAAACACAGACTGCGAGCCCTACCCTGGACACATAACCAGCTGCATGTCCGAGCCTTAAAGAACGCTGCCCTATTGACTTGGTCACTTCACTTGTTACTGAAATAAACAGATGTCTTTTTTCACAAGTTACATTATGTTTTAAATGTGTATTTTTTTCTCAATCATCAGTTACACAAACACACATTTGCATGGCATCCAACAGTTTGTCGACACAGATGAAATGTCACAGGAAATTATCTGCAGATGTAGCAGTGAGATAACAGAGCCATAAACGCCGACTGAGAGACTGAATATCTGTAACTGACCCTTAAAATTCAATGCCCCTGCGATCCAGGTTTTCATACTGAGAAAGGAGGGCTGTCCTATAAGAACAAGAGCAGGGTTCACCTCTTTTTTGACAGGTGGAAATGAAAATATATAGTTTGCAGTAAATCTCCTCTAAAGTGCCTGCTGATCAGTGGCTCGCTTCAGTAGGCGACACTAAATTTAGAAAATCTTGCATATTTGTTTCTGCACTTGAGCCATTACTGAAATACACTCCTGTGTCATGATGTTTTTTTCTGCACTCTTGTTAAAGCTATACTTGGTGATATTGGACAGCTAGCAAGAGCGATAGCAAGATTTGAAAGTGGCACCTCCTCTAAGCCTCCTCTAAGCTCCACCCCAGAGCAGTGGCTTAAACAGAGTGGCGACAACTTCAGATCTCGCCGCCGGAGCGGTCACGTGGTTCATGTACCCCTCAATAGTTCCAAGCGTAGCCTGCACTGTCCATGCTCTTCAACGGGACAGACTGCAGTGAGTGCGCATTTAAGAGGTAAATATTCAAATTAACCGTAATAAGTCAACATTTGCAACTCTTATTAGATTACTGTGTACACGTCAAAGTCACTTGCGTATATTGAGTGCCTGTATGACAAATAAAAGTGAAATATGACACGTTTGTCTGGTTGTGTTTTTAGAGGGAAAACTTTGCTAGCTTCACTAACTGGATAATAAGGAACAATATATCGTAACCTGCAAAGTGATCTCTTATTTAGCAACATAAGGCTATTCTCGAACACTTTCTGAGATTGGACAATGATGATAAATTATGGTTTTCATTCAGAGATTTTATGTGGGCAATTTGAATGAATGTCACAACCACGTGTGTGTGTGTGTGAAAACAAGAAAAAAAATTTAAAAAAATTATGAGAAGGCTCAAAATAAACTGATATTGTAAAACCAGACGTGTTTGTCATCAATAACGTGTATGCATGTATAATGTATGATTTAATGTCAACAGAGTGAGAGTTGACTGTTACCATCAATGCTATTGAACAACCACAGATACATACAAAACATTACATATAAACACATTTAATAAAGTCATATGTCAAATGCAGGCAGCTATTATCATAAAAATATTTTTTTTAAAAAATAAAAATAAAAAATTTATCCCAATTCCTGACTAAAAAAAACGTAATTACATTTGGGACATACATTTTTACATATAAAGGGGTCCCCTCGATATCAGTAACACACGTATTGCCATTAAACTGGTTGATATTTTATCATTTTACGTCGGTGAGTGCTTGCCTTGTGTCCATAGAAGTGAACGGCGTCCGACGTAACAGACGGTCATGTTGGAACTATTGAGAGTTCCATAACCCGGAAGTGGGGTCCGCCGGGCTGTACAGCGTACGCCTATGGGAGTGTCGCCACTCTGTTTAATCCACTGCTCTGCTCCACCCCTCCCCCTTGTCGGTGCCCTGTCCAAAGCCACGCCCCCTCTACCGCTATCTCTGTGTTTGTGCAGAGAAGTGTGCTGAATATTTCTAGCAACAGTGGGGAGGAGGGAGCGACAGAGGGGGACGTGAACAGGACGAGACATGAAGGCATTCTTTCGGTTCGGACCTAGTGTCAGTTGATTGGTCAGAGTTTTTACAGTCCTGTAGCTGCCACAGAGGTCTGATTCTTTTCCTTCCTTTTTCTGAACATATCATGTATTGACTGCTCTCAGGGTGGAAGGACCATTTCACCCAGTATAACGAAAAGTGCTTCTGAATTAGCAACAACAGCTTTAAAGGAAAAGCTAAGCATTTTGGTAAATATACTTATGCTCTGTAACATGCTTAGCATGATGGCCCCTCTATAACTTGTCATTTTCACTCTGGTTTTTCTACACATTAAAATAAAAAAGGAAAAAGTGAGCTTTAGTGGGCTGGTGGATGCATTTTTTTCATCAGACTTGGTGTTTCCTCTTATTTCCAGTCTTCATGCTAAACTAAGCTAATGCACTCAGATATAGATTGACATAAGAGTGCCACCAGCCTGTCTCTTCATACTCTATATTACCTACATGCTGATCTAAACAATAGCCCACAAACAGGGGAATTTGTATTATTA
This sequence comes from Synanceia verrucosa, assembly GCA_029721515.1. NCBI lineage: Eukaryota > Metazoa > Chordata > Actinopteri > Perciformes > Synanceiidae > Synanceia > Synanceia verrucosa. The sequence continues at coordinate 25,815,999 of CM056549.1, forward strand.
CATGACAATAAGTGCCTATAAAAATAAGACCCAGAGACATCAGATCAGAAATAGTTGATCCAATGATGCAGCTTTTTCATTAGACGTCATCCTGGTTATTTTTCCAAACATTGGGAATCTGTTTTCACAGACAGAGAAGACATCCTTATAACAATTAAACTCAACTAAAAATGGCTCAAGTGCCCCTCTGTCGCAGAAATAAGCTATGAATCTTAGAAATCAGTGTTCTTTTGCTGTAAAGTTTAATTTGGAGTGATTTTAGAGACGTGCAACACCATCTAAAGGGTACTGATGTTTGAGCCAGCCAGTAGGACTGAAGCCAACGTGCTCCAACAAGTGAGACAATCAATGAAATGATTAATGATAGAGCATAATGGAAGAGAATGATCAATGGCAGAAAAGGGTTTAAAAGAAACTAGATGCAAGAAGATTACAGAGTATTTTTCTACTTTGAGAAATCTTCAAGAAGAAAATACAATATGTTAGATGTGCTTTCAGATTGTTGTTGAGAGGAAAAGGAGCGAGACTCGATGGAGCAATGAGCGACCCTGCAGGCGAAGCTGACCTAAGCTGCTTATAGTGGAGAACAAGCTGGCCTTTAGAGATGCAGCCTGAAGGTGCTGCTCTCTCAGCCTCAATATCAGCATTTCTTTATTTCAATACAAACACCCTGAGGTACACAGCCAGCAGCTAATGCGCTCAGTGCAGGATAAATATGATGTGGAGGAAGATGTAGATCTAGATATATTCTCTAGAAACACTAGTAAATAAAAGGCATTAGAGGAGCAGAGGCGCCCACCCAAACACATCATTTCCACCACTTACAGCTTCGTGAAATTGAATGAATCGACCCCAAACGCTGGAGTGATAAAGATGAAAATCGATCTCCATGATCTCAGTGATCTCTGTTCATAGTTATAGCTACAAAAAGTCAGTGTCACACCAACCTCCAATTCTTTTAATTAGAAATCTTATCTCTCTTTAAATTAGTCAACAGGATTGAACCAACAATCTAAAAGCCAACCATATTAAATTAACAATGACATGCAAAACAGAGAAAGCAAAATCAAAGCAAATCTTCACATTTGAAGCTGATATTTGGTACACAAAGACCTCGACATTCATGACCGTTTCAGGATAAAATTGAGCTATTCATGCAGCAGCACCATCGTCAAAATGTAAAATTGCCCTTGAATAATGAACAAATATTGCACCTACCAAACTAACGACATTCCCATCAACCTATATGTTGAACGTGGTAAATATTATGCATGATAGAATTACCATCGTGAGAATGTTAGAATGGTAAAAAGTTTATCAGTGTCAATGCATCAAAACTGTTTTCAATTAATTTTCAGTTCATCCAAATTGATGACTTGACTAATTCCTTCTGCACTGCTGAATTTATGAAAACAAGCCGGTCAGATTCATATATAATTCTACACACATATGAGTGAAATATGAAACAGCATCATTAATTTCTCTTTTATGTCAAGAGCCAGAACAGCCTTTGACCTCCTCACCCTCATGTTCATTTAGTTTCTTCTGTCACATCTCCAGCTCACTGCATGCTGGATATCTGCTGACAGATTTCAGTGCGTTCAGGTCATTGGTATCCTGTAATAGCAGCTTCTTTTCATCTCTGCCCTCTCTCCTCACTGATGACTGCCGCAGACGATATTTAGATAGACATTTTATCAAGTTTATAGATGATTCTGTTGCTCTGCTGGAGGGAAGAAATGGTTACAGTCATGTAGTGGATGGCTCTGTCTCTGGCTGTGATGAGTCCTCCTTGAGTTGAATTTTATAAAAACCATATATTTCTTTAGAAAGTTGTATACTGCATAGTTCAGATCACACTATCATTACTACTGTGATGATACTGGTACACAGGGCTCTGAATGTCTCCTTTTGTTTTTGTATTCTGGTTGATTTCAACTGACGAGATTAAAGCTAGTGAGAGCACTAGAGGGGGCACGTCAGACTGAAAAGTTTAAGGACCAGAGCCATACAGCCCTCTGTTAAACAGCCAGTAATTTATTCATTCCCACAGCTACCGGGCTGCTTTGTGTTAGCAAATGCAGTTATGTAGCTTATTAACTAGACTGAGAATCTACAGCCATGCTAGCAGCTCTGTGAGGTTGCAGAGGCACAGTCGTGCTTTGACATGCTCACAGTGAAATCTCGGATGTTTCATCTTGGACAGTGGCTCTGACACTCACTAGTCCGCGGCCTCCCTCTTTCCGCTTGGTGTACAGCCTCAGGGTGCTGGACTTGGGGTGGATCTCCGTGCATGGTGAGGCAGTACCTTGTCTTGATATCTGTGGCTTCTATCGCCTCCTTTGACCAGTTTATGATCCCAGCTGGGTATCTGATGACTGGTAGTGCTTACATGTTGATGGCTCAGACTTTGTTCTTCCCATTCAGCTGACTTCTCAGGACTTTCCTTACTCTCTGGAGATATTTAGTTGTGGCTGACTTCCTCATGGTTTCCATTAGCCTGTGGGATACCAAGGTATTTGTAGCTGTCTTGGTTGTCTCCTATCCTGCCCTCTGGTAGGTCCACCCCTTCAGTTCTGATCATATTGCCACTCCTCAATACCATCCAGCCACACTTGTCCAATCTAAATGACATCCCTATGTTGTCGCTGTAGATCCTGGTGGTGTGGATCAGTGAGTCAATTTCTTGCTCATTCCTGGCATACGGCTTGATGTCATCCACGTAGTGCAGGTGGCTGATTGTTGCCCCACTTCAGAATAGGTATCCAAATTTGTGATGATCTGACTAACGGGGTTCAGACCTATGCAGAACAGCAGTGGTGATAGTGCATCCCCTTGGTATATGCCACACTTGATGGTGACTTGGCCGATTGGCTTTGAGTTGGCCTCTAGGGTCGTCTTCCACATTCCCATGGAGTTCCTGATGCCTTAGTGTCCAGTTGACCTTGCACTGTTCCAGACATTCTAGTATCCATGTGTGTGGCATTGAATCGTAGGCTTTCTTGTGGTCAATCCAGGCAGTGCACAGGTTGGTCTGTCGATTCTTACAGTCTCTGTGAACTGCTCTGTCAACCAGCAGCTGGTGTTTGGCTCTGGTGTTACTGCCAAGTCCTTTCTGTGCCCCGCTTATGTATTGAGCCATATGCTTACTCATCTTAGCCACCATGATGCCTAACTGGAGCTTCCATGTTGTACAGAGATAGGTTATCGGCCGGTAGTTGGATGGAATGGGTCCCTTCTGGGGGTCCTTCATGATGAGGAATGTCCTGCCTTCAGCTAGCCACCCTGGGTGGGTCCCATCCCTTAGCTGCTGGTTCATCTGTGCTGCCAGGCGTTCGTGGAGTGCCGTCAACTTCTTAAGCCAGTATGTATGGATAATATCGGGGCTCGGAGCTGGCCAGTTCTTCATCTTTGACACTCTTTCTTGGATCTCTGCCATTGAGATGGTTACTGGTTCTTGTTCTGGGAGGCTGCTGTGGTCAGATCTCAGGTCCACTAGCCATTGGGCATTGGTGTTGTGTGATGCCTCTCTTTCCCAGATGCTCTTCCAGTATTTTCCCATCTCAGCTCTTGGTGGGTCTGAGCTGATGTTAGTTCCCTGCCACTGAGAGTACACCTTGGCTGGTTGAGTGGAGAATGTCTTATTAGTTCTCCTGGCTTCTACCTACTTAGTGTATCTCTTCAGTCGAGAAGCCAGAGAGGTTAGTCCCTGTTTGACAGTTTCAAGTGCTTCAGATATGGGCAGCTTATTGTATTTCCTGGTTACCCCTTTATTCACCATGTTCCCTTTCTGGAGCTCTGTTATATCTGTACCAAATGTCACAGCAATCCATCCATTAGTTGTTCACTAAAAGCAAATGCCAGCCTTCTGGGTGGCACAAGAGGAACAGCCGGGGGTCTGAAGTGATGGACCGACTGACCTCTCCCAGCAAACATCTCTAGTGCAGCTAAATGACATGAAGGATTCATTTCCTAAACATCATCTGTTCTCTCTTGACACCTGAAAATCAGGTAATATCTGGAACTCACACATTGTTCTCAGCACTGGAAGAAGCGCTTTCTGAGCAAAAAAATGCCCTCATTGTCATCAAAGTAACTTATATGCTTAATATTGGTACCAGCAGGCAAGGCTCATATGTGGATTAGGAGTATACTGTATACTGGAAGTTGGTGCAATGCACATTTCCCACAGAGAAAATATCTGAACTTGAACTTAAATTGGAGTTTGGAACAAAACATCAGCCACTTTGATGAATGACTTGTTTGCATCGACTCGCTGCCTGCTCTCATCGACTAGGTTTTATAAATATTAATAAGACTCATTTATATGTAGCCCTTTTAAAATGAGCTATAAAATGTATTATAAAGAGAGTGGCAATGAAAAACAGACCACCACACCAACATTAACAACATTAAAACAACACGGTTGTTTTATTATTTGGTAACATCACACCACATTTCCCCCTCTGAAAGACAGTAATTTACATCTGTTTAACAAAAAAATACCCACCACTGTAAGTCAAATTAGTTCAAATTTGGCAGGACCATGCTTGCACGCTGGAATGTTCCTGGTAAACATATGCAGGAGGATATGGAGACAAGGCAGCTTCTTGATCTACAGTTGAGCTCAAGGACAGCAGGGTGTATATGAATGAGACAGATCTGCCTGAGAAGATCTGCAACTCTGAAGGGTGGTGCATCCAGGCTGTAATAAAAGGATAAAAAACTACCTAATGGAAATAAGAAGTAATTAAACTTTAAAGGGATTACTCTACAAACGCCTTAATTAATGTCATTAATAAGGCCTTCACATTATAACACACATAATGGAATGAAGGGTGTGGTGTCAATTTAGGAGGGATTGACTTCTCCTAAACCACTGGCTATGACTGGATATTGGACAGATAAGCCATAAAGGTTTAACCCTGACATTTCACACTGTGAAAGGGTTTAAGCTCTAAAATGAAAATACAGACAACGCCATATTACTAAAAACTTTTAAAACCAACTTTTAAAAAATCATTTATTCAATATGTAAGAAAAAAAACAAAAAAAACAATTGCTTACAATGATTCACAAAGTTTCCTTGAACATTTTTTGGTTCAGTCAGGTTTATTTTGTTCTCAACAACGTGCCTACACCGAAAACAATCACAACTGGGATAAGCAACATGAATGGGTTAATTGTGTCCATGTTAAGTCACTCACTGGGACAAAATGGAATTTGAAGTTCTTCTCATCTCTGCAGATGATAAGTACTGACATTAAGAAAAAAATTATATCAACACAGAATGGGATGTAAGAGACAGGACAAAAAAATAACAAAGAGTAACAGAAAGCTATATCCAGGGGACTATTTGCATTATAGTTTTCCACCACAGGCAGCAGCTTTGTAAAATCTGATGATATCAGCAAACACGACTCCTTTGTAAAAAGCATTACAGTTCTGAAAGGCCCGACCAGAAGCTCCCTGAAGAGCCGCCTCCTTCTAAATAGCAAACTTGTTCCGGATGATCTCTCCACCTTCCACCTCCACCTGCTCGTAAAGCCACTTCCTGTCACAGCGGCACTCAACGCCACACTTGCGCGAGCCACAGTCAGGGCAGGGGTAGAAGCAGCCCATACAGTCCACATCCAGGCAGTCACACATGTCCTTGTTGTTGGAGATCAGTCGGCCTTTGTTGTCGTACACTCTGCTCTTGGCTCCAACAGCTTGTCTGCAGGCATGACACGAGAAGTGATTTTCTTCAGTTACTGTTTCAGCTCGATTTATAGCTGTCAGTATAAAATAATCATCAGCAGAATGTATTTTTACATCCTTTCAATTCAGTTTGCCTTTACCAGTCTGACAATGACATTAACATTGTGAAAGGGACAAAAACCCGGGGACAGTTTTGTCTTTCACATCATTATAAAACAATGCTTGAATCTACATTCACATTGAATTAATGTCATTAACCAGCCCAGGGCCCCTGAAACCTCCTACAGAACTGGTATAATCAGACTGGGATGTGAGAAAGAAGAGGCATTTTCCATTGAAGCTCACTCACACAAACCTAACTAGTGCCTCGGTGAAACAGCAGCAGGTTACATGGTGGAAGTAGCTCAGCATTTCCAAGGACACTCATTCACTTCTGAGCAACAGATGGAGGGAAAACTAAAGAAATACTACCATCATGGTACTTAGTAGAGCTACAATGAGAAGGAAGAAAATAGCCACACACTGACTCACCTGTCAGTCAGCTGCTTTCCTCCACGGCCTCCTCGTCCACCCTGTGACAAAATATAAACAGCGCATATTATGCTAATGTGAATTAGCCTCACACTATTTCATGTTTGCTGCATAATAGTTGATCATAACAAGAAAAAAAGACATTTTCTTTTCGGATTTATGTCAACGCTGACATTAATTTAGAAATACAGAAGAAAATATACCTGTAAAATCTGATTTAAGACCCTTAGACGAAATATCTGTCAGTAGTCGTAGCAGCAATAACGGCAGTGTGTAAGTGCAGACATTCTTTCAGTCTCAGTTTGTTGCTTTCACAGATAAAAAAAACACTGTCTTTGTCTATTTCCTATTAAAACTATGAAAAGCTGAACTTCTTTCAAAAAAGAAATATACAATATAAAGGCAAAACCACTAGAATCCTTCTTTAAGAGGTGAACACAACATTATGTACCCAGAGTGCAGGCGATGCTGACAGAAAACTCACCCTCATCCCTCCTCTTTTGTCTCTGCGTAGACTGACAGCCTCCCTTGCTCGTTCTCTGTCTGGTTGTGTTGCCATTTGATTTGCCACATTTGTCTCCTTCGGTATGACCCCTCTTTTACGAAGTTCAATCTGTGGAGTAGTCACACTTATCTTGTCACTTCATGTGAAGTTAAACAACAGTTGGCTTGTTTAGACTGAAAACAAACTGCTACAGGGAGACACCTTTGAGGAATCCTGGCCCTGGGTGAATATGGTGGGCACGGCATCCTCCCTCAGGAACTGCTTGCCATTGTAGTCCCTGAAGCAGTCGGCCCTGAAATGCTCCGAACAGAGGCAGGTGTTGGCAGTTGGGATGAAATTCTTCATGCCCAGGCTGTGTACCCATTTGCTGGCAAGTTGAGGTTTGCTGAGTGGGAATCTAACAGACAGGAGAGAGGAGATGGTTTCTATTTAGGCTACTTGATTTCAACCACCACCACACACATTACACATAGACATGTCAAATGGAGGAAAAAAACATCATGACTGAATGGACTATGGTCTAACAGGTTATCATATGTCAATACGTTACAACTTACGAGATCAATTATGTGAAATGTTTCATCTTTATGTGGCCCTCAGTGTTGTTTAATCCTTGTCTTTTTGTTATGCTTGCACATTTGTTGTTTGTTCTGCTGTATTTCTATACCACTCTTCAAAATCAATAACAAGAGGTTTAAAAAACATGTTTTCAACTGGACACATATATGGATATTTATATATCTTATATATCTTATACATATATATATATATATATATATACATATATATATATATAACACTGCTGTTACATTAGCTGTAGTAACATACTGGGAAATTTCAACAATATAGTCTCCTAATTTGTGATCAATTAGATTGGATTAGAATCAACTTTATTGTCATTACACATGTACAGGTGCAGAGCAATGAAATGTAGTTTAGCATCTAACCAGAAGTGCAATAAGCAGTAAGTGCATATAGAATAATTAGTGTGTGTATAAGAGGTATGGTACAACATATGAACAATATTTACAGATGAAAAACTACCTACGGGTGAGATCATATATACAGGTGAGTGAGCAAATATACACTGATGATTGACTGAGGTACTATGAGCCAATTATACAGATGGATAGTGTGTTAAATGAGAGGAACTACATCATTAACGGTGAGGAAATAAGCAGATGATGCATTAGGCGATACAAAATACAGGTAAAGTGAGCATTAAACAGTGCATAAATAATAAGCAGTAGCTATCTAATGTTACTAAATTAAGAAGAACAACCATCTAGCTAAACTATCTATCTAGGTAGCTAGCTAGATAGATAGATGTTGAAACGCCTCCAGGTTACATACAAAAAATACTTCTGATGCGCTGGAGATAACTGCCTATCATTGTCTTTAAAATGATGCCATACGGGGTAACTGTGTGCCGTCGTGTTGTGTTATGTTGACGGTGAGGCTGATTTAAAAATAGTTAGAGAAGGAAAGTTGGGCGCCTCCGCTCCTCCAGTGAAAACATACCTGTAAAACCTGATTTCCGACCCTTTAACGAACTTATTGTTGCACCCCATTGCTGCACAGATAACGGGCATGATGTCCTTTTGGTCTAAACTGTGTAATTCGGCTGAATGATTTGCTAAACCGTGCAGACAGAAGAGTAGCCGCTGCAGATGTGTGCTTGTTTTCTTTTGACTTCTTCCTCGGCGAAGATAATCACACACATCCGCTTAAACTTCCTGTCTTACCTTGGAAGAGTCTGACCTCTAGCGGCGGATCACAGCATCACTTTCCTCACTGTCAAGATTGTTGGTAATAATACTTTTATGACTGTTGATAATAATACTTTCATCATTGTTGCTAATAACACTGTTATTACTGTTGATAATAAGAATGAATTACTGTTGATGACCTGGTTCTGCTGTCCTCAACAGAACATGGTCTACAGCAGAACCTCTCTCTGCTGGAGACGTTCTGTCAAAACTGGGCGGTAGATATCAGCCTTGACAAAACCAAATTACAATTTGGCTGAAACTATTTAATAGTGTAATCAAACCCATACTTATGTATGGAAGTGAAGTGTAAGGCCCTCTAATTATCCAGAGACACACCTCATGGGACAGAACACCCACAGAGAAATTTAACCTTCAATTCTGCAAGGAAATCCTCAAGGTCCACAGAAGCTGTCCAAAGCATGCATGTAGAGCAGAGCTGGGACACTTCTCTCTCGCTCTACACATGATCAAAAGGTCAATTAAGTTCCAGGTTCATTTAACACAAGCTGATCCTGATTATTCTCCCTCCCTTTAACATGTTACAAATTAGTTTTGTGTTTCGAAGTTCCTGTGCATTCTCATCTCACAGGTATCCATGGGACCAGTTTGCCTGGTGGAATTGGGCAGACCAGTGTGCATCTTCTGGTACTGAGTGACGTGGTGGTGACGAGGACATCTTGCTGAAGCTTCTCCTGTTCGTTGTGTGGTGGAAAGGAGGACATGCTGCTATTCTCAGAATCCATTGCCGACAGCTTGATGATGCTCATCATCCCCTTGGACACTTTCATACAATTCTATATGTATTAACTGTTGTTATATGGAGCGTTAATGTGTTTTTCATTGTTGCTACTCTATACACATGGCATCTATTGCATGTCTGTCCATCCTGGAAGAAGGATTACTCTGTTGCTCATCCTGAGGTTTCTTCTGTATCTTTTTCCCCGTTAAAAGTTTTTTTTTTGGGGGGGGATAGTTTTTCCTTAGTCGATGTGAGGGTCGTTTGTAAAGGACAGAGGGTGTCATATCCTGTACAGATTGTAAAGCACTCTGAAAAAAAATCGTAATTTGTGATATTGGGCTATACAACTGACTTGACTATCACCACAGATTTTTATTGTAATTATCATTCAACATGAACTATGCTGATGTGTGTATATATGTTTGTCATTGTCTACTGTATAACAACTTGTAATTTTTTATGATATGATATGATGTAATATGATACTGTTGATAATAATACCGTTATTACTGTTGTCCATTCCGCCATGTCCTTTTACCTTTAAGCCTAGACACCGGGCATCAAACCCCACAGCTGAATCAGTTTCCTGCTGCGCCAGCCTGAGTTGAATTGCTCATAGGAGAGCCGCTAAATCACATGATAAAATCTACGTTGGTTAGCTAACGAGCTAACATGCTAACTTCAGTGATCAGAGCCACTGTCAACAGCCTCAGATGGACAGCGCGACATACCCCAACTAACAAGTAGTTGCAAACTCGTGAAGTCTCTGGCAAGTCAACAAATTTCACCCTTAGGCATGATTGTCATTGCTGTGGTGTAAAGTTCGCTAAGTTTAACATGTTAATTGAGTTGCTTTCGATTGCGGGGGTTTTAGGCTAGCGCAGCGACACTGGCCTTGTTTGGATTGACTACGAAGCTAATCTCACGTGACGTTAAACATCAGTTTGTGCAGTTTTTATTAACACCTTTTGGGGGCTAGCGAGGTAACAACTGGCAACGCAGCGTACAAATACAATTGACGTTAGCTAACGTAATGTTAATCGCTGAAACTGCGGACTAGCAAAGTTAGCTACATCCGTTTGTTTGCTAGTCAAATGACAGTGTCACTGGTTGTCTGACTAACTTGGCTAATGTTAGCAGTTAGTCTGTGGTCAGACAACAAGCAAGTATGGGAAGTGTCATCGTGAAATGTGATTTAAGTTGCGACATGCTCTTTCATGTGTTTAACGTTACCTGTCATTATTGCGAAATGAATGGTCACTAGCTGGCTAACTGCTAAGTAATAACTGAGGCTAACTGATTTAGCTGGTCAGCGGCCTGTGACAGTCTGATGAACTCATAGATACACCTTTTCCATTGGGAGAAATTCATGGCTGCAGTGTGCATGTTTGTGATCAATTTTAAACTGAAAGCCTCGCTATATCCCTAGTCCACCTACACAGGTGGTGTCACTAATTATTGGATTGTGTGCGTATAGCTTACAGTCTTGACATCTGTTGCATCTGTTGTTAGTGCGTTTAAACCAAATCTCATCTTTATTGTTTACATTTTTAGTTGACACCCCAGTGCAGCTCCAACCATCGTCAGTGTGTGTAGAGGTCTCTCTAGTCAGAAGAAGTGAAATAATCTGGGTGGTGTCTGACAGGCCTGCAGACACTTCTTCTTTCATCGTTGTGTTTGTGGGAACTTAGATTCATCGATTGTTGGAGATTATGACTCCTGAAAGTAACTCTTTGCTTTCTCACACCCAAATTGTTGCTGAGCAGGTAGTGCATTTTTCCTTCATCGGGGAGGATTACATTTTTGGTACTCTTGAGACTTTTAGAAAGGGACAGTTCCCACTCAGACATGCTGACTGTATTTGGACACTGTTTGCTTTCTCACAGTCACCCTGTCGCCAGTGTGTTTGCTGACAGTGACAGTAATTGAGTCATTGCTGTAAATGTTAAGGCTTTCTCAATGTCTCCAGCACTGTGCTGCTAATAGGACTGAAATGAGTCTTATTTGGTCCATAACAAGTAGAAAAGAGACATTAGGACCTCCTAGTGTCAAAGTTTATTCCAAATTTTAAAATTTGTTTGCAATAGTTGCTACTCATTGTTAGGGCTGGGTATTGTTCAATTTTTTTTGATACAATGCCAATTTCGATGCTTTTGTTTCAATACTGGTTTCAGAACGATACATTTTTCAATACTTCAATAAGTTTTTGTGTAAATTAGGTTTTAATTATGGTCACCATCAATATTAATTTATAATAATGATAATAATAATAGTAGACATACTAGACAATGATCTGATGATGATCAACAGGTACAGACTACTACCACTTCTTCTTTAGGACCCTGGGGAGTGAGGGTTGAGTTTGCCTTATTATGCTGTGTTCACTGGAAGTCAGAACTTGGAGCTCTAATCAACATAACCTCAAAGTTTAGTCCTCCCAGCACTTCAAGCCTTACAGATGTACAAAAAAATCTTTCAGCTACTGTTTACATCAGTAGCAGATAGCATGAAATCTATGTTGAGTTGGTGAGATTCACATTGGCTTCTGATTTAAATTCTGATTTTGAGCTTGGCAATTCCAACATTCATGGATAACTTGAACGCACCACGAACTGAAACACGCTGAGCTCCCAATATCCCTCTGTTTTACAGTCAATGTTTGTCTTATGCTGGGAAAGTTGGGGGACGGCTCGGTGCCGCTATGAATCTGAAGTGACATATCCCCCCATCCTTAATGCCATCTGAGAGCATGGTTCACATACACTTAGGTATCAGAATTTTGCACCGAAAAATTTGTCATTTTTTGATGCCTGATTGGATCTGAGCTTTCGGTCGGTGCTACAAATGTATCGAAGCCAGCCCTACTCATTGTATTTACATTTGCTTATGTGATGATTTATAGAATTGTTTATCATGGAGTAAATTGAGTTTTGACTAGATGATATGTGTAACATAAGAACCAGTCCTTTTAAGTTGGATGAAAAGTGATATGAAAGTGATTGACTGTAGAAAATTGTCATGACTAAACCAAGTCCATCATGAGTATTGTGGCTTTTTATAACATACTGATTATAGTCTGTGCAGAATATATCAGTGATGGTTTTGTTTGTAATAATGGCATGGTTTTGAGAAATTGTTATCTGTGTATAGACCTATATATTTTTTGGCGCAGTATTGATTTTGTTGTTGCATTCATTTCCTCTCTAGCAGCACCCTATGAAAACATGCTTGTGGACAAAGGTGACTGGCTGATAAGATGCAGGGGACATTGGACTTGTACAAAGCGTATCAGTTTGGGGATGACACACAAGGTTACAGGCAGAGTAGAAATGCTTCACGACCAAATATGAATTCACTCAATAAAACTCGATACCTTTTGATTAATAGAGCTGTTGTTAGCAAAACAGATTTTATATCTAGTGAAACAATCCACAATGCTGACACGTTGATTTGTAGTTTCTCAATATGTGAATATTAGACATGGTCTAAACTGAGGAAACTCTTAATGCTGTTTTGAGTGGTAATGGCCAGAGGCAGTGTGCTGGTTATATTTTTGTATTGCTGTTAAAAAACTGTGGTTATCTTCAGGTGTCTGTCTTTGTGGTATGAGGCTGGTTGAGTGAAATTAACTGCTTTAATAGTGAAAGAGGAAAAATGCTGAAGTACCACAGCCCTGTGGGGATCAATGCAAATGACCAATAGTAACCTCTTGTGTTCCCTCTTTCACCCTCCCTCCCTCCCTCTCTCCGTCTGTTTCCCCTCCTGTCTCCCATTGGGCATTGTAGACTCGTCTTCTTTCCTACTTACTGCTTCAAGATACCGAGTCATTATATTTACGCCCAATAAGTCACAGGGGTTTTGGCATCCTCAAGGCTCATCGGAAAAGCAGGTGTGGAGATATTGACAGACTCAAGGCTGTGGACTCTCATGGGCAGGATGGATAGACGATAAATAAGACATCAACTTCAGAGGTAAGGTCAGTCCAGCACTACGCCTGTCGCGTAGTCCCTACTGCAAATTAATTTGAGCTGAGATCAAAAGCTTGTCCTTTTGTTTGGATTTCAGCTGTTATCTAAATGAAACTACTTTGGAATAGTCTAATTTTTGGTGGTAAATGGATATGGATATTCTAATGACAAAATGGTGGACTGCTGTAGTATTACACAGTATTTAAGCTTATCAGTAGGCCTTTAAAAGTTAAGTCATTGTTTTTGTGTCTTATTCATGTAGTTGTTGTGGGTAATTAAAGACATCTTAAGTCACATTTACAGAGGTTAATCGTTTGTCTAATTTGTCTAATGACCTTCCTTCATTATATTGTGACTTTATGGAGTCACTGGCAGGTTTTTGTTCTGGTACTATCATTATAATATTGTATCATATTGAACAGCCTGAGAGTGACTTTTGGAACTTGGCCAACTAAACAGTTACCATATCTAACTTATTAGTAATGGGGGTGATAGTTTGTAAATATCCCTTGTTTTAGTGGCGGACAAGTGACATCACAGTTGCATAATACAAACTTTGTTGATGGTTCCTTCCCTGGCTCTCTTTGTGAACTGTACACACATGCACACACACGGATACACATGACATGAATGGGACTGCTAGCAAGTGGGTCTTTAGGTAATATTCATAGTGACAGAGTAACATTTGATAATAAACAGATAAATCATCTCTGAATTTATTCATAGTCGCTCAGCTGTCAGATTACAGCCGTTTTTGTCTGTAAATGCAGAAAACAAAGTCTAGAAATGGCTCTTTATTTTTGAAAATGTTAGGAGTAGGACTTCACATTTTTGGGAAATGGCAGAACCTCTGTGACCCTGTGTCAACAACAGTATTTACAGTGTGACTTTTTGCCTATGCCATTTATACTGTACACTATCCATGGCTGTGTTAGACCTCTGTGGACTGTGTTTCAAATCAGTGATAAGAACTGGCATTCCCATGTGGTTATTGTATCCAATATATTCATATCAGTTAGGGTGGACTAAATATCAGAAACCTACAAACTACAACATGACCACAATGTTGAATGAGCTCTGCTATAAAACAGTTCCAAACAAAACTGAACATTATAGCTTTGATGCAGGTTTGATTTATGGCAGGACTGTATGTTTTTGTTTGGTGTGCATTTATCACAAAGTGGGTGTTATACTATAGTGCTGTAATACATCACATAATGATAAAATAAGATTTTTTTTTTAATAATTTTTGTCACAAGATATTGTAAACTAGGCTTTCCCTCTCGTGGTCAGGTTAAAAATATCCAGAAATCATGCATGGGTATCTGCTGAATCAGTTTCCTGAAATGCACCCAAATGTACCACATGACAAACTCTCATTTCTGCTTTTAGCACCAGTTGGCTTTCCTGTTCACACATTTTCATAGACAGGAATGTACTTGATTCAAAGACTTGTCATAGTTGAGATCTTTCAAAGAACTGCGTTATGTGTGTGATATCATAATAATTTGACCATAACCCTCTTTTGAATGTAGACTACATGCATGTGGCGTCAGTAGGTCTAAATTCCTTCCCTGTTTATTACACTCTCTATGATTGTGTGTTGTATTTGGTTATACTCATACATACTTACACATTAAATTGCCATCAGAACTGAATGTGATTGTTATTTTTGTTTCATAGGAAAACATTGATTTCGTAATGACAAGCTGCTGTGCAGAAGATGTCCACGCTGTCTGTGACTGATATCCCAGATGTTGGTCATGGTAAGAGGAACCACTTGTCTGTGAGTCTCATGTGTGAGATCAGGCTGCATGGAGTTCAAGCTTTTAGTTTTACTTTGCAAACTGTATTGAACGTTTCCAACATAGACATTTCCCCGTCACAGCATCAGGGCTCGTCAAATTGCACTTGAGCGAAAAGAACAAAAGTGCCCAAACCTGTGGTGGGATCCAGTCCATACTAAATTATATTATATTATCCATCCAGCCATCCAATATCTACCGCTTTTCCTCACATAGGTTTGTGGCGGGGCTGGAGCCTATCCCAGCTGTCTTAGGGTGAAAGGCAGGGTACACCCTGGACAAGTCTCCACTCCACAAGACAGACAACCACTCACACTCACATTCACACCTACTGTCAATTTAAATAAACCAATTAACCTAATCCCCATGCATGTTTTTGGATGGTGGGAGGAAGCCGGAGTACCCAGAGAGAACCCACACAGACACGGGGAGAACATGCAAACTCCACACAGAAAGGCCCCGGACCAGGAATCAAACGCAGTACCTTCTTGCTGTGAGGCGACAGTGCTAACCACTACACCACCGTATATAAAATATATTTATTGGGCCTCATTGACATTATAATGGTGGTTTGACAAGTGAATCAACCCTAACTGTTGCCTCAAGCAAAAGGAGGTTTCAGCTTCACAAAAGTATTATTTATCCAATGACTTACATTGTATTGTAGGTGTTTCATTTGGATTTCATTTTGGATGTGAATGTGTTTGTGTCTCCTCTGTCAGATGAGAGTAAGGTGTTTGACGGGGCCTCTGAGCTGCAGCTGGACTGCATGGTTGAGGAGAGCAGTGGAAGCACTGCAATGAAGCATGACGGCCTCCTGTCGCTGGCTGACCTCTCCCAGCCAGACGACCTCCCTGCCCCCTCCCACAACGGCCCGTCACTGACTGATGTGAGCCCTCTGCCGGTAGAGCCGAGCGACATAAAGCTGGATCCATCCGCAGGCGACACATCTGCCAGCACAGGTGAGGAATTAAACTCAGACACAGGGTGTCTAGCTGCAGAGCATGGTCAAAGTAAGCCCTTAATAATATGTCTTAAATCTAGAATGTATAATAGTTTCTGGTGTGACTAGACTGGTCTGACAACTTCATAAACAATACTAGATACTAGAGCATTGTACATCTGGCCCTTTGGCTGTCCCTGACGGGCCCACAAGAGGTCAATGACAAATTAGGAATCAAACGTACATTATGCACCCAATACAGGTGAGATGGCGTCTTTTAAGTTGTCAATTTTCGTGCATGGCAGTGTTTACTTCTTCGCTGTGCTTCCACATTGACGACAGATTAGTGAGCGGTTAGCCACAAAAATCTGTGGCCCGTGTTAAAAAAGGAAAGACTGTTCTGCTCTGTCACATGTTGGGTTTGGTCCCTGTTTTTCCTCAGTGAGTAAAGATATTATATTAAGAACCAAAGGCAGCAATAATAACTAATGGATTAATGTCACCCTTTTTTTGTCTCTTTAGAGGGACCCGTCAAGGGTGTTCCTTGAGCCCCCCACTGTGTATAATTGTTTTAGAAACTCTGGCTGTCAGTATTAGAAAAAATACAGGTGTCAAGGGAGTTGAGTGTGGTGGCCTAGAACACAAACTATTGTTATTTGCGGATGATATTCTAGCTGTGGTGACGGACCCTGAGTCATCCCTGCCATACTTGATGGAACCCATTCAGTCCTACTCTAAACTGTCAGGTTACACAGTTAATTATAATAAATCGGAAGCAATGCAATTGACTTCATTATGCCTCCCTCACATGGTGGAAAAATTAAAATTTAAGTGGGTTTCTAAAGGCATCAAGTATCTCGGTGTTAAACTCAGTCAAGATCTGGGAGAGCTGCCTTGGCTAAATTTTAACCCTCTGTTACAAAAAATCCAAACAAATCTGGAGAAGTGGGTGAAGATTAAACTTACGTTGTGGGGGAAAATGAATACTATCAAAATGATAATAGCCTCTCAATTTAATTACCTATTAATGATGTTGCCAATCACAGTCAAACAGTTTCTATGGGAGGGCAAAAAACCTCGGATGAAACTAAGCAAACTTTGTTCTCCTAAGGAAAAAGGGGGTTTAGGTTTACCAGACCCAAGGTTATATGCCATATCTTTTGAAATGGCTAAGTTGGCCAAATATTGGAAACTGACAGATAACAGGTTTGACTGGATGGACATTGAGAGTGAGTTGTGTTCACCATTTAGTGTAAAGGAGATACTTTCTCAGCGCGGTGACATAAAAAGTAGTAGTAGTATTAATCCACTCTAGGGAAATATGGGCCAAAGTACATCAAATGTATATGGTTTCACACTGTGTACAGCCTTAAGCTTCAACATGGTTCAGTCCTGCCATTTATATTGGTAATGTGTCGGTGTACTGGAAGCAGTGGCACTTAAGAGGTATATGTACAATAGGAGACCTATACAATAATGGACAATTTATGTCTTATGAGGAATTAATTATTCATTTTAAATTGGAAGGGAAACAACATTTTTGGAAATATTTACAAATCAGGGATTGTGTAAAATCTCAGATTAGTAACTCTTCAGAGAATTTTATTATGGATTACATGAAAATGCCACTGGATCGCTGCACAGCTTCACACTTTTACAAAATAACAAATTTTTCTGTAAGTGAGGAGTCCACTAATGTGAAGCTGTTGTGGCAGAGGGATCTGAGAATAAATTTTGCTTAGGAGAAATGGCTGGATATAGTGGCAGGCTGTGGGAAATATGTAAAAGAGGCATGAGGGAAGTTCACACAGTATAAGATTATACACAGATATTATCATACTCCTGTGAGATTACATAGAATGAAACTGTTGACTGACAATAAGTGTTGGAAATGTAAAACAGAACTGGGAACCTTCTTGCACTGTATGTGGGAGTGTACATTAGTGGCTCCATTCTGGGCAGAAGTTGTGAACTTCCTGAGTGAATGGAGTGGTTTAACAGTCCCCTTGACTCCTGTGATGTGTCTTATAGGGGACAGGTCTCAGTTACCAAATGTATCTAAAGGAACATTTTCTGTTATCATGGTGGGCCTGATCACAGCTTCCAGAGTGACTCTAAGTGACTTTGTGTCTCCTAATTGGAGGGAGTGGTTGGCTGCAATGATGGAGACAGCGTCCTATGAAACTATGCTCTGCAGGCTGAAAGGCAAAGAGGAAGAAAGGAGGAGCTCTTGGGAAGCTTTATATATATATATATATATATATATATATATATATACACACCTGTATGTATGCATGTACTCTATATGTGTATATATGTATATGTGCATATATAGCATGTGTGTATACAGTGTATGTGTATTGTTGGTAGTTTTTAATATGCTTTCTATTCTATTTTTACATGTGTATAGATGGTCAGCCAGTGAAGAGAAAGAAGGGGCCTGCGCCAAAGATGCTGGGCAACGAGGTGTGCAGTGTATGTGGTGACAAGGCCTCTGGTTTCCATTACAACGTGTTGAGCTGTGAGGGCTGCAAGGGCTTCTTTCGACGCAGCGTCATTAAAAGTGCCCAATACAACTGCAAAAACAACGGCCGCTGTGAAATGGACATGTACATGCGGCGCAAGTGCCAGCAGTGCCGCCTGCGCAAGTGTCGGGAGGCGGGCATGCTGGAGCAGTGTGAGTGTTTCTTTAGTCCAGATAAATCGGAGAAGGAGCAAGATATTTGTTCTGATACATTTTGGCATGTGGGCAAAAAATCCTGAGAATAAAATGTTAACTCTGGGATTGAACTGAGTGTATGCTATTCGACCTTCAGGTGTGCTCTCAGAGGAACAAATCAGACTGAAGAAGATGAAGAAGCAGCACGAGGAGGAAACAGCCCGAACGTCCACAGTGGTCACCCCCATCTCTCCACAAGAAACAATGGCGTTGGATCCACAGCAGCAGGAGATGATTGAGAAGCTAGTGGCCATGCAGAAGCAATGCAACAAGAGGTCTTTCCTTGACCGGCCGAAAGTGACAGTAAGTGAAGAGAGGGTAGATTTGTTCTTAACCATGTAGTGATTCACGTCCACTTGCTAAATTCAGTAGGCCCACTTCAAGACATGGCTAAAGAATTCACACATGAATACTTTCAAACTGGTGTGTAGTTTGTGGTAGTAATGATTAATTGGGACAATTAAGTGTCTTCTGTAGGTGGCAGATATTCTGTCCATGTTTTAATATAAAATATGCTTTCCTGTTTTGAAAGCGTACCAGGGGAACGGTTACTCCATGCTATCCATTGCTGTGTGTGTGTCCTCCCTCCAACAGCCATGGCCGCAGAGCCAGGACCCGCAGAACCGAGAAGTGCGTCAGCAGCGGTTCGCCCACTTCACTGAGCTCGCAATCATGTCCGTCCAGGAGATTGTGGATTTCGCAAAGCAGCTTCCTGGTTTCCTGGAGCTGACACGGGAGGACCAGATCGCTCTGTTGAAGACGTCAACCATTGAGGTTTGTCGTATGTTGTCGTGCAATGTCTTTGTTCCAGCTATAGCTTAAGATTTGAAAGGTTTGTTTTGCTCTGAATTAGGCCTGCATGATAGCAGGAAAACATGCAATATGCAATAATGTTGTTGAATACTATAATGACATATTATGTATGATAAATAAAGAAATACTTCAGTGTATGTGTTTCTTTCTGCTGTGGGTTCACAGCTAACATAGACCAGAGACAGCGAGTATCTTTTGCTGGCACTGGAGTTTTGCTTGTGCCAACATTATGTTTTTGGAACTCTTCTTCAAGATCTTTGTTTTTGTGTTTGTGGGTTGTTTCCTGTGTAGGTTTCCTCTGGCGGTTGCCACAAGCGTTCAGCATGGCATGCATAATACCTGTACTTGCAACACATTATCATGTGCATCTTCCTTCAGCCATCACAACTGCTAACTTTGCTTCACTTCCTGGCACTTTACAGTCACCAGCATGCATAGGGGGAGGATATCTTGGGCAGCAGCACCCCATCTGACTGGCCAATTATGTTGACATACTCAGCATGAATATCTGGCACATGGGGTGCCATTATCAGTTCAAACAGGCTTTTGCAACATGTGTATCAGTATGACTGAATTTTAGATATAATGTGCTGCCCTACTCTGAACATCAAAATCAACACTCTCCGGAATATACATACTGTGAACCAAATGCAAGGCGTTGAACAATGGACTATTTTCAAAATATGGTGGTACGGTGGCAGTTTTAGAATGCTGAATACATTAGTAATACAGCACCAACTCCTCAGCAAAGCTGTTTTGAAAACTTTGTCGCTTACTGCATGTTTTTTTTCGCCAACATTTTTATTATTTACATATTAGGTTGGCAGTATATTAATATTCTAAAATGTGTTTGTCTTCCTCAGATTATGCTGCTCGAGACATCTCGGCGGTACAACCCTGCTATCGACAGCATTACATTTCTGAAGGATTTCAGCTATAATAAGGAGGATTTTGCCAAAGCAGGTGCATTTGTTTTTGGATATGAAAACAAGACAACACCACATGTAAAACTGTGTTGTTTTTTTTCCAAGTGAGATAAAAGGGTGCTAAATATGGACATTTTGATCATAAAAAAAATCGTTGCATTGACCTAACATTTGTTTTCGTTTCCTTGTGCTCCTCTCAACTCTCACTTCAGGGCTTCAGTTTGAGTTCATCAATCCCATCTTTGAGTTCTCAAAAGGAATGAATGACCTGCATCTGGACGAGGCTGAATATGCCCTGCTCATTGCCATCAACATCTTTTCTGCAGGTCTCAATCAATCAACTGTCAGACTCACATTCTACTGATAATGATTTGATAATCTGTAAGAAAGAAGATCAGTATCTGTCTTATTTGTGTTTTTTGGTTAACTCTGTCCAGATCGGCCAAATGTGCAGGATCACGATCTGGTGGAGAGGCTACAGCAGCCCTATGTGGACGCACTACGCGCTTACATTATGATAAAGAGACCAAATGTAAGTAGGCAAAGGTTTACGTAAGCCCTTCTCGTGTGACCGACAATGTGTCAGCATAATCTGGTTTTCGTCATCACATCAAGCACATTGGGTCAGGACTGAGGTTACTTTTTTGGTCAGACTGGAGGGGAAGGCTTGCAGTTAGTTGCTAGATGAGAAAAGGCAATTACACCGTGTTTTAGCGTAATGCAGCTACTAGATGGAAGTGACCTAAATCCTTTGTTACTTTTTTTTTTTTTACATCAGCTGAAAACAGCTTCGTTCCTGTAGTCGTGATGAAAACAAAGTGTGATTGAAGGGCTGGGAATCTCCTCTACTCTCTTTTTCTTTCTGTTCCTCAGGATCATTTGATGTTTCCCCGCATGCTGATGAAGTTGGTGAGCCTTCGTACACTAAGCAGCGTCCACTCAGAGCAGGTTTTTGCCCTTCGCCTCCAGGACAAGAAGCTTCCCCCGCTGCTCTCTGAAATTTGGGACGTCAACGAATGACGACGAACCCTGAAGTCACGCTCTTTTTGAAGCTCGAGACATCACAGGCATGCACCCAGCAGGAACACAGACTTCTATCTGCCCATCTGGTCAGGGACTGGTTAAAGCAGAGAGATTGTTTTGCTCTCATGGAAGTAGAGTATCGTTGCTCTCAAATGGACTGCAAAACGGTTTTGCATTCATAAGCAGAAACATGCTAGATGTCTTCGAGCCCTTTGTCATTCTTACTTTTGTGTAGATGCTGACATAATTATGGTGATATGAAATACCAGCATCAGGCTCATTAGCCGTGTTTCTTCTGATTTAATATTTGTTGAAAGTTATGTCAGTTTGTAGTGCAGTTCTATACTCATCCTCTAACGATTATAATGAGCAGGTCTTGGCTGCATCAACCGTCAGGATAACAGTTGCACATTCAGTTGATTTTTTTTTTTTTTTTTTTCCCCAGTTGTGCAATAGGTGAAAATTGATGCAGAGTAAAGCGTGAGCAGACTGCTGCTGTTCACTTTATCAATGTTAGGTTTAAACTTAAACCGTTGGCCATCTGGTTGGTGTCATTGTGCATTGTGATAGGGCAACAAATTGCTTGTGTTTGTTTTTTTTTTTTTTTTCGGAGTAAATGCAGAAATCAGAAGGTTGGTGTAGTCGCTCAGGTAAAGTAATGTGAAGTAGACCTCTGGGAACTGGAGGCCTCTTTAGTTTCCATGAGATTACTTTCAATTTCTTCCAAGTGTATAAGGGACCCTTTTGGTCATTTATAGATGCCCATTAACTTTCATGTAAATTGTATATTTATTTTCACAAGAAAAAATGTATAGTGTGCACACATTGTACAATCACATTACTAACGCACAAGAAAGTAAAATTGTGGACTCTGCCCTCATTAACAGAAAACAGTGATGTGACTAATCTCTTTTTTTTTTTTTTTTTTTTTATTACTCAGAGCAATGGTACCTTGAAATGGGTGGTACCAATGTGTCTTCAAATTCCATGTAAAGATTAAATTTTGTTTAAAAGACGTTACCATCTGTGACCCTGCTCCTTCTAAATATAGAGCCATTCTGACAAGGTTGTATTTATAAATCAAACTAGAAGGAAATGCCTCTATTCATTGTCTGTGTGTGTGTGTGTGTGTGTGTGTGTGTGTGTGTGTGTGAGAGAGAGAGAGGGAGAGAGAGATGTACTTTTATTCATTACAAAGCAATTCAGTCATTTTTCATATTTTGATTTGTGGTTTTATCGCTAGCATTTTAAGGCGTGAGATGTGTATATGAGCAACACACAATAGTTTGAACATGATACAGAGAAGCTGACAACCTTTTATTTTTGATAATGATGCTGTATGAATGATGCTTAATATGTTAAATATAAAGGTCTACCTTAGTGTGAGTGTCTTGAACAGACACTCAACACCAACAGCTTTAACCGAGTTTGGAAAGCCTTGCTAAGAAAAATATACCAAGATCTTAACAGGGAGCTGAGAACAACAGGAAATGAGTAGAAACATGATACACACTGTAACTACAGAGTTTAAGATGTTGTGTTTTCCATGCATTCTCCTGTGCAGTGTAAACTTGAAATGTATCCTGGTGGATGATAAAGAAATGTCAATGCAAACTCATCATTGCAATATTTATTTCCTCTTTATGCTCGTATTCTTTCAAAATTACTTTTTTAGCTGTCTGATTGGCCATTTCCACATCTGTCTGTGACAGATGAGTTTTTTTTTCGTCAAAACACAATCTGCTTAAAAAAATAAGGCATTAAACTGTGTGGAATTGCTATTTGCTACAATTTTCAGTTGTCATTTCTTTGTGTTTTTGATTCATAAATTTGAATTTAACAGCGAACCTGTGGCAGCTGAAATGGAACATTGAAAATATCGGATAATCACAGTAACGCAGTGACGTCCCTCAGGCCTACTTGTCATTTGATCACTAATCTTGGTGATGGATTTGTGTGATTTTCAAATTTCTCTCTCTCTCTTTACTTCATCCATCAACATGTCTTTTGATTATTTTTTGTGGGGGAGGGGGCATTTTGACATGCATGTGTCTTTGATCCAGTTTTAACAGATCAGAAGAGTAACACTGCTCTGGCTAATGCAGGTCCAATAACAGTAAAGGCATAAATTGGTATGTTCATTTGCCTGCCTGTTATTGTGTTTGCAGTTCAATTCAGCTAGAATTATGATCTAAAACAGATTGTGATAAAATGATCGGCTAACGACAACCAAGTGGATGTTACCTTTGCACCATTTTTATTTCACTAACAGTGGTACAGAATTCCTGCCTCTGCAGAATCATCAACAACAACAGTGACCAGAGTGTTTCCCTTAAGAGTGTCTCTCTCAACAGTTGCTTGGAAAAAAAACACAAATAAAGCTCCAGTTCAGTGTTTTGGTTTTGTTTCTGTTATTGGAAGCAAGTGCAGCCCATTTAGCTGTGTGTTTGTATTGTGTTTCACTGCTAATTAGAAAGATGCCTGACTTAAATGTCAGGCTTGGTAATGATGAAGTTAATTAGTATAACAGCAGAATTTCCTGAGGCACATGTTTGCATTCAGCAAGAACACTTTCAGACCATGTAATATACAAAGCTGCTTGTCTTGCCCCTCAGAATGTGATTTAGTTTTTATTGATGCTCTAAAAATGTTTTTGTTGGTGTTGTTACGCCCCTCTAACCATTTAGCAGTGTATTTAATGGTTTTCTTTTTTGGTGGGTCAGTCCATATTAAAACAAGCAGATTAATGTGACAGTGTGCATCATTTTCACACCACACCAGTTATTTTTTGGGTCAATGAAATGTTAAATTGAACACCCGACCATGAAGTTTAAAAGGAGCCTCCCCAATGTTAGAGTGAATTTTCCCAGGTCTAATGACAGAGGGAATTTGATGAAATTATTTCTGTCATGGTGCACATGCAAAACACATCTGTCTGTTGGCTCTTACATCTTTGTTCATGTTAATGCTGTATCAAAGGTTAATTATACTGTTTGTACTGTAAGTCTCAGCTCTGATCTCATAATTCCTGTCTTCAAAGAGTGACACTTTAAATATTATTGATGTATAGAAATGCAAACCTATTTTAATACTTGTAACTCCCGTTACTTCTGTTTTGTATGTACAGTTTAAATTAAAGCAGTGCTGTAGTGCTGAGGTGTTTGGACTCAAATGTTTATTTGCTGGAGAGCAAAACATTTCCATTGCTGACTTAGATCAATGACTCCACTGACAAATAAATCAGAGGGCCAGTGTTTCAGTATGTCAACATTTGGTTAATTCCAATAAGTATAAAATGTTTTCATTATAAGCCGTTATAATATGTTTTATAATACATCAACCTAATCCCCATGCATGTTTTTGGATGGTGGGAGGAAGCCGGAGTACCTGGAGAGAACCCACGCAGACACAAGGAGAACATGCAAACTCCACACAGAAAGGCCTTCTTGCTGTGAGGCGACAGTGCTAACCACTACAGCACCGTGCCACCCCCTCCTGGGGTACAGACAACAAAATATCAAAGACAAGCAATACAGTCTCGCATAAAAATGATAATAACAATAATAACAACAATAATTATAATATCCCGTCCACTGTTTGCCCCTCGAGTGTGATATGAATGAGTAGTAGTACAGTAATTTATATTATTATACAGAAATTTAGGAATCTGAGTGTTAATTATTCTATGAAAGTGTATTAGCGATAGCCTATCCTTCACTCTCAGCCAGGTGAGACATTCATGCATCCCAGCTACACTAGTTCTTGGCGAGCAACCAAGAACCAGTCTTGCAGCCTTGTTTTGGGCCACCTGTATTTTTTTAAATGACTGTCTGATGCAGCAGCCCATACAGCTGAACAGTAATCTAAATGACATAAAACCAATGAACAAACCACTTGACAAAACAATTGTGAATTAAGAAATGGTTTCCATTTTCACATTTTGGCTACAGCTCTCCCCATTTTGGCCGACCATGACAATGTGCAATCTAGCCAGAGTCCAAGAAGCTTCACCATTTTCACTTGCTGTATCATTTGACCATCTATTTGAATATCTATTTTAGGATTTTCTGATAGTTTATACCTAGAACCAAACATTATACTCTTTGTTTTTGATTTGTGGTGGAAAAGAGGATTGTCTTTGTTTTCATCTGTTTATCATCATAAATTTAGCCCATTATTAGATTTACAGTGATGCAGACTGTGCATGAAAACATTGGGAAAACCAAGTAAAACAATAAATCCCTTCAGTATCCACTCCTCTATTACCATAAGCTTGTTTCTTATGAAGTTAAACAGGTGATAATTCTGTCTCAATTATCTATTTTACTCCAACAACTCGATTTATTCATTCCGCAAAACCGTCATTTTACTGGATTGCACCTGAACACATCATGAAAATGTTTGAATACTCCATTCAATGTTCATATTTATTGAATGGAGCCTGAACGCAGAATAAATAAATCAGAGACGCCTGCGTAACTTTAGGTGTAGGTAATTATAATTAGCATAAAATATTGCTCAGGGCCACAAAAAGGCTTTGCAAATTGATCAGACTGATTGTTGAGTAAACTATTGACAGAAACAGTCAGTGTTTTTGTCAGGTTTGTTTGTTATTGTCTTAAACTTAATACTAGTGTTCTAATAAAGGCAATGCTGGTATTTTCGTATTGGCAGGGCTTAATTTCTGTACAATAATGTTAATGGTCATTCATTGTAGTTTATTGACCTGTCAGGCGATAAAACGCAGTAAAACACTACAAACTGTCAAGGCTGGTTATTGAGTGAACTATTACCACCACAGGTCACTGTGGAGAGCATTAAGTGGGTTTCATCAAGCTTGCTGGGCGCTTCAGTTAGACCTGAGTATGCGGAACTCCCTGCAGACTGATGATGATGATGATGATGATGAGGAGGAGGAGGATGTTGTGAAGGCAGGTTGGGACTGTCTGAGCCAGCCGTTCATCGAGACGAGAAGCGGACACACACTTCGCATCATTTATTTACGCCTCGAAGCAGTCAGTCGGAGCAGCTACCTGTTGTTCAGCGTCATTTCTTAATGATACGCCGCTGTTTAAAAGAAGGAAGGCTGAGGGCAAACATCGCTGCCTCTCCCCCTCTGTCACCGTGGAGGGTACCCTCCGCCCAGGCCGTCAGCAGCAGCTGGCTTCGCAGCGAACGTTAGCGGCTAACCGGCTAATGTAAGCAGGTAAAGATGTTCTCACTTCGCGTCCCTGCCATTGAAACCCACCACATGCGTGACTGTTTTATCTGAACCGTTTTTCTGACGTTTCCTCTGTTGTTTTACACTTGACAGCATTTTTATGTAGGATGTATATCGCTCAAGCTACCATTAGCTGCTAACGATAGGCAGCTAACTAATTAGCCAGCTAGCTAATCCACCCATGACGTAGAAAACCATAAAGCTAGCACAGTGGAGAAGATAAGATGCATCTTTAGGAGTGAACCTGTCATGAATATATAAAAAACATGATAACAGGGTACTAGACCAGCTCTCCTGGAGCTATCAGGAGGAGCTAGCATCGT
Source organism: Synanceia verrucosa (assembly GCA_029721515.1). NCBI lineage: Eukaryota > Metazoa > Chordata > Actinopteri > Perciformes > Synanceiidae > Synanceia > Synanceia verrucosa. The sequence goes on from CM056549.1 coordinate 25,842,987, forward strand.
CTTGTCACGTTTGTGGCTATGAATGTCATCCTCTCAGCGTCTCCCCACTCTAATCTCCACAGTTAGCTTGTTAGGTAGTAAAATAACCTCGTAACCATAGACTGTGCTCGTTACTGCGAATGTTAGCTGTAACTGACACCCGTTGAAATCCTGTGTAAGGCATCATGGTGACAGCATCAGCTCCGCAGCTGTATCATTTTACATCATGTCAAACCAGCTCCCTGCTTGAACACGACTGATGAGATAAAGCAGTTGTTTTAATCGTAGATGGACGGAATGACCATGCCTGGTAAACGTTATCACAGAGTAACTAGGCTAATAACTAGTCTAGTTAACAGATAACCAGGCTGTTAGGCTGTTAACTAGGCTTTTGCAGTGGAGCCTTATAAATATACAGCACATACAATGCTGCTCCCTTCTGTTTGTTGAGGAGGACCATCCCTCCTTTTTCATTATACTGTATGATGAGAATGGTGAGTGAGAAGAAATGTATCACCTGAGATGAAGTGCAGTGCACCGTGGTACAGTCAAGAGGCTTTAATGCAGAGGGAGAAGCATTATGCAATATCACCATAATTGAGCAACATTAAAAGCAAAACACTTCATATGCATTCAGGGTTAAGGACAGGTCAATAATATGACAGGTTTATTTCAGCTACGAAAGTAAGAAAAGCACCAACATGTTGTATACCAGTTTCATATTTATGAGCAGGTATTATAAGCTGATCCTGAAGGAGAAGTGCTCACTCCTGCTTAAAATGGTGGGGTGCAGGGAACTCGCTGAGACAGAACGATTCTGAATTAAAGCTCTTCATGATGCTAGATGCTCTTTGAGACAGATAGGGCAGGTGCTCTAATAAATTTGTAAAAACAGCCCAACAAGATAAGATAACCCTTTATTCATTCTGACCAAAGTTGTTGTTCAAATGGGAGCTGTACTTTGTCAGGGTATGCCCAGAGAGGACCAGACTAATGCATTTTACTATAAATTTTATTGTTGGGGCTCCACAATAGTTTCAGCCATGGAATTGATTGGTACAGTAACAAAAGATTGGAATCTAAAAGTGAGAATGCTAAAATTAATCTTAATCTGCACTTTCTCTTGTTTATCTGTCATCACTGAGCTAAATTCAATGAGAGTCTTGTCCAAAGCTGCCTGCTGCCATTCACTGTGGCACTGGCAAGAAATGTTGAAGGCCCATGAATCATCTCCTCTCTCTCTGCTTACATAAGCAGTGAAAGAGTGCCGCCTGTAGACTACTCTGACCAGAGTCATCTGTTGGGTTAACCTCCATCATTATCCAGCCTTTGAAGATTGCACCACATTGTTGTAGTTCTTTATCACTTTTTATTTTATTAGAGAGAGACAAGCCAAGCTTGTTCATTAAAGTGGTGTAGTCATTCTTTTCACCTTCCTCTAAAAATAATGCTATGGTCCTGTATATCTGCATTGGATGAGTCTGCCTCCTGCTCTCCTTCCAGCTCTGCTGTTACGTGAAATAGCCATTTTGGCTTTGCACCAGGAAGCATTCACATTGCCAGACCTGCATGTTGATTCGTTGTCCTTATGCCATAACAAGATAAAGAGGGCTGGATCTGCAGAGGCCTAGCCTTTTCTGTTGGAATAGATGACATGATTATTATTCCCGCTCTGTTTTTAGCGTCTGCCCTGAAGAAGGTTCAAGTTTCCAACATGCTGCTCTGTTGTGCCATGTATGTAGAAATAGCAATAATGGTGCAAAGGACCTTTAAAATGGTGTGTTTTAACATGAAGGGTTGTATTCTTATGTAATCTGTCAGAGCAGCTAGGCATATTCGTGTTAAGTGACAGTTTACTTTGGTCTTCTTGTTTGCTGACACACAAATACTGCTAGCATAGTGTCAGGCTTACAGGGTATCTGAATGATTTCGTACTAAATGTGATGAGTGGTGACATTAAGCTGACTCAACAAAGCAACCTGTTTGAGCCGTGTCTTCTAATGGCACTACGTGCATCAAATGCTGTTACACTGAACAGTATCAGCCAGATTCACTCACCTCATATTGCTAAAGTTGCCAAATCATGTTTTTAAGTAATTATACTGATGTGTTGGCTACAACGCTGTAAGCATTCTCCATTTTGAATCCGTTCTGCCATTAAGTAACATTTTGACCATTTCAAAATCATGCTTCATTAAGCCTCCAGTTCAGTTTTGTGCTATGTCCCTCTGTGAGTGGCTCCTCTACTCACAAGTGGAGCTATTAGACGTAGCTAGACCCATGATGCGTCTGAAGTCCTCTGTGATAAAGTCACCCCTACTGTCCACTAGACATGGCTGCACATCACATGGTGCTTGCAGAGGTTAATGGTGCTCTGTCACACCATGTGTGACTGCAGTGTCCTGTGCTCATGACTTGCACGCAGTTCATTTGTCTGCCTTTGTGTCTTTGAGTAGCACAAAATTAATGTGAAATGTTAACATTTACTTAAAACTGGCGGAAAGGCATGCTGATAGCATTTTTTTTTACATATAGACATAACAGTGCTTCTTTTGTTATTTTTTTTTTTTTTTTATAAAACAACACAAAATTTGTCAGATTGCTTTAACAAACAGCCTCTGAAATGTATCCAGTGGACATTGACACCATGGTGGAAAAAGGATGCTGCCTCTAAATGATGACGCAACCATGTCTGATAGACTGTCATTCAAAAACAACTCCAATATCAGCTAACAACCGAACTGTCAAATGTCAGTATTTGTTACTCTTTTTTTATGTCATAATTTTGAACATATAAATCTGTTTTTTTCAATAGTGTCTTTAAATCACTTTAATTCACAAACAAGTTATATTAAAATAAGCTGTTTAATTTAAATTTAGTTTAATTTAAATCTGTTAAATTTGCTTTCATTATTTTTATAATTTTTCTTAGCCTGTAGCTTACATGCAAGTGATAGAGTTCTGCTCATTGTAAATACATTTTTTTTTTTAACTATTAAAAAGTCCCCCCCACCCCAGGTTATTCTTTCAGGAGGAATGCATTAAATGGTACGGTATGAACCACAGGTTTAATTATACATCCATTAGCTTATCAGTGCAGGGCCCCCAGAGACAGTGGCCTTGTTCAGACCTGGCATTAATATGTGTCCTAAGTGATCTGTCAAATACTGCTCTGGGTGTAGTGTTTGGTTTTTAGGGTGGAGTGTCTGAATGTGGTGTTTGTTGGCATTGGATTAAAGGCTGTTCGCCGTGGCGTGACCCTCTAGTAAAAGTAGATCCTGTGACTGCACTTTTTATCTTTTACCACACATGATGCTGATTGGGCCTGTCCTATCAGATGTGTTTGTACCTTTTTTCTTATTTTCCCTTTTTCACCGTAATTATTAGTATAATGTGGGAATATAATTTAATAATGCATACTGTCTATGGATTTGATTTTCAGCAGTCTAAAGCATCTTGAGTTAGCAATCAGGTTTTGATGCCCGTCCCTCACAATGAAAGAGCCAGGGCTTCTTTGTATAGCCACCATTTTATAACAATGTTTTAACAATCATGCTGGGAGAAATCTGCTGTGGGAGAGATGGGGATACTAGCTTCCTCTTCTGTAGTCTCAATGAGCCAGACTTCACTGCAGTCACAAGATGTTCTTTCTAATGCAAATGGATTTTGTTGCTGTTTGCATTGCTGTAGCTGTAAAACACAACATTATTAACGGTAGTTAACCAACAGATGTAGATGTAAATGAAGCAGGTTGAGTTTGATCCTGACTTCTGACCTCATTTGGGATTGTTATATTAGAAGGATATCACATCATTGCAGCTAATGGTGAGACAGCATATCTGTGGGAATGTTGAGATACAAAGTGTCTCTGCAAGTAGTTCTAGGCAAAAGTCTTAAGGCCAAAAGAGTTATCGCACTCATCATGGACTAACTTAGGCATTCTAACTGCTCTGCTCCTTTGAGATGATGAAACACTGGTGTTATTGTTGTTTTGGCATTATGAACTTAAATATATGTAAGCTCTTTGTGACACTAAAGAACTTAAAAATATACTACAGTCACCAAGCAAATCAATCAATTTATTTTCTGAAAAGGCAGGATGACATTCACCAAAATTGTCCAGTCAACAAGTTATCTGTCAGTATGCCTAAGGCCATATTTACTCCTGGTTTTTGTTGTTGTAATAAAGTGGTGAACGGAAACTATGTATCATTTCATTCCCTTAAGTTATCACCAAAGCAGTGGAATTTTTGTTTTGTTGTTTACCTTGTTAGGGAGTAGTTGATGATGCTGAACTGGAACTGAAGGTGGCGCCATGGGAGGGAATTGTGATCAGTGGAGGCGCTTGTTGAGTTTGCTACATTTACCTATCAAATCACAGGGCCAGAGTGCAAGCTGCTTAATGTAACAGAGCCTTTTATCCTCTGATAAAACCAAGCAGCTGACAGGAGCATACCATGCATTTTTGAGTCCACTCTTGTCGGATGGATGCTTTTATTATCTTTCTATTTGGAATAAAATGTAGGCAGTGTTGTTCTCTGGATGATGATGTAGAGTTGCCATGTCTGACATATTTGTCTCATTGTCTACCACAAACCCTGTCTAGTAGAGGTGATCACTCTGTAAAATGTTAGTTTTGACAGACTACTTGATGTAATTGTTAGCGTCTTTCATTTGTTGAAAAGCAGAATGTAGATAGTGACATTTCCAGCAGAGATAGCAAAAACACCTTACAATATTAACTGTCTTTCATGTTCAAGGGCTTTTTTATGTCCCAGAATTTGCACAAATGATGAAATGTCAAGCAAAAGGGAAATTAGGAAAATTAGGATTAGTAGATTTCATGCCTCTCTACCGATTTCTTTACCACCCACTGTTGGTGGGGTGTGAAACCGTCTTGTAAAAAGTGATTAATACTGACTCTAGATTAAAAATTGACCAACTTCTTTACAGTCTAGAGTTAATTCTCTCCCCTCATTTTTTCTTGTGTTACAGGTTTGACTTGTCATTTTTTGAACAATCCCAATGATGATCAAGGAACAGTGTTTAAACTGTACACCTCTACTGCCCCAGTTGTGATGAAGAGGCACCACTGATTTCAGAGAGAACGTAAAACCTGGATGCCGTGACGTACGGAGACTTGGTCAATCCAAGATGGAGAAAAAGAAAATTTGCCCTCGTCTCCTTGACTACTTGGTGGTGGTTGGAGCAAGGTAAGAACCCAATCTGACCATAAGTGGTAGTTTGGTTTTAAAGGGTCATCTGAGTCAACTTAAGGGAGGCTGTAAATATTGCGTTGATAAACAATTTGTGATGCCATTTGAGACATTTTACCTCTAACACAGCTGAAGTCTATTACAGCTAGTGATCTCATGATGGCCCTGTCATACCAATAATTGTAGTGTTGCAAAAACTGATTCATTTCAATGACACTATACTTTCAATGGCTGCGACAGGGGTTGTTTGTTGGAGAGGTTCCAGCTGAAAAATGCAGAGTGGTCTCACGAAAAGAAAATAATAGCATAAAATGGCACAAGACAACAACATCACACAAATCTGTAAGCACACATAACAAAGCTTGACAGCTTGAACCTCGCTATTGTGTTTGTTATAGATCTGTTTACCTTAGTGTTGAGTCAGAGGGCTTGTTGCCAGTGTTGTACGATCCATGTTCAAAGGATGTGTAAACCTGTGGAGGACCAAACCTGACAAAGTATAAATAAATAAATGTGTAAATAAATAGATAAATACAGGAATGAATAAATACAGAAATAAATAAATGCATGAATAAATAAATGAACATTGTTATTTCCACATTTATTTATTTCCACATTTCTGTGTCCGTATTAGGGATGGCGAAAACTTAAAATATTTTTGACTGGCCACCGAGCCTCATTAGCCGGTTAACTGCTAAGTATAAAATATGCAATTTGAAATAACAGTGATTTTGAGCCGCCTCTGCCTCCGGTCTCTCTCTCACACACACTCTGCCGCGGTGCTGTCACTTTTTTTTTAAATCCCCTACAGCGTGAAACATGGAGTCCTGCAAATGCTGCGCTGAGTAGCTTGTAAGCGAGGACATTTGGCTCCACAGTTTGGAAATTGTTTGGGTGGTGATAGCTTGGAAAATAGGCATTCGTCTGGTGTTAGAAGCTCGTTTGAAACACTGCTGTGGCTCATTTATGAAAATGACAGCTCCGAAAAGACGCCACTTGTTTTGTTTGAGGAGATGGCAGTGCTAATAATAATAAAGCAAGACATCATTACCTTATCTGTTACCATTGATGATCCTGAAATGTAGTCTTTCCTAATTTGAGCCCATTTTATGCGAAATATTGCCTGATAGACTGCAGGAACAGATTGGGAGTTTGCCTTGTGGTGTGTTCACTGGAAGTCAGAACTCGGAGCACAGATCAACGCGGCCCTAAATTTTAGTGCTCTCAGCTCTCCTAGCCTTACAGACGTACAACAAAACATGTAGATACTGTTTACCTCAGTATCTGAATTCTGTGTTGGGTTGGTGAGATTAATCTAACTTTCCGAGTTGGAGAGCCAACTTCAGGAGTGGTTCTGATTTATGTTCTGACTTGGAGGATGGAAATTCTGACATTTGCGTAATGCTGCTCCAATAACATTAATCCTCTGTTTTACTGTTGATGTTTGTCGCCTTATGTTGGGAAAGTGAGGGGACGGATTGGTGTCGCTATGAATCTGAGGGGGATATGCTCCCCCTCCCTCATCCCTAGCGCCATCTTCACACATGACTCACAGACACTTGGGTCCTGGAATTTGGCACCGAAAGATAAATCGTCTTTTCATACCTGATAGGATCACAGTTTTTTGGTTGGTGCTACAAAAGAATTGACGTTCAGTACCCAGCCCTATTCAAGACTTAGATTCATTAACTCTTTTGTTTTGGAGTTGATGCAGCATGAACAATTAAGTATAGTAACACATTGTTCTAAACACAGTAGCTACAAGGGAGAGGGATGATCCACATGAACACATTCTTTAGAGTCAGACTGTCTTATGCTTGAGTAAATTTCACGGTTGTATTTAAACTGCTAAATGTAGTTTCAAATTGTTCTCCAACCATGAGTCTGGCGGTCAGGTTTTCGTTAGCCATTACATTGTGCTGTCAAGTGATGAAAGACTTGATTCGTCTCTTATAAGAGGAACTTTTCATGTATTTGCAGATCCATTACTCCTCTTTTATTTACACCAATAACTGAGTTATTAAACCACATACAACTACTGATGGGCGCGACACAACAACTGACCAAACAAATTTTTGTCCATCTCCTCTCCAGGCAACCAAGTAGTGACAGTGTGGCCCAGACGCCTCAGCTCCTGCGTCGCTACCCGCTGGAGGACCACCATGACTTCCCACTCCCACCAGATGTGGTGTTTTTCTGCCAACCAGAGGGCTGTCTGAGTATACGCCAGCGCAGGGTTAGCCTACGCGATGACTCCTCATTTGTTTTCACGCTGACCGACAAGGACTCAGGAATCACCCGCTATGGAATCTGCGTCAACTTCTACCGCTCGTTTCAACGAGGACATCATCGCCCTCGCGGGGATAAGAGCAGCCACACAGAGACAGCAGCACAAGCAGCGGAGACCGCTAGTGATGCGTCTGATGGCAGTGGTGGAGGCCCACCTTCCACGTTATCTCCAGCTAACAACACAGAGTCAGCACCTCCGCCTGCCACTGGAGAAGAGAGCGCACAACCATCTGCCGAACTGAATGCCGGCAAGTCGCCACAGCACAGACGAAGTGCTGCTAAGGTGGCAGCCAGAAACCGCAACAGCACGCTGACCTCGTTGTGCATACTCAGCCACTACCCCTTCTTCTCCACCTTCAGGGAATGCTTATATATTCTCAAGAGGCTGGTGGACTGCTGCAGTCAGAGGCTAACGCAAAGAGCAGGGCTCCCCCGCGCCACTCAGAGGTGAGGTTTAAGATTGCAACTTAAATTGTTACATGCAGATCTAAATGTTTAAAGGTCACCTATTATACAAAATTCACTTTATAAAGGTAGTATAACAGTAATATGTGTCCCAATAGCCTGTGAATGAGGCCCCAGAAGTGAAAAAAGTCTGTCACCTCCTTCCCCTGCTTTCTCCTCTTCTTTGCCAATGTGTGCTGAAACAGGCGAGTTGAACATTTTTCGCCTACTGACGTAGAACGGTGAAATGCCCCTCCCCCCAGTAGAGGACACTGCCTTTAAGCCAGCCTCCCCCCGGATAGACAACCCTCCTCTAAAGTTACAGAGTGGCCGCCATTGTTTCTTCTCGCTAACTTTCGCAAACAAACCTGACAAAGTTAGGAGCAAAGCACGGCAGCTGCTCTGTGTTGGCTGCTTCAAAGAGCACAGGAAGCTATTTTTACTCTGTTCGTCCTCTGAAGACCCAGTAAATCGATTTATTTTAGCTGGAAATGTAGCAAGAGAGCTTCCCAAAGTTTAGCATGTGAGCGCTCATCATCTCACAAAGCAGGCTTCACTAACCAGCTGAAGATGAAGCATGGATCTGCACCAACTGTCTGGGACACAGCTACAAACGTGGAGCTGTAAGTTATTTCATTTTGTGTTGTTTTACTGTGTAGCTCTACTTAGCGTGATGGCCTGTAAATATGTCCCTGGAACGTTAACACTGCAGATACCGGAGCTACCCTCTGGAGGTACCAGTAGCTCCGGGAGCTGCAGTGTAAACATGACCCTGTAATGCTAGGACTGCAGCTACCCTCCGGGACATGTTTACAGGCTGTTGCACTAAGTAGAGCTGCACAGTAAAGCAACACAAAATGGATTAACTTTCAGCTTTCACACCTGTAGTGTCCAGGACAGTTGGTACCGATCCATGCTTCAACTTCAGCTGTGTAGCCAAGCGTAATTTGTATGGGCCCATGTTTACAAAGCAGTCCTCCGGAGCACGGTTAGCTGAGCTCCGCTACTACTTTGCTAACGTTTGTGTCCTTGAGTAATTAATATCAGGAGACATTCAACATAAGCTCAGTGAGCACAAGGCTCATTTGAAACTAGTGTTATACACTTATTTGTAATTTGGGTGATGCTGACTACTGTTAACGGTAGCCTTTTTTTTAAACCGGTGCCAGTATGCATCTAGAAGTAAACATAAGCACATGGTAAGGAGAGAGAGAGCCACTTCCTCTCTCCAGAGAGGGGTGTGGTCAGACACAGCTCAGGAAAATTTAAAGGTACAGACACAGTGAGTGAGTCAGGGATATTGCCATGACTGCATTCATATTACTAAGGCTATAAAACATTTGATTTCAATGAAATCATGGCATTTATCATCACACTATTACTTTTAAGTAGGGGTAGGAAAGAATATCAATATGGCAATATATTGCGGCATTTTGTCTTTAATTTTTTTATAAAGATTTTTTTTCAACCCCAAAAAATCATATTTTGGGCCAATTGTAAATCCAGAATGTCTTCTGCACCTCCGCTTCACAAGGTGTTGCTGTACCGCTACCGCGCGGCACTCAAAGAAGTCTACAATAAAGAAGCAGAAGAGAGCAGTGAGCTCATCGGCTCCCGCAGCAAAACAAAGCTGACCTTTGGAGGCACTTTGGCTTTCAAACTAAAGAACTAATAAACTGGACAGAGAGTACAGACTTTGCATACTGTACACCATACTGAGATAATAACACAGCACCCGCTGCCGAAACCTGTTGATCCGAAGCAAACTTATTTGTTTTAAATCCGTTATTTCTTTTTTTTTAAGTTTAAATGGCCTAGTTTTTGCACTTTCAGAGTCTAATGCACCGCTATCGTTTCATCACATTCATTAAATGCATTTCTACTCTCCTCTGCAACAGCCGGGACTCTCCCCTTGTCCTCTCTCACAACAAACACCGGCACATCACCACACTCAAAGAGCTTAGATTTATTAGTCCCCCAACTTTCCCAGCATAAGGCGACAGACATAGCTGGTAAAACAGAGGGTTTACTGCAGCAGCATTGGGAGCCCGGCATCTGTGTGATTCGGCTCATGGTGCATTCAATTGTACCCAAATGTCAGAATTTCCAAGTCAGAATTTAATTCAGAACCATGAAGATGGAAAGTCGGATTTATCTCACCAACCCGACATAGAATTCATGCTATCTGGTAGTTACGTTAACAGTAGCTACATGTTTAGTTGTAGGTCTGGAAGGCTGGGAAGTGCTGGGAGCACTAAACTTTGAGGCTATGTTAAATACAGCTCCAAGTTCTGACTTCCAGTAAACACATCATAAGGCAAACTCTCACTCCCCAGGGCCCTAAAGAGGAACTGGTAGCAGCCTGTGCCTGTTGATCATCATCTGATCATTGTCTGTTATGTCTACCATGATAAAGATCAAAACAGACAAAAATAATTAAGTGAATTTAAATAATCATAAATTAATAATAATAAAAAATATTGATGATGGACATTATTAAAGGGAAAATTACACAAAATAACCCAGTTCAAAAATACCATCTCTGCCCCTGTTCCAGACATTATGTACGTATTGAATGAAAAATGTTCCATGGCTATAAGTAAAACAATGAACACAAATTACTATTAACCGTTAATTCAGGTCCAGTGTATCGAAGATACCGTGTTAACACTGTGAACTATGTAGAATCTCACAATATATCGCATATATGTGTATTGCATCGTGAAGTCCTTGCCAATACCCACCACCAAGTCTTTGACTTGGTCAGTATTAATGAGACCGAATAGCACTGCAGTAGGGAAACAGTAGGGAAATTCTGAAACAATAGCTCAGACTTGATAACCTGTCTTTCTTTCTGTAAGCTGCATAGCATAATTGCATTCGTACTGAATGGCTTTGCATGCAAATTATTGACCACTGAGACCTGATATGGTTGCTTAAAAGAATTTTTTGCTTTGGTTCAAAATGTTCAAGGATAAACAAAAACCTGCAAACATTTGTTTGTTTTACTGTTTTCCTGCTAATATTTTCTGCCCCTCCCCGTCTGCTTTCTCTCATTGTCCACCTGTTCTGTGTTAGTTTGTGTTGCACAGTTAATGTAAGGGCTTTTGTCTGTGGCTCCCTGCAGTTCTGCAGGCCATCTGCAGCTTGAGTCATGTTTTCACTGTCTCCACCTCCATGATAAACAATGGCAGCTAAGATGTCCAAAGTTTTGTATTACAGCAAATATGATTTCATTCAGTACTATAAGTTCAACTGAGGTACGATGAATAGTGAAAATCGTGTAATTGTGTATGTGTAGTCTAATCTTTCAGTTTAGTTCAGTTGGATGCTTTGACACTTGAGCTGCTTTTTAGGTGGAACTTAGGTGGCACTTATTAGACTTGATTGACTGCAGAAAATACCCACAGCTGTACACGGTGTTTTGTTGTGGCATTGTGTTGAGACGTTGCAGTATTTGCTAATGCACCTTTGACTATTCTGTTGCCACGGGCAACACAAGATTGGCATTTTGGAGTGGCAAAGTGTTAATTGGGCTGTCACTGGTTTAGGCCAAGTATAATTATATTATTGTTGGTGACCCCAGGTGCACAGTCCTCTATTTATTGTAGCTGTATAGTCAGTACAGCTTTTCTCCCTCATCACCATAAGGATTACAGGAATATGTAATGCACAGTATTTTTTCCTCTGGTGAAATGCTGCAGCAGCTACATCAATATAGACCTGTGGCTTCCCTGACAGCCTTGGAGAGGCCATTCAAGCCAAAGCCCGAACAGACCTGAGATCTTTTTTTCCCCCGGACATGGTTGGTCAAAACGTGTTGTGGCATTGACAGAGAAGGAGGAGAGCCATTGCATAATAGCTGTAGGCACTTTGTGCTATGGCAGCACTGACAGATTGAGGTCTCTGGCTCCCTTCGGGTAGCAGCTGCAGTTGGTGGGAGGGCTCCAAAGGACTAATGATTTATCTCCCTCCTTGCCATGCACCCACTGTGTACACACTCCAGAGGGGGTTTAATGACACAGTGTGTGTGTAGAGAGGAGGGTTTGCACATCGATATTTTGTCAATTGCTTAAGAGCCTCTCCTGTGTTTTCAATCTCATTTCCTCATTATATTAGTGATTACATTGGGTGTTTGCTGAGGCCCTGTGGTAGCTGTTTGCAGCAGTAAAGAGCAAAATTACACTGATATATGGTATTTGTGAAGCACAACATATTTTGCGTGTTGTTGAAATATTTTTTTTGATTATAGCAGAGCTAGTATCAAACAAAAATGAAACATTTTACAGATCAAGAATTCTAATTAAAATATGAATGTAATATACTCTAAATATACCCTCTGTTTACGTCCTTCCCAGGGATACCATGTGGCGGGTGTTCACTGGGGCGCTGTCTGTGGAAGAGAAAGGCAGCCAGTTGCTGGCTGACCTGAGGGAGATTGAATCCTGGGTGTATCGCTTGCTTCGTTCACCGGTACCAGTGGCTGGTCAGAGGCGTGTGGATGTGGAAGTCCTGCCCCACGAACTCAAACGGGCCCTCACCTTTGCCCTGCCTGACAGCTCCCGCTTCTCCATGGTAGACTTCCCCCTACACCTGCCATTAGAGCTGCTGGGTGTGGATGCCTGTCTCCAGGTCCTCAGCTGTGTCCTGCTAGAACACAAGGTAAGGACAGACACAGCAGTGAGTTCAGAATGCAAACTGTCTTATTATCTTTCTTATAAATCATTGCTTGGGCCTTTTTTAAAGACCAGGGCAGATGTGTGGTTTTCTTCGGCTGCAATCAAGTGGGATTTTATTGAAGTTTGATCTGTTTCAAGGAAAGAGGACAAGCAGAGCTATATTTAGTATGTTGTGCAGCTGCATGTTCAAAGACCTCCTGAGAACTGCCCTGAGTGACCTTCATCAAACATTTTCTGTTAGATGTAGCTTGCTGAAGCCATTTCACTGTAGTGTAGACAAAGCACAATGGGTAAAAAGATGTGCATTATGACTGAAAAGAACAACTCTCTGTTTCATATTAGAAGCATTACTAGTGATGTAATAGAAATCCTTGCTTGCCTGGTGCTGGTGTAGTGTGCTGTTGCTGCTCCTGGTTTACTGTGATATCAATAAACAGGTTAATTTGCAACCATCCCAAACCAAACCCATGCTTTGAAGCTTCGGACCCGCTGCTTAAAGACCATTACTGCTGGATGAAAGCTGTTCTTTCAGTTTTTTCAAATATAGAATTTTTCCGGGCCACTTATTTTAATAGATGATCCCTCATCCCAAGAAGTTTTTTTTTTTTTTTTTCTTCATTTTCTCAGACATTTGTGTGGAAATTCACCTTAAAGACCACCATATGTATTTATCGAAACGTCTTTCTGAAAGTGGTCATCCGTTGGAAATACATTCTCTACCTGTATGAAACGCTGCCATCTTCTATTCATCCATTTAGGATTTTTGAAAGGGACTTCAGTAGATTATTAAATTCAGTCAAGCTGAACTAAGTGCTGTCTGGAAGCTTTCAGAGTGACTTCCCGTCAAGCACTTTGTGCTGCCAAATGCATTTTTCATGAAAACTTATTATTACTATCGCAAAGCCAAGACAAAATCAAGGTGTTCAAATCTTTAATATTGCAAACACAAAGAGGAAATCTGGAGCGATGAGACTGATAAGTGTTTGATAGAGCATAGAAGATAAATTAGTGTCTGTTTAGAGATGCAGTGAACACCCACTAACATTTTCTTGTTCCTTTTCCCCCACAGGTCATTCTTCAATCCAGAGATTACAATGCTTTATCTATGAGCGTCATGGCCTTTGTTGCTATGATCTACCCTCTGGAATACATGTTCCCTGTCATCCCCTTACTGCCAACATGCATGGCCTCTGCTGAGCAGGTTTTCTTTTCTAATAAATACATGTCAATCAGTGGCCATTTTCAAACATGCAGTTATTAATTGCAAACATGGTCTGTTTTTATGACGGTCTGTTATGATTTCTCCTCCCCACAGCTCCTTCTTGCCCCCACTCCCTACATTATAGGTGTACCAGCCAGCTTCTTCCTCTACAAAGCTGATTTCAAAATGCCAGATGATGTGTGGCTCGTCGACCTTGACAGCAGCAAGGTCAGTACATCAATGTGGTGTTCTGCTCCCCCTTCTCTATGGACGCTTCATTTCCAGGTCTATTCAGACACCTATGAGTAAAGCATACACTTTACTTAAGAATCTTAAGAATCTGAAACTTTGTTTTATTTACATGATGTCAGCACAATGTTTATAACAATAAAGCAAGTAATGAAGGGCTATCAATTGTCGAAAGGATGACAGCCCTAATTTGTGTCGCACTGAACACAAACCAGGACTATTCATCAGCAGCAAATATTATATTTTAATTTTATTTATTGGGGGGAATTTCAAGCATGTGTACAAGAGTATCACCACCATCCTATGAGAACCACTGTATTGGTTTAACAACTTTTTGTTGTTGTTTTTGTCTACAGGTTATTGCACCCACCAATGCAGAGCTTCTACCCCCTCTTCCAGAGCCTGAAGCAGGCGAGCTTAAGAAACACCTGAAACAGGTACTGCATGCAGTTTATGTGATTCCTCTTATATTGTGAGTGGTATCATTTTTTTCTCATTCTGCTGCACTGTGGCAGCCAGCACTCCGCTCATAAACCAGTGCATCTACTGGCACTTACAGCACCATGTGAATGCAGGTGCTGGTCTGGACCTTTTCATGTTTGCCCCTGTAACTGTTACTCTTATATACATGTAAAACTTCTCTTTCAGCAGTGTGTGTTGAGGAGGAAAGCCCCTACCCTTCTGTTGTATGTATTGTAGACCAGTGTGAGAGCATTTGTTATGGGTCTTGTAGTACGCTAACACAAACAAATGTTTTTCTTTTTTCTTTGCATGCTCTAGCTCTTGGAGGTAAACTCAGATCCTAGACCCGACTACCTAAGCAAAACCCTTAGTAATGCTGGTAGCAACTAACATGCCCCAAAACCAGATTATCTAACATCAGCACCTGGTTCTGATTCATGGGAACACCTCACTTTACCATGATGACAAGTATGCGTGCCTAGTGACCAAGAAAATGTCATTGGCTGTTGACACAGGGGCAACATCACTAGTCCATCACCATTAATAATATTAATTTTATTGTAATGAGTACTATGTTTTTTTTTTTCAGGCCGCCATGCCCACAATTTACAAGCAGTTTTATGTGTTAAAGGGATCTTTCCTTTTCCATTCTTTGTAGTGTTGTGGTACTTACATGATAGACTGTCTATCCTACAGTAGGTCATGGTAGTTTGGGAGTACCGAAGAGTGCAGAAGAAAGGCCCCTCTAAATAATACCACTACTACTAAAAAATATCAATCTCAGTTAGCTAAATTTTGAATCATTTCAACGCTTTACCTCGCAATCAGATAGCCCTGTCTGACAGGAAACCAATCTGTGCTCTCTCCAAAGCCACCAGACTGCTTTGACAAAAACAGTCATTTTTACCTGGCAGATCGCAGCAGTTGATGGTCTGCTGCTGCCTCGATCAGTTTGTTTTTTTTTGAGTATCTTAAGTGAATCAGAATAGGGTACCTTATACTGAAGCAATACATTACTTTCCTCCCATGATGGTACTTCTGTTTACACTTAAACTGGGGGTGTGCTGACCTCCATCTACTGTAGGTAAATACACTGACTACGGATACCTGTACCCCACTTCAAAGTCAGACTATAAACTGTAAGTGTAACTTTAGTTAATGGCTTCAGTGAATACAGCCAACATAACAGCTTTCCTTATACATTCTGTTCAAAATGTTTTTATCCTTACATACACACATTTAGTTTAATATACCTTGAATCAGAGCCAGTTCATTAGCAGTGTGTGTGATGAGCAGCTCTCTTCCATGCGTGCGTATGTGTGACTGAGAGGCTGGTGTGTAGGCGTGTGCAAAGCCTCAATTTGGTAGTTGTATATTTGGAAACAAGTGTCCAAAATTATTGCTGTCTTTGAATGTAGAAACTGTCACTGACAATAGTTTTAACTGATTATCTGAAGACTGATGCCAAAGCAGAATGCTGCTGATGTGAGAGTCACTGAAAATACTTGCAATTAACACTTAACAAAAATAAATTGATCCTTACAAAGTGACTAATTTATTTACTTTAACAAAAAATTGTGGTTGTGTTAGCTTCAGCTCACCCAACATTTTTTTTTTCTGAGCAGTTAGATGCTACTGTAGAGGTTTTTATTTTTGCTACCGGTGCTTTAATGCAAGTATTTCATCTGTGTTTCTGAAAAGATCTGCTGTTTTTGTATCTGTCATCACAAGTCCATTGTAACCACTGGGTTGTCTCAGTTGGTCACCATGGAGAGTCTTCATGTGTCCTTTAGTGGCTGTAGGTGAAGTTTTGGTCACATTTGTGCTGTGACTGTGACTCTCACTGTCTTTCATGTTAAGCATTAAAACATATCGCTGTCTGTCATTTCTCAAAATGTCTCTTTGTTCACTCTGTTGCTCCTACCGGCCGTCCATCTCTTTCTCAAAACAAACACAAATGTATCTTTTCTTATCTCCTTTGCTCGGTAAATTGTAGACATGGAATTGCAAGTGATAAAAGGCATTTATTTCTTTGCACAAAGAAAGAACGTCATTTTATTCATTCTGTCAGGTCTATTTGACACACATCTGGGGGGCACCAAAATATACTCAGGACAATTGGGGAAGAGCTGTTGAAAGGAGACTAAGAAAAGAAAGGGAAAGGTCCGTGGTTGTGGCCCTTCAGTCATGTGCTGTTCCAGTGTCAGTCACAAAGTTCTCATCCCAGGCCGTCATGTGATTCTCCTGGCATCTCTCTTATCCCTTTCCCAGTGTCTGGTTAGGTTGACCGTGATCACCCAAAAGCAGATCTTCTCCTCTGAAAATAAGGTTACTCATTTCTCCTCCCATGGAATGTGTAATGCCCCTGCACGGATATATCTTCTCTCTCACATTACCTTGCTTGTCACTACTTCTTGTCTCTTTTACTCTTCAAGACTTGAATAAAATCCTCAGTGTCTCAGAATGCTGCGGACCAGTCTTTTTGATACACTGCTTAGCTCTGGCTTGAGCATGATTGAATGTGCGTGCATCTATCTTGGCATCAGTGAGTGTTCTCATAACCAAAACAAGATATGATGAAGCAGCTAATCACTTTTAATGGAGTTAACATTCATCCAGAGCCGGCAACTAAATGTTCCATTATGCTAAGCTAAACATTGACACTTGAGTCTGCAGCAGTTCCCTCCAAGCAAACCATGCATAGTGACTTACTTCCCTCGTGCTCCTCCTCTCCAAGCGACACACCCACCACAGGCATCAACATGCACAAAACTGATCCCTCACCTACTGTCTCTAGTAAGAGTAGAGCCAAACTGTGAAAACATTAAACAAAATGGGGGAAACCTGGTTTGGAATCATATAGCTCCTCATCCCTTACCTCTCTTTACTACACAACTAGGCAACAGTGATGCTTGGTAGTAAGGGGGATTCGTTTTTATGGGCTCATTCAGTGATCCAGTTTTTCCATGTTTAATTCCCCATTCTAGCAGCCAGTCACTTTGGCCCTCAATAGAGATGACAAGTAGTTAATGTCCCAATACATGTAGAAAGAGATATCATTAACTAAATGTTGATGCCAATGGTGGGAGTGGTCCATCACAGCACTGTGTTTTTGGTCTTTAGATCCCCTGTTGTGTTTCTAACTTGTGTCACTGTCACCTGTTCCAGGCCTTGGCCAGTATGAGCATGAACACCCAGCCCATCCTGAACCTGGAGAAGTTCCAGGAAGGTCAGGAGATGCCCCTGCTCCCACCTGGACGAGATAAAGCCTCACCGTCCTCCACAGAGTTCAACCCTCTAATTTATGGCAATGACGTTGATTCTGTGGACGTAGCCACCAGGCAAGCCATGAATGACATCAGTATTGCATTTAAAGATGCGTTGAAATGGAATCTGAGTGCAGATCACACAAGATGTTACACACAGATGTTTCTTTAGCTGATACTGATAGGATAAATAATAATATTAATCTTACAAATGAAAACAAAACATATAAGGATAAATAAAAGGATATTTTAGATATGTGGTTGATTTTACTGCTACAACACCAATATTTAGAATGAAGAATACATGAATTTATCATAACCTTGTCTGTAATGACAATGATGTTTTTTGTTGACTTGATTAATTGCAGACCTCCTCTCTGTATTGCTAACTTGTATAAGCTAGAATTATGATAAATACTCTTGAACTAAATAATGCTCAATACCTTAGACCCCACTGTTCAGAAGGTCCACAAGCTCGTTTCCATCAAGCTTGCCAACGGTTTTGTGGCAGCATTTAATGTTTGCCCCTTCCTCTGCGAATAGTAGCTCCTCAATGTAGGCAAGATTCTCAGCTAATCACTGTAGCAGCATCACATGAAACTGCAACACTCTCTGGATTGAACAAATAAACTATTATTATTATTTATTTGCTTTAGACGGTAACTTGGCTGTTAAAAAATGGTGGATTTGTGCAGGATGTCCGATGTCGTACATGTGCTGATTCTTGTGGCTGTTTACTTTGACGATCAGTTATCAGTGGTCTGCGGTGTTTAAACTCCACCTTCTAGTATCGGATCGCTTGGAACCTCAGCTGATGTGCTACCAAATAAATAAAAATTGAAAACATGTACTAAAGAGACCCAAACCAAAAAAGAGTGAGTCAAATTGAGTAGAGCTTTTATTTTTGTACTTACCTGGTAATAATATATCGGCCACCGACATATTGTAAATCCTAATCGAATTTTAAGAAAAGTTTTAAGGATGAAAAGAAATGGAGCTAAACTTCCTAATTTCTTTTCCAGGGTCGCCATGGTACGATTCTTCAATTCCCCTAATGTTCTCCAGGGGTTCCAGATGCACACTCGCACCTTGCGTCTCTTCCCCCGGCCTGTGGTGGCATTTCAGTCCACTTCTTTTCTGGCATCTCGGCCACGACGCTCCTGCTTTGCAGATAAACTGTCTCACACCCAGGCAGTGGAGTTCTATGGAGAATGGGCTCTCAATCCTACCAACCTTGCCTTTCAGAGGATACATAACAGTAAGGCTTGTTTAAGATGATAGTCATCTGTTTCCAATTCAGTATGTATCAGTATTAGTGTCATAAACGAATTACTTGTTTCAGATGTGTTTGACCCCTCCTTGATTGGAGACAAGCCCAAGTGGTATGCTCACCAGCTACAGCCAGTGGTCTACAGAGTGTATGACGGAAGCTCCCAGCTGGTTGAAGCTATGGCCGGCCCCTTGGAGGATGAGGGCAACGAGTCTGACCCCACAGACAGGTAAGAGAGCGCAAGATCATTTTCAGCATAAAAATCCAATCTGTTTAGTTGAGTTTATTGCAGTAGGTAGTGTTAGATCAGCATCTCGTTATACTTTTTCATTTATTGCAGTGGCAGTGACAGTGAAGCATATGATGACTCCAGCTCATCCTATTCTTCACTTGGAGACCTTGTGAGCGAGATGATCCAAGGTGACATCCAGGGAGACACACCAAGTAAGTTGTTGTTTCACGACAAGTTTTGCATTGACCACATTAAAAATCCACACCTTCTTTTTTTAATATTTGGCTTTTCTATCTTAGGCTTGGACCCCCCTACCCATGCCGCACTGGGAGACGCCAGTGAGGTTGAATTTCAAGACCTCCATGACTTGAGAGAAGGTCAGGGCTCGGATGGTCCACCGAGTGGGGACGGACCTGCCGAACCCTCAGATGGACAACCTCTTCGCTCAAGCTCCAGCACAACTGCAAGTTCAAGCCCCAGCACAGTCATCCAGGGAGTCAACCAAGTGTGTGATCTGTCTAATTAGTGCCAAGCTGACATTCACAAACTATTTTTCTTTTGTCCCAAATTTTAATGAGGGCTTTAGTTATTCATTTGTTGTTTTTGAAGACGCAGCTTTTAACATGAGACATTTTTTCAAGACTGTATATGGCCAAAGGAGTAATGTAGAATAGATTTTAGCTGTATTGAAGGATATGAGAATAATTCCCATTAACTGGTGTGCTAACTTTTTTTTTTTTTTTTTTTTTTTTTCTAGGAGCAGGGTGAAGCCCCTGACATAGAAGCACCAACAGGAGGTGTTTTACAGAACACTGTCTCTGGATTAGGCAGTCAGCCATTCCTCAGACCTCCAGTTGATGCTGGCTCAGTGGATCCTGCCAACAAAAAGCAAGAGTATGACAACCCGTACTTTGAGCCTCAGTATGGCTTCCCCTCAGAGGATGACCCTGATGCAGAGGAGCAAGTAGAGTCTTACACCCCGCGATTCAACCAGAACCTCAATGGCAACAAGTATGTTCAACTTGTTCATCACTTGAATGAATGTGCTGTCACCATTCAAATGGGCTCTTTGATCAACCATGCAATATTCGCTAACCCAGCATGTTCAGATTATTCTCTCCATTCATGGTGGTCTTGAATCTCTGGCGGTGTTGTGCTGTGTGAATGCTTGAGAGTTTTTAGTAATGTATGGATAATGCATATTGCGGTGTTTGTGGCACATAGTAATGTCTTTTGGCCATTTCTTTAGGGCACAGCGTCCTTTACGTCCCTGTAGCCTGAGGCTCCCAGGAGAATCGGATGGGGAGGGAGACTCCCGCAACAGCTCACCAAACTCTACTATTTCCAACAGTAGCAATGATGGATTTGGAGGACTCATGTCTTTTGCCAGTAAGCATATTTGAATTTTTATTTGGTTTATTTTCAGCTAAGTCGAGCTTGTAAAACATGGAAAGTGTTTTGATTTCTGTGGGTGATGATTAATTTCAGCATCACAGCCAATTGAACTTGGTTCCAAATGTTCTGCATTTATAAATGCTCTTCTGTTGACCATAACCACATGCCTAAAAGCATTGAGTTACTACCATGTAATCTGCTGATACAATAGTTGTGTTAACAAGCAGTTGAACAAGTGTACCTAATGAAGTAACGAACAACTGACACAGGATTAAAACAGGGAAAATGTATTCTCAGTTTTACTAATTTCACTTTGACTAGGTCTTTAAAGAACGAACACCCACTTTAAGCTTAAAAACAGTCCCTCACAAAAGATGCTTTTAAATCCAGAGTGTACTGTGGGTGTAGTTGCCTACATGAAAGTGAACAACATGTTGTCTTGTCAATGATTTTCTCTCTGCTTTTGACAACTATCCCCCCTACACTTTGAGCAGCCACTGAGGGCAGCTGTTAAAAAAATAACCACCATATATGACCTTGCCAGCACCAGAGGGCTGACAGGCTAACTTGGCATCAAGCTGGTGAAGATGGTGGAGTAGTGCAGATAAAGAGCCAGATATTTCCCTCAGGAGTCAGTGAAGATCCAGAACAAAGAATAGTAAATGTTGAACATAAATTCATCAATGACCAGAAAAATGGCTCCAAATGAACATTAAAGAGGCTCTGGATGTGTAAAAACACAACTGTATGTTGACAAGTTCATATCAACTTTATTTGTGTGATGTAAATGATAGAGCCTGTGCATCTGTGTATCTGGAAAGTCTACTCAAGGACATCCCCAGAGTTGTCCTGAAGCTACTCCTTTCATATCTTGGCTGTGTGCTGAGGGTCGTTGTCCTGCTGAAAGACTAACCGTCACCCCAATCTGAGGTCAAGAGCTCTCTGGAGCAGCTTTTCATCCAGGATGTCTCAGTATATTGTTGCATTCATTGTTGCCTCTATCCTGAGTAATCTTCCACTTCCTGCCAATGGAAAAACATCCCACAGCTTGATGCTGCTACCACTTTGCTTCACTGAAGGGATGGTGTTGGCCTGGGGATGATCGCTGCCTGGTTTCCTCCAAACATGACGCCTGGCATTCTCACCAAGGAGTTCAATCTTTGTCTCATCAGATCAGAGAATTTTGTTTCTCATGGCGTGAGAGTCAGATGCATTTTGCCTTGTGCTTTTTACTAAGGAGTGGCTTCTGTCTACCATACAGACCTGACTGGCTGGTGGCTTGCTGCAGAGATAGTTGTCCTTCTGGAAGGTTCTCCTCTCTCCACAGAGGAACATTGTAGCTCTGACAGAGTGACCTAGTGGCCTGCTGGTTCTGAACTTCTTCCATTTACAGATGCTGGAGGCCACTGGGATCATTGGGACCTTTAAAACAAGCAGAAAGTTTTCTGTTCCCTTCTCCAGATTTCTGCCTCGAGATAATTCTGTCTCTGAGGTCTACAGACAATTCCTTTGACTTCGTGCATGGTTTGTGCTCTGACATGCTCTGTCCAGTGTGGGACCTAATATAGACAGGTGTGAGCCTTTCCAAATCATGTCCAGTCAAATGAGTTTACCATAGGTGGAGTCCAGTTAAGCTGTAGAAACATCTTTGAGTGCCAGCCGTTTTATAAATCAGAAAGTGCCTTGTTCCAGCATTTTTGCCCATTTTGAGTCATATTTCAAGACCCACAGAATATTTTGTACTATGGCTCTGAAAACACTGAATAGCTCAAATGAAAGAAGATACTGTTTCATCATGAAAAAAACATGTTTTTACCTTGTTCCTTTCTTTGTTTATTGGAAGTAAGTAGGCCATTCCCACCAAAAGCCCACTTTTTGTCCAGAATTCGTCCATTTTGCTCTCAAATCGCGATCTCCTCCACTTCCTGCTTTGATCTCAGTAGTGTGTACTGTCTCTTTATGCTCCGACTACATCTCCCAGAAGCCCCGATCGGTGACCTGTTGCCAAAAAACACTTGGATTTCGAAATACATCAATGGCACTCAAGCGTCAGATTTTGAATGACGTCGAAATACGTCAATGGCACTCAAAGAATTAAGGATGATCAGTGGAAACGGGAAGCACCTGAGCTTAATTCTGAGCTTCATGGCGAAGGCTATGAATACTTCAGTACATGTGATTTCTTAGTTTTATATTTATTGATAAATTTGCTAACATTTCTCAAAAAAAATTCTATTGTTGCTGTGTTGCTTCTTTCCGGATGCACTATATGTCAGGTTTAAATGATGAGTTGACAAGTTTTGTTTTATACAGAGTCTGCTATTATGACGACTGAGGTTGAATCTGTTTTTTTTTATTGTAGATTGGGCCATTTTGGGTGAATTAATTTAGTTATAATACCTGTTGTTTGCATAATCATTTGAATTTTGTTCCTTTTTTCTGATTATATTATCTTTCCTACTACAGGCAATCTATACAAGAACCATGGCACCAGTTTCAGTCTGTCCAATCTTGCTCTTCCGAACAAAGCTGCGAGGGAAAAAACGCCTTTCCCCAGTTTAAAAGGTAGGGCAACATGATTTGGCTGTCATGTTATCCCCTGTTCCAAGTTGTTAGAGAATTTTATAATAACATATTTTGCTTAGAACATCCAGGTACAGTAGGGAGAGTTAAATGATGATGTCATTGGAAACAAACAACTGGATGTCATTGTCGTCAAAACTCTGTGTGCTCTCATGTACTAGTTTATTAGATAGTTTAATAACATCTGATTTGCAAATTTAGATTACAATAAATTAGTTATTAGTTATGCTTTGAATCATCATATTTTAAATACTATACCACCATATAATTAAAATAATAATAAAAAAAAAAACGATAAGTGCTCAATGGGCATGTAAATGTTTATTGCTTGCTTGCTTATCCACTAAAAAAAGTAACCAATTACAATAATGTACAATAATGAACACTTATCTAAACATTTTTTCATTCAGTATATTTTTTACTGAAGTCTTCTTATTTGATTGACTTGTTTTCTGTACTTCTGCCTTTTTGTTTTCATTTCTTTTCTAAATTACTTTTTTGGGTAAAAGAATATTTAAATTTTGATATTGAGGAGGAAGTGGAGCAAGCAGGTTTGTAGATCTGTTTTTATAGCTTGACTTTCCTGCTGGATTGCCAAATTGGCATATGGCACTATTTTATATGAGAATATTGAGGATATATTAAACAAAGTTTTTTCTCTCAAATTCCAGGAAAATCCATTCAAAAGCAGATTTACTGCCTTGTCTTTGGACAGTTTGTTCTCTTTGTCCTTTTTTGTCATTAAGTTGCACATTTTCTACTCAACCATTAGCTGATGGTGTAGAAAGTGTTCAAATTAGTCATAGAAGTATGCATAGGTATCATTTGGAAGCAAATGTGGTACGCCAAGCATTTAGCACGTTATGAACGGAAGCCGCATTCATGGATTTAATAAGGATTCAGATTTCAAAGAAATGAATGGAAACCTAAATGTAAAAATATGAACTGATTTTTTTTGCATGGTTTACGAGGCTAATATGAATTCTATTTTGGGCTGGATTTTCACTTTAACTGAGAGAAACAACAAGTGAAGCATGGTTGTCTAACTCAATAGCTCCACTCCATGTGGAATAGCTGCCATAGAAAACGTGTTCCTTTTGAATATGATGTGTTTTGTCTTTGTTGTTCAGACGACCCTGACAGCCCGGGTATGTCATGTCTGGTGTGATAGTTTGTTTTAGCCCCCTGACTAGGCATTTCTTTATCTTTGAAGTGACCTATACCCATCTTACACCTTTTTCTCAGCATAGGACTAAGATAGAAGATACACATTTTAATGGCATCCATGTGTATCCATCACCTTCCCTCTCTGTTCCTCTGCATTCTGCTCTGTGTGACTGGTGGTGGGAGTTTTTGTGACACACATATTTATAGTTAAGAATTTATTCTATTTGTGGTGTGGCATCTGCACATCCTTACCACTACAAGAAGGATGCTCACTCCTTTCTAAACTACGGTGGTGGAAAAAAGTTTTTGGACACCCTAAAAATTTTACATAATCTCAAATATAATCATGAAATATTTGTATGTTTCCAAAGGTGTGGATGCATTAGACAGAAACAAACAAATAAAAATTATATTTTTCTGTTAATTATTTGCAAGAAAAAATAACAAACTGAATTCTTGACAGTTTTAATGTGTCAGTCCTCAACATAGTTGTTACCAAAGTCAACAAATAATAGACAATATCTTCAAAACTGAACAAAAAAATAAATATACCATCACATCATCAAATTAATATTTAGTATTCCTGCTAATTCTGGCTGGCATGTTCCCCAGGAGCCTTTCGCACTGCTGACGGGTTATCTTGTCCCATTCTTCTTGAATTACTGCTTTTAAATCTTCTAAATTCTTCGGTCTATGCTTTGAAACAGACCTTTTGATAATCCACCACAGATTTTCAATGGGGTTCATGTCTGGGGATTGAGCTGGCCACTCTAAGACCTGGATACTGTGCTCCTGCAGCCAAGCTCTACTGGTCCTGGATGTGTGGACAGGAGCATTATCCTGTTGAAACATCCAGTTTTGACCTCGATGGAACAGAGCATGTGCAGAAGGAAGCATGTGGACTTCAAGAATAGTACAATACTTGTCAGAATTCAGAGTGCCATCATAGACAGTGAGAAGATCAACAACAGCAGCACTCATGCATCCCGAAACCATGATGCTGCCTCCACCATGCTTGACAGTAGGTACTGTACATGCTGCAGTTAATGCTTCACCTGGCCTTTTGCATACCCTCACATTAGCAGGAGGAAGATAAAACTGGAAACTGGACTCATCTGACCACAGAATCTTCTTCCAGTTCCTGGCTGTCCAGCTCTTGTGGGCTTGGACCCAACGATGTCGGGCTAACTTCTGTCATTGATCAGAGACTTCTTGACAGCCTTCTAGGACCTTAAGCCCTGATCTAAAAGTTGTTCATGTACAGTGCGGGTGGAACACTGGACACCAGTTTGGTTTGACCACTGCTGCTGATGCTCCTGTGATGTTATTTGGCAGTGTTTCCTTGCACATGTTGATCAGGATGCAGACATTTCTGGCTGAAGAAACCCTTGGACGCCCAGATCTTGGTTTGTCTTCCAAGCCGTTGGTTCTTCTGTATTTCTGCAGAGTGTATCCAACTGTTGAACGACTTCATCTGCACTTCCTGGCTATCTGGCAGCAGCTGTACCCTTCCTGGCTGAGAATCTCTATCTTCAGACATGTTTCCTGCTTTAGGGACCTTGTTTTAGCCATTTATGTCTCTAAAGAACTGTCAAATGTGCTGGCTTTATATAGACATGAAGCACTGCAACAAAACGTGTCTTTCAATAAAAAGCACAACCTTCATTAGTGGCTCACAGATACCAAAATGACCCAATACTCAGAATTTCTCATGTATTTTTATGGAACCAATCAATCAGTTTTTAATGGCTGTTTTAGGATTTGTTTAGTATTTTGGCTGTGACTGTAAACTTGAAGACTAATTCAATGTTTCACAAATGCATGAGATGTCCGAAAACTTTGTTCCACCACTGTACATTTACTTGATTGGTGTTTGAATGTAGTTGCATTTATGTCTTTGAACTATGTCCACAGAAAGATCTGTTCTCAGTGAATGGAGTTTGTTTCCCATCTGCTGCCTCCCAACTTTCATGTGCTTAATCCTTGCTTGCTTTGTGTGGTGCTCCTCTTCAGTGTTTTTCTTTCCTTTTTGAGCTCAGTCACTATTTTATCACAAACTGTTGACGATCTCAGGTTTTATAATGAAATATTTTTAACTGTAGCTGTATGTGATTTTCTTCTGTGCGAGAGTCTTGCCTTCCATCATGCACCAATCCTACAGAAACCACTCCACCCATTTTCTCATTGTTGAACCAGACTGCTCAGCATTATCCATGTGGTTCAGTTACTTAGTACTGTAAATGTTGAACGTGTTGAAAAACAGATGGCATTAGTCATCTTATCGAACACTTTCAGAGTTGATTCCATCATAGTACATATTGTCTTTTTCTCTTTTATATCCCCCCATTTTTTTACTTTTTCTTTTTTGTTTTCTTTGTTTTGGCACCATGATGAGAGTGCACGTCTGTGGTGTTATGGGTTGATGTTCAGACTGGTTGTGTCTGGGCCGGTGTCCCTCTCTCTGTCCACCTGTTTCGCGGCACTAATTCTGGGTTTTGTGTGCAGTATTTGGGCTAAATTCTCTAATGGAGATAATTACAGAGGCCGGCCCGGGGAGCGGAGAAGGTGGGTTCTGCCCTTTAATCGAGTGAGCTGCATGCTTCTCCAAGCCAGTCAACCACATCTCCCAGCATCCCCCACTGTCTATCCTCATTTCTCTCACAGTGTGTCATCAAAGATCCACTGGAACATTGCGTCTGATGTGTTATCACCATTCATAATGACTGTTCCCCTCCCCCAGACTAACTGTTATTTCACTCACAGTGTGTTTCAGTCTATTTATTGTCACAAGAGACTTTCAAAGGTCTTATGTGGAAAAAATATGCCTCAGTCTAAAATCAGTAATCACATGGGTGAAGTGAAACAATACATTATGCAACGAATATCCACAGGGAAGCAAATGACGCAAAAGACAGAACAGGATGTTGGAGATTTAAAATAAGAATAGAATAGACTAAAGCTAATCTACCAGCATGCACTGTGTCTTGTTCATTTTCTTGCTCTTTATGTTCCTACATAACACATGGTTGGGCCAGTCATGCTGTAATTGTGCTGCACAGAATGAGCAATGACTATAGTCAAATTATGTGTTAAACCTAAGTGGTGACTTTTTATTTTTTTTTTTTTTACCAACATTTTAGATATTCAAAATAAATATGCTAGCCTTTATAGATAAGGGACAATGTTGTAGAAGCAAACTGTTTGTCAGATCTATCTAAAGAGGCTTTGGATAGTTGTTTCAACAGCACTGCAACATAGTTCATCAAAAGCAACAAAAGCAGCAAAAAATCAGAGTAATGGGATCTGCATTTGCATTTATCAATAGTGTTTTTTCAGAATTGAGACAGACAAAACATAATATCACAATAACCTATGTTTTCTTGCAGTAGTAGTGGGGTGTCCCTCCCTCATCCTTTCATATAAGATAAACAGCTATGGAGGAAGTGTCATCCTATCCTTGAATCTTAAATCTCGAATGAATTTTGAATCTTAGATTTGTCTTTGATATTTGTTCTTTCTGTCTAGCTCAGGACAAACAAAAGTCTGTACCTAGATAACTTGTGTTTTTCAGCAAGCTACAGGCTAAGTTCAGAAAGGGCAAAAAAATATCACATCTCCCCTTGAAATTTAAGACAACTTAAATGCGATTAGGCCCGACCATTTGAGTTTCTCCAAGAGTTTCATCAACATGTGATCCAATGTGCTGTGTTAACAAGTGGGAAAGGACATGGGCAGACACTGTATGGATACATGTCTGCCAGGCTTTTTGACATGCAGCCTGAGCGCGCTCACTATCAACAGTCATCTGACAGTTGGCTGCATTTCTGGCATGTCAGAGGAACTGGTCTGCTGTCTTGCTGTTTGAGCAGTTAAGCCAAACTTGTTTTGATATTACTAGTATCCCATTTCTCATGTGATGTAAGAGATGCCTGTTATAAAATTGAACTTCACTGTAGAATAGTCGGCATATTGTCTGCATCCTCCAGCAGTCTGCGGCTTCATATTTGTCTTTTTTTTCTTCTCACTCTTGTTCATTGTTGACTTACATTCTTAGCTGTACTTAGAAGTGCTAAGTTGTCAACATCATTGCGGACTTGGCTGTCACAACTTTATTGTCAGTGGACAAAACCCACAGTGGGCTCTATGTTCAATTGATCTGTGCTGTTTGCAGAGTCATAGAAGCTGCAGGTTCTGTCTTTGCACAAAAGCGGATTAAAGATTATTACTCTTCTTCTTCGAGGAAAAAAAAACAAAACAAAAAAAACAAGCAACTTCTACAACAACCATGTAGAATCACTCGAGGCCACCGGTTGTGAAGTGTTTATGTACATTCACAGCATATATGTTCTAGTTGTAATTACAGTTGACCTATTTATTGTTTTTATTACGTAATTTTAATTTAATTTAATTACTTAGTTTATCAACATCCATTAACTGTATGACAATCGTATTGCTTGTCCACAGTTTTTTGTACTTACTTCTTGCCCTGCCTCATTTGTTCTGTGAACATGTCAGTTATTACTATTTGCACATGGTGTACACTGCACTTTACTCTACATACCTCAGTTGCCCTGCTTAGTTTATTCCAGTTATAATCAGTAGCTCTGTCCAGCTGTCTTGTTTTGTAGGTTTGCTTAGTAACTCTTTATGCTTAGTTTCTCTTTGTTTTATTAATGTCATTCTGTTCTGTCTCTTTTGAATACCTGTTGTATTTAGCACTTTGAGAAACAACATTTCATTGCTGTGTACTTGTATGCAGGAATGACAATTAAAAAAAAAAAAGAAAGAACAAGTTACAGCGCTTCTTAACTCTTTGAGGGCCAGCCATTTTTTAAAATCGAAAGTGTCTTGTGCCAGCGTTTTTGCCCATTTTTCAGTCATATTTCTAGACCCACAGAATATTTTGTACTGTGTCTCTGAAAACACAGAGTAGCTTAAATGAAAGAAGAGTCACGCTTTTTCATCATGAAAAAAACCCTTTGTTTTTACCTTGTTCTGTTCTTGTTTTGTGTAGAGAATAGAGGCCACTTTTGCCAAAATCACCACTTTTTGTCCAGAATCTGTTTTGCTCTCTAAATGCGATCGTCTCCACTTCCTGCTTTGATCTCCGTGGCGTATATTAACCCTTTATGTCCCAACTACAAATCACAGAAGCCCCAACATTATTCACAGGCTGCGGCAAAACCCACTTTGATGTAATATTACATCAGTGGCACTCAAAGAGTTAATGGGCAGCTTCATTAATGCCACAGCAGTTTAGATTTTAGTCTGGGTCAAGTTTCCCATGTATTCATTTCAGTCAATGGAGTGAGAGTAAAAAGACTTACATAAATGTTTTGATAAATTATTGTATAATATTATATATAATATAACGCTAAAATGATTGACCCTGACAAAGGGTCGCAGATGCCAAGCACCCCATAGCAGTGCAGCAGTGTATTAAAATAAGTCACCTTGAGATGCTGTAGTGGAGCTCATATTCATTGCCATCCACTCATCTCTTTATTTTCTTTCATGCATGATTATCACTGATATAGCTGCTGTACGCACTCCTCTTCTGTCTGACCTCACAGCTCTATGCTGCTAATGTGTGATGCCACCACCAAGAGCACCGTGTGTGTGTGCGTGCGTGTGTGTGTGTACCATGTTGCTGTTTGATTTGTCCTTCACCTCTCTTGTTGTAATAATAGACTCTAGCAGCTCCAGTAATTTGTCTGTTCAGCAGTAGATAACCTTCAGTAGATTCCAGGTGTGTCTGCCCCCTTCACACAGTGATACTGCTTTCTAATCTGTTTGATGTGGTAGCTTTGAGACCAGTTTGAAAGTTCCTGTACTGGTTTACAGTTCCTGGTGAGCAAACGCTTATGTGTGTGTGTCCCATCTACTGAGTGCTCCTATGTCTAGTGACCCAGTAGTTTGCAGTTTTTGTTGTGTTTTGCTGGTTATCTTGCTCTGTTGTGTTCAGAAACCTCATTGTTCTGGTTCTTGTTCCAGGTGCACGTGCACCTCGAGCACTTGTGGACCAGAAGTCTTCGGTCATCAAGCACAGTCCAACAGTAAAGAGAGAATCGCCGTCCCCTCAAGGCCGAGTCAACAACACAAGGTAATGAGCTCTTCCAGATGTACAGCTTCTGTCTTGAGATTACAGCATTATCACCACATCTGTTGCATGTGACTGGAACTGTATTTTGATCCAGTGAGAACCAGCAGTTCTTGAAAGAAGTGGTGCAGAGTGTTTTGGACGGTCAGGGAGTCGGCTGGCTCAACATGAAAAAAGTGCGTCGCCTGTTAGAGAACGAGCAGCTTCGTGTGTTTGTGCTGAGTAAGCTCAACCGAGCCATTCAATCAGAAGAAGACGCCAGACAAGAGATCATACGCGATGTGGTGAGACTGGTTTTGGCCCATTCAAGTTGCTTGATATGTTATTTAACAGTAGAAAATCTAGATATTAAGTTTATTTTTATATGTATCTCATCGAAACAATATAAGAAAGTCTATTGTATAGATTTTTCTAAAATGCTTCTATTGCAGTACAGTATATTCATATGAATTAAAATGGTTAAGCTTAGTTTTTTTGATGAGAAGTCAAGTATTTAATTCCCATAACAGTATAAAATGCTTTACCATGTGGTCATTTCATAGAGTAGAAAACATGCTATATTGTGGTATACTGTATATCATTATTGAGATATATGATACAACATTATGGCCCTTGCTGCTGTGTTGTGTTTGCAGGAGGTGAGCAGAAAAGTGTACAAAGGAATGCTGGACATCTTGAAGTGCACAGTTTCCAGTCTGGAGCACTCTTACACCAACGCAGGCCTCGGTGGAATGGCCAGTGTCTTCAGCTTACTGGAAATAGCACGCACACATTATCAAACCAAAGGTATGTCCCGTACACAGGTTAGCTCAGGAATGCATACATGTCATCCTGGATTGTGTGAAAGAACTGGATAGTAGATTTTTTAAACATTGTAAGACTTTTGCAGCAGGCTTTCTCCACTAACACTTGTCCACGTCTTTGCGTTGTGTTTTAAATTACACCTTAAGCCAGTAGTTGATTGATTAAAACATTAACTGGAATTGTAAAGTTTAGATCTCACACTGTTTTTCCTTCTCTGTCTAATGGTGTTAATCTTCTCGCAGTATAAACCTCCGCATATTTTCTTTTTTCTGTCATGTTGAACTCTATCTTTGGCCCCTTCGTTTTGGTAACCCCGTAGACCCAGAAAAACGCAAGCGAAGCCCCACAGACAGTGCTGGCAGCCCGGGGAGTAAAGAGAGTCCTTCTGGTCGTATGGAGACTGCCAGACCTCAGGGCCTTCTGAATGTGCCCCACCTGCAGCTGCCGCACCACACAACGGGCAAAGGGGCCCGCCATTTTGATACTCGGAGTCTGAATGAGGAGAACTTTATTGCCTCGATTGGTGTGTACACCACCCCCAACCCCTGGTTGCATGTGCACTGTGAGATATTCCTTACCCCCTTACCGTACAAGCTCATCAACCTAAATATCAGTCCCCACCCCCTCCACCCGTTTCAACGAATGATCCCTTCACTTTTCCCTGACAGATTCCTACAGGTATAATATTCCACACACTCTGACATGAAATACAGGCAATAACCACTGCAGTAGGCTTTGTAAAATCAAAAATTATGTGAAATGATTTTTAAGCTCTAAAATTGATTGATGAAGTAAAATTCAAAATTCAGCATTTGGCCCCTAATCTAACATATAGGAAGTCAGCTTTGAAAGTGTCTGGAGTATTTCCCTGTGTGCCAGCCTGGACTGCCTGTGTTTGTCCTTCCCATCCTTAAACATCTGTGCCCACTGTTTGCCTCCTCTCTGGATGTCTGTTGTCAGCCTCTTAGCACCTTGAATGCATGCGATTGTGTTGGTCTTCTAATACCTAAATCTGCAGTAGCGGACGAGGGAAACCAGAGGTATGTGCATCGATA
The DNA here is from genome assembly GCA_029721515.1 of Synanceia verrucosa. NCBI lineage: Eukaryota > Metazoa > Chordata > Actinopteri > Perciformes > Synanceiidae > Synanceia > Synanceia verrucosa. The sequence goes on from CM056549.1 coordinate 25,875,378, forward strand.
AGTCAAAAATCGGTGCTCGTCTATGCTTTTACTGCAGGTTTTCTGCAAGGCGCGCTGTAGAAAATGCCAGCTCCCTTTGCTCTCAGCATGGAGGGTGGAAGCAACACTCCCCAGTAAACAGTCCCAGTAAAGAAAAATTCCTATTGGTCGTCAAAGACTTAGCGTATCATTTAGAATGTCTTCATTTTGTGAGAATCCCTCTGGGTCTGTATACGGGGGACACTTTAGTGAACCACCCTGACACCTCTCTTACCCGCACCCCTTCTCTTCCTGTTAGAAGTTGCACCTTCAATTCTACAGTTTGCTGTGAGACTTGCATCCCTGCTTCGGCAACTGCTCCATTTCACCTGCTGGCTGATCGGCCTCTCAACCCCCATCCCATGCTCTTTTCCGAATCCAACCTCTCTCGCTCTCTCACCTCTGCTCTAGAGAGCCAGACAAATGCAGTCAATGAAATCGGAGCCAAAGCTGCTTCTGGCATCACTGTGTGGCTCTCTGGGACTTTGGGCCGGGAGCTCTGGGTGTGTTGTAATGTTACCTTAGTAGCTGGTATGCACAGTGGATCCAACTTGACAGCGAAATACTTGTTTTTCATTCTGTCCAGACGAGAGCACAGCTACATGCAAACATTGCAAGACACCTCCACTCAACAGTGACAGATTCTCAATGCTTATTTTGTTTTTGTTTTGATTTTAATGCTCATCCACCATACATGCCTTTTCAACCAGCTCTCTGACTCTCTCTCTGTCTTTCTCTCCTTGCTTGCAATGCATCTTGGGTAGAATTGTGGAGCAAGCACCAGGATAAGCAAAAAGCTATGGAAAAACCACAGAGTAAGAGACTTTTCACACACGAAAAAAGAAAAAGATTGGGGTGTTCAGCTGCTGACCTTTTTCCAACCACTTTTCTCCACCTTTTTAAACTCACCAGTGTCTTCTTACATGAATTATTAAAAATGACAGCTCCTAATATAAGCATATGAGTCTCGATGTGAGATTACAATATCAAGATTGGCTCTATTATATATTACAAATGAGATGTGTTGAGAATGAGAGTTAATTTGGCTGGAGTGTAGAGATCCTCTACTTATGGATTTTTTTATATGCAGTTTAGTTGGTGTCCTCCAGTGGTATTAAGACAATAAGGGTCACAAGATTTCTCTTCGATGTTCATGTTGAGTTGAATGAAGATTGAGACGTCTTTTCATCCCATGTACATAGAAGTTTGTCCATAAGACATGAATTACTCCAACATGCCTCAGTTTTGCCTGTCAGATATGACTCACAAGATAGGATGCAGATTCAACTGTAGGAGACGACGTGTGGGAATGAATAAGGACAAGTATTAAGTAAATAACTATTATCTCTTTACTCTGCCTACCGTTTGGGCAGGAGCATTGTTTATTTCTGTAGATGTAAAATAAAATGTTTACTATGTGGATCATAGGGTCCTTCACGTATGAAAATATGGGAATTATGTTGTAGTCACTGACTTGGAGGCACAATGAGTATGAGTTCTCATTCGAAGTTGACTCTTCCGTCGCGGCTCAGCAAGGGTTAAGGTGCCTGCCAGCGGATGAATATCAAGCCCAGATTCACTCTTGTTTTGGACTGAGCTTTGTCTGTTTACTACTGTATATTTGTGGGGGTTTTGCCGCTGTGTCAACCATTTTCGTAACTGACATCTCATTGTTACATTTTAAGAGAGGATGCTGCCTAGAAACATCCTGAACACAGCAGAATTAGAAAATGCAGGCAGTATTTCTGCAGCTACAGAGACCACACTTCTAGTGGGCCATAAGTGTAAATAAAAATGGTTTATTTTGTATTCTGTTCCTCCTTTTTTTTTTTTTTTTAAGCGAAATCCCACTCATTCTGCCTTTTTAGCTCAAGCAATCTTTGTTTTCAGTTTTGTTTTCTAGTGTTTCTTCAACACGATGCTTCAAGATGAGCAGAAATGAACCTGCTGCACTTTCCTGCATTTTTAAGCTTTAGTCTTTTTCCAGTTTCAACTTGCTTGCTAAAATGTGTAATGGCAGCCAATATCCAAGTTTTGATACACTTTAAAGCGGTTTTGCAAAAGTTTTTTGCAAAGTGTTTTTTTTTTTTTTTGTTAAAAAGAAAGAAAAACAATTAAGTGTCAGGATTTATCCATCACCATTTCTGCATCTAACGGGGTTATAAATAACAGTACAAGTCACACTTGAAACAGAAAATGTCTTCTTTACCGTCCACCGGTTTGTCTGCATGCCTAACTGCCTGTGTCTGTTGTAACTTGGGCCACATTTGCAGCATTGACTTGAGATTTAGTGTCACGCTCTTGCAGTTTTGTTTTCATTTGTAATGTTTTTCCCAGTTTTATGGCACTCTCTGCTTGTTAACTTCTTTGCCTGATCTTGACACGCTGCATCTGTTTCTATCAGTTAAGCGTCAGTGTTTGTGACAGTTGTGAAAACAACTTTTCTGACTTAGATTCATTGTAGATGCCATGTATTTTAGCTAGAGACAGCTTGAGGCTGTCTTTGCTGTCAAAATAATTTCACAAACCTGAGTAAGGTAGTGTTATACTGTTTGCTTTGCTGTGTCACAAGCGCAATGTTTAAATAGAGGCTTTGGCACTTTTAGATGGATGTAGCATCAGTGTTGATGTGCTGTGGTGGCTTTGAGTGAGGCGACTCTCATTAAGGCAAGAAGAGGTAGTCTTATTCATGGAAACATGCTGATATTCATGGTCTGTCCTCCAGGGTCTGATGGAGCAAAGCAACAGCGCCCCCAGGTGACTGATGCTGAGGAGAAGAAATCCCAGATCAGTGCTGATAGTGGCCTCAGTGTCACATCTGGATCTCAGGTTTGTTCAAGCAGTATTGCGTCAAAATATGTAAACATGTAAAACATAATTATATCTAAAACCTTTGGTAAATAGCTAAATGTGTTTCACCAGGTTGTGATGCTAAATAAAGCATAATATCAAAGTCAAAGACTCAAAAGGGCTGCAGGCTGCAGGCACTAGACAGGCCAGCCTTTCGCCCTCCACCAGGGCCTGTTGTGAGGTGAGCTGAAGTACGCCACTGAATTGTTTCCTTTGGATTTACAGAAGAGCGACACGGAGTCTGTAACGAGCTCGGAGCCACCAATCCTGACAAGAAGCACCAGCCAGGACTCAGAGGCTAGCACAGTGGTAGGGCACGGCCAACTCAGATATCATACACTTTGTTCCCTTTAGTCTGTTGATTCCAGGATGATGTGCTCTAGGTCTTTGTTTCTTTGATCTTTTTAAAAACTCTTATAATATAATCTTTGTTGATCAATGGTATTTGGATTATTAGCTATGTAATGGTTTAACCTCTTAATATTTACTAATCAACCAGCCCCAGCCATTACAGACTGTTGTGCAGCTTAACATGGGTTCAAACCCATATAATTTATTTTCAGCTGTAGTTCAAGATACCATGATAAAATGTTCAAGATACCAAATTTGTCAGGCTGAATTTTCAGGAATTATAAATTATAAGGTATAAACATTAAGATCAGGTGAAGTCCATAATATATACACAACAGAACTGTGTGCTGCATGTACTATTTTCATCATATATTCCTCTTTCGTTCATCTTTAATTTCTGATTAACAAATGAAATATACATATGATGCTGTTGCTGACATTTTACAAACAAATTATACATATATACAGTGTGGTCAAAAGTTCACATACACTTTTAAAGAACATAATGTCATGGCTCTCTTGAGTTTCCAGTTATTTCTACAACTCTGATTTTTCTCTGATTGAGTGATTGGAACAGATACTTCTTTGTCACAAAAACATTCATGAAGTTTGGTTCTTTTATGACTTTATTATAGTTCAACTGAAAATGTGACCAAATCTGCTGGGTCAAAAATATACATACAGCAGTGCTAATATTTGGTCATTTTCACTTCAATTAGGCGCTTTTGGTAGCCATCCAGAAGCTTCTGGTTGAATCTTTCACCACTCCTCTTGAGTTGTAGAAATAACTGGAAACTCAAGAGATCCATGACATTACGTTCTTTACAAGTGTATGTAAACTTTTGACCACGACTGTATATACTGTAATACTGTATATTCCCTAACCTTGTTTTTTTTTTTTTAAAAGAATTATTTATATGTACTGTGTGTGTGTGTGTATATATATACGTATATATATGTATATATATACGTATATATATATACATATATATACGTATATATATATACACACACACATATACATGTGTGTGTGTGTGTGTGTATATATATACACACACACACATATACATGTGTGTGTGTATATATATATATATATATATATATATATATATATATATATATATATATATATATATATATATATATGCACCAGAAACCCCACATGGATTGTTCTTATACCTACCTGACCTTTTATGTTTTAGATCAGCAACAGCTCTGGAGAGACTCTTGGAGCCGACAGTGACCTGAGCAGCACAGCAGGAGATGGCCTTGGTGGGAGAATCGCTGCTCATTTAACTCAGTCCAGGGGGACTCTTTCTGACAGCGAGATTGAAACCAATCCAGCCACCAGCACTGTGTTTGTAAGTATAAAACTCACTATAAGGGTATTCAACCATTTTAACTTCAAATGCTCCACAGAAGATGTCTGGAGTTGATGGGATGAGTGGTTTCCCATGCATACTTGAGAAATGCTGACTGTTTTTTTCGTCACTTAAAAACGGCTGAAAATGAGGGTTTAACTCTTTGAGCGCCACTGACGAGTGATGCCGTCAAAGTGGGTGTATTTTTTTTATTTATTTATTTATTTTTGTTGCAGTAGCAGATCGCCGATCACGGTCTGCTGCAGCCTGTCAGTAATTTTGGTGCTTCTGTGATTTATAGTCGGGACATAAAGAGTTAATATGCGCCACAGAGATCAAAGCAGGAACTGGAGACAGTCGCAAATGTGGTTTTGGTGATTATGGTGAAAGTGGCCTCTACTCTCCTGCAGACAAAAGAAAAATGGAACACGGCTGGCACTCAAAGAGTTAATGTCCTGGAAAATTGTTTCTGTAATTTTCTTTTGTAAAGAATAAAAAAAAACGGTGGTTAATGGTTGAGAGTACTTTGAATGAGCAACATTTGATTAAGAAACACTTTTCAAAGTGAACCTTGCCTTTGGAAAATGTGTGGTAGCACTGTGTTCCTGCTTTCCTCTCTCTGACCTGAGTCTTGGCATCACTTCTCCAGTCATTCTATGTAGACAACGGTCTGATACTGTTTCTCAGACACCATAATCATTCTGAATAATCTGCAGTACACATTATGCCAGGATCAAAATGGGGCTTCAGTAGTTACACTTTGTTAAACTGTATTTTTTTCACCATTGTACTAGCTGTTGTTTGTAAAATAAGACCTGGTCTGGTTTCCGCAGGGAAAGACCCACACTCTGAAACCAAGTGCAAAAGATCCTGCACTTGCTATGGCTAAGGGGCCGCTTGCACAGCCCATGGAGGACATCAGTATGAGGATTTACCTTTGTGAAGGCCTGCTGGGTAGGTTCTGCTCTCTAGTTTAGATACCTTCCTCACTGTTCAAACTTCAAACAGTATTCAGATGTTTTAGGAAAATATTTCCCTACTGTGTTCTTAAAACCTCTGCTTTGCTTGACTAACATTATCTTTGTTGTTTGTCAAACAAGTTGTTTTAACTTCTGTTACCTTACTCACTACACCTTGAGCAAGGTCTTGCATTGGTTTGTCTATTAATGTGAACACAGTGAACTGTCCCTGGCCAATGAAAGTGTTATTTTGAAGAGAAAAAAGCAGAAGACATGGTTATCTAGACATGGTGTGATGTTAAATGAACATTATGACATAGTGAACTGAACGCCTATTAAGGTAAAAGGTTATACCTTGTGCCAATGTATTGTTAGGAGACTGTCCAATTTTACATAATGATGAATTAACACTATTGAGTCAAAGAGGGAAGTTGGATTCACTGTAGTCTGAAAGATTTGGCAAAATATATTTCAAAAATATTTAATAACAAAATTAAAAACAAAATTAACCTGAACTGTTAAATAGAAAAGTTATTGTTGTAAGTCATGACAAGGGTAGTACCAAATAGTTTTTTTGTTTTTTTTTGTAATTAATTTTAAAAAAATCTATTCAATCTATGTAAACCTGCTTTTTCTGCACATATGCAGAGAAAAACCAGGCTGCACTAATATAAGTACTAGGATAATTATTAGTAGTGTAGAAATGGTTTTGTGATTAAACATTTCCAGGAACAGAATGTTGTACAGTCCAAAAGTAAAAAGAAATTGGACGAAAAGATAGGTGTAATAATTTACAAAATGTTTTGTCTAACAAAATATTGTGCTTCAGTCCACATCTATTGGCCAAAACAACATTTTCACCAGCTGTCCCACTTGCTGCACACAAAGGGATGTGTGATGCACTGAGGAGTTCTGTTCATCAGAACAAAGTTGATTTAAAGAAAAAGCCTAATCCAAAGAATCATTTCATTCAAATTGAGGATGTTCAAAAACTTAGGGTGATGACATCATAAACTATGACAGCAGACAGTCAAAGATTCAAAAACCTCAGCAGAAGCTTTTCAGTGTAAACAGAAGACATTTGGTACAAAGTGCTGCAAATTCATTCATTTTATGTTTAATGGAACAAAATTTAATTAATTCTCACTTAAGCTACCCTACAGTCTATAAATGTGAGTTAGTGTTGTATTTAAAAAGGGATGATAAACATGCCGCAACACCAGCACAGTTAACAGTAACAAAATTATTGCTCATCTACTTGACATCCTGTGTGTAAGTTCAAGCTGTAAGCTATAAACTAGTGAGTAAATGAGCGTGGTGTCTTTGTCCTTGTTCCTGCTCCTCGGATGTGGTTCTCGACTGGCTCTGCTCATGTTTTTAAAATTAATCGTACTCACCTCTTCGCCTAACCCCCTCCTGCTCTTGCGTCTCTTCCCTCCTGCTGCTCCTCCTGGGAAATTCTTCCAGGCCGCGATAAGAGCTCCGTTTGGGATCAACTAGAGGATGCTGCCATGGAAACCTTTTCTCTAAGTAGGGCTAATCTCTTGGCTTTGTGCCCTTTTCCATATATATGTGTGTGTGTGTGTGTGTGTGTGTGTGTGTGTGTGTGTGTGACTGAATGTGTGGGTGGAGGTGGTTGTGTGCTGCTATTTTTCACCTAGACTGTGTTCAATCTCTCTGATGTGATGTGGGTTTGTCCATTGGTGAGCTGCTCATCTGTGTTTCTTGAGACCATGACATAGAAGTGGGAAAATCTAACCTCAGAGAGGTTTTCCATACGCTCTACCGTTTTACATTTTCTTCCATTTGTGCTCACTTTCCCCCAGTTTTCCTACTAGCTAGATGTTCACTTTAAAGCTCAGCATGTCACGGGTTTGTTTGGTTGCTTATTGAATGAGGACATGTTGCCTTCAGGTGCTGTCAGTCATGTAAATAAAAGATGAACACACTCAGATGAGCCACCAGGATTTTTTTTGTCCTTTAAAACAGGAATTTTGTTTCTGTTTGCATTGCATCTTTTTCTAAATTAAAACAAAGGTTTGCAAATACAGAACAAAATTTGAATGCAAAGATTAATAGATTAGTCAACCATTAATTTAACTAACTATTCTGGTTTATTTGTGGTCTAAACATTTTTCTTTTTATGGATGTTTCACCATTTTGTGATATTTTGTTGACCAGACAGCTGATTCAAGGAAATTATCTACAATAAAAATAATCATTAGCTGCAACTCTAGTTCCTGCTGTGCAGTCTTACATTACAGCAAGTATATTGTATATATTTTTAATTAGTTTAATTGATTTTGTTTTCTTTCATTCCTTGAACTTACCAGTTAGTTTTATTGAAATGTTTTATTTGGCTCATATTAACTCATTGAGTGCCAGCAGTTGTATAAACAGAAAGTGTCTTATGCCAGCATTTTTGCCCATTTTGAGTCGTCTTTCAAGAGCCACAGAATATTTTGTACTATTACTCTGAAAACACTGAATAGCTCAAATGAAAGAAGAGACTCTATTTCATCATTGTTTTTACCTTGTTCCATTCTTGTTTTATCAGAGGTAGAGGCCACTTTTTGTCCAGACTCTGTTTGTTTTGCTCTCTAATCTTGATTGTCTCCACTTCCTGCTTTGATCTCTGTGTGTATACCATCTCCTTATGCTCCGACTACAAATCCCAGAAGCTACAAAATTACTCACAGCCTGATGGAGACCACGATCGGCGACCTGCTATCGAAAAACCACTCTGACGTATTATTACGTAGATGGCACTCAAGCGTCAGATTTCAAATGACGTTGAAATACATCAGTGGCACTCAAAGAGTTAAAGAACCTATACTTGTGACTGCGTCATATGTTGATGCATTTGTCAAGCTGTGCATATTTAGGAGCTAACATGTAGCGGCTTCATATGTTCAGGTAAGGAGCGCTCCACACTGTGGGACCAGCTTCAGTTCTGGGAGGATGCCTACTTGGACGCTGTGATGTTGGAGCGTGAAGGCATGGGCATGGACCAGGGACCTCAGGAGATGATTGAAAGGTTCAACATGGCTGATGTTTTATTCAGTCTTTCTACATACTTCACTCGATAACTTTGTTGTCATTATTTTTAACATGCACCCCTGGACTATAACTACCTGCTTTTGTGTGTTTTGTTTGTTGATACAGATACTTGTCACTTGGAGATCATGACCGCAAGCGTCTGGAGGACGATGAAGACAGACTTCTGGCCACCCTACTGCACAATATGATTGCATACATGTTGATGATGAAGGTATGGAGGACCCTCATTTTAATCAAATCATGCACAATATTTTTTTTGTTGTTCTGTTCCAAGTTTGACATTTTTTTCACCGAAAGATTGCTTTGTGATGTTATTGTTTCGTTTAGCTGAACAAAAATGACATCAAGAAAAAAGTGAGGCGTTTGATGGGGAAGTCCCACATTGGCCTCACATACAGCCAAGAGATCAATGAGATACTGGACAAACTGGCCAACATGGTGAAAATCTGTCCTTTTCTAATTCAACTTCTATTCATCCTTTGTAATTATTTGCACTGAACTATCTGAACATTTCTTAAGAACGGCCGTGAGCTGTCCATCCGGCCCAGTGGAAGCCGTCACATCAAGAAGCAAACATTTGTTGTTCATGCTGGCACTGACACCACAGGAGACATCTTTTTCATGGAGGTACGCAAAGTCTGTGAATCCTAATAATGACAACTCATGGAAGTAGATATATGTATATCAAATACGGAGTTATCACTACATTATGTCTTAGTTTACTAATATAACTTTTTATCCAACACTGTTTCAGGTTTGTGATGACTGCATAGTCCTGCGCAGCAACATCGGCACAGTTTATGAGCGCTGGTGGTACGAGAAGCTCATCAACATGACATACTGCCCCAAGACCAAGGTGCTGTGTCTCTGGAGACGCAACGGCCAAGAGACGCAGCTCAACAAGTTCTATACCAAGAAGGTCAGAAATGGCATCTCTCACTGCATCACATTCTTATATTCACTTCAGCTGGACATTTGTCAGAAATTAAAACGTTCCTGTTTGCACTGCAGTGTCGTGAACTCTACTACTGTGTCAAAGACAGTATGGAAAGAGCTGCAGCAAGACAGCAAAGCATTAAACCAGGTATGGGGGTGTCTCCCTTTTTTAAGTCTTTGGGGCTAGCTTCTGATTTTTATTGACCCAAATGTAGTGTAATGAGACTTTTTGGGAATAATACAATCACCATTTGTTCGGATTGTTTCATTCAGATAACTAATTAAGCAGACTTGAATGGGGGATAATATTCACAGAAAAAAACTGACAACATACACAACAAGAACTGATATTCTCTGACATTAAAGTGGTAAAAAATTACAAGAAAACCATTTGAATAGACTGAGATTATAAAAACAATTAGAAACTTTCTGTGGTTGTTGCAAATGTATGCCTTTATAATGTAAAAGTCTCTCGAGGTTTCTGTATTCCCTAGCTGCTCTAAAGGTGTTGTTTCCCTCAGGTCCAGAGCTGGGCGGAGAGTTTCCTGTCCAGGACATGAAAACTGGTGAAGGTGGACTCCTGCAGGTCACGCTGGAAGGAATCAACCTTAAATTCATGCACAGCCAGGTAAGAGACCCGTGGCACAGCAGAGAAACTGCTACTCATCTCACACAAAGGCATGGAAATGAAAATCACTCATGATGGTTAACACTTCATCCCATCCTTTTCTGCTCTTCACTCCTGTTTGACTCATTTTCATCTTGTGACGTCTTCCTCTATCGTCATTGAAAATAATTCCCTAGTCAAAATGTTAGCGATGACTGACAACATGTTTGATTGGCATTTACTTGTACCTGATGTTGTCCTTTAGAGGAAGAATTCCTGTTTGTGCTTTTTGGATTTGCTTTTTCTGTTTGTGTTTGTATGCATGCATCTCCCTAAACGAGATTAACACATCCTTCCACACAAGTTTGTTTTTGACATCTGTGTTGCTCAAACGTCATCGTTCATTTACTGTGTGGGAGGAGATAAAGTGTTTGTGTGTGTGTGTGTGTGTGTGTGTGTGTGTGTGTGTGTGTGTGTCGTGCTTCACTGGTAAGACGGGTGACCTTGAGCAAAGACTTTTCATTAATAATTGACTATTTAATAGCAACTTTCACATTGAAGTTTGGACCCTTGAACATCATTGTGTGTTGTCTTCACGTCTGCGCTGGTAGTCGTAGTCTGGGTTCGTATATTTCTTCAGGTTTGTTAGCATGTGTAGCTGTGATTGAGCAGTGTTCTGTAGTTAAATGAATCTGATGAGACCGTGTTGAAAGATCAGGGACCCACTGCATCCAACAGATACTTCATAAATATTAAAACAACAACAACATTTTAAGGGTAAATTTGCCCAAATTACAAGGAATGATCTCCCTAACCTGTAGTGGGCTCCATCCACATGCAGACAGGAAGTAGTTTTGAGATACAGTATTTGTCTCTGAGTTTTCTCCCTCCAATCTAATACAGCGGTAGTGAATGGGCTCTTTTTTGTTGTGCTCACATCTAAAAGTTTGCTTCATTATTCAGCAGCAACAATGTCCTATTTACTCTGGATATCCACAGACCTCACTGAGGAGTTCACTGAAAGTACTTTCTAATTAACAAAAACTTTATTTAAATTGAATTACATATTTGTCTACTACAGCTTGCTTATCTTTTCTCGTTCATGTGCTGTAGCAGAAAAAGAAGCACTTGTACTGTACTGTACTCTCCTTTGAAGGAAAATCAGTGCTGAAAGTTAGGAATTAGAATTCAAATAGTTAATCCTCTTTTAATCTTTCAGCTCATTCTTTAGATTGTCTGGCCTATAACTTGACTGTTTTGGTTGACTTGAGTCTCCACACTATGCTGTCGTTGCTTTTAGTCACAGGCGCCTGTTTTTTCTAAAATCTTTCTGACAGCATGCTGTTAACTAACTGCAACCTCCCAAGAAGTCTGCCTGTTTTCAGGTTTAAATATACCCAGCAGTGAGCGTCACAAATACCACTCCAGACATCTCTACTGTAAAACTAACTCTTTCCATGTGGTCATTTGCAGTGTATTTCTATAGTTTGGGTGAAACAACCCTTTAGCTGGATGTCGCTACACTGAGTCATGATTACTGCCTGCTTTTCCTTGCTGCTTTTGCTTTTTCTACCTTTTTTGGCTCAGATGTGAGTTTAGTTATCTCTATAATAAATAATTATTGTAAATTATTGTAAAGTTTCATGGTTTGTGAGTAAGACAGTTTTAGCAAAGCCTCATCTGGAGCTTTACTCAGCACTGGAGGCCCTTCTGAAGACTGGTTTCATGACTAAATTAAGCAGTATAGTGAATGAGCGCTGGGTTGGGTCCCAGGCAGCGCTGCAGTGAGAAGGTGTCAGAGTGGGGTTTACTGTCCATCAGTGACTGCCCTCATGTATCTGTGCTGCTGTGTGAACAAGTGGTGTTGGTGCCAGCCCTTGTTGCTGGAGGAGGAGGCATGGAGGGCTTTGGGGGACTGAGATGTGATAAAGTCCAGGAAAATAAAGGTGAATCCAGCTCTCAATACCCTTGTCAAACCCCTAGTCTCCAGTCCTCTTTTTGCCCCTTAGTTTTTGGGGGCTGATTCCTCCTGTGACTTTTTTTTTTATTTTCATATTGGCTCTGCTAACTTCCTAGCTAGATTTTTGATCTGAATCCGTACGAGGCTCGCATGGATAGCGCCCTCTCGGAGTGCCGTCGAGTGTTTGTGCTCTTCTGTCCGATAATAATCCAAACCGTTTCTCTCCCATGCTCTCTCCCCCTGCAAGGAGCGGAAGGTACACAACCTCTGCTGTGTTTGCTTATTAGCAGTTACATCTTATTGGGTTCCTTCTTTTGTTTTCTTCTATCTTCTTCTTTTTCTTCTCTTTACTGTCGTAGCTGTATGGCAAAATATAATTTTGTGTCCTTGTCTACATTTTTATCTGGAACCTCCATGTATGCATCATATGGGCCATATTACATCTCTGAGCATAAAAAAAGTGTTTTATTAACTACCTTGCTGTTTACATCCAAATGAAAAACACAGATCATTGCTGAAACAAGTCATGTTGAATTAGTTTTGAGCAGACTAAACGCATTTCTCCTCATTTAACCGTCGCCCATGTATGCGTTTTGATCATGGAAACTTCTCATAGTGTGCTTTTCTTTTGTTAAATGTTAATAGCTTGCACTCCATGTGTAGTTGTTTTATTTTGACCTTTCATACTGAATAAAACAAGTTTAACATGGTTATTTTGTTAAATATGAAGTGTTTACTTCTCATCCAGTGTTGTTGAGTTAATAATGTTCTGTCTTGTTTTGTTTGTGTTTTGTTTGTTTTTAGGTTTTCATAGAGCTGAGTCACATTAAAAAGTGCAATACAGTGAAGGGAGTCTTTGTCCTGGAGGAATTTGGTAATTACACCATCTATTGATTCTAGGCCTGTACTCGGCACGGCAGTAACTCAGCTTCATGGCAAATGTATTGATGAGGGCTAATAAGGGTTTCACTAAACTGGACGCTCGCTCACCTCGAGGGACACTGGCACACCGATGTCTGTAGGTGATTAAGTGAGCGGTGAATTCATCAGAGGATGTGGTTTTCTATCAATCCCAAGAGTAGCGTCGAAATTTAAAGGAGGCAACAGTTAATTAGTTGAAAGAGGGACAGACTTGGTGAGAGAAATGTGCAGCGTGAAACTGAGTAGGGATGATTAGAAGATAAAAACTAATATGGTCTATCATAAGAGGCATTGTCAGTTTTTAGAGTTAAATGTATAACTTCATACAGCCCTTTAAATTGTGGAATTGTGTTACAGGGTTTGATCACAAGTGGCCATTATAGAGGAAACAAAGACTTCTTCTAATATAAGCAAAATATATGAGAAAAATATGAACATTAAGGGTTTGCTTATGTCATATCATCTTTCTTTTTCGTATTGTTGACAACTCCTGAAAATATATTAAAATAGATTGTATTCCTCTGTGCCATAGTTATTTTTCACTCAGTCTAACATGCACCGTCCTGTTCCTGTAAATACTCACCAGAATGCCAAATATGGATTATTCCAAGGCTGACAATAGTCCCCAACAAATGCACTATTTAAGACTTTTTTAAAAAATATATTACTACTATATATATATATATATATATATATATATATATATGTGTTTTTAAAGATTTCCATCTCCACTGGGAATCAGTGGGACACACTAACTTATTGTTGGTTTTTGGCCTTTTTTTCTTGGATTTGTTTGATAAAAAATATAGAATATCACAGTCTTCAATCTTTAAGAGCACTAAATAAATAGCTTGTATATTTATTTTCCTGTTTGTTCGTAAAAAATTTAGCTTAAAAATAAAAATAGCAACACTCAGGTCCTCTTTATTCAAATTTGAAATATATGTTCACTTTCTGGAAGATATAAATCACTAATTGAACTTAAACATAGAATCAGTTGTAGAATTAGCTCATAAAATCATCTGTCAGTGCAAATCAAAAAAACACCTAATTAATCTTAATTTGACAGTAAGAAAAAAAAAAAAAGACTTCCTCTACGGTAAGACACGAGTAAAAGCGTGAAACGAACCTTATCATTTTATTTCTTCATTAAAAAGACTGTGAGACATTATTAACTTTATTATTAAAATTATTAACTGAAAAAACCAACTGCGAACCTGATGGGGAGAAGTGAGCAAAGAGAATTAGTTTAGTAGTTGAGGCTGCTTTCATGTTTCTGTCCATAGTGAGCAAGAGTTTCAAGGTTTAGTGCACTGTTAAGTCAAAAAGAAGACAGTGCAGTGATTTGACCGTCAGAAGCTGAAGCTGAGTGCCAGGCTGGGTTACTGTCGTGTCTCTGTGCTGCTTTTGTAATGTTGCCCTCATCTTTGCCACTATGAAAACCTTCATTCTCCAGCAGGTAAAGTGTTGTCACCTTTCTCCTTTCTTACTCAAACTAAACCTGTGCAGAATATATAATTTCCTCACTTGACCCTTGTCACGGATTCATTTTCTTTCTTTTCCTGTGTTGGTAGTTTTCTTCAGCTTCCTTCATCACTTGCTTTTCATTTTAGAGATCACCCCAGACTCCCATCCCTCATTCTGTGGTGGTCTGCCTCTGAATGTCAGTAGACATCCTTGGTGGGACTGTTGTTTGGGGATTTAACGTTTCCCTTCATCTGTCCAGATCTCAGCCTTCTCATCTCTGCTATGGGTTCACAGTTACTAATGAAAAGTCAAACTGTCCTGTGGGCAGTCAGTGACATGGTCCTGGGTCAAACCATGTTGGCCTCTTCTAGCTGCTTTTCTGTGACGTGTTTTCACTTCTCTCTTCATTGGGATGGAAGGAGTTGGGGGAAGGGAGGTTGTCCTTTTTTGTGTTTTTCACATTTGAAACTTTATAATCTTTGCAGTCTTTTAATGTTATAAAACATTTACATTTTTATTTGTTCATTTTGTGGGCCATGAAGAGCTCACCAACTGCCACAAGTTCAAGTTGGATGCTTTGTCCCCTCATATAAACACTTCTTATTATGGATTGTAAACTAATAAACGTACAGATTTTAGAATAGTAGACAATCCAATCTTGCCCTCATCACCCCTCTTTGTGAAGTTCGATAAACTTCTAACAGTTGTGGTGGACTCTTCATGGCCCATATCCCATTTTACACCACAAGTCTACCCCTGTGACCCACTCCCCACCCAACGTTCTCAAGCATGAACTCTCATTAAGGTTCCTGCTGCTTTTGAATTCTTTGTTTTGTCTCTTGCACCGGCATAGTTCCTGAAACTAAAGAAGTGGTGATCCACAAGTACAAGACCCCCATGGTGAGTCCTACCTTCCTCTGTCACGGTGGGTTCTGTTTAGCAGTGCATGTCGAGTACCCTTCACAAGGTGTGCTCAGCAGACAAATGCCTCACCAAATGTGACATTTGTGTTGAAATGGTTCTGTTGTGCAGGTGCTCTGATTCAGTCCCACCTGGTAACACTGCCATCCCAGTGGAGCATGTATTTTATAATATGTGAACATAATCATTAAGAGTGCATTTATTTGACTCCCTGTGCAGTAGTCACCTCTCTCACTGTAACAGCAGGCCACACAAAGTGTGCTGAGGTGTGACATACAGTTTGCAGTAATCCAGTTTAATGAGTGTTTGATGAGTTGCCAGGAAAGTTATCATCAAGTTTCCATCCCAATTTAACACTGCAGCAGATTTTCTGAAAACTGCCAAAACATAATGTGTGCACCTTATTTGAAAATCCCAGAGCTCAGTATTGACAGTGGTTCATGGTGCATTGGAGCTCTTGTTCAAACAGCACATTTTGATAACAATGAGATGATGGTCAGTGACCTCTACACCGACGGCAGAGATGAGTGGAATGCAGGGGAAAAGCTGACCGACTCACAAAATAAATAAAATAAAAGTCTCTTATTTCTAGTCTCTGTTTACGAAGAATTCCCAACACCAAGTTTTGCCACAACAGCCAGTGTAGTTCTTGAGCAGATAGAAGTCAAGAGAGCAGCCTTTAGGTGTCTTCATGTTGTCATCATTTGTGCAAGGGCATCATATGTATGAGACTGTAACCATACTGTAAACAGGAGGTCAGGAGTCATGTGATTGGAGACAAAATAGTTTGAGGGAAGTCGAGTCTGATTGAGCACAAAATGTGTGCAAGCTTGTCCTGTAGTCCAGCAGCTCTGTGATTAGTGGCACTGTATATGGTCTTCTTATTTGTGCCAACTTTCCTGAGCGAGCAAAGGCAGTTTTTGAGTGCAGGAATATATTCTGTGCTCAAGAAACATGTTTGTGCATGTGCATCAGTAACACTGGATTTCTCAGAGCTGAAGAAGGCAGAAAAAGGTTGATTCTGATTGGCTGTTTTGTCTTGAATCTTAAGGCTTTCTACCGTTCTAATTACGACACGACTACTGTCTCATCCATCCATGGCTGCTGGAGGGAACTAACGTTTGGATGGCCCTCCACCATGATGATGAAAACAATGCAATGCTCGACAAGGGCATTTCAAACTACAATGTAGCAACTACCTTTTTTCAAAAGAAGTCACGAGTTGGCAATTTACTGACTAATTTTATCGTAGATCAAAACCTTAAAAAGTCTCTTAACCACAACTCTCATTTCAGGCATCTAACAAAATGAAGGAACTCAAAGTGCAGCAATGTTAATTTCAGTTTCTGGTTTATTTTGTATTTATTTTAGTGCTCATGTTAACCTGGTCAGAACAGCCACCTCGTGGACAGAAGACAGAAAAACTATGACTACACCAGTTTCCATGCTTGATTTTTGTCAATGAGTTAGTCCACGTCAAACATCAAAACATCACGTCCTCATGATCTAAGCATATCCCAAATTTGATGCTAACGCTAGCTCTTGTGGCTAGCCCCACTGCATATCAGCGACATTACCGTCTTCAGCGTATCCTGGCTGCTGAGGTGGATATTACAGTGTTTGGTTCATTATGGGCAACGAACAGCACCTGGCTAGTCAAGGAGTCCAACAAAGATCTGTGCTTGGTGTGAAACGTCTTTTAGCCTTTTTCAGCAGCTCCTTGTCTGTCTCTGTTCACAGGTGTAACCTCACACCTGGCTCAGTATCCTCCTCATGGTTATTTTTTCCATCTGCAGGCACATCAGATCTGTTACTCGGTCCTCTGCCTTTTCTCTTACGTGGCGGCAGTGAAGGGGAAGGAGGCGGAAGGAAAACCCAAGATGCTGTCACCGAGACCCCTTCCTAGCTAGTCTACGCCCCGCACCTTCAGCTCTCAAACCACAGACTTCCGACAATCCCTAACTTTACTCTAAGCACACAACTCCTGCCCCTCCTTGTAAAAACAAGCCCAAGCCTCTTTTTAGACCCTGTTGTGTAGATGTGTTTAGTGTGTGATGTAAATACTTCAGCCCCTCATTGCTGTCGTCCTGTTGATCATACCAACTAGCTTAATGTTTGCCTGCTCCTTAACTCAGGAGAAGTGACTCCCCTCGAGCTCTCCTCCCCTGATTGTTCCTGCTGCCAAGATCCAACTATTTTTACCAGTAGATGTGAGGGATCGCCCCGGAGGCACAGCGTGCATGCAGGTCCCGTGCACAGCCTTGATGTTCACCACACAATAGCTCCCCCCTCCCACCTGTCTCCATTTGACTGTGTGAGTTATTCTGTGATATGTGGTTACTGTAAAGTTCCAGTCTGTCCAAGTTTAAACTGGTGAAACATCCAGAGACCCTCCCATACTGATGCTACTGTATGCTGCACCAGAGCACCGCATGTAAACGCTTCTCAGAGTGTTTGAAACCCAAAACTATGTGAGTGTTCGGACGTGTCCTCTTGCCTAGATCGGCCCGCCAGGCTGAATTACTGTTCTAGTTCTACTGTAGTTTCTCGTCTGTGGTCTGCTGTTATCAATTGCATGTTACTATGAGGATGAAAAATAAATATTATATATATTATTCTATATATAGTATTTATTTAATATATACATATATTGACTGTACATTTCCCTGGAAAAATTGTTACAAATTGTTGATTTGCTAGATGTGCAATACTTCGTAGTTAGCCATTGCCAGAGCCATGATTTCTTGAGTTGACTGGCTTTCACAGGGTGAAGAATGTAATGTCTTCTATGGTACATATTGGTTGAAGTGAATATGATGACTTAAGTTTGAGTGTTTCAAGTTTGTCTTTTATAGGTTAAGAAACAAATCACATGATTAAAAACAGCTGCTGTGTTACCCTCTGTGGTGCAAACGGTGCATTTCGCACTCAGACCACCCTGTCAGTCAGTGATGTCACAAGGCATTTTAAAAACAACAGCAGCAGGTGATGGAGATGCTGTGGTGAATGACAGAGATGGTAATTTTCCATTTAAATTCAGCCTACAAGCCATGTAAAATGTATCACCACATTGTGTACCACAGGGGGCACTGTGACCTGGATGGTGTCATTAACTCTTTGAGTGCCATTGACGTATTTTAACGTCATTTAAAATCTGACGCTTGAGTACCATTGACGTATTTCAATGTCAGTGTTTTTTCGGCAGTGGGTCGTCAAAAGCAGCGTGTGAGTAATTTTGGGGCTTCTGGGAGATGTAGGCGGAGCATGAAGAGACGATGTGTGCCACAGAGATCAAAGCAGGAAGTGGAGAAGGTCATAATTAGAGAGCAAAACGGACTGATTCTGGACAAAAAGTGGTGTTTTTGGTGGGAGTGGCCTCTACCTCTGATAAAACAAGAATAGAACAAGGTAAAAACAAAGATTTTTTTCCATGATGACAGTCTCTTCTTTCATTTGATCTATTCAGTGTTTTCAGAGACATAGTACAAAATATTCTGTGGGTCTAGAAATATGACTCAAAATGGCTAAAAAAAAAAACACTGGCACAAGGCACTTTAAGTTTTATGAAACAGCTGGCACTCAAAGAGTTAATGTTGATCAGTCTTTAAAACGGGTCAGTGGTTTCACGTAAAGAAATAAAATGGATATTGATGCAAAGTCAGGGGGTTCAATAGTAGATGCAAACCCTTTCACTTACTAATGAACGTCATTAAATATTAAAGGAGTAGTGTGTGGGATCTGGAGGCATCTAGTGGTGAGGCTGCTGATTGAAACCAACCTGTGTGTCGGATGTGTGGGGGTGCAACATGGCCAGCAATTTTTATTTTTTTGGTGACCATACACATACATCTTAGTGTTGTGTTTCTGTTGATAGATCCATCAGTTACACACTGGTCCCTTAACACAAGAGAAGCAAAGCTATGCTGTTTGTGACAAGAGGCTAACAGTAGTCGTAACACTGGAATAATAATCTGATCAGGTTTTGGTATGAACCTCATATGCAGCCAAGGAAAAAAAAAAAACATCACTTTAACGTCACAGACTGAGTTGTGCCAAGAGTTTGAAATCCCCCCAAAAAATTCCCAGCAGCAGTTTTCTGTCCTGTGATTTCTCTTTGAGCTCCCAGAGGAGACCCAGTGTTGTGTCTGTGTTAGTAAAGGTGTGTGTGTGTGTGTGTGTGTGTGTGTGTGTGTGTGTGTGTGTGTGTGTGTGTGTTGAACAGTTTCTCCAGATCAGCAATATATCAGTACAGCTATGTCACTGGAACTTTTATTTTTTAATTATTATTTTTCTGACATGCTTGTAATTTTAGTGATTTAACTGCAAAGGAAAATGATCCATACGATATTCAGAAGATGCTGTTCCACTAATGGAAATATTATATATAAATAAGACAGAGCTCTGAGTCGTCGCTATAATTGGTCTGGGAATAGGGCACACCTCTTTCTGCGTAAGTTAAAGAGTATTACAGCTCTTCTCTGTTATTGTACTCGCTGTCTTCTGTAACAAGAGGAAATAAATGAAATTAGAGACCAGGTGTAAGTATTCCATTACTTGAAAGGTTATTTATAGAATATGTACAGCTTTGGCAATATAATAAAGTTACCGCAAATAAAGCTCAGTGTAGTTATCGTCCTTTTATGTTCAGTTTTGCTGAGTAGTTTGAGTACATATTGAACACAGTCACATCCGTTAAAAGCACTAGTAGGACATAATATAGTATACTCTGAAGACGGTCCAGGATCTCAGCTGGTTGTCTGGAGGGCTGGAGGATCTCCAGAGCGCAGACCAAGACAACTTTCTGACGTTCAAACGGAGCATCAGAATGAAGAAGAAAGGAGACTGAAGAGACTTTGAACATAGCATGGTTGTTGGTACCAGACGGGCTGGTCTGAGTATTTCAGAAACTGCTGATCCACTGGGATTTTCCCTACAACCATCTCTAGGGTTTACAGAGAACGCTCCAGAAAAGAGAAAAATATCCAGTGAGCGGCAGTTCTGTGGATGAAAATGCCTTGTTGATGCCAGAAAGGCAACAGTAACTCAAATAACCACTGGTTACAAACAAGGAATGCAGAATATGATCTGTGAATGAAGGACAAGCTGAACCTTGAAGAAGATGGACTACAGCAGCAGAAGAGCACACCTGGAGACACTCCTGTCAGCTACGAACAGGAAACTGAGGCTACAGTTCACACAGGATCACCACAACTGGACCATAGAAGATGGAGAAATGTTGCATGGTCTGATGAGTCTCCATTTCAGCTGAACATTCAGATGGTAGAGTCAGAATTTGGAGTAAACACCATGAAAGCATGGATCCATCCTGTGTGTATCAAAGGTTCAGGCTGCTGCTGGTGTAATGGTGATATTTTCTTGGCTCACTTTGGGCCCCTTAGTACCAACTGAGCATTGTTTAAACGCTGCAGCCTGCCTGAGTATTGTCACTGACCATATCCATCCCTTTATGACCACAGTGGACCATCATATGATGGCTGCTTCCTGCAGGATAATGCTCCATGTTACAAAGCTCAGATCATCTCAAACTGGTTTCTTGAACATGACAGTGAGTTCACTTGACTCCAGTGATCTCCACAGTCACCAGATCTCAATCCAATAGACCCTTTGGGATGTGGAGGAACAGAGATTCTCATCATAGATGAGCAGCTGACAAACCTGCAGCAACTGAGTGATGCTATCATGTTAATATGGACCAAAACTTGTGAGGAATGTTTCCAACATGTTGTTGAGAGTATGCCGCAAAGATTTAAGGCAGTTCTGAAGGCAAAATGTGGTCAAACCTTTTACTACCAAGGTGTACCTAATAAAGTGGCCGGTGAGTGTATATTTATACATGCGTTTGTAATAAGTGGGCGTGTTTTGCCGAACATATGGGGACATAAGTCTGATAACACACTCACATTGTGGGGACTCACGCTGACAATGTGGGGACTCACCATACTTATGGGGACAAAGTGCAGGTCCCCATAATGTAAACTGTTAGATTTCAGGCTGAAGACTTGGAGAACATTTAATGTTACTGTAAGGTTAGACTTTGGTTAGGGTTAGGATTAGGATTACATGGGTAGTGGATATGGTTAGGGTCAAGGGAAGTGTCTAGGAAATGAATGCAAGTCAATGTAAAGTCCCCACAATACACAAATACACAGCTGCGTGTGTGTGTGTGTGTGTGTGTGTGTGTGTGTGTGTGTGTGTAAGTGTAAAAGATGGTTTTTAATGAAATTTTCCAGATTATACAAAAACTTTTTTTTCTAAAATTTTCAACACGCTAAGGCATACCATAATAAGACTGTTATCATGACTGAACATGCTATAGAATGTTTTTTTTCATGGAATTTCTGATGTACCATACGGTGAAATTTTTCAAGAAATTTTGCCATACAAGAACCTTTTTTTAACATGCTAAGGCATCACTGGAGGGCATACCATCGTTAACAGTTTTCACTTGGCAACATTAACTTTTTCATGACATTTTTCAACATACTGAACTATGACTATTTCTTTCTTTTCTTGAGATTTTTGACATACTATAGTCTGATGTTAATGAAATTCTCACATATTTTAACTTTTTTATTTTTAACATGCTACGGCATTGTTTTCATGGCATTTTTCGAAATATTATTCAATGATTTTCTTCTCATAAAATCATCGACATACTATATACTATGACATTTTTAATTATATAACATGCTAAGGCATGACTATGTCATGCAGATTTCATGTCATAAGTCATAGGATTTATTTCATAAAATTTTTGACATACTATACTAACTTTTTAATGATGTTTTTCAACATGCCAAGCTATGACTACTTATGACATAAAAGACTGACAATTTCCACGTTATGCAATAAACTCTTTCATGAATTCTTTTTGACAAAATGTAGTATGACTGTTTATGGTTTCAGTAACATTAGTGAATCACAAACTGGCTGTAAGGACCATGAGCTCACTGTGCTTTTTTTTAATCATAAATCGGTTTGTGTGTTTGAAGGATGTGTTTACTTATCAAACAAATATATTACGCTATAAATATATTGTATATTGTCACTCAACCCAGGTAACCATGCAGCTGGATTTTGATCTTAGATGTTCAGCAGCTGTTCTCTACATGTCATGAGAAACAAAGGATACCTCAGATACACAGGCTGGTTTTCAGCTTTATGACAATACATCATTTTTTTTACACTACATGTATTTATTTCAGATTAATCCTTCAGTTGTCTCATGATGTTTGAATCTGGAAATATCGATTCACTGCATCTCAAAACTTCGGCAGATAAAACCCAAACTTGCTGTTTGGCCAGATGCTGCTGAGGTTAAGCAGTGATCCTTTAAATTTACGAATGCAGTAACTTCACACTTCTAGTACAAATAAGAGAAATATTTTTAACTCCATAGAGTGAAGGGGAAGCGAAGGACACCACATCCTTTGTGTAGGGACAGGAGAGGAAGCAAGATGCTGTAGCGAGCAGTAAGAAGAAAACATCTTTACATTTCGTAGGGACTGAAACCACTTTGTTCATGACTCCCCACACAGCTGCAGAGAGCAGAGTCCACATTTCATCAATGATTGTCCATTATGAAGAGTCAGTGATTACAGTGCGTTAGTTGACAGGAAGGGAATCTGAGGCAGCCAGGCTGTCTTCAGACAAATATTTCACAACAAAACTGGGAATGGTGACTTATCTGTAAACAAAATATAAATAGCATAATGCCAGATGACTGAATCAAAAAGCACCTTTGAAATGTTTTTCATTATCTTTGCATTGACGTGTTGCACTACGCTGCCATCGTCTAAACTGTCTTCAGCGTTTTGACAGCATTGATTAGCTTAACTTGCACTTTAGAGCTGCGCAACAGAAAGGTTTGGCTGTGCCTCCGGTGCTCAGATGTTCCCCTGGACCGACTTGCGGAGTATCCGGAGACGAGACATGACTTCATCCCAGTCCATGTAGGCGCCCTCCAGGTGTCGTGGCATATCTGGGTTGCTGACGTACGCCCTCCGCCCATGCAGCAGACGCCAGTTATCAAAGGTCACAAGGTCGCCTGAAACACAACAATACCAAAGCCTCAGTTATGAAGGTGTATTTCATTTAATCCATATTTCAGTGAGGAAAGAACTGAAAACATGCAGTTTTTTTTTAATGGTGTGAAATAACCAGATCAAGAACATTTCCAAGATCAATGATTGACACATGGCCTTCTTGAACAACACTGATTAGTTAGGACTCAAATTCAGCACAGAGAAACTCAGATTACAACACACCAGGGGGAGAGCGACATTACTCCTCTCTTTACTTGGCAAATAATGCTGCTGTAATAATGTTGCTAATCAAACTACCAACCAGTTGCCAGACATGCACACTGCAAAATAAATCTGTCTAAAAACAAGATAAAAACACAAAATCTGAGGAAAAGGAACTCAAAACTAGTGAAATGATCTGTCCATGCAGCAAGATAACTTCACTGAATATGATTTTAAAATACTAAGTTAACTGTTGAAATAAATCATCTAACACGTCTAAATCTTCAGTCTTTTTCATTTTGGTAAGAACCAGATAGTTTGCTGTGCAGATAAACACGGTGTGTAATAATTTCACACACTTTTGCTCCTCTTTCTCTTAGTGTTGAAAGGTTTAAAAAACACTTTCATGCTCTTTAAAATCCAGTAGTCTCTCCTGCTACAGATTACAGCAGTTTGCCAGTGTCAGCTTGCCTAGTTACAGTTGCTATGCTGTGATTGAACGGTGTTGCTATCCCTACCCTCTTCAGGCACAGTTAGAGTACTGGTACGAACAGACTTGAAGCGTCTCAAGGACGTGTCATCAGGATGGATGCCTTGAACCCTGCGTCTCCCTGCTCACAGCAGCATCCTGCTGCTTCACTTGCATGTCCTCACACTCAAACAGTATCACCACTCCATCTCTGTCAGAGTCTTTGCAGAGCAGTGATTATTTACAGAGGGTTGCATCCACACTTGAGGTAATTTGATTTGGTCTACAGTGACAGAGATCACACTGAATGAATCACTGTCACTGTGACCTTGATGATGATGAGCTGTTCTGTTCTGTTGACTACAAACCTGAGTACTGTGTACTTTAAGTACTGTGATCAGAGGGATTACAGATACACTTTCTTTGTGTTTGTTGAATCTGTGGGGTTTTTAGAAGCACACACAGACCTGGCATCATTCTATAGATGACCAAGTTCTCTGGACGGCCCATGATGTCTGTGTAGGCCTTCAGCGCTCTGTAGAAGGGCTGAACCTGATGCACGGGCAGGTCCAGCACTGAGTCTCTGGTGGCGTTGTTGTAGCTCACCCTCGTAATCTGACCGTCAGCATCAACGCTGCTCAGAGAGGAGGAAGAAGGACAAAGGTCAGTGTGAAACTACCATGAGTCAAGAGTCAACAAAATAAATCATTTAGCTCAAATATCAAGTAAACATGCAAATACACCATTTGGACAGCAAATCCTTTTTTAAGTCTGCCAAGGAGGTTATGTTTTCACCAGGGTTTGTTTTTTTTATTTGTTGGTTTGCGAAATAACTCAAAAAGTTATGGATGATTTTGATGAAACTTTCAGAATTGGTCAGAAGTGGCCTAACTTAAAAGTGATACATTTTTGGTGGTGATTAGATCCGATTCAAGGTCATCAAGGTCAAATGAAAGGTCACACCATAGTAATGTATGGGAGATTTTGCATATTTCTGAATGCTCCAGGGTTTAAAATTCTCAGCCAATCATCACCTAATTTGGTTTATAAACTAATATAGGAATCCAGAAGTCACTGATTCAGTTTGGTCAAGATCAGTAAAAGGTCACGGTCACCAAGGTCAAATATGCGTATTTAACCATAACTTCATGTCGGAAGTTATGGTACTTTGGTTGTTTTTCAAATTCAAATTCCAACGTAATGAAATATGAACTAGAGAAAAAAATAAATAAAACGTGAATACCATGTTAGAGGAGTATTGCTCTGTCAGAATGCTGCCTTGGAGGAGGTCTTTTCTAGTTTTAAATATGGATTAATCTGATACAATAATGTGGATCGGGTCTACAGAATTTCAGAAAAAAGTGAAAATGTCTGTGATGTGTGATGTGATGCTTGCTGTTTTTTCACATTAAATTTGAAGATTCACTTGAACCAGGTTTTAAAGATTCAGGGATTCATCAGTTAACAAAGCAAAAATAATCAACATATTCAAACAATCATCGCTCTTCTGTTGCACATCATTTTGGAGGTTTAGTAAGGAATATTTGGGCATAATTATTCTGAACAGTAGATGGCAGTGTCCCATTTCCAATCACGCACAAACTCCACTGCATCTTTTTTAAAATGCAAGTCATTTAGATTTTTGCAAGGTCTGGATCTTCACTCCAAAATCTGTGTGTGTGTGTGTGTGTGTGTGTGTGTGTGATCTGACATCCCAGCTCTTACTTAATGATGCACTGCTTAGACTGCAGCATGAAGTCACAGTAGTCGACCCCGCTGTCGGTGAAGTCCACTCTGAGCGAGGTGAGTGTCCTGAAGGCTTCTGGGTCTTCTCTGCGCAGCTGCTCGGCTGCGTGGAATCCGTCCACCACCTCGCTCTCCCCTCCATCTGCTGCCTGGCTGATGCAGTGCAGTAACTGCACCTATAAAACACATACAACAATACTTGCTCCACAGCTGCAGTGGAAAAGAAATTAAAAGCAGCACATATCGTATGTGAGTGATAGTGTATACAGTGCAGTTTGATCCTCTAAACCGGCCATATGAGTCACATTTTACTCACTCCAGGGGTGAAGTGCAGTGCAGGGTAGTCTGTATGCACACCGAGCGTCCCTGTGGTGTAGGCCACATTGTTTGCCATGTATTTGTCCTCGACCTGCCATGTGTGCCTGAGGACAAAGATAACATTCATCACTTAACGCCACGTTAATTATTTAACTTTAGAAGATAAGTAGAGACAATTAGGCTGAGTGGGGAAAAGGATGAGATGACATGAACGGGGATCCCCGCAGGGAAACTGGGCAGCGTCACAGGCTGCAGTCTCTGAAGTAGATGCTTCATTGAGATGCAGCAGGAGTCGAGCGCTAATGAGCTAAAGTTATCTTCCATGTTCTGTTTGCATGCCTCGTTTGGATGCCCGACTCGTGAAATGGTCTAGTTTCTCTGATGGCAGGCCTTCAGCTAGAGTGTGCAGCGTCTTTACTTCCAGCAGTATGAGCTCATCCGCTGGCAGTGGAAAAGCTTTACGCTCCAAACCCCTGTTCTGAATGAGTGCACCAGGTAATTCCTCTGGCTTAAAAAAAGCTGGAATGCTCTCAGGTTGTTTTCCCCATCTCTGTCCTCAAGTAATCAGCACCACAGTAAGTCAGAGTGATGAACTCTGGTGTGATGAAAGGGCTAAGCTTCTCCATGGAAACAAAATGAATAAAACTACAGATAACTGACCAGTGAACAGACTTTCCCCAAGATTAATGTTGGAAAGTGAGAATCTGAGAACTTTAGAACTTTCTTTCATCAAAATATTGTGCTGTTTTTGAACCCTGATTTCCTGGGATAATGTTATAAATAAAAGGAGTCTTGTATTTAATTTTTACTAATAACACTCTCTGGGCTCTTCTCCAAATAAAATATGATCCGTGGAAAAATTCAGCAGTTGAGGATTTAGTGGAAAGTCAGATTATTAAACAGTGGCTTGGCAGAGGATGACAGGATGAAAATGGATCAACGTCACAGAGTCTTACCCGTAGTATGTCATTCTGAGATAGCCAATCCTCTCACCAAGTCTGGCCACTTGGCCTTTCTCTGTCGGAGCGCCCTTCAGGTAGACGATGCCAACGCGGCGCAGGGCCATGAGCCAGGCCAGCGCGGCCTTATCATCGTGCAGAACTTCCTGGTAGTCGGCTGTGGGAATATGCAGTGTGGAGCCCCAATAATAACGCTCTGAAATGAAAAGAGGGGACATGGAGGATACGTTACTTTGAATCCATACAGTGGTTTCTTCTTCTGCTTTTATTTGTCTGACATTGAATAAGCCTGGTGTCTTCAATGTGGCAACAATCAACAGTTTGTCCTGAACAGCTGTGGTAACTTTATCAGATGTTACATCCACTTTATTCTTCTTGATGAGAGAGAACCTGCATGTTTTTTTTTGATGACGCACATCACTCCGTGCATTACAGATCGTAATAAATGTTTGCTGTGCAGCACGATGGACCTACAGTATGGAGCGTTTCCTTATACTTTCCATCCACACACATTTCCATCTTTAAGACACATTCTTTTTTTCCAAGACGGTGGAAAAGGAAGTTGAATAATGTGCAGTAAGTGCTGTCTGGTGTGCTCCGGGCAAAGGAAATCAATCCAAGTATGAGCGCGTGCGCGCACACACACACACACACACACACACACACACACACACAAATAAAACAAAGTACCAATGTGTAGTAGCAATATTTCAGGCTTAAAAATGAACTAAATATTGAAACAAACACATGTTCGAAAGGGCTAATTATGTGGTCTCCTGCGTCTTTCAGTTGAAAACGATGCAGCTTGTCACTGCATGGGATAAGTCTGAACGCTTCAAGATGGATAGCTCGCTGAGAAAATCAGCCCGTCTCCGTCACAGACAGACAGAAGTGGAAAAAATCCTCCCAGTGCTCTCCACCCAGCTGGCTCCACTCCTTTTTCCATGCAGCCTCTCTCCAGTGACTTCCACAGAAACAGCTGCTAAGTACATTTTCAGGAAGAGGAGGAAGGTTTAGGAGCTTGTGTACCTGTCTGATCTTTGTATCTCCTCCTCCTTGCATCGCTTTTCTGACCCCACCAACTTCAAAACAACTTTCCAAAAGGCTGCATCACAAACACGTTACAAAGCTAGAGCCAGCATGAAACATTCATAATTAATCATCCTCAAGTATCTAAAATGTTAGAAGATGTTGTGACTGTTAGCTCTGAGGTCCATAAAGATTTAAAGTTGTAACGGACCGACTGGTGATGAGGAATTTTAGCACCTTGTTTTTCTGTTTGTTTAAAAAAAAAAAAAAAAAAACAGGGCGGCTCAAAGCACGCCGAGACGCAACATCAGTCAGAAACACAGTGATCACCTCGACTGGCAGACCTGCCTCCAAGCAGTTGTCACAAACAATCAGCTTCGGGCCGCACAGTTCAAAGGGTCAGGAACCCCCCTCTGCTTGTTAAAACTCGTCGAGAGAGCAGAGGGAAACGAAACACAGAGGATCAGAAACTGGGGCAAAGGTCGAGTCCTGAATGTTACAATTGCTCTTGTGAAGCTGGATGGGGATGTATGGCTCCACACTTAAGGTGCACTGTGCACATGTATCAGCTGACATTCAGTTTGCTCAACAACAAAAGAAACACAAGTTTTATAAAGTGAATTCTAGTTGTTTCTTTTGTCTCAGCAGCAATGTGAAAATGCTTGTTTGTGCCAAAAATGCAATAAGTGTGTGTTGTGACGCCGTATTCTGATGGTCAGATTAACAGAGGTGTGGTCGACCCAGACGACTCGAGCGCTGGTGTATGAAAATGGGATCGGCGCTTTTGTTTGTCTGCCCAACCTGCATAAAATGGGAAAAATTCTTTTCTCTAAGTACTTTTGTAATGATGCCGTGAAATCCAGTGTGAACGTGCTATTGGAATGCTGAGTGCTGGCATGAGTGCAATGAACGTTCATGACTCAACAATTAGTCGTCTCAGAACCAGATTCCATGCCACAAACAGCAGCGGCAGACCATGTGTGACGACCAACATTCAGGATCGCCATATCCGTCTTCGCCATCTCAGAGACCGGACTGCTGAAACACCTGGACGTCACCAACCCTGTATCAGTGCTCAAACAGCGAGCAGGCGGCTCAGAGAGGCTGACCTATGCACACGCAGGCCATACTTTGGTCTACTGTTGACTCCAATACGTCGCAAATGGGGTAACGTCCATCGTTACTGGATACATCAACAATGCTCGATTGTTCTGTTTTCAGATGAGTCATGTTTCTGTTCCTTTTATAGGTAGTTTGGTGCCGCTTTTGTTGCTGAGTATATTTTCAGTGAACGGTGAACTAAACAGATTAGTTTTAAAGTATAAAAAAATGTAACAGACTCTGAATTTAGTTCAAATTTTCAAAAAACATGAACTTGAGTCGAACAAAAGCTCAAAACTTTGACTGATTATCTGCCGTCTAATCATGTAATCAGCTTGTCTTTGCTGCTGTGGTTCCCAGATCTCAGATAGAAAGATGGATTTGTTTCTGCTCACACTGAGCAGCAGATTAGAGATAAAATAATGGCGGGTTGTCACGCGAACAGATGTAGATGGAAATCTGGTCAAATTTAGATCCAATAAAACTGAAAAAAAGAAAATGTATTTTAAAGGTGCAGTGTAGAATTTGGCGGTATCTTGTGGTGTGTGCTGTACCACCTGATTTCTGTGAACTCACAGTGGTTTTCTGAGGGTGGACTGTGCCGGTGTGCGCTGACAGCCTGACAAGACAGTATATGTGTATAATCCCCTCTCCTGGTCCCCCTCGGTCGTGGTCTGCTACAGTGGCTTTTCCAGATGAGGAAACCTGGAGCTGTCAGGCAGCTCATGGCAGTTTGGCTCTTCCCCCTCGCTGTGCTCTGTCTCTGCGTCGCTCTCCTCTACAGCTGGGAGCGCCTTCAAAGCTCTCTTTCAATCACTGCAGTTGTCCAGAGAGCTTTTGTTTTGACTTGGTTAAGTTTTATCACAGAGCTTGGATCAGCTCACTCCAATGGGCGTCTGTGGTATGCACAGTGGAGGGCTCCCAGCCAGATGTGGAGAAACAACACTTTTTAGTGTGGAAAGAATTGGTTTTATGTATTTGATTCTAAATGTTATTTATACAAAAAGTAAACTTCCGTGTTTTAGCAAGTACTGAAATAAAATATAATGAGATTGACTTATTTATCTGCCATAGGATGCCCAAATATCCCGTTGTTAGATACTTATATGACGTTTCATTATCAATAAAGCTAGTCTAAGTGCATTTAAAGAAATAGGTCTAGCTTTAGTACATATTTGAGATACTGATGTTTCCATATCATTCTATTTTATGCTTCTACACTGCTACAATTCAGAGGGAACTATAGTACATATTATAGTACTTCATTTGACAGCTGCAGTTGCTTGTTGTTTTACAAATTATTATTTAAAACATTCCACGTTATGCTAGATGCATTTATTTACGAGAGGTATTCCAATACCATATTTTTTCCTTCCTTCCTTCTGAACAAGTACTGATCCAATACCAGCACAATAAAGAAAAAATATAAAATTATAACTATTATTTAACAGAGTTACAGACCATGTATGGATGTGATATGATTGCTGTCTTTGCTGTATGGTCTGGCGCTCCACTAGCACTAGACGATCGGTGGCAGCCATGATGCAACCAGGGAGACAAAGTGAAAGGTATTGTTTTAAAGCAGCAAAAAACAAATATCAATTTCCAGAATTTTTAATCGATCGGACCAATTTTAATTAATCTAATTTGATTAGAATAATAAATTAACCACCAAGAGTAGCATCAGATAAATAAATACCTTCGACCAACCATGTTAATTGGTGCATAAATGGACATTTCTGCTCTCTTGCACACTATTTGCACTGTTTTAGTACATTTAAGGACTGAGTATTTTAGTTTTAGTATGTTTTTTACTTGTTATGTCTGGATAGCTTCATATTCTCTCCTCTGTGTGCTCTGCTGCTTTTATTTCTGTATTTTCCGTGTGGTGCCGGTTACTTGAATTTCCCTTGGAATTAATAAAGTATCTATCAATCTATCTCTGAGTACATCTGAACATTTCCCCCACCACTGAATAAATCACAAGCAAGCAACACATCATAAACCCCTCTGTTAATACATGTGCATACCGATGATTTAAACCAGCTTGTTAACAGCTTAAAAGCTGCTTAATGATTAGTGTTCCGGGGAAGAAACAGCAGCCTTCACATTACCATACTGCCAACATGTTGTTCATTCATTAATGTTAATTTATTACACAACTTGCTAAACTAAATTAGGCTGCCAAACAACTAAATGATTCGCTGTATTTGTAGCTACACTGAGTAGTGTAACATGCAGCCAGTCACAAAGTTATTATATGATGTCTGGGAGATGTTTGTAATTGTTAGACAGTTAACAATCACCATGCATGTTTGTGTTTTCACAGTGTGCATAATGAATGCGAGTGTTCGTATCCTCAGAGTAGCAAGAAACTCACTCCTCCCTCCACCAACTTAACAAACACACCTTTATCTAGGAATACCTGGATGACAGAGCAGCCAACTTCTTACCATTCCCCAGTTCACAGCAGACAGACTGAGCAGTGTTTTCTCACTGGAGAGCTGCAGGCCCTGCACACACACACACACTAACACAACCCATCAGCAAGTTTAGCTTCCCCAAAATTATACTGAAGCCTTGCAGTAGTTTGTCAAACCGTGTCTGTTTTGCCAACTTATACTCAGTGCTTTCAGAATTATTCAAAGGAGGTCTGGCTTGCCAGGGAAACGAAAAATCCAATCAATGCAATTATTATTATAATTATACAATATTATGTTATCATTATAAAGCTTTCCATGCAGTCTGTAAAAGGTGTTGAAAGTTCAAAAGACATGACGAAGAAAAGGGATTTAATCTAAATATAGTTGATCTGTGAAGGAATTACAGAAATACAGTGTGAAAAATAAACTGTGGCTGAAAACTTGTAAAATATGTTGAAAGGAGGCTTAATTTCTCTTGAAAGAGCTCCATCTCCTATATGGAAGCTCTGGCTGACTACCATTATTTTTGACAAATTGTTCTTTCGACAGTCATCATAGCTACTTACCACAATGCTCAACCTAATTTTGACAAGAACACTCATCATTTACAGTTTAGATTCCTCAATATTCTTTGCAGGTTGATAACAACACATGTTCACGTGTGTGAGCACGTTGGGAGACATGGCTCTGCTGAAGCTGTGACTGGTGTGTGTGTGTGTGTGTGTGTGTGTGTGTGTGTGTGTGTGTGAATGGACAGCCAGGTTTGGAAAACACTTTTTCCATGGATGGACTTCCACAAGCTGTGTTTCCAAAAGCCTTTTCTGTCAACTGACGAGTGATGACATAGAAGGCTAAATTCAGACCAGATGGCCAAAAGGTAAAGTGTCAAATCAGCTGCTACTTGGCCGAGTCAATCACTCAGACATTATCGCTATAGTACCTACATCTGTACAGGTAGTATGTGCAGGGTGACATGCTTCATTTAACGTACAATTCATAACTTAGCATGTAAAAAAAAGTAGAAAGAAAGATTTGAGTTTAAAAGTAAACTGTAGACTAGAATTACCACCTCATGATTACCACCTCATGATTGCATGCCTCAGCTAACTACTGAAGTTGCAAATCCATGTCTGTCCAAAACTTTGTCCTGTTATATTCATATTTGGATATGAATTCAGTGGACTTTCATGCCAAATTTGTGTCCTTTCGTACTGTAGGTGTTCTTGAGATAGCACGTCGCTGGACGACGCAGATGGACGTACAGTGCGTGCGACAGACAGACCTGAAAACTGGCCACTGCTGTCACCAGCACAGAGGCATAAACATGCCTTCAAGCAACAGAAAGCCATGCTAAAATTGCTGGGTGCATATTGAAAGCAACCTGATATCACAACATTACAGTGTAATGGACCCACCTATCCACCAGAGGCTGGTGTGCAGTGTTTGTCATGTCATGGTCTGGCTTAAAGTGAGTATGTAAACTAAGTAAAGCACTACGCAAAACAGTACAGAAAACAACACACAGTAAAAACGCATGGAAAACAACAGGCAAAGACAAAAAAAAAACATGGAAAACATGAGAGACGTCACAACACACTTTCAAGTACACCAACCTCCTGGGTTGAAGCGATATGCTTTACAGTGAGTTTGAGCTGATTACATTACGCAGTGTACTCAGCCCAAACTCAAATAGTGGCTCCTCGGACAGGCTGTCCTAAACTGAATATATTCCAAAGCATATGCAGACACCGAAGCTGCTCTGTTTGACATGAGGTGTCTGCATCAGCACTTCTTACAGTCATTAATATTCATCTGGATGGGGACACTCACAAAGAGAAAAGCAGAGATACTCATGTGTGTCCATTAGTTTCTTTCGAACACAAATTCTGTCCAGCACACTGCTTTCAAAGTTTCCTAAGCTTTTATATACTTGCATTATATATTTCGAAACTGTTGGATTAAACTACACTCTAAGGAGAGAGTGACGAATTACAGTGTACGTGGTCAAGAACGAACTTTCTACTAGGAGCAAGACTGAATAAGAACAATAAAATAAACTTATTAAGAGCAACATCAGTAACATGAAGCTCAAATAGAGCATGTGTTCGGATACTAAAATATAAAATTAGTAATCGAGCACAAGTGCAAAAACGATCCACAAATGATTGTAGTAAATCCAAACTCATGAGCTCCTTTGTTTCTGAACTCCACATGATCAAACTACCACTCAACCGTTGTTGTTCGCCGTATGAAACTACATCACACTTAGACCGGCAGAGCAGAAAGTAATGGAAGAAGGCCAGACAGTGGTACTTACTTCCATTAGCACAACCTGAAGCTGTTACTCTGAGTGGTCACAGCAAATGACTCAACATGTCACAGAAATGACATACCTCAAGTCTTGTTGAGGACGAGCAATTCAAACACTGAATAAGAGACGTGTTGTAAAGACAGGTGGACTCACTCACTCACACAAACTACCAATGTGAGCTGGTGGATAAGTGTGTGAGCAAAGGCTATGATCTATCCATTTGGGCAAATTTGTACTTTTTCTAAATATCCATTTAACCTGCTTCCCATTACTCTTTTAAATACGAGAGACATAAAATTAGTCAGGATTCCTGCTCCGACTAAGTAAACATGACAAGCGCAAAATGGGAGGCCAGAGACGATGACACGGTTCAGATATTGAAAGCATTTGGCAGGCATCTGAGTGAATCACTGACAGCTTTACCGGTGAAAAGAAGAGTCATTGCAGATAAGGCTGAGACTGACAAGTTTTTGGAGAGCAATATGGCACCATCGTCACTCTCCTCACAGTGATGTGGCAGGTTCAAAGGTGCCTTCCAGCAAGACTACAGCATGCAAGAATTCAAGGGTCCTGAAAACGACTGTGAGTGAAATGCCTGCGTTGTTGATTACAG
The DNA here is from genome assembly GCA_029721515.1 of Synanceia verrucosa. Classification (NCBI taxonomy): domain Eukaryota; kingdom Metazoa; phylum Chordata; class Actinopteri; order Perciformes; family Synanceiidae; genus Synanceia; species Synanceia verrucosa. Next base: position 25,910,025 of record CM056549.1, read on the forward strand.
AAATGACGGCGTTTGATAAAAACAAAGAAATTTGGCAAGATCACATAGTAGTTGGCTATAATGAAATATCTGACGAAAGATGCCATGTGTGTAGATGTTTGTCCAAGGAAACATAAATCAATTAGCCAAAGAGTCTTCAGCAGACCTGGGCGCTGTACTCCTCCAGGCCACATCCAGCCCTTTGGCTGTCCATGACCAGCCCACAAAAACAGTTGATACAGAATATAGAGTTTAACAAGACATGGGCTTCTAAATATTTAATTTCTTGAGTCAAAGGTTGTGGATAAAGGTCGCTGTGTTTCAGGATAACAATCTGAATAGCCATTAGCAGACTGAACACACAGAGAAATAGAAGAAGAGGACTGACAAAGTGGAAAGGGTTTTTTTTTTTTTACTGTTTTTTTGTATGAAATTTTTATGCTTTTCAAAATACTACAAAACCATGGTTGTTGATTAAGTAGTGACATTTAAATATGTTCCACACCTTCATAGCCTAGTTATAGGACATACTATTGAAACCACACAATTTACTGCTTCTTATGAAGAAACTAAGTTAATATTGACCAGAATTGAGTTCAGTTTTTTGGTCTGGCCCTCAACAGTTTCAGTTTCGCTTGTGGCCCCTTGACGAAATTCATTGCCCACCTCTGGACTACAGCCACGAAAAGTCAGGACCTCAACAATTTTCACTGAGGGATCATTTTAAACTAGGCCTGTCAAGCAATACCTTATGTTTAATTGCAGAATATCAACAGTTAATCGCAACATTTTTAGTGTAGGTTTAAAATGTTATAATTTTCGATTTCGTACCAGCTTGTAAGCTTCTATTAACGATGATTGTATGTACAACGATTGCAAGTCTTCCATGATGTTGACTGGTGTGCCATAATTTTTTTTTGTAAAATAAAATAATCAAATTCAGAAGCATATTGCTGTCGTTCTTCTCCTATGACTGCAGCAGGAAGCAGATGCTGCAAGTAAAAGAGCATCAACTCGTCAAAATAGCAGCGTGTTATTATTAAAGTGCTTAAAAAAATAGCATGGTACTTTGACTTTAATTTAACCATAATTAACAGTGGCAGCCCTACTTTAAACACACACTGTCATTTTCTGCTGCTAGGGGTCTCTCAATCAAAGCAATAACAAATCTTAGCTTCTGCTTGTTAGGATCTTCCAGGAGGTGTAACAGCAGGCAAATTACCCATAGGTCTCCTCCTCTCTGTATTAAGTCGTTTCAAGCTAAAATCACTGTTTCTCAGCACATTATTGCAGATAAAGCCATAACTTAAGTTCCAGACTTCTGATGAATAAAATACCAACACAAAAAGTTAATTCATGACAGTTTCTATGAGGCAATATGAGGCAACTGACAGAGTCAGTTTTAACACAGAAATGTTAAATATTAAACCTTTAAATTATTACAATGCATCCCAAGGGATGAATGAATGGTTAAATGAAATGTCACTGCAGTCTATCCAGTAGTAGTTCAACATTTCTTACTGACAGACATCATCAGTCCTCCAAACAAACACTAACTGGAGAGGCCTCTTGTCGTTTGTCTTTTGCAAAATATGTCAATCAAGATTCTCCCATGAAGGCAGGCCCAACAACGAGGCAGCCCTGGCAAAAATATGACAATATAACAATAGAAACATGCCACATTGTAATTAAAGTGGCAAAAGTACTAAAATATAGTGTCAGAATAATAACAACTATATATTGAGATATTAGTAAGGCTTGGACAACCGACAGTTTGTTAAATTCCTAGTTATACACGCCTACAGCAGACTCAGGGATCTGCTCGTTCTCAAGGAAGGAAATACTGACGGTATAACGGTGAGCTTGTGTTTGGGAAGAACATGCAGATCTTTTCTTGACCCTCGCTCTAAATCAGTTCTCCATATGGCAGAGTCAGACAGCTCAAATGCAAACACAATGCTCCTCAGTTCAGTTTTGTCAGTGTGGATGTACAAGGGCAATAAGCTGGAGATACTGATGAGTCACCAAATACAACATTTTAAAGTAAAGGACAAACAAGCGACTGAACAGTTATGAGTGGAAAGCCATTTAAATGTTAATGCTGCTAATTCAAAATGTTACTATTTAAAAATGATGGAAAACATGGTCTCTGATTTTGGTATTTGGGACTGTATAATAGTTTTCATTATAAGGTAATATTTGTCCTTGAATAGCACCAGTTTCACATCTCACTCCAATAATAGCTGCTGGTGAACTACATACTGCGGTTGGAGTTCTCCATAGAAACGGTAAAAGCAGAAGAAAAAAAACATTACTTCAGACATGAAAGCATGAGGTACAGTACAAGCCTCAATAATATCCCCAGAGCACCAATTTTCATATTGACCTCACAGTGTCCCATACGCGCTTAACTTTCACTATTGAGAACACTTTAACAGGCAGAGTTGGGCCTGTAAAGTCGAGGTGCACGGCATGAAAAAGGAAACAGAAATTCAAACTGTGGACTACGCTTCAGCGAGAGAATGTCACGGGAAAGTTAGGACTTAAACAGAGGCCAAAATCCTTGGAGGTGAGCACTGTTCACCATCCATCTTTTGGAAGTGCAGACCTTTCCGGTATTTTTCCGTGCAAGGAATTTCAAGCTGGCACTCAGGAGGAAATAATTAAACCCAGAGAGAGTGGGTGAGCGAACGTCATCTTGTCTTGTGTTTTGGTTTTTGAGCTTTCATCCAGGCGCTCTTCTGGCTGCGAGCTGAGGGAAAAAAAAAATCTATCTCTACATAATGACCGTCTGTCTTGTATATTGTTATGGGGGGATCTGTTTACACTTCAGCATGAATCGAAGAGTTCTGCACATAACCTTAATCAGCCTGGAACAGAGCAGGAGCCGCTCAGTCCTGTGGGTCCTTCAGGACCACGTGTGTGTACACAAACCCGACTGCAGTCCATCCCCCGCTCCGCCGCTGAAATGCTGCTACCTTGTTCCACAGCTGAGCTTTCTCCTCTGCCGTCTGGCAGGCTGTAAAGCATATGGGGTCATTATAAATGTACTGTAAAACAAGTTCTCTTTCCAGTTTTTAGAGAAAGCCTCCTTTCCTTAACCCTATAATGTTGAGAAAAAATGTGTGGAAAAGAAGAGTTCAAATCAGAGCCATCTTGTTTTTTCTATTAAAGTTTAGCAGAGAAAGTCTATTCAACCGCTACACACTCACATACACACATCAGAGAGCTGCTGCTTAATTACTTAACGGGTGTTAACGAGCAAATTATTCACAACCACTGAATGCTGTTGCCACACACCAATTATTACGTTTCCATGTGAAAATATATTCAATTTTAAAAGACGACTGTGGTGCCGTTCAGTGCGTCTCAGGCTTACTGTTGTCAGCTGAATCTGTTTGCAGTATTTGTTCAAAAAACACAACATTAATCAAGAAGTTGTGAAGCATATAATGCCAAAAACCTCTTAAGTGTTCTAAAATCAGTTGAAAAATTCCATGACATAGTCCTCCAAAGAATTAAACATCAGAGCATGAAGTTAAATAGTGAAACTACCATTTATAGCTGGAGTATTGTCAAAGTAGAAACATTCATTTTTATACTGACTCTAATTGTCACGCAGGAAAATACATAAAAACAGTGGCTACAGTGATATTTCACAATAAAATACAGTGAATGTGTTACTGTATTGATGTTTTTGATCAGGTCACTGATAATATAATTGGACTGCAATTATAAGTTAACTGCAAGTAAGTGGATTTGGATAGACATATAGCAATGTAACTGGGGATTTTGGTGTTAATGACAAAGGTGTGCTTGTGTTAAATAAGAAGTCCATAATGACATGTGGTCATAGAATGGAAAGTGTTATCTGGCTTGTTTTTCTGGCTATTTCTGTAAAAGCAGGTGACACTGCTTCCAAACAGACTGATTACTGTCCTCAGATACCAGTTTGAAAATTAAGTAATTCATGACAGTGTTTGTTCATCCTGTTAATTCTAAGACAGCTGCATCATAATTTATGGTCTCTCTTAAAAAAAACATCTATTTGATCAACAACAGAGTGATCAATTATAAAGTAATCATTAGTTTCAAACCAGTGCCATTTAATCAGCACACCTTATTCTGTGATCAGTCTGAATGTGCATTTATGACTTATACACACACATTTAACACAGTTGGGATGAGATCAGCACATTGTAGTTTTCAAGTACATCACAAATTGAACTTCCACTCAGAGTGGCCACGAGCTGAACTGAACTGTTTTGCATTATACAGAGAGTGTTTTGGTATTTTGGCAACCCTCCTTGATATGACTGAAGTGGACAATATCGTAGAAACACTTGTCAGTATAAAACAACAAAACATTATCTCAGACTACACCCTCCAAAATGTTGAGTCAACAACTTACTAAACATTTCAGTGACAACTGATCATCATAAACTTCATGAAGACAGGACTTATTGCAGGACTGTTGCATTACACTACATTTGTTTTTGCTAGGCGTACTGTAGGACAAATACCAGTGGGGCGCTGACGAAGCTGTACCTGCATAGAAGATTTGGTCCCAAAAATCAACTCATTACATGAATTCCTAAAGGCAGACTTTAAATGAACTAATATATACAGTATATAAAAGCTACACTCACCATTGAGGAAAAACTCTTCTTGCATTGCTTGTCTGGCAGCAGCAGAGAAGCAGCGTTTCTTCAGCCACTCGGCATCAAACACGCTGGTGTGCTGATCAGGCCACACAATGGATACCTGTGGAGTGACAAAAAACATTTATAGATTCCAAATGATTCAGCTTCTTGATATTATTTGGTTTTCATAAACCATTAACTGAAAGTGCTATCTCACTTACAAGTAAACACTAGGTGACAACATTTTTTATTGACAGGTTTTGGGAAGAATAATCACTGGGTATTGTGGGTATATGTTTAGCTCTGAATATGGTCTTTTTGTTCATGAAACAGGGAACGAAATGCACCAAAACTCATTTATTTTATTTTCAAATGATGATCTCCTCTGTTTACAAGCTGTTTTTATTAATACTTGCAATGGATTTTAGTTTCTAGTTGTGCTAGCCATGCACAAATCCATGTTTACTACAATAGATTATCCACTAAATCTTGGTACAGGAAGCAATACAGGAAACGTAATTGCATTTCATTTGTATCAACAAAATGCAAATGGCACACAGTAGCTTGGCAGCATTGTCACTTCAAAGCGGCCTATTTATAGTCGTGTCCCACTTCAGGGGCCTGAATGCTCTGAGAGATGCAAAGGTGGCTCTCTGGAGGACTTAAAAAGGTCATGCTGAACGTGTGGTTGTGCCCAAATTAGACTAACCTCGCAGTTTATCAAAAGGCAGCCCTAAAACAGTCAGCGAAAGTTTAAATGCCATTCAGAAACTGGAACAAACTTCATGATACCCACATATAGCATGAGTTGTGTTGTTTAACTTAAAAAAGTACTGAATGCAGGCAGCACGGTGGTGTAGTGGTTAGCACTGTCACCTCACAGCAAGAAGGTACCAGGTTCGAATCCCGGCCCGGGGCCTTTCTGTGTGGAGTTTGCATGTTCTCCCCGTGTCTGCATGGCTTCTCTCTGGGTACTCCGGCTTCCTCCCACCATCCAAAAACATGCATGGGGATTAGGTTAATTGGCTAATTTAAATTGACCGTAGGTGTGAATGTGAGTTTGAGTGGTTGGTCTCTGTGTCCTGTGATGAACTGGAGACTTGTCCAGGATATAGCCTGCCTTTCACCCTAAGACAGATGGGATAGGCTCCAGCCCCCCTGCAACCCTATATGAGGATACCCAGGGAAAACTTTTCTTGGAGCCAAGTTGACATGAAATTTTGTATCACGATGTCCAATTTATTATAGTGTAAAACAAGGCAATATGCCATTTTGAAAATAATACTTTAAAGGTGCCATGGCATGAAATTTTGAGTTTCCCTAACTTTCTTAAGTCCCCCCTACATGGCTTGAAATGGTGAAATGTGTAAACCAAGCAATGCCCTATACTTTTCCACATTTGAAAAAAAAAAAACAGCCCAAATGTGTCGCTATTGGATATTCCCTTTTTGACGTCAAGGAGGGAAAGGTTTCCACCCCCTTTGTCTGGATTTCCCACATCCTCCTCTAACGTTACTGAGCGGCCACCATTGTTTTTCCTCGCTAACTTTCGCACACAAACCTGACAAAGTTAGGATCAGAGCAGGGCAGCTGCTCTGTTGGCTGCTTCAATGAGCAAAGGAGGCTATGTTTACTCTGTTTTTACCCTGTGGTATTAGCACTGCAGCTACTGGAGGTCCGGAGCTCAGTTAGCACTGCAGCTGTTGCTGCTAGCTTAGCTCCGAGCTAACTGAGCTCGGAGCTATTGTTGCACTACTAACCGAGCTCCGAGTTGTGTTCTGGACAGTTGGTACCGATCCATGCTTCAACTTCAGCTGTGTAGCCGAGCCTAATTTGTATGGGCCCATGTTTACAAAGCAGTCCTCCATGAAATGATTGACGCACATATGCAGAACTTTGGGAAGTTCTGGTGGTCCTTGAATAATAAATATCAGCAGACATTCAACATAAGCTCTGTGAGCACAAGGCTCATTTGAAGCTAGCTAATGTTATACACTTATTTGTAATTTGGGTCACTCTGACTTCTGTTAACGGTAGCCTCTTTTAACAGTGCCAGTACACATCTAGAAGTAAACATAAGTGCACAGTAAGGGGAGAGACAGCCACTTCCTCTGTCCAGCGAGGGGGCGTGGTCAGACACAGCTCAGGAAAATTTAAAGGTACAGACACAGAAACAGCCTGTTCTCAGCAGAGCTCAATACAGTGATTTTTAACTGGCTAGAATTCAGGACCAGGGCTGAGTTTGGGGTAATACACTTTGCATATAATATTGTTGGACGTCTGAGACCTATATAAAATTACTGTAAAAGTGTATAACATGGGACCTTTAAATAAGTACTCCACTGACAAAACAGCTGCAGAACTACTTGCTCACAATCAGGTAACGGTCAGTTGCCCACCTTGTTGTCACTGTTGACCTCCACACTGTTGATTCCTGTGTGGATATCAAGATTGCACATCAACAGCTTCCGGGCCTGAGCTGACTCCAGGGTGCACATTGGACACTGGCAGTTGTCTCTCAGCCAGGTGAACGGATACAGACTGCTGCCTCCATCCTCCCACTCCACCTCCACCATCCTCTTCTCATCCAGAGCCCGGATGTGTCTCACAGTGTAGGCTGTCAGAGGTATGGAGGCAGACCCAAGTGTCTGCTGCCCACGAAGCTGCATTGAAGCCAGAGAAGAGGGTAGTGGACCTGTAGCCCGCCCTGGTCTATAACAAACCCTCAGAGCCTGGCAAGCCATGGCAGGGCTGCTCCTCCGCAGGGCGGTCAGGGCAAGACGTGAAGACGTACTCATCCACATTTCTGAATGGTTCCCTCCAGACGACAGATCAAAATGGGCCACCAACTCTCTGTAGTTAATGAGAAATAACAATAAGCCTCCTGCTATTCATAAATTCTCATGTCACAATTGTCAGCCAACAAATGTCTGAATGTAAACTTTCAAAACTTTTTCATGGTGCTTTTCCAGCCAGTATTTTCCAAGCCTGGTCTCTGTGTGTTTGTAAGGTCTGTCATATTACACCTGTGAACATTAGTGGCCTCCAACGTATTAATCATCATGACTCAACCTCTTATGAATATGTGGTTGTGTTGCTCTTGGGACAGGGCTTTTCTTACGGTTTACCACTTTAATCTGACAACACGGTTCCTTGGGCTGTGGCATCACTGCTAGCTGGATTTGAGTTTGATTAGCATTAAAAACAAACACAAGAGGAGCGTTAGCATACACTGATGGCGACAACAGCGTGATAAATGCATGTACTCCTACTTTTTAGTGGTTTTAATGTGCCGCAAGGCGTCTAGTCTGCCTGGAAATCCACATGAAGAAATAAAAGAAGCTAAAAACAAGCTGCTTGTTGGCTAGCTAGTAAACGTAAACGTCTCCGTTCCTATTTAAAATTACAACTCTAACAACGAGGCTGGGTTAAAGTGTAATAAAAACAACGAGTTTGCCAATTACAGACGTGAACGGTACCTGTCCTACTCTGATAACGGTTCCTGTTTTTCCCACGAGCGACGCGTCCGTCAACAACACAAATGCCGACTGTGGAGAGAGGAAAGTGGGTGAAAGGTCGACTGCCGGCAGCTTGCACTGACGTACGTGGACTTCGGCTCTCTCAGCCAACATGGATGTTTTTATAAACACTGATGATAAATCACAATAAGAAGTTACAAATCTTGGAAGAGAACAATCCTTTGTTAAGAGGCTGTTGAGCTATTGAGAAGGCTGCTCATGCAAGTGTTTCTGGGGGGAGTTTTTGGTTTAATGGGATCTGGGGGCCCTCTATTAACAACACCAGTTTCTACAGTGTATACTACAGACTGAAGCTCTGCGAGAGGCTGCAGGCATGGTGGTAGTTTGAGATTCAATGCTAATGCTAACATTTCTGAAATAGCTCAAGGAACATCAATGGTCACTACTAGGCCGCTAACCTGGCTAAAACTGCAACATAAATGTTCTAGAAAATTATTAAGTGTGTGAGACCATGCCATTTGACTCCAGTTTCAGTTGTTTTTATTGTGTTAGCTATCTCACCATCATTAGCTTGCAGACACATTTGCAGATCCCAGTGTTTGTGTTTAGCACTAGATTTGCTTACAGTTCACGTGACATAATATTGTGTAATATACCATCGTTTTATTAAGTTTAGCTGTTTATTGGTTCAATTCTGTTTTAATGCTAAGTTAGTTATGTTCCAACGTACTAAACTCACCATGCAGGAGCAAGCTCAACACCACTTCCTGTATTCACACACTGACATTAACGCTGATGTGTGTCTTCTTGGGAATGAGGAAGAATAGACCTTTATTGAGAATCTGGTAATACTGGGGAGTTGACCTGTAAGATGGTACAGATGAACACCAAGCCGTAAATCAAAGTATTAAAATGGATGGTAAGCAGGCGTTGGCTGTGTGTGAATGTGTTTGGGGGTTTTGTAGATATTTGTTCATGTACGTGTACTATGGTTTCATTTGTTTTTGTAAATAAAACACCCTTTTGATAGTGGGACCAATTTTCTTAAGTCTGCTTAGTGAGCTACTGTTGATTGAAGCGTCTGGTGAGTGGTGCGGTTGCAGATTGCAACCAACTGAAAACTCCAGTATTTGATTTCTCTGTTGTAGGCCACTGTAGAACATGCATACATGACTGTGCCACCAAGTTTCAACAGTAGCACAGAAAGGACAAACCAAATACTGGCCAAGATAAGGCCATTCACATTATTTCACCAACCACCATAGTTCTCCAACAAGCTTGACACAAGCTTCAGTTGATGCCAAATCCCACACACTGGACCTTTAAAGCTAGCGTTGGTAATCTTGAAAAACTAGCAAGAATGCGCTAGCTTTAACCCAGTCCAACTGTCAACTATTTTTTCAATGAATGTAGCATGTGGCACCAGCTCCAAAAGTCACTAAATGTCTGGAAAAAATCAGGTTGACGACAAAAATATCATGATGGACATAAAGCATGAGAATGACTAATGATTGAATAAACAAGAGATTTAAGGAAATCACCTTGGGCTCTGGGAATTTGTTCAGCACAGGTCATTCTTTTCTAACATTACTCAATTAAAATTCATCAAAAATGTATCTACACAATCAACCAAGAAAGTAAGTAAGTTTGTGTTAAGCCATATCTGTTTTCCTTCACAGGTTCCAGAAGGATGACCCTTACCCAATAGATGTGCAGTAGATCTGTCCAAGTGACACCTGATAACATCTGAGAAAAGATTTTAAAAGCTTCCTTCTGCAATTATTAACCAGGGATCATACAGGGTCACCCAGGTTACAGTACAACAGACACGAGACCGAAGGGTAAAGATTATATAACTCCCATGCACTTCAAACCTGGTAACACATTAAGACAGAAGCTGGTCCACCCAAAGGACAAAATACCACAACACAAACAAAGTAATGTAGTTTATGCTGTCCAGTGCAGTGAAGAATGCAGTGACTTGTACACGGGGGAAACCAAACAACTGCCCCACAAGTGTGTGACTCAACACAGGAGAACCAACTCCTCAGGACAAGACTCAGCAGTCCACCTGCACCTGAAAGACACAGATCACTCCTTTGAGGACAGTAATGTCCATGTTTTAGCCAGGGAGGACAAATGGTTTGAGAGTGGAGTGAAATTAGCAACTCTCTGAAGAGAGGAGGAGGACTGCGGCACCATCTATCAGCCAATTACAGCTCAGTTTTGACCTCCGGCCCCAGAAACTACAGCATCAATTCACACCTGAGCAGCTCACCTTAACGGCTCTCGTCAGGGTGGGCAGAATGGTAACGTCTCCTAACGAGACCTATTGTATTCCTGCTCCTACAGAAGCAGAACTATCTGGATTCTCTACCAGTCACTTAAAACTGAGGAAGCCTCTTGGATGAAAGGTGGAGCGTCTTCAACAAACCTTGAAGTCCAGTTGACTCTTTTTTGCTCTTTTTGATGTGCCTCGATATGGATGACTGAGAACCTACACAGACATTATATAACCCAATCATCTTTTCAGTGTACACACCTTCATTTACAACAATAACAGTAACACTGATTGTTATATGGACAACCTTGCGGTATTGGTAGTCAGCATTTATGTAGAGAGAGAGAGAGATATATTAAATATCCCATATTGTGTTCCTTTTCAGGTACATACTTGTAATTTGTCTTTTTACCAGAACATGCTTACATGCTGTAGTACTGAAAAACATATTCCAATATTGTGTGTCTGAATATGACTGTATTTAACCTCTGAAATGCTCCATTTTAGTGTATTTCTACTGAATTATAAGCAACAGTTTGGGTCCATGTTTACTTCCTGTCAGCTAATGTGATTCAGACACATGGGAACAGGGCATAAACTGCAAGACATTTAGAGTGTTTACATTTAAAACTGTGACTTGTTATACAGATGTGATTGTTTCAATGCATAGTTTCTGAATGTGGGCTGTGTCTATGTCTCCATGGATGGAGCATTTCAATACGTTCACAGTATTTAATATATCATTCTTAAACCTAATTAATCATAAAAGACAAAAATCTAACTTTTAGGAATGTTGTGTTTTTGTCGCAGAACATAATGTGCTAGAGTCATGATCAGTGCTCAGTATCTGTGTCAGTATTTTGTCAAATTTCTATCTGCTGACTGCAAGCCTGTAAATTATACTTTAACTTCCTTCATAAATTCACTTTAATGATTTCTCTCAACCAAACTTTAACCTTTGCAAAGGGAGGGTGTTAATATTATGGAACACTGGAATTGATACCACAAAGAAGGATGATGGCTTAAGCAGAAGTTTCATGATGGCGTGACTGTTTCAGATCTATATTACATAAATGTTTTTTTTTCCTCTGGATAATGTCAAAGATATATTTCTAAATAAAAAAACAGTGGATTTTTTGTCTCTATTGGAAGCATACAGATTGGGCTAAAGGTTTCAATTGCATTATGGGTGCACCATCATTGGTGTAATCAGTGGGCTCAAAGTATCAATTGACTGCGTGTAACACCGTCATGTACTTTGCCATGTTACACAGTATGGAGTTGTAGACATTCATGACCTCCTCATACCCTAGACTTATGGCTTGAAATTGTTTACTCCGTATTCACAACCTTAAAAGGCTGAAGTATCATGCAAATATATGTTTTTTCAGCAGACTGGTGATGAAAACAAGGGGGAAAAAGTTGTTTGTGAAGCCCACTGCACCACTCAAAACACCATCAACACGACTTCCTTACATCTCTGCTTCTCATAAATACCAATAACCCACTTCTTCCTTCAAAGCGCCCATAGGAAGGCTGTGTGCATAATGTGCAGCAGCCCTTAAACCCTTGTAAAGTAAACATGGAGGAGAACTTTGTAATTATGGAGCACGTGGCAAAACAGCAGACAGTCCCTGGGGTTATAGAGCAACTGCCACATTGGATGGGTCCAAAAATCGGACCTCCATAGGGATTCTTTGCACTGTATGGAATGATTTCATCTAAATTTGATGTCATCAGCTACTAGGAGAGACCAATAACCAACTCAAATCACTTTCAAAGGAAATATTATCCAAGATGAGATGAATGTATGCACAAAGGATATACAGAGATCATTCGCAGGCTGGGCACTATCAGACTCTACAACTCTGCTCTTTGCATCTCAAGAACACTTGGAAGTAAGTATTGTTCGTATTGGTTGTGTTAATATTTAACTTGAATTTGGATTTTAATCGGTGTTTTCTTTATATTCTTGCATTTTAATGTGTCTGGCTGCTACCATGTTTCAACCCACCCATCTATTGAATATCTTAAAATATTTTTAATTACTGCCACAAGAACACACGCTCTCGCAGCCACACTTTAAACACAAACTCTTTATTCAAGAAGACACGACACAATCTGTTAAGAACATTGTCACACAGATTAGCCTTTGGCATAGAAGCCCATGAATGCTGCCTGCAGTCTTATCTGTCAACGTGTGTCTCTGACCATATTATCTTAAAAAAGGTAAACAAGAATAGATATATGCAGCTCTATTTCAAAACTTTATATAAACAATGAATACATAATGGAGGTGTTTCGTAATAAAGATAGACACTCACAGTATTTACTTACTTCTAATAATACACTGTACATTTTCCAAGAGTACATTTCCTGTGCCAGAACAGCACTGTAAAGGCCTTACTTTTTTAAACCATGCCACAACCTTTAGCACCAGAACAGTACAGAATTGTGCAAAGTCTGCTATGGCCTATAAAGCAAAAAAAAGAAACATTCATTCATAAGAGAAGCAAAACGGCTGCTCGTGTTAAGTTAATTCCTGCTTAAATGCTATGTGACGACTCATTCAAAGCTCATTTATTCAACTCAAAATCCAAACTAAGCCCATGGCATTCACGAGCAATATGGACCAATATTGGACATAAGTGTCCAATGTCCAAAATGTTATTTAACTTTCACATCGACCCTCCAAAAACTCACTCCATTTTATTTCTTTTGCCACAGAGGACTGAATGAGCATTTGAAAACCCTTCATCTGACTACAGTACTAGTGTTTTGACAACTGATAGTTCCTGTTCTCACTGTTTTGATCAGCTGACTCATTTTCAAAGCTGCTGTTTTACAGTTTACAGGTAAATTCAATGCATTTACCAATAAAGACCATTTATCAGAAAGAGAGGAGAAAGCCATATTGATTGGCAGACTAATAATGTTTTACATTATTTATTTTTTTTAATATTACTCTGGTTTGTACTCAGAGATTTCAACTACTACTGTGTGTTTTTACGGCGTATAATGACTATTGCAATGGTCTCTATAGGGGTGGGCAATAACACAGTCACAGACTACTTTATGGCAATATTGGATTTTTATATGACCTCTTTTGCATCGATGATGAAGTACTTTAATTTGCTTGGAATTTAGTTTGCTGGGTCAGCCAAAATCAGACATTCCTCTCTGCTTATCTTTTAGCATTTTCTCAGTTGGATTTTTCCAGAAAATGTATCACAATATTGTCACATAAAATTGTGAAAGATGATATTATCACCCACCTCATTGTCATTTTACAAAAATAAGACCAACAGATATTTTTAAAAGTTTAAACCCACTGCAGTTCCTTGCAATGCGATTTGAGCTTTGGTGTAATACGCCCAGGCTTTATAAAATCCCTCACAGAGATTTTTGCCATAAAAGCAATGTATGTGAATGGAGCACAGTCTGTTTCTCTCACAATACTAGTATTACTATTTTCTGGAGCACAACTTCTGTTAGGAATGTGGACCACATTGGCACAACATCAAATAAAAATAACAGATTCTGCCTCACATGATGCTTCCACAAAACAGGGCCATGAGATGAGGTAATAATACAGAACATATCATTGTTGATATTGGCATGTTATTATTATTATTATTATTATTATGTAACATAATTTTGTTTTTTGGCCCTTTAAAGTGAAGCATGTGTTTGCTTGTGGTGTAGTAAACAATTTCCCTTACAAAACTGAAAGGACTGTTTGATTTGAATACATTTTGGCCACAAAAGAGGTGAACTGCCAATTTAAAGTATAAGAAAAAAGAATTTGCTAATTATCTTCTTTTCTATCCCAATAACATTTTGGCTCACTGGAGTTAGCTGAGAAAACATTTCTTTTTGTAATTTTGGTGAACTGGCCCTTAAAGTATTGTTTGTATCCCTGATATCCCTCACAGTCCACCATGAAGTCATAATAGCAGTGGTGGGCTACAATAAGGGGACTGCGTAGGAACTACTTTCTCTCAGAACTTCATGTACTCGTTCTTCAGTCTGCTCAGCCGCGTGCCGTGGCTGCGGATGATCAGCGACAGCAGCTCGTGCTTGTCCTTCAGCCCCAGTGAAATGTCCACCGTGTCCTTCAGGACGTCCCGCGTGTGCACTATCATGTTCAGAAAGTCGTCGCTGAGTCGGTGCTCCTCCCTCAGCTCGCTCTCCTGGCTCTGCTTGAATTTCACCTCCAGCTCCAGCAGGGACTTCTCCGAGTTCGTGAACGCCTCGCTTATCTGCACCGTCTCCCTCCGCAGGTACTTCCCGTAGCTGTCCTCTCCGTCCAGGTCGTACGAGATGCTTTTTCCGATCCCCTCCAGCACCCTGGCCGAGTCCTCGATCTGCCTCTTGATGATGGTGAAGTCATCCCGTATGACGGCGTCCTGGTCCTCGTCCACGCCGCACTTTCGCTCGTCGGTCATCTTGAAAAGCATCTGACATTTCTCTGGGTCGTCGTTGTCCTCGTAGTCTCCGTCCGGCACGAAATAGTGATGAAAAGTGCCGTTGGACATCTCAGGTTGTAACGGTCCGCTGAAAAAGGCTCCGCTCATGGATAACATCCCGGCACACAGGAGCAAGTGAAGAAAAGCCATGATGTCCACTTGTCCCAAACACACTCAGAAATATTAAATACCAGAGTAAAAAACGGCAGCTCTGCGAAAGTGTCGGTCTGAAGCACTATTTAACAGCAACCCGGCATTTCAACACTAACATTTCAAACCAATTTAAACATATGCCTGCGCAGTTAAAGTCCAGGCTTTTGTTGTAGCGTCCGTTTCCTTCTCAATATCCTCTTCTTCCGCAAAGATATTAAAAGCGGTATGAAAATGTTTTGGAGAGCTTCCGTTCTTCGCCTTTTAATGAAGCGTGCCAGCCTCCATCACTGCCGCCGGCCAACAGGAAAAAACGTATGAAAGTTTGTCTCAGCGTGGAAACAGTTGTACTCCCGACTTCACTTGGTGCCTCAAACGCAACATCTGGATGTCTCAAGTGCCGCGCTCCGGGTTTTTGGCTAATAATAGGCTACCTCTGTGCGCCTCTCAAATTACAGCCCGTCACTTTAAAGGCTACCAGGCAGCAGCCAGGCTGCTTCACTGAAGCCACTGTCAGGTTGGCCTAGATGGTTAGTAAAGTTATGTTAAATTGTTTTTATAAATAGTTTACCTGACTACATGTGACACAAATAGGGATATAATAAATTTTGTTGATTTGTTAAATTATTTTGTGTGTTTCAAATGTTTTGTTCCTAATATATGAGATGGACGAATTATTACAAACAGCTGTAAATACTAATTTATGTATTTTTTTTTTTTTTAAATGTTTACACTTTAACAGTTTAACAGAATATAGGTTAAGCAGAAACACAAACTATTATAAACAAATCTCAATATAGTGTAGTCAATATACAATTTGCAATATCCGCAAAATGACTGTAAATGCCTTTGTGACAAACAAATGTTAGAAAAATTTTAACATGATGACATACAAAACATGCAAAATGTACTAATATTAGGCCCATTACAATGTGCAAGATGTTCTCATCTTGTTCCTGATACTACCTCCATAATTAAGAGTTTTCTCAGCACCTTAAATGAAAATTGTAAGTGCTGATACTGAATTTCAGTATTTACATTTTATGCAACTTTTAAATCTGTTACAACATTAAATTGCTGTTTGTTTATGCAACATTTACAGACTGTATGATGATATAAATCTGATAAGGGCCATTCTGCTGCTGAGCACTTGTGATACTTAAACACATTTTGTTCATACTACTCTTTTTTCAGAGTATTTCCTCAGTATGGTATTGACATTTTTATCGATGTAATCCTATGTATCCTAGCCCAAAAAACATCAGTCATGTACTGTTCAAACTATATCCAATATTCAGTCTCTATAGTATCCTTGCCAACAGTTGAAACACATTAAAAAAGAATGTTGTAAAACAGTGACCTTTGTCGCTGGCAGACCATAGACTAAATTCAGGAGGCATTAAAACATGTTTGTTGAGCTTCCTTTAGTTACCACCTGTTCTGTTTATTGGTCTGCTGGCATCAAATTACAAGTCAAGTTCAGCTCAATAACTCAACGAGTGATGATCACTCGTTGAGTTATTGAGCTGAAGCTCTTTATTTCATTTTCGACTAAAATACTTTCTCTAGATTTTCCTACACTGCATTGTTTATAACTGGTAGAAAATCATTTTAAAGGGGGCCTATTAAAGGGGGCCTATTATGATTTTATGATTTTACCCCAACCCTTTCCTTCAGTGTGGTGTATGGTTTTTGTTCACATCAAAGGTCTGCAAAGTTATACAACCAAAAATTAACACCAAAGAGAATATCTAAAAACACTGATCCTGAACTGCCTGAAATCCCACCTTTTCCTCTGTGATGATGTCACCAAGTAACGCTTTGCCTAGCAGCTATGGAAGTTTGGCACGCTCTCAAACAAAGCTAGTTCTAGTACTAGAGTGGAGTATGACGACCGTGGTTAACCAATCATGACAGAGTGGGTCAGCTGACCAATCTGCGCTCAAACAAAGCGTTTCAGAGGATAGAAAGAGGAGCTGCAGCACAGCTGATATGAGCAAAGTGTTTTTGAATATTAAAGCATGTAAACATGTTGTAACAGGTACCCAAAATTCAAGTATGAACCTGAAAAATTAAGTGATTTCCCACATTGGGCTCTATAAAGTAATTCTATTCTTAAAATTTTGCGTAATAGGTTCCCTTTAATATGTTGATCCAGGAAATGTCAGCGTAATAATGCTTTTTCCAGTGTACTTAAATTGCAATAGTCATGAAGGCAGGGGTCCAACGGAGGAATAAATGTAGAGCTTATATCTCATGAACTAACATATTAAGAGTGATTTAATTTGCTAAACCGACAATTCCATTCAATGCGCGCATAATCTTTCCAGTGGAAACGGGCAGATGTTACACCATCACCTATCTTCTGAGGAGTCCTGCTCTCATTTTTCCACACATCAGAGTTTGATCAGACTATTAAGTGGTAAACTCATTTTTTAAAGTAGGTTTATTTATAAAATGTCATGACAAATTTCTTGTCTGTGCCTACTTGGCAATAAAACATTCTGATTCCGAAGATATCCGTTTATGACACAAAAGCAGAAGTTGTGTTACATAAGGCTTATATAAAACAGGGTCTGCAATGTGCATCAGTGTGATTCTTGATGTGGAGAACACTGCTCATCATGTTTGTATCAACGTTAATTGAAAGAACATACAGAATTCAGCGTTGTTTGTCACTGTTGCTTCTGCCTCTTTGAAGCTTTCACAGTTCACAAATTTTTCTCCTGACTCCAACAGTAATAAGGTGTATCAGCATGTGGACAACCCCACTTTTATGAGAAGCCTGCAGTGCCAGCTCCACTAAAGAAAAGGGAAAAATGCTGTTGGAGATAAGAGTGACAGCTTGGAGGAGTGTACTGTAACAGTGCCTGCCCTGTGACTTTACTCTGCAGAAAGAATTTCAATGTGGTGTTAGACAAAAAAAGAGAAGATGGAAAATGAAGTCATGTTGGGGTGTGTGTCACTGTTTTGATTCAAAGTCTTCTGTGGCATGTTTACACGTACATTAAATCATTTCTGAAGAGGAGGAGAGCTCCACCTACTCACATAGGACAGCCACATAAAAAACATCATCTAATCATGGAGTTGTTGATCATCTCCCTTTTTCTGCATGATAGCTAAAAAATACAATCCAGATATTTTCCTTTCGCTGAAAGGAAAAACATAGCCTGGCTATCGCGACTACTTGCTCTGCGAGTGTAGTCTGGCCAAGCTGCCTTGTAAACCGATTTCTCAGAGGGCGGACTTAACCCGCGTTTATCAGACGCCTCTGTGTGCTACTGGACGAAGCTTCAACCAATCAGACCACTTTTTCCTCTGACGTGTGCATAGCGACAGAAACGGCTTGATCCAGTTCTGCGAGCGTCATTGCCTTAAACACGCCTCAGTCGAGCTGTTGGAAATGCTCGAGTTTCACTGGTTTCCATTTCTAGGTGAATCTGAAATCGAAGAGAACGGCAGCTTGGCCAGACTGACTTGGTTATGATGTGATTTTGTGAAGCGTCACAGGAAATATGGGCGGGCCCAGGCTAGCTGAAACATGCAGTCAGTAAGGGTAATGGATGAAAAATTTCAATACAATTCCAACATTTAACAGCCTAATTTGTAATCAAGTGCCTCTAACTTTTAGCAAACCTCTGCTTCCCAAAACTGAGCTTGACTCAAAGTGATTCAGAAGTCTGGCTCAATGTGTGCACCTCTTGACTGCAGAAACAGGCTTGTTTGACTTTTTTTTGAACCAACTGAAACTGACTTTTGCACTGAACTGTGTTACATTATTGGAAAACTTGCTCATATAATTAAGAGGGCAGGATAATTAATGGATACAATTACTGTTACACTTCACGTAGGTGTGTGTGGGGAACCAGACCATCAGAGGCAGAGCAGGGTGAAATAAAAGTGGGGTTCACTAGATCTATGTACAGAACAGAGGTCACCTGTAGGCAAAGGCAAACATCTAAATGGGAGTAGAGAGGCAGATAAAATGGGCAGAGACCAAAACTCCAGGAGCAGATGGCTGAAACGCAACAACATAGTACTACACTGAACAATGTGGCCTGATTACAGGGAACGCTGGCAGGTGAAGCTCTGATGACTGGAGAGTGGTGGTTACTGGCTGAGGATTACTGCTGGTCAGACAGGGAATGACAGGGTCTGAAATTATATGATGAGCTGTGACACGTACGAGGAGCAGTGTTTAGAACGCTCTCAACAAGGGAGACCCCAAAATTCACCAGTGGAATGCCATTTGAGGTATATCTCTTGGTACTTTATTCACACGTGCCTTACAGTATATCCTACTGAATATGGTAAGAAGAGGTGAATGAAGAGGAATCTCCATTTACTTTCTGTCAGAAATTTGTGTCAGACATTTTATCAGAAGTGTGTCATGCAGTGTGGGATCCCCTGCATCCCCTTTTATGGTCTATTTCACATGGAAATTGAACCATATTTACTGAATGAACATCATGCTGTATTGAAGAAGACTTGAAACTAGAGATGCACACCTTAAATTCATATTTACAGTGTTTACTGAGGTAATAATAAATCAAGAGACAAGTAGGCTCATTTTCTCATAGACTCACTCCTGCTGGCTGTTAAAAAGTTTCTTCCACTTCAGCAATGGCTTCACTTTTCAGACCCAGACATTGTTCACTGGTCTTAACTTTTAGTGATTATATAAGTCTACAATAGCACCACCACCACAACAACGACACCAATAACAGCAAAGGAACTCTTAACCAAGGTGACTTGTTGATAGTGGGTAACACTTGCTAATCTTGTTGTATTTACTGGACAACAGTGACAATAAAGGCTTTTGACTAATTTGTGAAAGTGTGAAAGTGTGATTTTATCAGTCATCGATTTGTTTTGAGAAGCTGTTGGATTTGTAAATAGTCATAATCAAGCCAACATATTTAAATTGAAGATTCATGCTATTATTTATGATTATCTTATTTCTATATTGAGCAAAAGACACACATCCCCCATGAAAAAAAAAATCATGATCACAAACACATGATTATTTTTTTTCAAACTTATGGTATCCATCCATCCATTATCTGCCACTTATCATAGGGTCGTGGGGGGCTGGAGCCTATCCCAGCTGTCTTAGGGTGAAAGGCAGGGTACACCCTGGACAAGTCTCCAGTTCATCACAGGACACATAGAGACAGACAACCACTCACACTCACATTCACACCTATGGGCAATTTAGATCAGTCTTTGGATGGTGGGAGATAGGACCCGGGGCTTCTTGCTGTGAGTCGACAGTACTAACCACTACACAACTGTGCCACTCCAACATTTGGTATGGTGTTTCAAATTACAGTAAACCAATTATGAGAGTGAAACATGAAAAAATTACACATAAATGTAACTCATATTAAATGGGGAATTTATGGTGAGACCAGAGTAGTTTGTATATTGTGAAAAGCCTGCTGAAAACTCTGCCACACTCAGTCAGTTTCACCCAATTAAACATAATTAAAAATGTCCTATGAAAATATTTTGGCTGTGCTTCTTGCAACATTGCTCTCTTTGAGCCCTTATGTCAAAGTTGGCTTCAAATCATGCATATCCAGACACTTTGTAACGCTCTCCCAAAACCCTCTGGCAGTCTGCCCCAGCCCAAAAACATGAAATGATGACCCAGTGTACCCAGTGACTACAGGATGGTGGCAGTGACATCATAAATCATGTGGACTTATAACAGTCTGTTTGTGCTGCAACTTGGGACTGCAAAATGTAACACCAAGAGAAAGTCCAATATTCATGCTTATCATTTTTCATTATCAGTTGTTTCTCCTAGTCAGCGAATCTATTGTATTTCTAGAGAGACTGCGGTCCAGGGAGGATTTAGATAGGAAGACAGCCAGTGCTGAAGATGCATGGCCTTGTCTGCGGAGCCTCAAACTCTGCATCTGTAAAGCCAAATGTCCTTTGTATCTGTATCGACGACCTATCTTAGCATTTTTTGTGTGCATAAAAATGTCTCCCTGCTCTGGTGGAGACAGTGCTGGTGCATAAGTGTGTGAGGTTCTCTCTTTGTCATCCTGGTCGGTCATGTATTTCTTGTTTTTTATTCTTGCAATTCTAATATTATTTAATATGGTAGCTACAATGTAAACCCACTGGTAGCAATAATAAATGCTCAGAGAAAGAGCAATGGAGTATGGTGACAATCAAAAACAAGACTTTAATCCAGGACACTGCTGTTTGTTCATGTCACATGTTCGGAGTAATTTAAACCATAGCTCTGAATCATTTTTACTGTACAGTTGTAGTAATTTTACACTCAATCTTGATTTATTTCCTAATTCTAAGTGAGCAGTGCTGTAGCCTGAATCTAAAGTGATGCCAAGGAGCGTGAAAAGGCTGTGATATGTGACGAGTTGGGATGAGAAGGAGTTGGATAATACCAATTTCTGTTTCACAGGATAGTTTAATGTGGGTTGAACAGATTTGTTTTACTTCAATCCACAATTATCTATTCGGTCTCCCTTGCTTTGTCTGGACTCTGGGGACCATTTCGTCACAAACCATCTGTCAAATTTATTCCATCCACATTCATTTTCTTCCCTTCCTTCCCTCGTGTCTATCTTCTCCCACTCCAGCAACTCAAGCTCACAGTATGTCCCCCCACGATAATGAAGTTATTTCTTTTCAGCCAGAGATAATGGCCCAAGAACAAACGCGTTCATCTGCACACTCAGTGTCTGTGTCATTACAAAAGACATTTCAGGTAATTCAGTTTTACAAAAAATCGCCATGGCTGTACTTCGCATGAGCCTCTTGCTGGTCCTTATCCGGATCCACTTTTGCAATCTCTTCCTCCGTGAAGCCAAGATTAATACTCACTGTATGATTTTAGCTTCAGCAATTTTTTTGTCTGTGAGAGACATGCAGGATTAAAATTAACTGTTTCTTGGTATGTTATTTTGTGCTTGGCCTTAAACTGAACGCAGCATCATTTGTTAAAATGATTGATAATTGGATGTGACTGACTGCAGAAAGTTCTCCTTGCTTGATATGATGCCAGTGCTATTTAGGCAATGCTCAATTTAATTACCACCAATCACACAGTTTGCTTATTATGGATGAAAACACATGAGGCCATAAAAGGGGATGGTAACACTCATAATGCAATGACATGTAACAAATGTATTTGAACATTTTCTTTCAAATCCGTCTCCGACACTCCTGATTTATTGATGTCTTGAAGTCTGACTCAACTGAAATGTTTAAACATTCTTGGAAAACCTTCCTGAGGGCGTAATCTCTGAGGAATATTATAACTCAGATGATGAAACAAGTGTTTCACATAAATAGACATTTTTTTTGTCAGAGATTTATTTTTATTTGCATTAGACAGCCTGAAAGTTCTTGTCTGTTTCAAATCATAGTCTTCTTCCCTACAGCCACTGGCAGGCTCCAGCTGTTGCTTTTCAGGCAAGCTGATATCCTTTGACTCACTGTGTAAAATAAAGACGGTTTTGACTAATAAACAGTGAAGCATGGACCTGAAATGGTAATGCGTCTGCGCACATGTGAGGTTTGATTGATCTTTGAGAAACAGAGAATATTTCCCAACAGTAAACCTCATGTGAACTTGTCTTTATGACAGAAAAGAACTGGCTTTAGCAGAGTTTTATGACACTTTCATTCCAAGTGCCATATAACATTTATTGACAAATCCAAAGACATATGTTTCACCCTGTATAAAACTGCAATAACACACAGTCAGTGGACTTCACTTATGTGCTCTTCTCGAGCAGCACCTACAGTCTTTGTTCATCCATTATGAGATCAAGCGTTAAATAGACACATTCAGTAACAAACTTAACACTAGAAAAAAAAATCCTGAAGAAATTTTAATCTCGTGATTTCAGCTGCCTAGTGGAGCAGCAGCAGGCAGATCTGGTGGGTATTGAAGGATGACGGACGACGGCTGACGGACGTTGACAGACATCGCCGTTGTTCTGCATCCAGTGGAAATTAGGGGTAAGATGCAAAGATACCAGCACCAGCAGCCAGTTAGCTTAGCTTAACACAAAGACTAGAATCAAGGGGAAACAACTGGCCTGGCTCTGTTAATTGTTAACAGAATTTGCCTACTTTGTCACTGATTGACTTTATATCTTGTTTGTTTAATCCATTGAAAAACCTGTGTGAAAACAGCAATTCAGTGTTTTACAGGGGACTGTGTGCCAAAGTGGTTGTAAGCTTTGAGCAGTGGCCATACAACCTCCTGTTACAGCCAAGAAACACCTGGTACAGTTGGACAGATCGGACATTGTTTTTACACTTTCCTTTTTTGGCCCACAGTTTCCAGTCTTTGTGTTTAACTATAAGCTAAGCAGCTGCTGGCTTTAACAGGCAGATATCAGAGTGCTATTGATCTTCTTATTTAACTCTCTGTCAGGAAGCAAAATGAATGAAACAAAATGAAAAAAAGCTTTAACACACACAACTTAGGCCACAATGGACAAAACATTAGGCCTCTGTATGTGTGAACGTATTTCACCATAAGCCTGCATCCTTAATTTTATCGCAGTACAATTGCAATTGCTTGAATTTCAAATACAAAATAATGAGGCAAGAATCGCTTTGACATGAATTGGTGAAGCTTGTGATAAATGAAGCTGTTCTTTTAACAACCATGGACTCATAATCACATTACCCTGAGAGGGCTCGATAATTGAGATAAAGCTTTTCTTTTACTTCATATTATGTTATATAGAAACAAAACCAATTTAAGCTAATTACCAAGCATAACACATAACATATACCTTATCTCCAGTTACACTATCATCACAAAAAATAATTAATTTCATTTGCATTTTCATTACATCCCAATCCACACTTCAGCAACACTGCTGTTCTATCTGTGGGTGACACTGGGTTGTTTTTTTTGTTATGATTTGTTATGATGTACCAGAACAAAATATATCACACCAAAATTAACTGGGGAGCAAACTGAATGGAAACCGGATGCCTGTTGATAGCTCCTGCGGTGCTCAGCTTACTGGACTATAAATTCAACACGACAACTGTGTTTTACAAAGACAAATCTGCTCAATTAACAGAGCTATGGAAGAAATATCAGCAAAATTAAGAGTGAAACCCACACAAAGCTCTTTATTAAGAGATTTTGGAGCTTGGCTGCAGTGGAAGTCGTCCTACATCACTCATCTTCCTTTGAGTGATGAGAGCCATAATGTGGCTTGTACTCTGTCCAGTGGTGACTTCAGCACTTTACTGCTATAAAAGACAAAACAATGACTGAAGGGACCTTTACTGAGACTTTCTATGAAGCAACTTGTGAAGTTAAATTGGAAGCAGCTTTAGGATGGCTAAAAGGATGTCTTGATTTAAAAGAGTTCATTTGTAGCATAATAATATGGTGAATCATAATAAGGATTCTTGCCATTGTAAAAGGAAGCCACATAATGAAAATAAAACTCTGTATATTGCATCGCAGATTTGTTTCTAAGAATATGCAAAAGGAAAGGTTGTGTACAGAATGATTATCAACTCTTAAGGGAGTAAAACATACCATAATGATCCAGCCAGTTTTTTCTCAAAGCTTGAAGGTTACTTGCAATGTGACCTCTTTCCATTTCAGATGGCACAGCCTATAACATCAAGAGAGCAATAATCATTAAATGATAATGATTATAATATGCAGTCAGCGGTGGCGTCATTCTGTACATGTCTCACTCAGCAATAATGACTTCAGGGACTTTGTGGTTTTAGAACTCGGGAAGCATAAATAATGCACTGCTTCATTCACAGTACAGGAAATCTTGGAAAAATAAACATACACAGCAGCCAGTTAATTCTGCACCACACAGTTATGATGCAGTTCTGATGAAAACCGTTATCGGTGTGTCTCAAGAGCCAAATTTGCTGATTGTGGTTTTATGCACACCAGCAATATTTGGCAAGAACTGAACTTGGTTTTTTAAGTTTTTTTTTTAATGTGCATGTCTGATTTTGCAGCTACCTGGTGGCACTTGGTTATTGGTATGACCTTTTGTGTCATTTCCTACAGGTCCTCAGATACAGAGACATCTCGCTTATCCATCAAGAGTCCTTTGAGGTTCAGGGTGTAAAGAGCTTGCAGAGATATATTTTTTTTTATCAAAGGCCTGTGCAGAGAAAGTTCACATCACTACTTTGGGTTAAAAACAGGCAAAAACAAAAACTGATGCAACTGCTGCTGGTGGTGGTGCAGACCTGCTGGTTCTAAATATTTTATATTTGTTTGGGTTGGCTGCCTCCTCTCACCTACCTTAGCATCTTCTGCCAGGTTTTCTCTCAGAGTGAAAAAGTTCTCTCTAAAAGTACATTACAAGAGACAGTTAAGCTCAAATTATTTGTGAAATTACAGACAAGTATGTGCCATGTTGAGTACTGTAACGTAAGGTCTTGGCCACTATGCTTTCATTCCACGCATTTTTAATGCAGTCGATACATCAAGGCTGAAATGCTTTTCAGTCTTTGAAGGGCACATATCAGGAAGAGCTTACTTTTTCAGTTCTTGTTTGGAGTGCCTACCAACCCAAGAAGTGAGAGAGCCCAGTCAGTTTTTTGTTGGGAGCCCAGGTCAGAAAACATGTGATTCAACAAGCCAAGATTTGTTTCCTTGTCATATACATTTTTAATATTAAAACATGTATCATGTTCTAGTATAAACCTCAAAATACAAAGATGAAACTTAAAATGATAATGACATGCCCCCTTTAAGATTAGAAACAAAATAATTTCCGGTATCTTCTTGCTGTGAGGCGACTGTGCTAACCACTACACCATGATGCCAGCCCATATTGATTTCTGTGTCGATTGAGGGACTCATGTTGTTCTTTCATTGGTAATGTGCAAGAGAGTATGAGGGACAGTAACATACCCTCAGACAACCACAATGAGTTTAAAATGTCTGAATGCACCAACTGAGCTAAGAAGACAAATTAAGAAGGACTGCAGCTCCATGGCTGATTAGCAGGGCGTTCAAGGTAAGCATTTTCCTGAGCACTGGCTGCTGACAGGAGGTTTTCAGTGCAGTTTATGATTATAGATTTGCCAAAGAAACTTCCTGTGTTTGACCTGGGAAGGGTGGAGTCTGGTTAATTGTAGTGATTCCTCCCAGTGATGCCCTCTGCTCTGGGAGATGAGGAAGTTAATGGAAAATCGAATCTCTGAACTCTGAACTCTGATCCTTTCAGATACCCAGGCTGCATTACCAACCAGACTAAATCTACAATTTCCCCAAGGCTTCAGACCCTCAGCAACTCTGAGGGCAGCAGGCGCACTACAAGTCAAGTGGTTTGTGTTAATGTCATGAATTGCAAATGTGTTTGAGAATATACACCATCAAGGTAGACTGTCCCTTGAAGGCCCTTATGGTGGTTTCTCCATTACTATCCCAATGTTGAGTCAAAATCGTACTTTCCTCCATTGATTTTGCACTTAAATTTTACATTCAGATCAAATCAATTCACAATGACACATAGTTAGCAGCCAGATAGTACAAAATATAACCAAGTTTGCTGTGTGTATTCTGCTGTGTGCGCTGCCTGTGGGTATTTGAAGGCAATTCATTGTAACCTCCCATCTTGAATCTCTATCTAGATTGCTCTCTAACTGTTCAAGAACTGGAGAAAAAGAATCAAAGAGTAGCAAAAAAAAACTGAAGGAACTGAGAAACACCCAAAATCGATAAACAGTTACTCACAATGTTGTAGCAAAGACCACAGTGCTTGTTTCAAATTTGGAGAAAAGTGGATAAAAATACAGAAAACCACACAAGCTAAGTGTTGTTGACTCATGCACTCATTATGATAAAATACTGTATACAATAGGCTGAACACGAGGGTTTATGAACAACATATGACCATTTTTCAGAAAATAAGATTAATCCAAAGCATTGAGCAGATGGGCATTTTTCCACAAAGTATTAGGTGAAATGAATAGATGAGTCAGAGTCTACAACACACACACACACACGCACACGCACACACACACACACACACACACACAGCTCCAAAGAGAAGAATGGAATAGGTTTAACTGAGAGATGATTCATTTCACCAAAGTGAATCAGCCTGGCAGCGTGTTGATACGAACCACAGCATCTCTTGGACAAAAACAGAAATGACTCATAGAATCAGCCACATTGTATGGAGAGCTGTGTGTAAATCACAAGCTGTGATAAGGACAGGCATGAAAAAGCTCCAAAGCAACAGTATGTCCAGATCAGCAGACCACACAACACCAGACAAAAAAATTATCAATCCATCATCCATCATCCATCCATCCATCCATCCATCATGTACACAGGTGCTGTTGTGTCGTCACCACATAGATAGGTTACTGATGCCTGAACCAGAAAATGGATGCAGTCACCAACAGCAATTTCAAAAGACTAGATTTCATCTCAAATGATAAAATGCTGATTTTACTACCAATATATGCAAATATGCACCTTTGAAATATGCCAGTTGTCTGTTAAAGCTCACTGATTAACTTCTTGCATCTTGCTTTTAATCAGTAGGATGACATGCAGTAGGTACAGCGTGTCCTGATTTTCAAAATGTTAATTTTTGACCAAATCGTGATCCTGACATTTCACATTGTTCTGCCACTCTGCTCTATTTAGATGAAGTGATCTGAGGCCAAACAAAAAAATTGCCTCAACAGATTGGTTTACTACATTTCATTCAGCAGTGTACACACTCCGTGCCCCTGTGCAGGTCTTCTTAACTCTGAACACTTATATAAACAATTCATTTTCCAGCAACAATGCTGCAGATCGATAATCCTCCGAATTCCCCATCATTACTAAAGGCTCCATGGGGGTGAACTGTTCACCTGGTGAGTGTATACTGTGTAAGAAGATAGAAATACAGCTGGTATTTTTCAACCTCCTGTACCATACATGTTTCTTTTACCTTAAAGAGGTTATTTTTCCATGTTCAGTTGGTGCTTGAACTTGCTGTACTCTGACAGGGACCTTCACAAATCAGTGTTACCACTGTTTACCTCTGATGGGACATATGTACAGCCAGGCTGTGAGGTTCCCAGTGCGAAGTGCTGCGACTATGATCAATCAATCAAACTTTATTTGAATGGCACTTTTTGTACATTACGCAGTTCAAAGTGTCTCACAGAGGCTGAAACAACAATAGAAAAAGTGAAAAAAAAAAAAAAAACCCCACCCCCAACCGCCACACACACACGCTTGCACACGCACACACACACACACACACACACACACACACATCATCATCATATCTCATCTGTGCATCTTGGACAGTGATGTCTGATCCAACGGAACTTCTCTACCCAGAGTTCCCACCACAGTTGGCAGAATCTTTTTTGGCATTGGAAGTTTCTGCAAACTACAGGATAAATGTCAAAGTCTCTGAACCAAAATTCAGTCTCAGAAATGTGTTTCACATTAGCCTTGTATAATGCTTATATGGAGTTTACTGTAGTGTTGGATAGTAGTGCATTACTAGGTACTAACTCCAAGTTAGTCGGAAATTAAATCAGAACCCCTCATGAAGTCAAATTTCCAACTCTGATTAATCTCACCAACCAGACATAGAATTCGTGCTATCTGCTACTGACGTAAACAGTAGCTACAGATGTTGCTTGTGTTGCTGGATATATACAAAATAAAGCATGAAAATAACAAGTTTACTTTTTAAGATATCACACTAACTTTTGCCTGGGCAGCAGTGCTCTTGATGCTATAATCAAATGATCGAGGAGCTTATTTATCTTCATTTCACAACAAAACCTACCATGTGTCTTTCTTACAAACGTTCAAGGGAAGCATCTCAATTTTAGGGAATTTATATCAGGAGGCAGCTGGAAACGCAAGGCGAGCAATTCCATGAAGCATTGCTTCCCAGGTGTCTCCCTGTCAGTCACAGAGCACCACAAACCCATGCGAAGCTATTTTTTTTCCTCCCCAGGAAAAGCTACAGTGGGAGAAGCTAAATGATGGCCTCTGGTCTTTTCCCATGTACACTATTACAGTGGTATCATCTCCACGGTAATGTAATTACACACCATATATTGCATTTGTCCCACATGATGAAGAACTGTGTATTTTTGGTATGCAACTGATGATTTTTAAACTCAACAAACAAGAAATTAGAATGAGTTGAGTTGGAATTAAATGGAAGTCAAATGTTGTGTTTCCTCAATTAATACACTAGTACACATTCATGCCTTAATGCAGTTTGGAGAAACTAAATGTTGTAACTATATATGAAACTACAGTCAGTCCTGGGGAAGTATTATTAATTTTAGATATTTTAGCGTTTGTGGATGAGTGAATTACTGCTTTAAAAAGATGACTGTAAGGCTTTTTGTTGTGCTGCTCTCTTTGATGACTATCATTTTATTCATATTTTTTATCTGGAACATTGTTTTTTCTGGATGCTTTTTTGCAGCAGTGAGATAAGAAAAAAATATATACCTCAGCCATCCTAACAAGTCTTTTAATCTGTTATTTAGTCCTTAGATCGTTATTTTATGTGTAAACTTGGGAAAAATATGGCCAGGAGAGGTGATGTCACTGTGATTTCAATCTGAATGACTTATTCTAATAACTGCTTTGAACTGCTGCTGAAATAAGGATGATTACATTGGTGTATCTGAAAAAATGAAGTTCCTCCTTTGTCAGATTGACAGGACAGTTGATCTTACTCAGACAATAACTTTACTCATTTACAATCCAACCAGGAAACTCCCCTCAGCTACCAGAGAGATGTTGACTGTGGCAAACTGTAACACTTCATCACCTTGTTTCAGCAGAAAACTGACATAATCTATGAAGAAGGGATGCTCCATATTGGCTTTTTTGTTGATATCTGATATTCCTAATATTGTCCAACTTCATTTCCAATTCCAATATCAACCGATTCTGATATGTGCAGAGTATTTTTTTCTTTTTTTTACACCAAAACTATATTTGCTGTTGTGGAATTAACAGATTATTAGACTCATTTTTTTGTGATATCCTACTGGATGCATTCATAAATGTAACATGGCTCCAAATGGAAATATTCTCTGTCCAAAATAAGACACCAACTTCAACTTGAGTTATGGAAAACAGCCATTTTTTTAAGGGCATTATTTTACTGACTGGGAAACTGAATGGTAATGTTCTGAACGATTCTGAACACATTCTTATGTTGTTATAGTTTTTAATGCTGTTATATTGTTTATATTGTTGGTTTTGCACTATTCAGACCTGGAAATACGTTTCAAATCTTTTAAATCTCCTTACTTTGTCCTACTGTGTATGGCAACTGCAGTGCAAGAATTTCCTTCAGAATGAATTAAGTTTTATCTTATCTGATAACTGACCATGACTTGGCAAATAATACAGTCATTAAATTATAAACTGGGCTCAATACACCCAGTTCTTTCATATGACTGATACTCCAAGTAAAACCTGGAAAGGGGTGTGTGATGGCACATTTACCATCCTTAGGATGGAAATAATTCAAACCAGAGACATGATGTTAGTCATATACTGTATATCAAAAACCTGTAAATGTACTGTATATTCTGTAAAATGATTAATTTACACCTCATCATAAAAAAGTTCCCAAATTGAATATTCAATATGTTTTTACATTTCAATGATAGAGCATAATTCATTTTATATTTGAAGTTTAATTTATTTATTTCCAGTATTTAATAAAGGCAATTACTAAAAACAACAACACAGTGTTTTAAAGAGCCAGGAGAAGAAGCCCTGCTTGTTGTTGGTCGTCTCTTCTTCCTCTGATAAGGTAACAACCACTGGTTCAACAGGAGTTGTCAGAGGAGCTGAAGAAACTGGAGCCACAGCGGGGTCTCCTTCTCCTCTGGGTTCTGGGTCCTCTTTCACATTTGTCTGTTCTTGTATGTCCTCCCAGTCTTGGACTTCAATACTGCTGAGAGGTTCAGGAGGGGTCAATGGGGTCGGAGTGACAACAGAGTCTGGCTCTGTGGCTGGTTTCAGGTCTTCATCCTCTGTGGCCTCAACATCAGTGAAGGATGGAGGCTCAGCAGAGGATGTTGGAGAACCTGGAACATTATCAGAGTCTGGTTCTCCTTTTGGTTCCTGGTCAATCCGGTGGGGTTTGTTGTCTTCATCCTCTGTGGCCTCAACATCAGTGATAGATGGAGGCTCAGCAGAGGATGTTGGAGAAACTGGAACAGTGTAAGAGTCTGGTTCTCCATTTGGTTCCTGGTCAATCCGGTGGGGTTCGTCATCTTCATCCTCTGTGGCCTCAACATCAGCGATGGATGGAGGCTCAGCAGAGGATGTTGGAGAAACTGGAACATTAGAGTCTAGTTCTCCATTTGGTTCCTGGTAAATCTGGTGGGGTTCGTCATCTTCATCCTCTGTGGCCTCAACATCAGTGATGGATGGAGGCTCAGCAGAGGATGTTGGAAAAACTGGAACATTAGAGTCTGGTTCTCCATTTGGTTCCTGGTCAATCCGGTGGGGTTCGTCATCTTCATCCTCTGTGGCCTCAACATCAGCGATGGATGGAGGCTCAGCAGAGGATGTTGGAGAAACTGGAACATTAGAGTCTAGTTCTCCATTTGGTTCCTGGTAAATCTGGTGGGGTTCGTCATCTTCATCCTCTGTGGCCTCAACATCAGTGATGGATGGAGGCTCAGCAGAGGATGTTGGAAAAACTGGAACATTAGAGTCTGGTTCTCCATTTGGTTCCTGGTCAATCCGGTGGGGTTCGTCATCTTCATCTTCTGTGGCCTCAACGTCAGTATTAGACGGAGGTTCAGCAGGTGGTGTTGGACAAACTGGAGGAGGTGATGAATGCTCCTCAGTTGCAGCCAGGATTGAATCATTCTGGAGTGGAGCTTCAACAGCTGGCGAATGAGTTTCCACTTTTGGGCTCTGGGGTGGGAAGATGCCACAAATCTGTCCTGCTGCAACGTGGATGATCTCCGTCAGCAGCTCAGGCGCAAAGCTCTTCAGCCTTTCCACCAGGACGTCTTGTGGGTACATCCGTCTGATCTCTGTCAGGACAGACAGGACCATGTTGTCCCTGGTGGAGAGGGAGAAAGTGGCCTGACACTCTGACGCTGGAAGAACATCGGTGACTCGGTCCAAGACAGCCTGTGTTACACCGACAGACATTTGGCTGAGCTTCTGGGAGGCCATGTTTAAGAGAGAGCGAGGAGGAAGTGTCCAGAAGCCCTGCAGGACTCTGGGGACAACCTCCAACACCACCTCTCTTGGAGTGAGCTGTTGGGAGGTGGGAGTCTCCTTCTGCCTCTGTCTCAGCTTTGTGGCATAGTCTTTGGCCAGTTTGAGAACTTTAGGATGTCTGTAGGTTAGAGGCATTAAAAATAGATTTTAAAACCCTTCAGATTATCACAGAGATGTTCAAAGCACAGCAGTTTAACTGTTAATAAACATGTATCTAATAACTCACTGAAAACTAGGAGGTAAGGCCTCTGGGGACTTGAGGAGCATCTTGGCTTCAAACTCAATGTCCCTCTTTTTGTTGCTGACATTTACTGCCATCACCTGGAAGAAGGAATTATACATGAAATCATCATCAATCATCATCAGAAATCATCACATTTCCCCATCAACTGCTGTTGATCTCAAGATTCTTGTCTTACCAGCATCAGCAGAGGCTTGGCGTCCTCCTCATCAAAATCCTCCAGTTCAAACTCCCAAAGACTGTAAACATGAACCAAACAGAAGATTAATTTTTACTCTTATCAGACGCCATCAGAGTAATACTAGTGTGACATGAGCAGAGTTCAAGGTGTAGAGGTGGACTCACCGTTCTCTCAGAGTGCTTTGGCTCTCCTGGAAAATGAAGTCAATCATTTCTTCAGCAGTCACCTGAGGTGGGATCTGGTTTTCCTGCTGAAGCCTCAGGAGCTCCCTCACCAGTGCAATCTTCAAAACACAGTCAAGAGATATGACGCATTTCTAAGCACGACAAGACTTTACTTACTTTATTATAATTTACCTTGCATAGTGCACTAGTGTGAGCTTTAAGTGAAAGTAGGTCTTACCTGAGTCTTGTAGCTGCTCTCATGCCAGCAGATCTGCAGAGCCCGCTTGTATATGGGTGTGTCAAACAACACCTTAAAAGAGAAAAAGATATGTTACTTTTAGGTTGAGTCATTATTTTTAAAATCACAACACTGAAAATGTTTAAAATCCAGCTCCAGTAAAGACAAAAACAAAATGCTCACTTACCTTGATGGGTCTGTAGACTCCTCTGCTTCCTTCAACAAACTCCATTAATATTTTGTTGGTGTATATCACAATACAATAAATTATCCACACAGCGAAAGCGACAGCTGAATTTGTGCAAGTTCAACGGTAGACTTGAGAGAGTACTGACAGTTGATGTCTCTGGCACAAATGACCAGAATGTTTTTCAGGTCTCTTTCAAAGTCTGTGAGTTCCAGAATAGAATCCACAGGAATTATGTTCTGTTCCATTCTAAATCGGAACTGACTTATAGCACAACAAGTGGGTCACCATGGAAACGCTTTTTGAAAGTATCTTGATGTTAAATAAAAAGCAGTGAAGGGAATTATGGAAACTTAACAAACCAAAACAATAATGATAAATTAGTTTTAAATGAATCAAAAAAAAGAAAGAACAGATCTTACTACAGACCATTTTATATCTAATTTGATTTTGGTTATATCTTTTTTTAAGTATTACACTTAAGACATCCAAATAAAACTGAGCATTATATTATGTTACAAAAAATACTGAAGTGTGTTTTAAGATGCTAGTTCTACAGTCTGAAAGGCTACCAGGGCTGCAACTTGTTTACACCATAAAGGAGTGTGAAAAGCGACGTGTGTGCATGAGTCATTAAAATCCCTACTCCAGCCTGCAGAGGCACTACCGAACATGGTCTTAAACACTCACACACTTTTAGGTCCTCTCTTGGCAAAAGTTAAAAAAATTTACCCGATGGTTTTTGACATGATTTTAACATGACTGAAAGCCAAGTCCAAGAGGGGACCTAAAAAATTTCCCCTGTTGGCAACTTGGTTCCCTGTTGGTGACTGTGTAACGACGCCCAAGTCCACTGTTAGATAGGAGCAAAAGTGCACACACACACACACACACACACACACACACTTACTCATGGCACCAAGACCTTAAGTGAGGAAAAGCCACCTTTGGGAAACACTGGAGCTGAAATTAAAACCTGAATTAAAAAAATAAACAAATATAAAAGAATAAATTAATTAAATAATTAATACATAAGTAGGTGGATTAGTAAAAGCCTGATCAACAGGAGAAATATAAAATAAATTATAATCAGTCAAAAGCCTGATTAAAAAGGTGAGTCTTGAGCCTCTTCTTAAAAACTTCAACAGTTTCTGCAGCCCTGAGCATGAGCCCTCTGGAGTTGTCTTTTGCCATGTAGTTTGCTGTGAGGAGACCACTAGTTCTATTGTGTTATCTTATATTCAAAGTGGGACTCAATGGCTGGGCATCTGGATGGATGGTGTTATGGATTTTTTTTTTTTTTTTTTTTTCGAAATTTAGGGGTTCCTAGGGTGAGCTAGTGTCCTTTTTTACAGCACTAAATCCTTAAACTGCTCCTCCAGAATGCAGGGTTGAAGCACAGTGTCTCAAGGAAAACAGATGGCTAGTTATCTCTGAGTTGACTAGGTAACCAAGGTCAGAGGAGTCTGCCAGCGTTGGCCCTTTGATAAGGCCAATGGCTGAGCATCAGCAAGACAACAGGCACCACTGTTAGTTCAGAGCTTAGAATGAGCATGCCCTGACTGTAACGCTACTCAAGAGTAATGTAAGGTAATATACTTGTACTTAACTGGGTGTTAGTTTATAAGGCTGAGCACCATAGGGGAAGGTAGGAATATGTGGCGGTCTCGGGACTGATCACTTGTACTCGACAAAGTTCATATTCCTCCTGATATCAGAATCTACAATAAATGTTACATCTTTAATCAACTTCAAAGGCTCCTGGGTGCTTCCAATCCCCAAACACTGACCGATCAAGATTTTTCCACATCAAATGGAAAGTGGAAATGAAGGGGCACGGTGGCAAGTGAGGGTGACAGCAGAGGAGGAGAAGGCAATCTGAGCACTCCACACCTCCATGACAACCGCTGATAAAGATTAGAGCTTAAATGGACCTTGAGCTTAATTTGATAGTTTTATACGGCTTGCCTGAATCCTTGTTTCGTGTTTTTGCTCCCTGGGCCACGATGAGGATATGATTAGAGCTGGATGCCTATGTTAAAAGAGCTCAGTAGGTAAAGGTATATCTGGTTGTTAACACTAATGTAATAAAAATGGGGTAGGGTGTTCTTGGATAACTGTGTCTTAAATAATTTAAGGCTTTGTGTCGCTTAACTATAACTTGTTTGTTATGTCTGTGCAATGCCGAAAAATAATGACTTTGGTCAAGTGGTTTCTAAGGTGGAGGCCATGGATCCCCAGGGGTCATTGATAGTGGTTACGAGTAGTCCCCAGCAATTGCATCTATATATTAACTTGTAGTACTTTCAATATAATTTCCAATATTACACTTTCAGTATGATGCACAATATTACTTTTTGATTTTAATATACTTATTTTTATGTTAGTTTTATTGTTATTCTATTTGCTCTAGTGTTAAAATTACTACAGTACGTTACTGTGTTATCTGTAAATAAAGTTATATATTATCTCTTTTACAACTATTTTGGTCATAGACTTTACATACTTTCCGTAATAAAAAATCCGAAAGGGGACAACAGCTTATCAAATGTGGTATACTTGGAGTTTATAGTTTACAGTCCTTGATGAGAGTTCACCTGACCTCGGCCATACAGGCATCACAAAGGAAATGTGAACATAATGCCTCTGCTGAATGATCATGAATAACATACGCAAATCTATACCATGACAACAATAACTGTTCGTCATCCTCCTTGCATTGGGCATTCACGTAGAGTACTTTCAAAAATACAAGATTATTTATTAGTGAAAAAAACATGACCCTTGACATTGTCAAAAAAAATCATTGTGCAGCCAGGATTAGCAGGAGGAGGGAGTCAAGTCAGTGCTGAAATCCTGAAAGAAACCATGGCTGCCCTTTAATGGAGCTTACACTTTTATTGCAGCAGTGCAGGGCTCTGCAGCATGTAATTACACAAGAAAACTTTAGCCTTGGGAAAAGATCACAGATGGTGGGAGTCGGTGCAAAAAGATTAAACTTAACTGTATCATTTAACTTCTACCTTAGAGATGATAATTGAGACAACTCCCCTGAATTACAACCAAAAACTTGTCACAAAAGAAGAACATTTTATGAGCTGCTCGCATTTATTCTCTTTTGTTAATTGTTGCTTTGGGCTGTAGCAATTCACAGCTTGAGGAGATGGTTTAAAACTGCTCTGACAGCAGATCAGAATCTTTAAAAGAAATGTTTGACACCAGGGTTGAGTGGAATAATTGTCAATCTACTAATAAAACACAACTACAACTCTTGGATCAGCGCTGTTTATGTGCACACTTTACAGTGTATACTGCCAGTCAAACACAGCACAATGGAGTTGTTGAGTGCCTCTTGAAACTCTGCCATATGGTCACTTATTTTAGCTTCGTGCACGTGCATGCTTTCCACATGCTGTAAGCGATTTGTGTGGTAGTTGGCAGGACAGCCGAACCAGTGCGGTAGTCTTTGGATCACGCTGCTACATGAATGGTGGCTGAGGCTCTGTGAGTATCCTGACTGCCTGCTGGAGCGCCAGGCCACAGGAATGAGCCCATCCTCACCACTGTCTGTCCCTGGGAACGACACCATTAATGCACTTATTGTAGACTACTTGACAGAGACAGACTGCAGGATTTCTGCTGCCCTGAAAGATACCCTTCATCCCTAATATTATTCTGGATTGGGGGGATGTGCTCGACAAGTTCCTAAGAGGACTAATGGTGGCATTGTTTGTGATCTCTATTTTAAGTCCCCTTGGGCTTTGCCCACACAACACCAAAAATACACAAGAACCCCTTAGTTTCTGTTTCCACCAACGTCAAACTTTCTGTTCTCACATGGAATATATGCAGGGAAGATTCCCCATCAAAACACTAATTTTTCAAACAATGGGTCCTTAATGTCAGGCACAAGTATTGAATGACTGATATAACAATTGTTGCTCTGAGATTTTATCAGTTATCTAGCTAGCTAATTAAGCAGACATATGAAGTAAAAACATATACTACATGTACAAACATGAAACCTTGTGGAAATTGGAACAATTTCATATATTGACATAAGTCTAACCCTCATGTGCAGTTCTTAATAAAGATATTAGACCACCACCCAGTGTAAGGTGTCTGCCATCGCTGCCCTAAATTAAAAGTGCTGCTGATTACCAAAATATTATTTTATGTTTCTGCGATGGATAATCCACCAGTAATCTCAGTGAATTCCAGTGTTCTGGCTCAAATTTGGGAATAAAAAGGTGAATTCAGTGAACTTTAAAGCACTTCATGATGCTGGAGGCTCTTTGAGACAAATAAGGCAGGTGGTCTAATACATTTGTTAAGAACTGTATGTTTTTGTATGTGTTTAAGATTTATGTCATGAATATAATCACTTACATCATTAAATACATACACGTAAAGCTGCATGTCCCAGGTAAAAATTCGGCCTCCTCTAAACATTAATCCATTCTCAAATCTCAGTGCAGAGTGAGCTAATGCTAGAGCTATACAGGACAAATGTAAGATCTGACTGCCAGTTTGTTCTGGCATAGTCAAATACTGTAGGACAGAGGTTAGATTTAAGCTTTATCCTTTGTGTTATAAAAAAGTATGATTCACGTTTGATGCTACAAGAGCTTTTTTAAACTGAGGATTAATTGATATGTTTGGCAAATGTAGCTTCTGTTAATACTGGCTTGAGTTGTTGGAGAGCAAACTGAACTGAAATGACTACTGGTGGGGAAACACTACACTGTGTGTGTGTGTGTATCTTTTTCTTCATTGTTTTTCCTTTTGGAAAGGCCAATCTCTTTAAATGCCAAGTCAACTTTACTGCTGCTGCATGCACACATCTCCAACATGTGAAGAGAAATCCAAGCTTCACAGACTTTCTGTGTCGGTCATGGCTGCTGAGGTACAACTGGAAAATCACTCTTCACGGTAAGGGTTTAACAGTTTTTTTCCTTTCTTTTTACGTTTCCATCCTGGAGTTACATAAGATATGTGCCCTTGAACAGCTGTAACCATGCTGACAATAATAATTCAGGATTTTGCTCCATCTGGACTTTGTTAATCACAGATTTAACATCTGTATTGCAACTCTCATGTTCTCTCAGATCTCACCCAGGTGCTCACACCTTAATAAAGTCCTTTTTATTGAAGGGTTAGTCACCTCATTTTAGGTTTTGTACCTCATTCTGCATGTTGTTTTATCAACTTTGCATGTCAATATTTTGTTCTGTTATGCTGTGCTGTATTTATATTGTGATTTTTTTGGTTTGGCTTCTTTCATTTT
Organism: Synanceia verrucosa; assembly: GCA_029721515.1. Lineage (NCBI taxonomy): Eukaryota > Metazoa > Chordata > Actinopteri > Perciformes > Synanceiidae > Synanceia > Synanceia verrucosa. The sequence goes on from CM056549.1 coordinate 25,948,575, forward strand.
TTCACAGTTTTTATTTTTATTTAAGGAGAAGGATATCCCCAGTATCATAAAGAACTGAAGCATTTTGTTGAATCTCAGTTTCACTCCTGTGAGTCATTTTAGTGACATATTGTACAGCTAAATTATTTCCAAGGCAACCATGAAAAGAAGCATATGAGGTACACATTGTGGTTTTTGCGTCATGAAACAAAGCCTTTCCAATTCTGTTCTCCCACAGTGAAGAGGTGCTGAGTAGGCATCTCTTTCCATTTGTCATCAGCATGCTGAATGACTCCAGATTTTTAAGGGAAATTGAGCCTTTGAGACATTTCTTGGACACATAGTAAGTTAAAGCTGGGCATGTCAAAAGGACATTTATGGAGAATGATCTAATCAGTTGGCAAATATTCCTTGAAGCGAACACTGAAGTATTGTAGCGGAAGATCAAAGATTATTATGGTGAGGTGAGCCAGTGGCCTTTTTTGTTCCACATCGCTGTAAATCGTCACAATCTGGCAGTCCCTTTAATCCTGTCGGACATCTAATCCCCATTTAATGTTAATTTGGGCCCACAATCATAAAAATCTCTAATAGGGAAAATGTTACTGGAGGCAAGTGACAGATTTTCATGGATACCCAAAGCATTACGTTTTACTGTGAACACAGTGAACCACAGAATCCCTTTACAATGTCATCATAGTATTACTGGCTTATTTGAATGAACATAGTAAAGTATAGTAGCTCTGCTCAAATACAAGCTACAGAAGTGGTTTTTTTTTTACACTTGTCATCCTAACAGAGGTGTTCTGTTGTATTATTTTGGACAGTGTTCCTTTTTTAATCCAATTCTGTGTAATTTTTGCAATCACTGAAAAAACTGTGTGTATTTTCTATGTTGCATGCTCTTTATATCGCTGGATATTATTGTAAATTTGTGGCATTTTGAAGATGTTAGACTGTGTATGTGTGATTTTGTTTCTCTACATGTAGATGATTTGATGTCATACCTGTGATTTTTATTTCCATCTGACAGGCAAGGCAGATGAGATGAGAGAAGAAAAAAGAAACTTGCAGAAAATGCTTAAATAAATATAACTTTCTTTTACATTTGTCCTGAGCTTTTTTGGGGTGTGTGGCAAAGTCCTTAGTGATTTTGGTCTGACGCTGGATCACTGAAAGTCGCTCCGGCAGTGATTGCATTTGGCACAGTGCCCTCTGTCAACATTTGCATTGCGCACCAATCCAACCAATTCTAAATGTACCACCATAGAGCATTGCGTCAACATTTTCCATTTCGCAAACCAAACAAATGTGACAGTGCATTTCAAGAAGCAGTGTCAGGTGTATGTGCAGCCCAGATAAACAGTCCCATCTTATGTGGAAAAAATGCCTCCAAAACAGCAGAAGAACATCTAAGAAGGACAAAGAATCAACATGTGCAAAAGGCGACACAAGTAACACAAAAGTTTCAGTGGTGGGATCATCTTTACAGACCATGTAGTTGTTGTTGGTGGTTTTCTGTAAACCAAACTCCAGTGCAGTAAAGTGTTTTTTTTCACACTATTTACAGGAAAGGGAAACTGGCTCAGTCTGCTTGGGTTTAAATGTTTTGCCGGACAGGGAAAACCAGACAATGACGTCTGTGAAGACTGTGAAAGAATCCCATGGATTACATCAAGGACCTCATTCAAGTGAATCATTTCCAGCACAGATTGGACACACAGAGTGCCCAGGAAATGTCAACATTGCAACAATGGAATTAAATCCAATGAATTCCTTTGTGAATCTTTCAAAATATTTCCTCATGGGCCTGATGATTCATGTGTGTGATGCATTATTTCTGTGCCCGTCTCACTGTTTGAGTCTGGAAATTAGGCCGGCAGACATTTCAGTGTGACTGGATGGTGATGTCACCTCTGTGGAGGGCCAGGGGCTCAGACGCCAATTAACTTCCTTTTCGTTTTTGTATAATCAGTTTCAGTGAGTAAAGTTATTATTAATATTCATAGCATCACGCAGCAGTGTTCATGAACTGTTTCAATTAAAAATATCAAGAAAAAAAAATCACCTCTGGCATGTTTTTTGGTGACAAAGTCATGGTAACAAATGTATCAAAGGTTGCATATTATACACTTTCAGGAATTTTATATAGGTCTCAGACGTCCAACAATATTGTATGCAATGTGTATTACCCCAAACTCAGCCCTGGTCCTGATTTCCAGTCAGGTAAAAATCACTGTATTGATCTCTGCTGAGAACAGGCTGTTTCTGTGTCTGTACGTTTAAATTTTCCTGAGCTGTGTCTGACCACGCCCCCTCTCTGGAGAGAGGAAGTGGCTCTCTCTCCCCTTCCTGTGCACTTCTGTTTACCTCTGGATGCGTACTGACGTGATTCTGCAGTGCACAGACAGTACCGTTAACAGTAGTCAGAGTCACCCAAATTACAAATAAGTGTATAACGCTAGCTTCAAATGAGCCTTGTGCTCACAGAGCTTATGTTGAATGTTTCCTGATATGAATTACTCAAAGACCACCAGAACTTCCCATGTGCATGTGCGTGCCCATCATTTCATGGAGGACTGCTTTGTAAACATGGGCCCATACAAATTAGGCTTGGCTACACAACTGAAGTTGAAGCATGGTTCGGTACAAACTGTCCAGAACACAACTATTGTGTAGCACTACTTAGCGTGATAGCCTAGAAGCATGTCCCCTGTAGTGTTAGCATTGCAGCTACCGGAGATCCGGAGCTGGTCTGGAGCTGCAGCTATAGCTGCAGAGCTAACTTCTCCAGTTAGCTTGGAGCTCGGTTAGCACTGCAGCTATAGCTCCAGACCTCCAGAGCTATAGCTGCAGTGCGGTGCAGTGTCAAAACAGTGTCCTCTACTGGAGGGAGGGACATGTCTCCATTCTACATTTTGTATAATAGGTGACCTTTGAAACCTAACAGTATTTCAAATATTTCCCAGGGGACAGCTGGAATAGTTAAATATTTGAAGGATTTTATGTTGTTTTACCTTGTAGTGTCGTGCTGCAAACATCCTCTTCTACCTTATATCAGATGTGTTTTGTTGGGTCTGGAAGTGTCACTTCTGGAGTAAAGTACACATCCTGTGATGTTCTGTGAGTCATTTAGAGAACTGTAACATGTCAAAATGCATGAAGCAGTGCAGCTGCAGCACAAAGGGACACTATTTCATGCACTCACACAAGGTGTTGGCAGCATCTGCTCTTTGTCCCACTGATCAATCTCGTCATGCAATATTTCTAACTGTAAATGTGTCTAGTCCTCTGAGTTCTCTGAAACACCAACAAACAGAATCTGTGAAGAAGCCTCTCAGCAAATGGAGTGGTTTGTATTTCTTTAAAATAACTGTTATATTACCAGAGGGCTTCTTGGAGTGTGACAACTGCATTATTTTGACCACAGGATTTATTGTGTCTTACAGCTGAGGTCGGTTTTCCCAATGCAACATGTGTTCATGCTTATCTCAGTGTGCATACACACATGCAGCATTATAAGGGTATAAAGACACTCACAAACAACCAATTATTTTTAATGACCTCACTGTTAAGAAAAAAGGGAAATTATTACTTATAGCCATCAGAGCTAATACATGGTGCCTTATTCAGATTAATAGTACACACAATAAACCAGTTCAGGGACCTCTCTCCCTCTCTCTCTCTCTCTCTCTCTCTCTCCCTCTCTCTCTCTCTCATAACCCATCATTATTTGTAGGAACTTCATTTATCATTCACTTCTGTGTGATGTTAAATCATTTTTTGTTCTAACTGAGCCAGCTAGCTAGCTGTCTAATGCTAATGTGTTGCTAGTTGTTGTGCCACATCAGACATAACATTATGACCACCTGCCTATTATTGTATTGGTCCCTCTTTTGCTTCCAGAACAGCCCTGACCTCTGACCCCTGAAGCTGTGCTGTGGTATCTGACTCCTTTCTATGTTCAGCAGCATTAACTTCTCTGCTCTGTTGGATCAGACCATCAGGACCAGCCTTCACTCCCCACCTGCATCACTGATCCTTGGTCCTTGGTCCTTCCTTGGACCACTTTTGATAGATCCTGACCACTGCAGACCAGGAACAGCCCACCAGAGCTGCACTTCTGGAGATGCTCTGATCCAGTCCTCTAGACATCACTGTTTGGTTCTTCACTCAAATCTTGATGCTGGAACATTTTTGCAGCTTCTAATGTCAACTTGATAAACTAAAATTGTTCATTTGTTACCTTATACATACAAAGGATCTTCACACAGGAGACCACTGTCTCCTGGATGAAACTAAAAGTCAATAGTCACTTAAGTCATTGGTCAGTCAAATTAACATGAATCAAAAACTTTCCCTAACGTCCTGTGAAGATGGATGCTTATTTTGCCAAGACACATGAAACAAATGTATATTGACACGTCCATAACTGATGCTAGAAGGGACCCTACCTAGAGCAGACAGACCAAGCAACAAGATTTGAGGAGTTGAGACTGAGAATGTGTTGGTAAGATGCAATCACAAAAAATGATGCTTTTCGTTGCTGTTTGTGTGAGCCATCACAAGATAATCTCTAGTTCATTTGGGATTCAAGCCAATCTTGTATTAATGTAGATGTCTTCATGTTTTCTCTATGTTAAATGCCCTTGGGTGCATATGAACGTTCATTATTAATACCTTTGGCCAACTCTATACTAGCTTCCTCTGATTTGTAGCCTCTATTATTGAATTTCTTGTGTTTTATATACAGCATGTCACAATTGCTCCCAGTGAAAGTGAGTTAAGCTCAGTGCATGGCTCTAGAGCTACACACATATTGAGGGCAGAAGAACTACATTTGTCAAGGGAATATTTACAAATGAATAAGGTATTTGTTGTATTGCCTGCTTTGGTACTACAACTACAGTCACTTCGCTAAAAGTCTGCTATATTTTATTTATACACAGAGTCTTTCATGGTGCTGCTTTTTCATTTCAGTGCTGTGTATCGCAATCCTGCCAGTCTGTGTTTCTAGTACTTTACAGTGTTGCAGTTTTTTTGTACACTTTAATTCTGTCTCTCCACATAGTAACTGGACATCACCCCATCTCTGTTGCTCTGCTGCTGTTAGAAAGGCCAGTCTATCGTAATCAGACATCTTCAGGGTGATCGCAGGTGCAGGTGTTGGTTGATGCTGACATCTAGTGGTTGAAAATGCATCAGCATCATCTCATCACTGATGGAGGTGAACACAGCGACAGGAATAAATGTATAAATTAAGTACTGAACATAAACACACAGTGTGAGAAACATGACATTATTCCAGTGTGTTTTTCTTAAACTAGTCATTCAGTCACCTGAAATTGTCTCAAAAACTCAGTCACCTTTATTTGTTTATTCCTTGAGACTTGAAGACTGCATTATTCATAGGTCATTTAGTTACTATGACAGTGCATCCAGAAGATAAGTCATGATTTTCTTGATGTTCACACACACCCACGAATTGTAATGTGACAGGAATGGCTTTAATGAGTTATCATTAAAATGGGGTTACACATCACAATAAAACTGAACAAAAGTGTCACCATGACACATTATTCAGATCTTGTATTTTAAGTTGAGTTCCTGTAAGAAACCTTTGCTGACCTTTAACTCATGTTGTGTTTGATTCAATAAACTCAAAATATAGCAAAGACATGAGGTCTGATCTTGTGCATGAAAATACTGCTTGAAATTCCAAAAGCAAAACTACTTTCCTACTTGGCAGTGAAATTTAAAAGTAAAACACCATTCAGCGTTCTCTGATGACACAGATTAAAAACAGAATTGGAATAAATTATAATACCTGTTTTTGTTTTTTTTTTTACATTTTTGACACAAGGTACAGTATTTTCCTTTTTATTCAACATCCAGAAAGCATCCCATGACCTTATTAAAGGTTTAAATAAATGAGTACTGAACAGATGGATTAAAACAAATATAAATTAGGTTGTACTTGAACTTAACATCTGCTATTTTGATCTAAAAGGAAACATACTTTTCATTTGTCAGATGCCGATAATCTGAAAGTCGCTTGTTCTTGTGACATGTTGCCACATCCAGATATTTCAGCCTTTCTTTATGTCACATCAAAACCATTAAAGTGACAGAAAACACTTTCAGATCTTTGCTTTTGAAAGTCTTTGGCTTTTTGGAGGATGACAACTCAATATCTTCTTCTAACTGTCCTGGATGCCTGCTTGATAATTTCTTTTTCTGAATTATGGCTCAAAAAGCATTTGCCGCCATCAGAAAAAATTGCTGTTTGGGAAGAACCTCTGAGTATATGGACCGTAGGCTATAAAAGTGTTGGTTGACACAATAATTCAAAGCCATCATGCTTGCTGTGTCATTGTGCCATAGAAAAATGAAGGCTAAACAAACATCACATAATAACAGGGGAGTTGTTTTTAGCCACCGTCACTGTCATGACACAGATCTCACCTAAAGGTGTGTCTTGTTTGACAATGTTAGCAAAGGAACATGTTGGCATATTTAGTCATCGTTGTGGTATTTGTTTTACTGGAACATGATGATATTCTCCTACGGTGCCTTGATCACATTAGTGCTGTTATCATCCAAGGCAGCAGTTACCAGAACAATAAAGACAAGACGTGATGTGACATGTTTGTCTAAACAAGCTCAGCATCCAAGCCTGTTTCCTTATGATGCATACAAACAAAGCAAGTAACGTGAAGGAAATGTGTCCAAATGAAGTGAAACTTCTGGGGTAACAGAGACGTCATTATCTTTTGTATTAACGTATGATCATTTTAAAATGGACTGTGACAAACCACACGCTCTATGAAACCTTTTGAACTTATTTAGTAGAAGAAGAATAATCATACTTTACTGATCATGTTAGGTATATATATATATATATATATATATATATATATATATATATATATATATATACCTAACATGATGCAGAGGTTGAATGTGTGTGTGTGTGTATATATATATATATATATATATATATATATATATATATATATATATATATACACACACACATTCAACCTCTGCATTTAACCCATTCCCTAAGGAGAAGTGGGCTGCTGTACAAAGCGCCCGGTGGGTAACTTTGGGGTTAAGTGTTCAGTCTTGCTCAAGGACACAACGACTTGTTTTCAATAGGAGCGGGGAATCTAACCTACAACCCTGGGGTTGAAATGTGATCACTCTACCCATTGAGCTACAGCTGGTTTGGTTTGTCTGTTTATCAGCTCAATTATGGAAAAAAAAGCAAGTCGGCTGTCTTTTAAGAAGTGGACAATGTAGTCACATCAGTGACATCATCCTTTGGTTTATCCATCCATCCATTTTCTACCCCTCATTCTCTCATAGGGTCACGGGGGGCTGGAGCCTATCCCAGCTGTCTTAGGGTGAAAGGCAGGGTACACCCTGGACAAGTCTCCAGTTCATCACAGGACACATAGAGACAGACAACCACTCTCACTCACATTCACACCAACGGGCAATTAACTCCACACAGAATGGCCCTGGACCGGGAATCGAACACAGTACCACTGCACCACCATGCCCCCTCCCATTGGTTGATGGAGAATTTTGACGTCAGCAGGGGCTGCCACCATCTTGGTTGTTGGGTGACCAAAAATGTTACAATTAACTTTGGAAACGAATGGACAATGTCTTGGTAGCAAACTGTCAGTAACAAGGTAGCCACGACCTAAATCATCCCCTGCTTTATGGTGTGTTTGGTACCATAGTTTACTAAATGAACATCATATGGTATTGAGGAAGACTTCAAATAACAACTCTTGGAATTGAGACCATGTTTACTATGTTTACTGAGGTAATAAATTATGACAGAAATAGGGTAATTTTCAGGAACTGCAGCATTGGTTTCTCAACCGGAGGTGTCCTGCAGTAACTGGCAAAGTTAGCTGGAGAGGAAAGGTCGATCAAGGAGGTATTTTTATCAGGACTTGGTGGAGCCCACACCAGAGCTAAAATTAAAGTAATTTGACTTTCATTCATTTGGTGATTAGAAACACAATTCTAAATTAATGCTAATGCTGTGCTGTCTGTTAGATGTGTAAATACAGCTGTTTGATTAGGTTAGACATATGCCTTTATAGAATAAAGACTGGGATGTGTCTTTTTTCTGCCTATTGCAACAAACAGACTGATAAACAAAACAGAAAAATGACTGCAATTTTAATTACACACAAAATTCGACTATACAAAATTATACAATTAAACTGAGGCATTTCTGTTGTGTTACTGTTACTGGCTTGATTAGAGCTCATACAAAACTTGTCCTTTGACTCCATGCAGAGACTGACCTTACTATTGGCTGTGCTCCAGGGCTGTTTACATGCACCTTTGACACCCTGTAACGTAGCCTTTCAGCATCCATTAATAAACCACATTATCCTTATGCCACCCGAGGTGTGCACCTGGCCACAGAAAACAACACAGCTCAGAAACAAGGAAGTAAAACATGCAGTTTGATGCAATTTCATGAAATGATCATCTTGTCCAAAACGCCTTTTGGCAGATATCCAAATTAAGTTTTGATGCCATGAAATATACTTTGTACAAATTCATAGAAATTAAATTGAAATGAGTAAGATGTCTCTAAATCACAGTGACTCCGTTTGTGTCACAGTGATTTAATCAGATTTCTTATAACTGAATGATAAAATGACATATATCATATTCTTCACTCAAACTGGACAGCCTTTTATTACGAACATTAATAAGGCGGCATAGTTCCTTTTACTCTTCTATATTCTTCTACTTCACTATTCTCCACTGAAGTGATTTTAACTATATTCTTGAAAGATCTTGAAAATCAAGCCTGTGGGCTGCTTTTCTGATGTTAAATGTAGTCATGAGGAAACTCCAAAATAGACCCATAAAGCCTTTATTGATTATTCATAATGAAAAGTAAAATCAGCTAAAGGAAAAAGCAGCAGCTAATACATTTTGTCCTTTATGAAGGCCATGAGGCTGATATAAATGCAATTAAATGAAATAAAGGCTTTTCAAACTATTTTAGAGAACAGTTCTTTCCAACCCAAAATCTCACTGATGGGCCAGTGAGCAAACACACTCCTGCTGTGCAACCAGTTTAAGCATGTTTCTTCAGGATGACACACTAAGTCATCATCTGAATACTTAAAAACAAGCACTTAAATGCATGAAACAGTAGTAAAAGACGTGTTGGGTAATTGTACTCTTCCAGATTTCGGTTTCCATTTAAAAACCTGCAGACTATGTTGTTCCCTTGTGCACCTGTCTAACTAATTATATAGTGATCTTTAGTAATCTTAAAAACAGCATTTGGCTGCAATCAAGAACTGTTTAAACTTATGGAGCTTTATTGTTGGAAATTTAAAACAATTTTCAACAACACCAAATATGTCAGCCATGATGTAATATTTCTATCATTTTACAGCCTTAAAACGGCTACTCCTCCGCTACATCACCGTCGATCCCAGTCGACATTACAGTCTTTAAGAGGCTGGAGCAGCCTCAGAGCAGGATGTAAAAATAGGTTTTATGGGTTCCCATGAGTGTCTTCTTTACAGACATTCATATTTTATAGTAATCACAAGCAGTTTGGGGTAAACAATGCATATTATTCATTTCACACAAAAATGTTTCTAAAAATTGTGTATTTGTTTCTAAAGAGTCTTAGAAATGCTTAAACTCTGCTTAAAAATCATAGACTGTTGTAGATCTAATGAGCCCAATTACATTTATGTGTGATGATGTCACTCCCCATAGTAACCATGGTGAGGCCTCTGTCTGTAGCTTGACCTCACTGTATATAAAATGACCTGCTGTGACCTCTAGGATAATCACAACCTTGTGAAACTTTACAACCTAGAGAATATCCAGAGGACGGATTGCCTGGATAATAACAGGGTTTCTGAGCTGTTTCCAGAACAGAAAAATAAATCTTTTTGATTCCAAATGGTTATAACAGCAAGGACTTTCTATGAGTTTTTGGTATCTTAATGTGTGGATTACTGATCATTTTTATCAATTTTGGTGGAAAAAAAGGTTTCATTTCGCACCAAATCTTTGTAATTAATCATATCCATCCCCCCAAAAATCACTGCAACAACTTATGAGACATAATAGAGCATGATAATGGCTATCGTAATCAATCAAAATTGATTGATTGATTCAATTATTTCTGATTTATGAAAAACTTGACACAGTTGCATCTCACATTAATCTTCAGGTTCCCAGCTTTCAGATAACAGACACCACATGCGTGACATACTGTACACTGTTGACCTGCTAAAACCCCCTAAAGACCCTCTTTACTCCACTTTCTCAGATGGGAAAACACCCATATCTTTTTTTATTTTTACATGTCAGCAGTTTAAAAACATGAAACAAGATTCTTTACAGTGTGTATCTAAGGGTTAAACCTAAAAGATACCAAAGCAGAGACATTCAGCTTTCCCCTCCTGCCTTCTGGGTCTCACTGGCTTCTGCCAGACCCAAACCTGAAGAAGATAATTCAACTCTGTCAGTGAAGTATCCTCCCAAGACCTGCAGAAACACACATCCTCAGGTACACTGAGGCACATGCACACTCTCTCTGTGTTCTTTCAGAGGGCATCATTAAGACTCTTTGTGAGCTCGCAGCAACGTAACAGTTGGACATTGAGTGTAATCAAACCCAGAGAGAACGCTCACAGCACAGGAATATATAAAAGCACAACCATGGCTTTGTCTGAAAAACAGCTTTGCAACATTTATTTCCACAGCTAACCCAAAGCCATGTTCCACAGATTAAACTGTGGGGACTCTTTCGTTGTTTTCAAATCTAAATTGACACACTGTTCCTGTATTCATCATCTCCTGAAAGCTGACTGACTCAGCAGGGGATGTACCAGGCAGCTGTTGTTTGAATGTTACAAGCATGTGATGAAATGGACAACACCTTGAATGTGATTACATGTTGTTCCCCCCGACAGATGGGCCTTCTGAGGCAGTGTGCTGCTAAATGTATTTTTTTTTTACCTACTTTAACTCAAAAACACATTAAAACCTTGAGAGAAAACCACGTAGGATTTCACTTGCACTTCTCTATGACCAACTGAGGAAATAAGCAAGAGCGAGCACAATTTAATTTTTCCCATTATGCCTCTCTTAACATTTGCAAAAATGTTTTTTTTTTCCAGATTGAGCCACAGATTCTTTAGCATACGGGGGAAAACACTCATCAAATCTAATGTTTATCTCAGAGCATCTGAAAGGCTCATTTTGGACTTACTGGAAAAATTAAATCATTTCAATTCTACACAAGGAACTTTAATTCAAAATTGTGAAAATGAAACATTAAAACAGATGCAAACTAACTGTAAAATGATGAAAGCACTCTTTTATAAAGCTATCACAGAGGAAAAATCCATAGTGACCTGTTTTTTGTTAGAGTGCATGAACCTTAAATATAATATCAGCTCAAAGGATGCCTCAGAGTCACCTTCACAGTGCATTATAGCTATTATAGCTTTTAGACTGTTACATGTTTCCTCTAGCAGCCATTTGTTGAATTGACTCTCCACAGTGGCAGATCTGTGATAAGGCCCAAACATGTCCACAAATGTCAACTTATTTTCTTCAATATCCTAAAACTGCTGAAGATGTTTAATGTAATACCATATTGAGCATATCTTAATGTTACTACGTTATTAATCATATCACTGAATATTCAAGTTGAGCATACTACTGTTGTTGAGTGCTTTGAAATTGTAATGCATTTACTATGGGAGCTGTAGCTGCAATGTATTACATTTTTCCACATTGTGATTCTTTTACTAAACAATCTGTTGTAGTTTCATTACATGCAGCCTACTTGATTCTATGGTCAAATTTCCAAATGTGCAGCATGTGTGACCACACAAACATCATTTTACATCATCATCATACATACACGGATGAATGAGTGAACTCTGTAGTGTATGCACATGAATGAGAAATACATATGAATGAATGAAGTGAGTGGACCACATTTATTAAATCTAAGGGCAAATTTTCTCTCCATCCACTTTATTCACTCAAGTGTGAGTCTTTCTTAAATGGACCAGGCTCCAAACTGAATTTATTTACCTAGATATATTTAGAGTACATGACGCCATTTAAATCCTCCAGGAAAAGGAGAAAAGAAACGTCAGTGCATCTTTTCATTTATCCGATTAAACACACCATCCTTTAGGGAAAGAGAGCCTGTGTACGGTCTAATGATTCAAAGCCTTTTGTTACAGTGCAGCTGGTTTGAATGAAAACACATTTCACGTCATGAGTTTAAAAATTAAAAATATTCCCAAAAAAGATGTGTGTGCATGCTGTTGATATAAAGAATTAATGAATGTCAGCAATGGATTCTGAGAAACATGTCCTCCTCTCCAAACGGATGGAGCCTGGACAGAATGTCCTCCTCTCCACCAAACCAAACAGGAGAAGCCTCAGCAAGATGTCCACGTCACCACCACATCACTCAGTACCAAAAGATGAAGCCTGGTCTGCCCAACCACTACTCCACCAGGTAAACTGGACCCATGGATACCTGTGAGATGAGAACGCACAGGAACTATGAAGCACAAACCTAGTAAGTAATATGCTTTATTGGGAGGGAGAGGAAACACATCCTCCTCTCCACTGCTCCAACAGACAGGGTGAAAGCAGCATCGCCTTTTCTTCACCTCACCACACAGATGAAGGCTGACTGCCACAACCTCCTTCCCACCGAGCAGCCTCAGCCCATGGATATCTGAATACAAGGACTCCAGGGCAGAAGTCTAGTTAGTAACATGACTTAATGGAGGCATCCAGGTGAAGAGGAAGAGAAGCTCAGTGTGTCACAGGAAGTCCACCAGCAGTCTAGACCTAGCAGCAGAACTATGGACTGACCCAAGGAGTCTAGACCTATAGCAGCAGAACTATGGACTGACCCAAGGAGTCTAGACCTATAGCAGCAGAACTATGGACTGACCCAAGGAGTCTAGACCTATAGCAGCAGAACTATGGACTGACCCAAGGAGTCTAGACCTATAGCAGCAGAACTATGGACAGATCCAAGGAGTCTAGACCTATAGCAGCAGAACTATGGACTGACCCAAGGAGTCTAGACCTAGCAGCAGAACTATGGACAGATCCAAGGAGTCTAGACCTATAGCAGCAGAACTATGGACTGACCCAAGGAGTCTAGACCTATAGCAGCAGAACTATGGACTGACCCAAGGAGTCTAGACCTATAGCAGCAGAACTGTGGACTGATCCAAGGAGTCTAGACCTATAGCAGCAGAACTGTGGACTGATCCAATGAGTCTAGACCTATAGCAGCAGAACTGTGGACTGATCCAAGGAGTCGAGACCTATAGCAGCAGAACTGTGGACTGATTTGAGGAGTCGAGACCTATACCAGCAGAACTGTGGACTGATTTGAGGAGTCGAGACCTATAGCAGCAGAACTATGGACTGATCCAAGGCAACCTGGAACAGCACCATCAAAAAGGAAAGACCTATTTATTTGTTAAAGCTTTTGCTTAATTGTTTTGGGGCTGCTATGATTGTCACTGAGTTGTTTTGGTCTTTTAAATTAATTTGTATGTACTTTTGTTTTGTTGTAATTGTAAAGAGCCTTGTGACCCTGGTCTGTGAAAGGCACTGTATAAATAAAGCTTACTTACTTACTCCTAAGCCTGTTCTTAAAATGACTCCATTTATTACATTATTAAGCTGTGGACAAAATAAGTGCACAGTTGAATAATTCTAGAAATTAATTGTTCTCCTTATATACATGTAAATGTTTCTGAACAACATCACATATTAATGTTGCCTGTCTAGTTTTTTTCTAGATATTCTCTTGGTATCTTCTTTAAGTCTCGTTACAAACTTTAATGTTTCACCTCACAATATTTCCATGAGTCATGATCTTCAAAGGAAAATGGATGTGTCATTTTCTGTGTGCTTATTTGTATCCCCACCATCACTATACTCCTGATAATTACCTCAAATGCCACCTTGTCATGATGTCAGCTCTACAGATTCAGATCCTCTGTAGCAGTGTTACTGCCAAAAACAAAACAAAACCAGCTTTCACACTTCTATCTAAACTGACATAAAACTTGAATCAGTATTCATAAATGAGCTGTGTTACAAAGCTCCTCATAACATATTCACTAGGTTTCAAAGTTCCGTTTTACTTTTTCATGGCTTTTGTACACTTTTGTTTTGCTGAAGTCTGAGGCCTGTTTATCCTTTGTTCAAGACTTAGACATTTCTATTATTCACGTCCCCGATGAGGCTACATGATCCCATTAGCTCCAAACACTGGCAGGCCACATGAGGTGCCAGCGACAAGCTGTCTACGAGGAACTCTGAGTGCCTGGGACACTGAGCCTCTGTTAAACCTCGTTTATGGCAGCGGCTCAACAGCCAACCTACAAACAATGATTCCTTCACTGCACTATTTTAAGTAAATGTAATTTGGGTATGATAACAAGGCACATGACCTCTGCAGACGTTTATACGGACATGGATGTGAATGGTTTTCACCAGTGGGTAATAATATGTAAAACACTTCTGAAGTCGGGGCTGTAGCTACACCTGAGCTAATGTTACCTAATTTATTTGGATTTTTTAGTGAATGGTTGGTAAATGGACTACATTTACACAATGCTTTTTTTATGCGCTTCAAGATTATTCTCAATGATTCACATTTTTTAATTCAGTATGTTTACGTTTGACAATAGTAGGCCCATTAAAATCATAAAAATATGTTATTATTGATTTTCTTATTTAGTTCGTATATTTCTGTAATTAACTATGCCAGCTATGCTGAGGACACACTTGTATGGTGCAGGGCAGGCTCTAGCCATACTGGTGTCCTACACCCCCATATCATTCAGCAACATCACACACCACAATGGTTTCCACAATAGTGTAATATATTTTAACTGATATAAATTAAGTCAATGAAAACAATAGCTACAACTGATATTGAAAATATCAATTCAAAATCCACAAAATGGAAAACCTTTGTTGAATACTCTAGTACAAGAATACTGGACTTCCTTGCAGCAAAGTCATCAATTGTCTCATCAAATGATGTCTCCCGAGTCGCCTCGCAAAAGACTATATTTATGAGTAACAATGTGTAACTGTGATATTCAATAACAACACTGCTAACAAGATAATTACATGGACACCACACATTTTTGGCTGATCTTACATGATTCAGAAGGATCAGATGTTCTTCTCCAAATGGTGGTCTCTTCAAATAACTCCTGAGCGTATTTGGACAGTGACAAAGTAGATACTAGCCAACTGTAACAGTATAGTCCAGTAACAATATAATCTACTGCCAACATACTGTATTATATTGTCTAGCAACAAAATGTAGTCTACTAACAACATAATCTCATAACAACATATAGTCTACTAACAATATATAATCGACTAACAACATAGCCTAGTAACAACATATAGTCTACTAACAATATATAATCGACTAACAACATAGCCTAGTAACAACATATAGTCTACTAACAACATAATCTCATAACAACATAGTCTAGTAGCAATTTATAATCTACTAACAACATAGCCTAGTAACAACATATAGTCTACTAACAACATAGCCTAGTAACAACATATAGTCTACTAACAACATAGCCTAGTAACAACATATAGTCTGCTAACAATATATAATCGACTAACAACATAGCCTAGTAACAACATATAGTCTACTAACAACATAGCCTAGTAACAACATATAGTCTACTAACAACATATAGTCTACTAACAACATAGCCTAGTAACAACATATAGTCTACTAACAATATATAATCGACTAACAACATAGCCTAGTAACAACATATAGTCTACTAACAACATAGCCTAGTAACAACATATAGTCTACTAACAACATATAGTCTACTAACAACATAGCCTAGTAACAACATATAGTCTGCTAACAACATAGTCTAGTAACAACATATAGTCTACTAACAACATAGTCTAGTAACAACATATAGTCTACTAACAATATATAATCTACTAACAACATAGCCTAGTAACAACATATAGTCTACTAACAACAGAGCCTAGTAACAACATATAGTCTGCTAACAACATAGTCTAGTAACAACATATAGTCTGCTAACAACAGAGCCTATTAACAACATATAGTCTACTAACAACATATAGTCTACTAACAATATATAGTCTACTAACAGCATAGCCTAGTAACAACATAGTCTACTAACAACATAGCCCAGTAACAACATATAGTCTACTAACAATATATAGTCTACTGACAACATATAGTCTACTAACAATATATAGTCTACTAACAACATAGCCTAGTAACAACATATAGTCTACTAACAATATATAGTCTACTAACAACATATAGTCTACTAACAATATATAGTCTACTAACAACATATAGTCTACTAACAACATATAGTCTACTAACAATATATAGTCTACTAACAACATAGCCTAGTAACAACATATAGTCTGCTAACAACATAGTCTAGTAACAACATATAGTCTACTAACAACAGAGCCTATTAACAACATATAGTCTACTAACAATATATAGTCTAGTAACAACATAGTCTAGTAACACCATATAGTCTAGTGACATCATCTAATCTACAATGGCTTCAGAAGGAGCAGTAATCTCCATGACAAGACACTTGCGACCTGCAGGTAGTTGCTGAGGGGAAAAAGTAGTGATTAGACTGTTTTTCTTTACTTTGCCAGCACCCACCAGCCTTTTTTTTTGAGGCTGACCAACACCCCCGCAGCAGGTGGCGTCTAGGCAACTGCCTATATGGCCTATGCCCAGAATCAGCCCTGGTATGGTGACATGCTAAAAACCAGAGGAGACTCACTCAAGAACTGTGTCAATGGTCAATATCTCGGATTATTTGTTTACATCTCTTTTTCTCTATCAACAAAGCCGCTTACATGTTACGTGCATCTGCAAATAGAGCTCCAGATGTTGTGATAGCAGTGAGTCAGTGCAGTTCTGTGATTACACGCTTTTGTATGTTTTTGTTTGATGCCAAAATGCACATGAAACATCTGTCACATGATGGAGTCAGGTGCTCATGTTAAATGACGTGCATTATCGCGTCTTAAATTAAATTAGCACAGTTCACATAGATGCACAAACAAAATCTAAAATGCATCCAACTTATCAAAAAGTGGGGGTCAAAATTTGAGAGCAAGAGAAGTGAGGAGTGATCAGCTGTATTGATCATATACAGGTATGTACATTCACAAAATTTGACCACTGCATTTAACCCATTCCCTGAGGAGTACAAAAAATACAAATACTGATATTCTTCAACGTTTTATATGTTAGCATGTTGTCACAGTGGCCGAATTCCATTTAGCTGCTTCAGTGTCAGGGTTCCGGTGTCCTACACGCTGGCTCACTATCTCACTGTTCTGGTTTAGTGAGTCACTGTTTAAAAGATCTGCTATAAATATGTTTGAGGCTTTTGAAATAATTTCTTCTCCACTTGACAGAATTTCAGCTGTTAGATTCCTTAACAAAACAACCACTCCTTGTTCTTGACTCACCAAACGCACCGGCTTTGAGTGCCACTTCACCCGCCTCACTTTTCCACTCAGATGAATACAGACACTTGATGAAACTGAGGAATGAGACAAAAAAAACACCCTCCAAACAATCCTGGCTCACTTGACGCACAGTACCTGAGCGTTTCACAAAGTCACACGTCACTCAGTAGCCTGATATAGACCGAAAAACAAAGGTGTAGAAGAAACCCGAGCTTGTCAGCCTCCTTTCTGTTACCATGACGACAGCAGCCATTTCCCAGTGAGCCTCCTTGGGAAGAAAAAAAAAAGAGCTCATTGGACCTGTGACCAGAGGCTCCTCCCACTGGGGGGATTAAGAAATCTAACCTGGCAACCCAAATGAGTATAATCAACTTATTTAAATGTGAAAAATTAAATGTTTACAAGTTAACCACTCAACTGTCTTCCCCTTTACCTGTGCACTAATTCCTTTCTATCCCTGTCGTCTGTGGCCTTTTGACAGCTTGCAACTGGATGCGGCTCAGGGTGTGTTGCTATAGCTGGCAGGTGTAGAAACGAAACAGGTTGAACAGGTTGCTCCCTGAATGCCACTCTGTTGAGCCCTCCTCCCTCCCTCCTTGTCTCTCTGGGCTGATTCACTCTCTTGGCAGCTCAGTGAAGAGATTTTGTTGCTGGTGCACCTGTTCTCATCTGATATCGCCTAAAATAAGGTAAGGATTTACTGAGACAAGATTTAATTTTTGCCTTTTGCCTTATTTAATGTTTATATTTAAATGTGAATAAATGTAGTGATGAAAAAATGGCGTAAAAGCTTGCGATTTTGTCTGACAGACATCGAGGTAAATGTAAACAACAAACCATAAATGACAGCATGTTTACATGATGTGTGTTGTTTATGACTGGATCTCACAGTAAAGTCACAGCTGACAGAGCTGTTGAGATTGCTCTGACAGAGTGGGAACTCTTTTACAGCGGACAGCTTTCTAAGTATGAAGGGTCACAGGTAAACATCAACCCGCCGCGCCACTGAGACTCTTTGGTGGGACGCTGACGGTCAAATTGCCTTTCAGCTGGACGGGCGATTCGCTGTTATAATTTCCTAAACAGAACTGTAGAGTTATTCTCCACATGTTGTGATTGTGGACGGGAAGTGACACAGTGCGTTTACTCAAAACATGAATGACTTGCTTAAAATTCAATAACTCACGTATGCCACAGCGTGGGTACATTATGCCTGGCAGATATAAATGAATACAGGTCACATGGAACATTTCTCAAATAACTATTCAGCGTAATTGTTTAGCGTCTGTTATAAAATCTTTTCCCGGCTGGCACATTTATACAAAACAAGTGAGAACAAAACAATACCTCTACTGAGCTGCCTGCCAACTAGTTCTACATTAACTCTACCCTGTATATCAGCATACAGTATGATCGTTTTTATTTTGTCTCTTTCAGATTGTTTTAAATACTACCCATGCTTGTTCACCATGGAAATTCTGTACATTTTATTGAGAACAAAACACAGCAGCAGAATCTGAGACTGAACTAATTTAAATTGTAGTGTAGCATCAAAGTTTAGCTTCTGCTCACAATAGGTAATGCACGCCACAGAATTTTAGGGGACATTCACAGTTTTTCTCTGAAAACAGTTTTCTAGTAACAGCTGGGGTCAAAGTGATAACCTTTGACTTGAACTAAAGATGTTAAACAGCCATTTGCAGCAAGGCGAGGTTGGTCAAACCATGCAGTTTGTTACATTTAATTATTTTTACTGCTGCAGTGTTACAGTATGAGCTCTTAAACCTCACTCTATCTTGGTGGATTGAGCACTTGTATCATCAGCAAACTTGAGCCGTTTAGGTGATCATGCCCTCACACATTATGGACGATCAACACCCCACATGTTTTAGATTTACTATTTCCCACAGAGCAGAAAAAACAGGGTTGATAGAAGGATGATAAAAAAAAAAACTTGTTGAAAATCTGGCCTCAGAGAAATATTCCTGGCTCATTGGTCATGTGCTTCTGCTCGTTTAAATTTTCACCTCTTGAAATTACTTTTCACAAATTCCAACTTACATTTAAAAGGCTGTGGGTCATTTTTTAGGGCAGTCAAACAATTATTTTTTTTTAAAATGCTGATTAATCATAATTTTATTGTACATTTAAAGTCATATTATTTTTGAGCAGTTCTGTTTTGAGAAAATGCAATAAAAATATTTTGCGTTTCGCACTAGTTTTTAATTTCACCCATTAATTATTACCAATGAATACAAAGAAAACAACTTTATGAACTTGACTTTTAGATATATTTCTAACCCAAAGCAGTGCAATGAGCCTAAGGTACCTCAGAAATATAGCTTGTTTTAAACAGAAAAGAAATGCAACAAAGAAACAGTCTGGTCTGGAGGTAGGAGACAACTTCAAAGTGCTAATTCTGTGAAATACACTTCTTTGCAAAAATTATCATGAGAAACAATGAGAAATATGCACGTACTAAATGTATAGCTCAAACTTGAAGTACATATATATATATTTTTTAAACATGGTGCATATTACGTTTGATATGTTGACCGAGCCCCTGAGAGTTTTTCTTTTTTTAAATTAAATGACAGTGGCAGTAGTAAGGATGTGTCTAAGTGTCAAATAGCTTCATGTAATTTAAAAAAAAAAGGGCGTTCATAATGATAATAAACATGTTAACACTGACAGCCCTAATAGTTTTGAGATGAACAACCCATTAGGGTTGATGGGATTTAGAAGAAAGTTAGGCCAGGTTCTTTTTAATTCAAGTTCAGTTAGTGGTATCCTCGTTAACTCTTAAAATATGTTGTGACAGGTAAAACCAAAACTATGAAATCCCCAGATTTGCATTCAAATCTCTTCAACACACACACTGTAGACAGAGCCTGTTGCACTGCTTACAACAAGACTCCACAAAGTGACTCGCAGTGAAAATGCCCTGCAGGGAATAACTGGAGCTGCAGTCAAGTTGTGTATTGGAGTGAAGCAGAGAGGAAAACACATCAGCTCACAGGCCACCTGTGTAAATTCACCCTGTCACAGAGCTCTCACTGGAGATTGTGCTGGGACCATGTTGAACTGGGGTAGCTCGCTGTGTCACAACGCTGGGATGACTGCATTGCAAATCACTAGCTCCAGATGTAGCAGTAAGAGGGTGTCATGTTCACAATGTTGCGGCCTGTGTTCGTCACACCATCGGCTGAGCAGCTCCCTGAGAGACGGGAGGTGGGACAGGATTAGTCGTTCAAGGATTTCCATTATGACTTGTGTCAGTGCAGCTGACCTGAGCTGTTAAAGCAGGTGATTGTGTGCCTCAGGGAAATAGGAACAACCAGAGATGTCTTGTTGCACACTGAGTCTTGACTTTATGTGTGGTCAGGGAGAGTTTGGAGTTTAACACTTGTGGTTGTTACTAGGTGGTAACCAGACTCTTTTTTGGTACAATTAAAGGGGAGGACCTCGTTTCATATATTAAATTGTGATAATGTTACCATTGGGATGGGTTTGGAGGAATTCCAGGTAAACATTACGCACAGTGAAAGTCTCTTTAACTCTTTGAGTGCCATTGATGTATTCCAAAGTCAAAATGTTTTTTTGGCAGTGGGTCACCGATCGCAGTCTCCCACAGCCTGTGAGTAATGATGGTCAAACCATACAAACCATACACTGTGGGAGATGTAGTCAGAGCATCAGGAGATGCCCCATGGAGATCAAAGCAGGAAGTGTAGACGATCACAATTAGAGAGCGAAACGGACAGATTCTGGAGAAAAAGTGGTGATTTTGGTGAAAGTGGCCTCTACTCTAGCTCTGATAAAACAAGAACGAAACAAGGTAAAAACATTTTTTTCATGATGAAATAGTCTCTTCTTTCATTTGAGCTATTCCGTGTTTTCGGAGTCATAGTATACTAAGAGGCATTAAAAACGCAATAAAAAAGTCAATGTAAAATAAAATTGGATGCAACTACTTTGTACACAAAAAAATGTTTTGTTTACTACCACTCGTGGCTACTGAAACTATGGAGCCACATTTTTCAGCTCAAACAATAAATTAACGTGGCAGACGGTACCAATCCCTGTTTTTCATGTGTGATTCGTTAGGACATTGTTTGAAAGCTTTCAGTGAGTTCTTTTGGTGATTTGAGCTCAACTGGTCAAGGCTTTAAAAACCCGGAGGTTTTTAAAATGCAAGCTGTCACAGACGGTCACCATGCCACGCTTAGCAGCAAACATGAGGGCGCAGGCCATTGGTATGCTGAGATCCAGAATGACCGAAGCGAGGGTAGTCAGGCATTTCACGCCTGCAGGCACGTTATGCACAGACATAATGTGCAGGTTATGGACTGGCCGCCTTATTCCCTGGATATGAATCCGATTGAACACCTTTGGGACAATTTGGATCGCCGTGTACGGCGTCGTATTCCACTGCCGGTGACGGTTGCTGATCTCCGTACTGCACTCTTGGAAGAGCGGGAAGCGATTCCAGTGGCCAAAATCAACGCGCTCATCATGTCTATTCCAGGACGATCACACAAAATACTGTCATTTGTAATCCATGTCGATTAATTTTTCTATTGTTGCTTTTGTTCATTCATGTTCAGTATCATACCAAGTGAAGTCGCCCAATAAATTATGGAAATTCAAATTAATATCGAAAAAATACTCAAATACTCAAAATGGGCAAAAAGGTTGGCACAAAGCACTTTCTGTTTTATAAAACAGCTGGCACTCAGTGAGTTAACAATATCAGTCTATGGACCTGGAAGTTTGTTTGTGGTTCAACAATGACATGACATCAGTGATGACAGAGAGAGAATCTCAAAGCTCATTTTTTCCGCACAAAATCAGTGTATTTCTGTAATTAGCATCATAGGCACAAATTTATGTCTTTGTTTTCGCTTATCTATGTTTTTCATGCATTATGACATATTTTCTTCATGTTTGTTGTGTGTACAACATTGTAAGCAGAAAAACACGTTCTGGAACTCTTCGTGATCAGAAGAACTTTGCCCAGATGACTTAAAACCAAAGACATTCAAACTCACTATTGTTCTCATGGTCCACTTTACTTGACCTGGAGGCTTCAACCTGTAATTTCATCTACTGGACCATATACAGTATACATAAGAAATAAAATCATATTTTATGTTCTCTCTTGTGTTTCAGAGTAAAACCTACAGGGGAAATGGTACTGAATTTAAAAATCACAGCAGGCCTCCTTCTGCTTGTCCAAGCATTTCACCTGGCATCGTTTCAAGAATCAACCGACTCTCCGGGGCGGACAATTGATAAAAAATGGCTCCGTGAACTAACCAAAAACACAGCTGAAAGTCAAAACTCTGCAGCTGAAGAGGAGACAGAGCGTGATGCTATGGAGTCAAGTAATGATGACAACAATGGGATACCGTCTGGCTCCATGGCAGTATATAATGAAGAGGAGGACAATGTGGTCATCCAAGATAAGAACGCAGATGAAACATCGGGTGACCAGACTGCTGTCACTGCCACAGTGCCTCCTGTATTTCACACAAATTTTACAACCAAGCAACCTGCAACCTCTGACCCCAAAAACTCAAGCCAGATCAACATGACAGAAGAAAAGAATGAGCTTCACAACTCCACAGCATCTCCTCAGACTCCGAGAGCACAAAACCCCACCAGCTCTTCAGATAATAATCACACTGATTTACAGACCATGACTACCTTAGCTCCGGTGGACAAGGCTACACCAGAATCCACAGCAAAACCTGACAGTCATACAGGGTTAAATAAATCAACAGAATTCAACAACACATCAACGCCAACAACCAAAATAAAGCAAAACATAGACAAGACATCCACAACATCTCCATCGACATCTGAGACCAAAGATACAAGCCTTGCCACTACAAATGCAGCTGCTCCGATCACAACTAAAAAGGCCAACGAGACGGACAAAAGTGGAGCCTCAGGGAGCAGCTCAGAAAGAGGTACTGCTACTGTTTCAGGTGACACACTATCTGGTGCACATTTCTTTGACCAGAAAACTACTTCCGTGTCTTCCTAGCAGCAGGACATCACTTTATAGACAGCTACCAGAATAGAAAAACAGCATTTGTGTAAAATTCCAAGACTCCAGACTGGCTGTGTAAAGGTTTGAGCAACAAGGACATGCACAGCATAGTTTAAAGATCACCTTTAGAGACATATATCATTGTTTTAGACTTTGCTTTTTTTCCACCCTTTGCCTGACCCACATTTGCCTGCATTTGTTTTCCCACTGGCAGTGGACAAAAGCCCTCTCTTTCAAAGGAAAAGGTTGTATTGGATTTCAGGTGCTATCGATGTGGCCACTATGAGCAAAGGGGTCTATTACAACTCTCTTCTAGAAGGACAATGAATCCCTGTTTTTGTGAAAAAAAACTCAAAGGACACGATCAGGGTCTGAGGTCAAAGATACTTGCACAGGGTCGTGAGACTGGTTTTTGGTGTCAACCACAAGATTAAAGCTGGAGTCCATGGTAGGAGAGAGGTAGCAAGAGAGCAAGCAAGACTTGAAAGTAGCACCTCCTCTCAGCCTCCTCTAAACTCCTCACTCTCCTCCTCCCCCTCAGTGCGCAGTCCAAAGCCACGCCCCATCAAACTTGAACAGTAGCATTCAGCAGGGAGAGGAGAGCCATTATGTTACATCACTACAGCTGGAAAACTTCCCGTTCAAAGCCAATATATCAACGTCATTTTATCATCTTTATAATGCAGATAGTGATGACTATGGCTGTGCAATATGGTCAAAATGTCATATCCTATAACCTCTTCAATACAAGCAGCACTGACAACCAGTTTACAAGCACAGATAAGCTAGCATGATAGGTTAGCACTGAGCTAAAGGCCCAAACATACTCTGCTCCACAGTGTTGTCACACAAAACACTGCTCGGCACCTATTTTTTACGTCAACCCGCATTAAACATGATGTGGACCTTCACAGAAATTTCACAGGAAATTTGGAAGCTTTGAGCTGAACAGACATCCAGATTCTGCTCCGTTCAGTCTGCTGGAGTCTGTGATCACCTTTATAATGCAGACACTGGAGACTATGACTGTGTAATATGTTCAAAATGTCATATCCTATAAACTCTTCAATACAAGCCACACCTACGACCAGCTTACACCCACAGAGAAGCTAACGTTAGCATCAGGCTAATATGGACTACAAAAGTAGCTAAGTTGTCAAACATTACATATTTCATGAAAATAATAACTCCTCCTGAAGCTAAATGAATAATGACCTGTCCAACAGAAAGAAAGAAACTTCTACATCACTTTTCAGTCCCTTCAGATGTCTCAGTGTCTCCACTGATGTTCACTCTGGTTTGTCCTCTTAGCTTCATCCAGAGTTTTGTCTTTCAGTCTTTTCTGTCTCCCTCTTTCTTCTCTTTGTCTGTTTAGCAGGGTGAGTCGTCAGAAGTAACACTGGAAGTGATATTTTTGGCTGCATTTTCTCTCCATTGTTCCCTACAGAACAGATTCTCCTGCTAACTCTGTATTTCTGCAGAGGAGTGTGCTGGATATTTACAGAAACAGTGAGGAGGAGGGAGGGACGGAGGGGGGCGTGGTCAGGACGAGACATGAAGGCATCTGATTGGTTCTTTCCATTCAGACCTAGTGTCAGTTGATTGGTTAGAGTTTTTACAGTACTGTAGCCACAGAGGTCTGATTCTTTTCCTTCCTTTTTCTGAACACATCATGTATTGACTGCTCTCAGGATGGAAGGACGATTTAACCCAGTATAACAAAAAGTGCTTCTGAACAGCATCATGTATTGCAGCTTTAAGGTAGGATTGGGAAAGGTTGATTGTCATATACACCAGCGCAAGTCCTTCTATCAATCTATCTAGCTGAAAAGCAACTTTTCTCACTAAATATACATGGGCGAGCACACTACCGACACCTTGGCAAGAGCTTTGCAGAGAGTGAGGTTGGGATTACTGTGAAATAAAACTCACATCCCACGGACAGATGTGACAGCAGGGCATAACACTAACAGATGATGGCAATAAACAGTGGGAAAACAGTTGTGAAACTGCCAGCAACACAGAAAGAAAAAGGACACTGCATAGATACCGTGACAGGCACAAAACCTGTATAAAAGCTCAAACAGTTGAGTGGAGATAAACATTGAGCCTATAAATATAGGAAGTGCAAACTCTGCTCTTACCCATCAGATGAAAAAAAAAATCCACTCACTCCAACTGCGTGACCAAGGCAACATACAGCTTTCATAAAGGCATCAGTTCTATTATAAATACATGACTAAACCTTTACAATGAGGTCATGTTGAATAAATGACATGAAAATACATGATTGGCATCCTGTTAACCCAGAGCAGTGACTACTAAATCATGTAGCCTAAACTGCTCTAACACCAGTGTTAAAAATACTAACTAATTACAGATACTAGTTACTTCATTCAAAAAGTAACTCAATTACTTTACTGATTACTTACATCAAAAAGTAATGTGTTACTGTTAATCATGAGCAGGGCATGATCCGACTCAGCCAATCCTCACATTTAACGGTGTCATCAACCTGGTGTCACGTGTGGCCAAAACCACACACTTTGTGCTTTATTCAGCCAAATTGTAGTAACACGCCACCTCACATTCTCAGTAACGGCAACTGAGTTGCAACAATCGGAAAAGTAATTAATTAGATTACTCGTTACTGAAAAAATTAATGCTATTAGTTACGCCGTTATACTCTAACACCTTTATTTCCGACACTGTGTAACACAAACGGCGGCAACAACATTCATGGCAATGTTATGGTGACATTAGAGAAAAAAGAAGGGGGTCACTAAAGTCAATAGGATTTATACTCAGGGGAACATGAACTTCTGTAGCAAATTTCACAGCAAACCATGCAATAGTTATTGAGCAATGGCACTCCAAAGAACAACTGACCAACAGATCAACACTGGAGCAACTTTAAAGTCTCTGACCACCCACACAGGTGTTTTCTGTTAATCTGGCTGATTAGACCTGTGCTCAGGCCTGTGTGGGTGTACACATAGAACTGACTGACTGACAGTCTCCTGTTAGCTTTATTCCACCTAGGGCTGTAAAAATAACACCTTCATCATTCTTATTGGTAGATGTAATTTGTCAAATGATTCCAAATTAACTTCAGCAGTCTAATCTGAGACAACTCAGAAATGAGAAGTCTGTTTCCTGTATCTGTTTCACATGAGACTCACCATTTATGTGCCCTTACAGTATATGATTATTGGATGCAAGCCATGTGTTTAGAACATTTTGACACTAAAATGGCATTTTTTGGAAATGTAAATTAGGAGAAAATTATCTTCGTTTGAGTCCTTTCTCTGCCTCAACTAATATTTTTTTAATTTTTGTAATGCTAAATATAACTATTTGCTGTTTAAATATCTAACATTAACCAAATGTAAACACATCATTAAAACCCAGAAAGCAAACATGATCCCCACTTAGGTGACAGGAAGTGTCCATATCATTTGAAATTATTAGCTGAGCTTGAAATACATTGTCTTTGTCAGAAAGTATTTTTGCTCTAATCAGCTAATCTGTGTTGGTCTACAGATGCTTTGACACCAACATGGGATTTAAAACAAGGTTACAATAAGCACTCACATTTTTTCACTAAACCTATATCCCATGAGAGAAAATAAAAAATAAAATGCCAACATTCAAGGTGGGATAATATTCCACTACAGTATAACAAATACTTTCACTCATATTTTATTTCTGCCTACTTTCCAATGCAGCTAAAGAAAACAAGAATTGAAAAGCACTGCCTGAACATAATGGTCTTTTGGTTCAACCTGCCCCAGGTTAGGGGTAAATTGATCCTAGCAAGAGGGTAAAATGAGCTATTTGTGGATGAACGGCTCCACTGAATTATTTATGTGTGAGTCCCGATAAAATACAAATGCAGTATTTCTGTGTCGAAGGATAGAGAAACACTTCTGTCACTCTCAGAAACTGCCTTTTTTTATCCCAAAATTGCTGTTGCTTTGAACAAAACAATGACCAGAAGAGCAGAAAAAGTGAATGTAAGTGTGAACTCTTAGTTTTCACCATTACACATTACGCTACAGCATGAATTGTTGTAATGGAAAATGCACACCTGTACAGCTGAGAGCACAGCTGTTAATGTGTAGCAGGAATGATTATCTCTGCATACATGGATACATGGTGATGTATAGTGATCCAAACATGAATAAATTATGTAATTAAAAGTTAAAAATTATATAATAATAATGTTCACCTAATTAAGATGATGAGCACAGCCTGGCATCTTTAAATATTCAAATATATTCCAGAAATGATCATGTTTTGGCTTGTTAAATGCATTAATTATAACAGTGTTAATTATAAAGCTGACTAATTAGGATGTGTATCTACTGGAAACACATTTTCATGTGTTTCAAACATATTTCAGCTGTAATTATCTGATAATTAGGCCTCAAAGGCAGTAGTTGATGTGGATCACCTTGTTGTTGATATATTATTATATTACTCAACCCCTTGTTCCCCAAATACAGGTTTGGCAACAGATAGCCGCAAGGGTAAGCGTAACGGAGCATGGGGGGCTGTACTGGGGACGGCGGTGGCTGTGACCTTTGTGGGACTGGTGGCCTATGTCATCCTGAAGAAGAACCACCGGAAGGGTTTCTCTCATAGAAAACTGGTTGAGGATTATCCTTCAGGCACAGGTATGTCCAGACACTCACTCATGCATATAGTGTATTACTATATGCATTTACAGTAACAGTAAACGTGTGATGCAAAATAATGGAGGATATAATTATTAAACCAGGCTGCAGTGCAAGTGTACGATAAGTCACACATCTGCCTTAACATTCTTTAAGCTTTAAACATAATGGTGAGCAAAAGTCTCCAGTGAGTGTGACAAAGGACAGAGGGTGTCATCGCCTGTACAGATTGTAAAGCCCTCTGAGGCAAATTCATAATTTGTGATACTGGGCTATACAAATAAAACTGACTTGACTTGATTTGACATCCAACTTTATCGGGGAAATGCTGATTCTTATAATTACACTGTTACCTGTTAGGGTTTAATTACGATTGCTAACTGGATCTGATGTTTTCTGTTTTTTAAAAACACTCTGGAAAGTGGGCTGCTGGTCGTAAACTCAATGTTACTGTAAATTACACTATACAGTAGTTCAACATTTTTGAGAAATAGTCTGACACTTTAACACTGAAAATTGTTTGTTTTTACACTTTTTGTAATGGATTATACAAACAAGATATGACATGTTAATCAGTGAGCTTTAAAATTGCTTCCAGTCTAAATGCCAAGCCAAGGTAACCAACTGCTGGCTGTAGTTTCCTTTTTAACTTTTACAGACACAGTGGTATTGATATTTAGCCCTTAGTTCCTCTGCCTCTCTCTCTCTCTCTCTCACACACACACACACACGCACACGCACACACACACACACACATGCGCGCGCGCACACACACACACACACATACTCTAAGGTAAGCTTACCGTGCAAAATAGGATCATGTACTGCAGTACGACAGTTTGCAATTTGTCTCATTCTCACCATGAACTTGGAGGAAGACAGCACTTTCTTGTCACAGTTCCCCCCACACGCCCTCATACTTAACCTTTCTGTCAAGGTGCTACTGAAATGAACCTGCATGTTGTTTTTTTCTGCATCGTATTACCATCAATATGCACATCCAGCCCTATTTTGACCAAATGGTATACAGATGATGCTGTAATTTATATGTAACTTTGTGTTTCATAATGCATTATCCAGTGTTTAATAGCACCTTTGTTGTGTGTAAACCATGTAGTCTGCTCTGGCTGGAATGTAAATGAATCCATATAGATATGCTAGGCTTGGAGCTCGTGTTGCACAATAAAGAAAGAGAGAGATGCTTACGATAGGTAGGCAGGAGGGTCCAAGCACAGGATTTTCAACTGAGAGACCTGTGTACATGTCCCAAAGCATTGTTGAGTTATGTTAGTTATTTTGGTGACACACTCTCTGTTATTATGTTAAATTGTTGTTGTTTGTGTCAGTATTTTACTTAGTTCACATAATTATTTTAAGCCCAACCTAAACTAAACTAAGTGGTTAAGCTCTTTTTTTGTCACGTTTTTAGTAAATCCACTTTCAATCTGTAACAGGACACAATCTGTTGTGTACCACTCACACTAACATTCATACCCACAGTCAATTTAAATTAGCCAACCTAATCCCCATGCAAGTTTTTTGGATGGTGGGAGGAAGCCGGAATACCCGGAGAGAACCCAT
Organism: Synanceia verrucosa; assembly: GCA_029721515.1. Classification (NCBI taxonomy): domain Eukaryota; kingdom Metazoa; phylum Chordata; class Actinopteri; order Perciformes; family Synanceiidae; genus Synanceia; species Synanceia verrucosa. Next base: position 25,978,491 of record CM056549.1, read on the forward strand.
GCAGACACGGGGAGAACATGCAAACTCCACACAGAAAGGCTCCGGGCTGGGAATCGAACCCGGTACCTTCTTGCTGTGAGGTGACAGTGCTAACCACTACACCACTGTGACTTTCTAAAATATACTGGCACAGGACTGTGTTTCCTTCAATACTTGCAGATGCAGAAAGAAATAATGACAGGAGGGATGATGGTTTATTCAGGAAGGGAGCTTTGTGTGATTGATTTGTTTGGATGCTTGTTCAAAAATGAAGACTCAGCAAGGGAAAGCCTTGTTCTTTGACTCTGTCTCACAGTAAAAGCCACTGTACATGGCTGGAATGTAAATATATAAATGGATGTTGTATTGCTGATGTTATCTGTGGGATGAAGAACAGTACAACTCAAAACAACAAGTACTGTAGACCCAGAATTGCTACATCAACAGTAACAGGTATTAGACCAGGAATGAAAGTGTTTTATGGTGGATTTTTCCTTAAATATCAGGTTTAATTACAAGTAAAAAAAAAACAAAAACTAACTAAAAAAAATAAACGAACATCTAACACTTTTTTTTTAAAATCGTGTTAATGGCTTGCTGCTATTTTGTTTGCTTTGGCGCATCCTTTCTTGCATCTGCTTCCTACCTTAAAATATCACTGAAATACTTCAAGTTTGAGCTAGCACCTACAAGCTAAGCATGCTATAGCCAACAGTCAACGTCATAAAGGAGATGCACTGCGGTTGGCCCATTGTGAATTGCAATGACTGCATTGCTGTAAAATGCAAAATAAAATAGAATTTAAAAGTACAACAAAACATGTGATAATCCCAAATTCTGTGATTAAAAATAAAACTATTGACAGTCCTAAAACTAACAACTAACTTTGTCTGTGAATACAACATTAACACGGAGGCTGTTTTTCTGTACAAATGTTCAGTGTTAACTTTTCTGTTTTGTAGTTCACAGATTAGACAACAGTGCACCTTTGGATTTGAACTTTGGTGGTTTGGCTTATTACAACCCAGGACTCCAGGGGGACAGCGTCCAAATGACCAACTTTCCAGGACGCCGCTGAAACTGAAAAGACCAAAGTCATGAACTCATTTGAAAGATAGATAGCTAGTTACGCTTATTTACATTTGATAGAGAAACTATGAAATGGATGTTTGATGGAGACTGCATGAAAGTGACAATGTGAAGGTCTGCTGTCGGCCACCACAAATGATACTTCAGCTTATGCATTGTGTCAAGTAGACTTACTGTACTGACACAGAGGGATCACACTGACGGCGATCTATCTGATCTACACTGCTACAGCCAAATTTACTTTCAGACATTTATGTATGTTGCCAAAGGGTATCAAATTAAGTCTTTAATATATTAAATTCATGAAGAATATGCTTTGCAGTCAATGAAGGATTATATTTATAATAGCATTTGTTTTATTTTTGTGTAAATGGGAGCCACAAAATTGTGTTGAAGACGAGCAAAACAAAGTCATAAATCAGATCAAAAACCAGAATGTGACCCCCACTAACACAAAAGTCATATCTGTAGAAAAGAAAACAACAACAGCTGACACAGGCGTAAAATTCAGAAGCCACAACAAACAATAACATCGTCCATATCAACAATCACCCGCTGCTATGGCACAAGAAAGGAGATAAGAAGTTCAATTTGAACTGTGCTCTCAGATATTTCATGACTGGCAGTCACAGCCTGTCTGAGGACTGGACCATCAAACCTAAAGAGTCTGCTTCTTTACACCAGAGAGGGAAGAATAGGGAGGCCAGCTTCTCTTTTGTTATTCATAGACTGAGGTTTTGGTATTCAGGAAGGGGGAGTCTTGTATTTGGTCTTAGCATTACTCAGTAGCAGCAACTATATTATCATAATATACTGCTTAAATCACCTGACCTCCAGGTGTCCAAACAGAGATATAAGTTTTTTGTAGTGACAGAGTGCACCTGCTGCATACTTAGACCAAAATCACATCTGTTAATGCTATTCTTTTATATTATAGCTTTATTTCTCTATTTTTATCCTCCTAATTTTGCATTAACTTTGAGTGGCAACCCTCAAGAAAAGTGACTGATTCAATGTGGTCAGAAACAGGCAGGGATTAACTATATTCTCTCATCCTTTAATGTATGTTTGTCTTTTGTACAATAAAGTTTAACAAGATTTCACAGTTTTCTAAACTTCACTACTTTTCTATAAAAAATGTTTATAATTTGTGAAGAAAATGCATCTTTCGGCTCCCTCGACCCTTTCCACTCATCATTGTCTGAATGAAGCCCGTGCTTGATCAATATGCATTCAAATTATGTTTGATATGTGCCTCATCTCAGCCTAAACAGTCAATAACAACTTGGAAATGTGGGATGTTTTTTTGTTGGTCTGGTTTGGTAGTTCGGTGACCTTCAGTCATCTAAGAGAATAGTCTTGTGCTGCAGTGTGAAAGAATGACAGTGATTACTGCAATATTACAAAGGAGAGCAGATGGGTAATGAAGACATCTACATTGGTTACCACTGAATTTGATGCTCGTGCCTTAATAAACAACCAAACTCCAAATAATACTTTTTTCACACTGTGATTACATATTAAACAACAATTTAAGTTTAAGTTTGTATTACCTCCCAAGATATTCTTACAGAAATAATTCTTTTATACATTAATAAATATGCAGATGTGCTCACAATTTGGTATCACGAACATACCTGAACAAGGTTTTTTTTTTCATCCATCACAAAATCTTGCTTTGTGGGGAGACTGTGCCTGTTTTAATTAACCACAACAATTTGGGATGTGATTGTTTGGCAGGGAGCTGAAATCAATTAACTGACACCAAGCTAAAGAATGTACATCTCACTGTGAGGTATAGGCCAGTTAATTTACACTTTCGGCTGAGCCAAATTAATTTGAATGAAATTAAATGATTGCTATCTAAAATGAGGCTATGTCAAATGTTATTGGCTAAATTCAAATTTGTTTTTCTTGAAGCCAGTTTGCTGGAAATGAGTTTAACCCATAAGTCCAGCACATTGTAATAACCCAAATCACTGTCTCTTTATCAGATGAGCCACCACAACAATTACACAGTCAATAGTGCATTGTGCTGAAATCCTGGGATTTTTTAATGTGGGGCTTTTATGTCAATTGAGGTTCAAGAAGGGAAACCTTTCTCTCTGAGGGAATTTTACAAGAATAAAATGATTTTTCCTTCACTATACTAGATTATTTATTTGTTTGCCATTTAAATTGCCTCAACATACCCCAGGATGCACAGATCTGGCACTGATGTACATTTTGATTTGTATATTTGTATGTTTTTTTTTTATGTGGGTAAGAAACAAATAATTTGCAGTGAAGGACTGCAGAGATGTCAACAACCCTACCCAACCAGTCTGGAAACATGCAGCCTTGTTCTTGTTTTCTCTGCTTTGTGGGTGAGACATTTTGTTAAATCATCACTATTCATATGTAACCAACCAACCAACCAACCAACCAGTTTATGATTAAATTGTTTACAACACAACGTTCTTCAAAATCTCCCTCAGGTCCAGTGCATTTCTACCACAGGAAGTCAGTGGGGGTAAACTGTCAAACGCTAACGGGAAATAACTAGCATCATGTTGTTGAAAGTGAAAATAATGTGTTGTAATAAATAATGTTTGAAGGACATGTTTCAGTCAGAAGAGAACCACTGAAGCTCATCTCCTAGCAACACTGGCCTTCAATTGTCAGTCAGCGGCTGCCACGGGAAACACCCCCCGAAGATTAGACATTTCTACAAATATGTTCTATAAGTGTGTTATTCTAATGTGAAAGTGGAAAAATATGCACAGTATAATCAGACAAAAAAAGTGAGGGGAATTCAAATATCACTTTGACTTTAATGTCTTTTATGCAGTCATGCTGTGTAAGGACATTATTTTCAGAATGGAAACAGTCTCTGACAGGACTAAAGATCAAAGGGATTTGTTTCGGTTTGTTCTTTTCTTCTCATTGGGAAGCCACATTGAACTTAATGAACAGCTTGATGGAAAAAAAAATATTTAAATAAATCATGTTATGGACTTCAAATGTACTTAATAACTAGGAGGAATGGTAGGAAGCAGTGGCATATGGTGGCTGATGTGCAGTTACTGTTTCAGCCTCTGTTGCCAAACCTGCCCAGTCTGCCCGCAGAGACAGACTCTGGTAAAAGAAGAAACAGCTTGGACTCCAGTCTGACAACATGTTGAAAACACCTGGAGCAACAGCGCCTGGCACACCCACAAAAAACTGACATCTTCATTTTGTGAATATATGACTCACAGGGAGAACAGTGTGTGAATTTTTCATTACAAAATCATCTATTTAAAACAAAAAAACCCCAAAACAAAACAATGTTGTTGTTTGGATGCACAGTCATGAACTCATAATTTCACATTGTTCTCACATTTTCTAGAAATATTTAGTTTCAATTAAACCAGTTAAAGACTGTTGCTGTTTGTTACATAACAGCTGAATGGCTGGCTACTGTTAGTGAAAAAACATGTTTGTAAAAATGGTAAACTCAAGGTTATTTTTAAGTGCATTCTCACCACTGAGTGTCACAAAAAAAGTTAAAAACATTATTACCAGGAGTTCAAAGGAACAGTTACACATTTTGGGAAGAAAATATTATTTGATTCCAATTTAAGTTATCGATCTACTGATGACTGCTGTGGACACTGTGAATCCAGAACCTTGACTCCAAGCTTCAGGCTTTTCACAATAAAGGTTCTGCATTTAACTAGATGGATATGATGGTCAAAGTCATTGAAAACTTGGACATAGATAAAAAATAAAGGAAACCAAAATCTTAACTGCAGCTAATGATGCTCACCAGGGGGATAAATGTGACTACTCTCTAGTCTATAAATTAAAGATGCTCTTGAGGAGGTAAATTCTCTATCTCATGCTACTGCTAACTACAAAAAAAAGACACTCACAAGGAGCTAAGTATATATAAATTCTGATAGTAAAAAAGATTTTCATACAGTCAGATTGACTACTGTACAATAAAACAGGATGTTGACAAGGAGGAAATAATTAAACTTTTCTAACACTAAATAAGGACACTCACAAGGAGGTAAGTATATAACTTTCCACTGACAAATCACACCGTAGTGGAGAAAAGCACAGACATAAGCATGCCTCATATCCTGCCCTCTTCATGCACAAACACAACCATATATGATCAATGCAAATTTGCACGTGAATATAAAGTAGCCAGGTGTCTCTGGGATTAGTGGAGTGACGTCAGCAGACATAGAGATCAATACGGTTGTTGGCGAGAAAAAAAAAGTCCTCTTTGACAGGTCTTTGCTCTAAATCTGTGTGATTACTGCTACAGTTCCCACAGCAAAAGCTAATATACTTCAAGTTCATTTTATTAAGTATGCTTGAGTATAAGTATAGCAAGTATACTACGGATCATATACTTGTAGTGTACTAGAAAGTATACTAATTTAATACTAACTCAGACTAAATTAGAACATTTTAAATTTATAAAACTATGCTTAAAGTACACTTTATGGTGTTATCTTAAGTTCACAAAAGCACACTTTGAATATATACTGCAAGCAAACCCGTCTATATACTATTATATATGTTTGTTTTTTTTAAACACATATTGGAATGATTTCGTTACTTGGCCGAGAGGAAAAGGCAGGTTTGAGATGTGAATGACATAAATGAAGATGACTAAACATAGCATGAAAACAATTTTCATAAACCAGCTTGTCCATGAACAGGATTTCTGTCAAGTGGCTGTTCCACAATAAAGCCTCCCACGATGCCACACTTTTCTCAATGTTTCTAAAGTCTGTGTTTTGTCAATGTTTTGAATGACAGACCTCTCGTGGCAGGAAATGCATAGTGCATATTAACACCTATTTATTTGAATGAAAATCTTCAAGCTTATTACTTAAAAGAAGAGAGTGAGATAAAACTGAGAATAGCTGGTGTTGATAATAAAACAACATGATAAAATTTGATTGACAAAACTATTTTCTTCTGAGGCACAAAACTTTGTGTCAGTGCAGGTGGATTCAGAGTGACTGAGACTGGATTGTCTTAATTGGGCAATCTAAATTTAGGTCAAGCCCACAGGGAATTGACTATGTGAGTATAATATTCCCAGAGGTATAGTATGTGTGTATGGGGTTGAAAGTGTTATTTTACATCCACAGCTCAGACTGTTGTGACATTTAAGGGTTTCCTGGGGTGTATTTAAAAGCTACCTCAATGGGAGAGATTGAGAAATGAGGCCAAACAGCAGGTTAACATCCTCCCTGTGTCACTGTCTGGTTGCACAGGTTGGTCTTTGTCTGCAGTTTATACATTACCCATGTGTCTGACAGGCTATCGTCTGTCAGCGATCTCTCCACAGTGGTTGTCGCTGCTGTCGGGTCACTGGGGTGGATCTGAAAGGTCAGCGTCCTTCTCTGACAGAGCCCAGTCTAGGAAAGATGAACAAATACAAAAGGTTTCCAAATGGCGCTTTCCACAGCAGCAGTATGGTACGGTATGGCACAGCATGGCTCTACACAGTTGTGGCTCTTTTCCACTAGTACCTGGTACTAGGTACTTTTTTGTACCTCCTCAGCCCTGGTTCCAAGCGAGCCGAAGCGGTACTAAAACTTGATGTCAGCCGACTGCCTTCCACTGATTGGCCAATGAGTGTCGTCATTGGAAGTGTCATTGGATGCACGACGTCCAACTAGCCTGTAAAAGCCAAACAGGCAAAGACAAAGTGGAGACAGGACTATTTAAAGATGAGGTAATGGGACACAGGTGGAAACAATCAGGGCAGAGCAAGACAATCAGACAGGTAGGAACATAGGAGGGCAGGAAGCAAAACAACCTGAAACAAGAGGGAATTACTACATGATTACTACAAAATAAAACAGAAAGTGACAGGACAATATTCAGGAATGAGACAAAAAACAGTTAACTAAAACAGAGAGATCACAATCACAGAGTGGTTCAACAGTGAGTCTCACCATTAATTCTTGGATCTAATCTAAGTGTCTGAAATAGGGTCCAACATGAACATACATCCATTATCTCCCGCTTCTCCTCATAGGGTCGTGGGGGGCTGGAGCCTATCCCTGCTGTCTTAGGGCGGAAGTCCTAAGACACCTCATCGCAGGACACATAGAGACAGACAACCATTCATACTCACAGTCACACCTACGGTCAATTTAAATTAGCCAATTAACCTAATCCCCATGCATGTTTTTGGATGGTGGGAGGAAGCCGGAGTACGTGGAGAGAACCCACGCAGACACGGGGAGAACATACAAACTCCACACAGAAAGGCCCTGGGCCCGGGATTCGAACCCGGTACCTTCTTGCTGTGAGGCGACAGTGCTAACCACTACACCACCATGCCGCCCCCAACATGAATAAAGGTAGTTGTGAACAAAGGTAGAAAATACAGTCATGTCATATTCTGCTCAAAGTATATCTTTTAACTGAAGTATATTTTTAATAACCAACAAACCTGCACCCACTACCCTTTATGAAACTCAAGACACTTTATTTTTTGCATGAAAAGCTTTCAAATAAATTTTCCTTAAAAAAAAGTTTTTAGAATGACAAGACCCATTACGACCGCTTGGTTAAAAGGTCCTGCACACCCACACAGGTGTTTTCTTCTCTGACTGAAGGTGGGTGTAACGATTAATTATGTGAGGTCACCTTGTACTCCATGCACTAACAACAGCAACAAGAAAAAGAGGAGGTTATCAATCAAAATAAGTCACCTTTGTGGGTTTGCTACACAGGCACATTAAAGTTTCATCATTAAGATTTTGACGTAGATGAATAATGTAACAAAGCAAACTTCCACAGAGATTTTAGAAAAGATGCTGCATAAAATCATTGCTTCTCCCCCCAAAAATATTAAGATCGTGAATGTTTTATTTATCTCTGTGGAAGATACAGTATGTGATGTTTGGTTCACACACAATGTGACACCTAGAGACTGAATGTTTTCAATGTTCTCAATAGCACTTTCAGGTTAAGGATTGATTGTGGTTACAGGTAGAAGAAACCAACAATGAACAATGGCAGGAAATGGAACCTAACCCATCCATCCACTCTGGTGGGTGGCCATTTCCACAACACCAAAAAGGAGAACACTTTGCGGTATTTAGTGAGGAAAGAAATATCGCAACATACCAATCCGGTGTACTAGATGAGTCACTGAAGATCTCTCTTTAATTCCACAGTCTACACTCCTGTATGACTGGTGATGCTTGACTGCATGATAAACTTTACAAAGTTCTGCAGTGGATACCTTGTCATCTTCAAGTGATGTTGCTTCCTGAGAAAACAACCGGAGGGAGGAGGTGCCTGCGGCCCGTCTGTTTCTCCGTGTGAACATGCCTTTCAATGTCGTCTTTAGTTGTGTGCTAGCATCCACATCACCGTGCTCGTCCGTGTTTTCGGCATGTTAACATTCTGTTAACGAGATGAGATGCTGGCACAGCTCAGAAAAGGGACGGCTTGTTTACATTTTCAATTTCAATGAGAAATCAGAGAAATGAGTGACATGTACATTGTACATATGTACATATTTTTTATAACCAGTGTTAGGCCGGCAGTATGCTCACCGTGTCCGCCAGTGCGCGCACAATCGTGCCATCAAAATGACGTGGAAACCCGTTGCGTGCAGCACAAAAAGGCGCCGCGTTTGCTTGTCGCGTACACAATGTTCTGTCTTGCGCACCCCAAACAGGAAACGGACCAGCTGGAAGAGGATGGATGCGCTGGAAACCAAGCTGAGCAAACAGATCTCTACAGACTTCAGACAGGTTAGTTTTATGTCTAAAATTACTCTATCAACACAGACATTTACATCAATAGTCTAGCATTATAATTGATTTGATTTGCCTCAGGTGCACTGTGGAGTGGGTAAGACTGTTTTTAATGGCATGCTAACTAGAACCACTGACTTGCGTTAGCCTAGAACCAGTGAACTCTGCAACTTGAAGGACTGAATGAAATTTGTTGAAAGCTGTCTCCACACTGTCACTGTCTGCAACACGCTCACTTGGAAATGAGGCCCTATGTCAAAAAATTCTGAACTATCACTTTAAGGGCTTCATCACTCAAACATAAACATGTGTCATTTTTCCAGAGGACAGTCACGGTGGTACTGATGGAATTTAGTGTGGTGGAGGTAAACTGGAGATTGATACCGATTTTGATTAAGATAACAGGTAAACATGAAGGACACTTTGACTTTGCATAAAATGGGAGTGTTTGAAATTAAGCCATGAGTCTCTGCCAAAGTGAAACAAATGACAAAAACCAAAAGATGAATGAAAAACACATGACAAAGATGAACATGACTAAAAACATTAGACACGCAAAAGGAATCTTCCTTTAGGTTCTGTGTGAGTTATATGTGATATTGTGAGGCCCACTTATGAGATAGTTTAAAACCTGTTCATCCAGCTGTGCAAAGATAATGGGAACAGGTCCTTTGAATATAGCATTAACCAGACATTGGACAAGTATAATTCCAAAGACATGACAGTAAGTGGGCCAAGAATGGACTTTATAAATAAAATTACACCAATGGTTGTTCTACAAAGAGTGCCAGCCAACTTGTGCATGAAAAGGTACAGTGATAAGTGTGCTTTCAATCCAGTAAAAACTATAAAGCTGTATAATGGAGCATATAGCAGCCAAAGTTAATGACTTAATGCTTTCATCAAACCCATATAATCAATCGGGCATAAAAAGAGATGATAATGGGGAAAAATGGACCTGCATGTGATCATCATTACATTAGTTTTACCTGCTCTCACAAGAGGTTGGACCAGGTTTCACATTTTAAAAAGGTCAAAGGCAAGATTGTTTGAGAGTTGTTGCAGAATAGATCACTTAAGCCAAAAGCGAGTTACGAGTTAATGTGAACTAAGGCACCCTGCAGGCACCAGAGCTAACCAATGAGAACGTGAAGTGCATGTCAATTCTCAAGTCTTCATAAGAAAGATGGGCCTCAGTAAGTATTTCAGGTTTCCGAAAGAAGTCCATGTTCACTGATAGCATAAGAATGTAGAAATCACTATAACAGATAGAACAGATGAACACAATGTTTAGATGTTCAGGATATTCTCACACAACGTCAGTAGGTATACAATATAAAGTACAATGTATATAAATAATATATTTCATGGGATATTTATAAATTAAATTATATACTTTATATACATTGTACTTTGTATATAAAGTGAAATATATTATTATGTAACTAACACCCTATAAGGAGGAGGAACAGAGTTCATTCAGAGTTATTTTAATGTAAACCACAAAGATTTCCTAAACCTAAGTGGATTAATACCTAAGGAATTGTTATGCAACTGTGTATTCTATTCTCTACTCTCTGAAGTGAATTAGCACGTTTCTGTCACGTCCCGTCAGTCCGTTTAGTTAGGCTAACCATTTTTGTCTTGTGCATTCATGTTGTCCTGTCCATTTTCTGTTTTATTTTGTAGTAATGCTGTCTCTCTCTCTCTTATGGCAGTTCACTTTGCTTCCTGCCCTCCTGTTTACCTCCTTTGTGATTGTCAGGTTCCGTCCTGATTGTTTCTTCCTCTACCATTACCTTGTGTTTAAACCTTCTTGTCTTACTTTGTCCTTTGTTGGGTAGCTTTCATCCACATACACGTCTATGCTTATGTTCAACTATTTTGTTGCTACATGTTAGGATTTTGTTTGATATTTTGTATGCTAGCTTTAGTTTGTTGGATTACTTACTTTTGTTTCTAACACGGTGCTGTTCTGTGCATTAATAAATGAGGTTCTTTACTTTGAGCCTTGGTCCGCGGCCTCTTCCTTGGTCCTGATCGTTGTGCTGCTTTCAGCCACCCCCTTCCACACATTTCACAAAATGGCATAACTTAAAACTCGCTTTAACATCGACACACACGACAAATATAGCAACTAAGGAGAAGCTTGAGCTACTAGAGGCCTCTGTGAATGACCGGGCGTTACCGGTCATATAGCTGGATGTACTAATGACAGTGAAGCATGAATTTAACAGAATCATATTCATGTAAATCTAAACTGGCAGTAATGAACCCACCTGACTCCACAGTTTCCCTAAACTCAGCAAAGCTTGATAGTATCTCTCAGTCCAGTGTTGTGGTTTTTTTTGAACTTATGAGCTTATGAGCTCATCGATGGCAGGTGTGGGGTAATCAGCGGTAACCAGGAGTGGAGCGCCACACCCACAAACACAGACAAAAAAACACTAGAAAAGCTCTGAGTCATTATATTTTGCATTCTGTGACTTGTGTTACTGTACAGTTTAATGGTGGCATACGTCGTGAAGTGCTTCCATAACAAAAATATTTATTTCTTCTAAAAAAAGATTCAGACATTATAATCTGACACACTTTCACTCATTAATTAATTTTAATCGGACTAGGAATTCCCCTGTATTTTTTTCTACCTTCAATGGCCTTAATATGGCGTTGTAGTTCAAAGCTTTAGCCTCTAAAATGAAAGCCAGCCAAGTTATGGCTCCCACTGCTCCACAACTGCCTCCTCCTGTGCTGTCTATTTACAGGTCAGGGGAAAAAAGACAGAATATTGTCTATCAAGTTCCGCTGAACAGATTGTGTAGCTTAATCCAAGTGATTTTCTGACAGATGTTCGTAGTTTGGGTCTAAATGTTCAATATTTACACCGTTATTGCTGGAAATGTTATTTTTCAAAGTGAACTGCCAATAGCCCTCATGAGGAAGTCACAAGACTGTTTACAGAGGATTACTGTTTGTGAGGGAGGTTCGAAGAACAACATGGTAGTCTGACATGAAAACAGCACAATGTGGTCCGGCTGGTGGTGGATTCATTCATCCTCCACTGTGATGACCTGGATTTAACTTCAAGGTATGTACAGTAGTCATCATGGCCACTATATATAGTTTAATAATAAGTAAATGACAGAAGTGGTCATTGATGAGCTGAACAGGAAATACCAGTTTAACCTATTGTTTTATGTATAATGTTGAAGACTATGATGACATGTTGAGTAAGATAATGTTTATGAACAAAGGCAACTGAATCAATTCAAAATAATTAAAAATTGTATGAATTTTAAGGAAAAATTAACAGGCAGACTTGTCGCCAGTAAGCAGCAGCCACAGCTTAATGTATTTGTTTATTGTTGGAGCTCAAATGCTGCTAAATGGCCAGAGTAGGGGAGGAATTAATTCCACAATAATAACAGTCAATTTGTTGTCTACTGTCTTGAAATCTGTCCAGGTACAGGCTGTACATAATAGAAACAAGATTAATATCTATTAACATTTCATTACATTCTTTAAAATTTCAGTCTTGACATTGGAAAAAGCATTTGACAAAATGCCACCTCTATTTAGTTGTTAGCCTCAGATACATGATCTTAATCAGAGTTTGCCTAGTTGTCATCCAAATTTCATTTAATAAACTGTAAATGTATGGCAGCACGGTGGTGTCGCCTCATAGCAAGAAGGTACCGGGTTCGAGTCCCAGCCTGGGGCCTTTCTGTGTGGAACCCATGCCCGTGTCTGCATGGGTTCTCTCCGGGTACTCTGGCTTCCTCCCACCATCCAAAAACATGCATGGGGATTAGGTTAATTGGCTAATTTAAATTGCCCAGAGGTTTCTATTGTCAGTGTGAATGGTTGTCTGACTCTGTGTGCCCTGCAATGAACTGGTGATGAACTGTTAACTCATCCAGGGTGTACCTATGACAGCTGGGATAGTCTCCAGCCACCCCACGACCCTACATAGGATAAGCAGTTGACGATGGATGGATGGAAACTGTAAATCTCGACTTTGAAACTTACTATTTTGGGCAGCGTTGGTCACATCCTGCCAGTGGTTTCACAGTCTGCTACTAAACCATGAAGACCTCCACCAAGCTCCTGTACTCCCCATCCTGTCCATCCCTGATACACCCCACGTCTACAGTGTCATCAGAGTATTCCTGCACGTAGCATGACTCAAAGTTTATTTCAAGTCTGATGTGGACAGAGTGAACGGGACTGCAGACCACAGTCTCTGAGGAGCAGTCCTTCAGGCTAATGTACTGTGGTCTCCTCATGAGGTAGTCTGTGATCCAGCTAACCAGGTGTGATTCCACCACCATATCTGCCAGCTTGACTCTCAGTAGAAGATGCTGGATGATCCTCACAGCACTACTCCCTAAGTCCAGATGAGAGTAAGCCCTGTGTAGCAGAGGATGGCATCATCCGCCCCCACAAAAAAGAAGAAAAAACACAAATGGAAGGAAATACACTTGTATTTGTTCGATCTCAAAGATACACAGTGGATTTTGATGAGAAATATAAGAAATCGCATTCTAACTCACTGTACGTAACGTACAAAACAAAGCAAAAGAAAAAAATATGGTATATGTATGTGAGATATGAATAACAAAATATGGGAAAAAAACAGACCAACATGTATATTACTATCAAGCACTGTATTTATATAACACTGTATGATGATGAGGGACACTGAGACAGGGGACTTAGTGACAACTGGACTGCTGATGGAGATTATGTGACAGGCCTTGGGGTGGGATTGGTTCCTCAATAAATCCTTTGATTCAACATTTTTTTTACAAATCTGTCAGTGTTGATCGATGCATGAACGAGGCTAATATCTGTATATCACTGACCCAGGACTGATTACATCCATCACTGAGTGCCAATCGCAGATAAAAGCGACCGTCTTTTACAGCGTGGTTCTGGAGAGACTGTATTCCCCCACTGTTGAAAATGTGTCCAAACAGACTAATTTACACCTTGAAATGAATCAATGGGAGTTCACTTGTGAGATTGCGGTTGTCAATTGTGTTGACTTGCTGCTGGCTCAGTGCTTTGCACTCTTTTCCTTTATGTGTCGTCCTCCTGACAGTGTTTGTGGTCTTGGCAGATAAACAACAGAATACGGAATAAAACAGTCAAAGTGCCTAAAATGGTATTCGCACCACACACGCACACACACATGCAAAAGCAGGCTGACACAGAAGATCAGAGGCATGAGAACTGCAAGGCAGGCATAAAATTTGCCTCTGGTCCTCTTCATCTTCGCTGCTGTCCTTGGCAGCACAGCTGAGTCCTGTATCCCACATCTGAGCAGCTGTAAACACATTTTTTTTGACTAAATTTAAGCCCAATTTGTTACTTTGAAAAATAAATAGGAATGAGATTAATGAGCAATTTAAAAAGCATTTTGGTTTATATGGGGTCAATATCTGTTTAGCATCATGCATCATGATACTCTGAACTTATGGCTTTTCAAGGCTCTTGAATATCATCTTCCATACATAATTGCAGTTTGTTTTCCAAGAAAATCTATCAGACTCCTTAATATATATATTTGGCCTGTAGGAGTTTATTTCTAAGTGTATAATGTCATAAATGCAAACTCATCTGGGAAGAAAACAAACAGATCGCATGTCGGTGTAAGGGTTTTAAATTATAGACAGGACTTGAAGGTTGGCTCAGCAAGATTTGCTAAATGTCTTAGCAGAGGAGAATTATTTCCTTGTATCAGCCCCAACAAAATGTGATGCACGGAAGGCGCATACCTCAGCATCTCGTGAGCGGCTCAATGAAAAAATATCGTACTGGTGAACTCACAGGGGAAAATGTAGAGCAAAAGTAATCAATTATCACACCTCCTGCCCTGTTCCACGTTGCAGAGGCCCCTTGATTATTTAAGGGAATTAGCTATCGATCAGCTAAGCAAGTCAGTGGGGCGGCCACTGGTCAAGCTAGCCGGTCAGCAGTGCTGCCACTGACTGCACACCTCTACCGCTCACCAGCCTGCTCAGCGCAGGAGAGCGCTGGTTAAGCACTCGCCTCTTCCCACTTGGCACCTGATGTGAGAGGACTTGGGAGGAACGCAGAAATTAATGGATGCTAATTAGGTATGGGAGGCGGAAGGCTCAAATGAAGGTCAGCGAACAGTGAGCAGGCGGTGAAATCTCTCACCATATGCCAGTCTGTGAGTCCTGAGCGGACTTCTCGTCATGTTCCCGGCTCATTAGTGCCATTATCTACCAGGACATCTATAAGTTCGCTGTTGCCAGAGTTGATGTTCTCGGAGAGACATCTCTTATTTTGATGCTTTTAATTTGTGGCAATCTTTTGTTTAAAACAGGCTATTAAAATTGCAAAGGCCATGAAGATGAAAATCTTTACAAGGAAACTGCAAAAAACAATGTGTGGTGGAGAAAATATTACTGACTCTTTCATGAGCGTAACTTAGTCAATGATACACAACATTAAACTGTATATTAATAGACTCTCTTTCTAGCCTTCTGACCTGACAATGCACAGCATTCACACATATTCATACACAATGGTAGAGGTGCCAACACTCATTCATCCACTGATGGCACAGCCTCCAGGGGCAATTAGGGATTCAGTGTCTTGCCCAAGACTCACTTTGACATGCCACAGATGCACATGGACCAAGCAGACTAAAGCACATGCAAATCAGAGGGTGAAGCAAACCCTGTGGTGCAATAAGAGTGAAGGCCAGCATGGTGTGGCTGAGGAGGGTCCATGCACCACTGGCCTGTCATGCCCACACTGTTGGTGGATGGTGGAGTTTGAGCATATGCAATAGGACCCAAAAGATGGCAAACTATTTGGAGGTAAATTGGTTGCCCAACATGGGTATAGGGGCGAAAGACTAATTGGACTAATCTTGCAGCTGTTTCCCTCCAGTCTCCCTCAGGAATCTTGCAATTACTGTATCTAACATTGATGTTATGGTTACATTATGTGAATGTTTTCATAGAATAAATTTCAACCTTTACATTTTTCTGACCATAATAAACATTTTTCCTTAGTTCTAATTACCTGTGTCGTGACACAATTATTTTTCACAAATTTCTCAAACTGATCTTTAAGCTCTTTCTAGCTAATGCTAATCATGAACAATAAAGTTTAACATTGACAATGTGTCAAATGACTTTTTGTAATGTGAAAGGGGTTGCTGTTAATGAACAAACTACAGAGATTGGACACCTGACTGCAGCTTTAGACCACTATTCAGCCCCAAAATGCACCAGAAAGCAGGACAGCATTAAGCAAATTAAAAATGTGACTGTATTTGATTAATAGCAGCAGAGTCAGCAAATCTAGTCTATGTAAACACTGTATATAGCACTAGCAATAATAATAATGCAAATGTGACTAAATAGCAGTCCTCAATTGTTGTATGTGTTACATTGAATCTAATAGGCTTATAATACTGTAATTTAATGTTGTCACAGTGCTATTAATGGTGTAAGGCTTCCTTTTTTCAGCTAAAAAAACATGCAAACATCTAGTAGCAATGAACCAGAACAGAGCAAAAAGCAGAGCTAATGTTGGACGTCCTTCTGTATATATCTTAGGTACCCCGAAATAGAAAATGATTGTCCCTCTACGTAAAAAACAATTGTTGACGTGTAAAGAAAACCAAGTATGACAGCATGTCACAACCCCCCCCCCCCACCCCCCAACAATTAACGCTGATTCAAGCTACTGTCTGTGTTTGTAACTGGTTATGAAACAGTCACAGTGATGTACATAAGTAAACAAGACCATCAGCGAGATGATCAGCTATTTCTACATCGTTATTCTTGATGCTTGTTGTCTTCCTAGCCTGTTCTCTTTCCTTGGGCATCAAATACGGAGGCTTTCTCATGGCTGTCAGATACCTGCTGCAGTAAAATGTGAGGTTTTCTAAAGGGATCCTGGTGCTCACACTACCACTTTTTTTTCCACCAGGACAACCAACATCAACACAAAATGAAAGCTCGCAGTGACTTTAAATAATGTGTTTTTTTCAACACCTGCAAAATCTTTACAGTGTCCTATAAGATATTTTCCATGGTAACGGGATGGATGTTTTCATGCTTTTTGGACCTTTAATGACCAATAAGTTATTCGTGCAGTTCATGGATGGAGATGCTTTGTGATTCCTTTGATACTCCTGAGCAGAAATATTGGAGAAAAGCAGCAGCTAGCCTCCATTTATCATTTGAATGATGAAAGCTTGTCCTGTGTGGCAAAGGCCTGCTCCCAGACAACACTCTGAGCTGATTGCCAAGCAGTCACTGCAGCAATTGCTGACAACAGCAGACTAGCCATCTCCTCGCGTGACCACACATCCCAAGGCAGTAGGTATTTCACATGAGCAGTCGTTGTGGCTAATTAGTATTTGATAGTTTTATTTTGAAAATTGCCCTGCTGTATCCTGGCCACAGAGCTCAAATTTCACAGATGAAGTGCATGGCAAACACGATTACAGCTCCTACCGTAGGTGGTCATCAGAAACTGAGATCAGTTCCTTTGTAACCCTCTCCCCAGCATGAGAGGAAATAAATACACTCTTGTATTGAGGTCCTTTGGTGGTTCGAGATGCCATACAGTTAACAATCAGTGTTCACACCGTGCAGCTATTGATAATTGATGTCCTACATTATTAGCCCTCTTTCCAGCGCCATTAAAAAATTCTGGATGTCAGTTGTGTGTGTCTCTGAGATCCACTGCTCCCGTGGTGCGTATCATGCTGTGGCTGAGACGAGGAGCTGATTAAAATCTGCCACAGCCCACTGCACAGAGGACACTCGCAGTTATTCGGGGCCTGCAATGCAGAGCATGATTCTCCTTTTCCTCTTTCTCTCACCACTATCAAACCACGCCTTGTTTGCTACTTTTTCTTCCAATACAGTATTTGTGTTGCTGTAATGAAAGAAAGGGAAGGAAGGACTTCAAAGTGGGAGACTGAAAAGGCAGAATCTATTTTGGTTAGAAAAAGGACTTAAGACAGGTATATCTAGACACCCAGGCAAACACAGAGGTGATCACTTTTCTTAAGGCAGGATGTGATTACATGCTACATTACAATGCAACTCATTACTGCTTATGGCGAATTAATTACGTGCCTCTCAGCTGAACTAAATTAAAACCTGGTGAGACTCAATGGAAAGACCGATGAACAAGGGTATTTTTGGTAATTCACGGAGTGAAAAGTAACAGCTGGTAGAGAAGCTAAAGGACACATTAGTTACACTCTGTGAAAACTGTTATTTACTTAATTTTTCAGAAAAATGTTTCTGGTAATTGATATTGTTCATCTTACCCAGTTTTTCACATCATCTAGTTTTAGACAAATCATAAACCATCAACACATTTTTATTACTGTAACTGCTACCACCTGAGTTAGGTGATTATTTTCTATTATGTTGTCACTTGCAGTTTTAATCTATGATACTAGTATTGATTAATGCAGCTTTAAGGCATACCATAGACAAAGGAAATATACAGAAAACAATTATATATGCAAACAACAATTACAACTAATAAGCAATTAGCAATTGCTGCAACACTGATGGGGCTGAGAAGGTGTCCATATGATGAGTTGGGATGAAAATGGGTTGTGTGTACATACAATTCTTAACAAATGTATTAGACCACCATCCAGTAAGGTATTTTCCACTGCTGCATTAAATTAACAGTATTGTTGATTACCAAAATATTGTTCTTTTGATAGTTAATGCACCCGTATGTGCAAGTTCTTCGTGGTTATTTGTTATTCATTTTTGTCTTCTCAGGGAATTCCAGTTTTCTGGCTCAAATTTGGGGATAAATAGGTGAATTCAGTTCAAAACTAGAAAAGCACTCAGAGAGTGCAGACCTCCACCAAGGCGACGGTGGCGACCTTTTTTTTTTATTTATTTAAAGTTACCCCCACTGCAAGGAGGTTATGTTTTCATCGGTGCTCGTTTGTTTGTTTGTTGGTTTGCAAAGTAACTCAAAAAGTTATGGACAGATTTTGACAAAATTTTCAGGGTTGATCAGAAGTGGCCTAAATTAAAACTGATTCATTTTTGGTGGTGATCGGATCTGATTCAACAGCACCACCAAAAATTAATCAGTTTTAAGTTAGGCCACTTCCAGCCAATCCTGAAATCCTGAATTTCGTCAAAATCCGTCCGTAACTTTTTGAGTTATTTTGCAAACCAACTAACCAACATACCAGCATACAAATAAACAAACCCCGGTGAAAACATAACCTCCTTTACAGAGGTAAAAAAGCTACACTGTATATAGATGTGTGTGTGTGTGTGTGTGTGTGTGTGTGTGTGTTAAGAAGGATCTGTAACCACACTTCTGTAGTCAGAAATAACTGACGTGCAGCTGACACTGTGGGAAAACACACATTATGTACCCATACTTCACTTTCACTGTCAATGAACTGCATATAGTCAGGGTCAATACATCATGACTGTCGAGTGGCACTACAAACAATCAACATAATAAGAGACAAATTCTGGTGGCAATTTATCTCAAATTCCACATGAAACATTTTTGGCACTTAGAAAAGCTGCAGAGTGGCTGTATTAATCATGAATCATGAACTCATGAATACCCATGAAATATTTGTGGCACACCCTCAGGACTGTGTGCCAGGTTGAACGAAAATATGAAAAATGTCAGAGTAAAATGATTTTTACTCTGACATTTGCTATTTAACTTGAAAGCATGTCTTTAATGTAGCTTTTTTTAAAACCATAGAAGAGATTCTCACAGCTTTGTGGGAGCTACTATAACGCTAACTGAACTCTTAAGTCAGCTTTAATCATGTTTTCATTCAACAGGTCACCCTGTTTGTAGCGATGGAATATTTAGAATAAAATAATTGAAATAAATTACTTAATTAAATAATGACATGACAAAACATTTGTTTTGTACAACATTTGTACTGTAATGATATATCAGACATAAAGGCTTCAAATTAAACTCACAATGCAGAAATGCACTGTAATCTACATTCATCTTTCATGTTGACCACAAGGGATTGAGCTTACATCAAAACCTAAACAGAATTTAATTTTCAAACACGTACATTTACACTAAACCAAACAAAATAAATGCTTTCCTCCTGATATTGCTTTTGTTATCTGTTTCTTTGTTCTGTGCTTAAAGCTACATTGCATGCTTTTTGGCCAGTTGGAAGCACCATAATAAGCTATAACAAACTAAATCTGACTTGTATACAATACATAAAGTTGTTATGGTGAACTTATTAGCACATAATTGTTTATTACACATTCAGTAAATACAGAGCAACATTAGCATTCATTTGGAGCTGTGTCTCTGGCTTCCTAATGAAGAATCTCCAATATTTACTCTTCTGTCAGCTGTTTTGCTCTCGGCTAAAGAGTCAACATTTGTTCAGTGTTTGGTCTGCCAGTCGGTGCAAAGCAGGTGGTGTGCAGTTGATTTACCTGAACCTTTTTGATAAAACTCCATCCTTTCAATTTGAAATAGTAATTTCATCATTCAAACCCACAGAACTATATTTCAATCTAGAGACCCTATACAAAATATGTTATGTTGAATTTGAGAAAAATTGACACTACTGCTGAACTACAATACTTCCATTTCATGGTGTGTCAATCTGCCATAAGATATTTTAATAACTATCAAAGTAAAAAAAATTGACATTAAGGGGTTATATAAAGACTGTATTTATAAATCTGTCACGATAAGTGAAATAGTCATTTGGTCCATTTTTATTTATATATATAAAAAACAGTGCAGCTTGAATGACAAAGTTTTATACTTGAACATATTGTATTCACTCATGTCCACACTGTTTCCCATCAGTCGCTGTCCTCCAAGATGCATTCTCCTCTTTGTTTACCTCAGATGAGCAGAGAAGACAACATCTCCTGCGTACATTTTTCACATCAGCGTATCAAAAACACAGGCTTTCCATTCTAATCTGTATCAGTCTCTTTGTGTGCTTTTCTAACCCAGCCAGTGGTGCGCTGCTGTCAAGACAGAGCTTGTTCCTGCTGGATTGTACACGCTTCCTCCCAGATCCAAGACTCTTCATTTCCATAGCAACCAGAGCATTGAATTAGGTTTGCAGAGATCAACACGAAAACAACATAAGGAAAAATAAAAAAACGCAACATATGTACAGTGTGTCGAAGAGGATTTCTGCAATATGCCTGGACATGAGTGAAAGCCATCCACAGCGTGTATTTAAAATGATCAAGTAGAATCTGTAGGTGTGCAGAGGTTTTGTGTATTCTTGCTTTTAAAGTCCCAATTAAATGAAGAACACAGACACTTTAACCCTGTCAAGTTATTTTCCATACTGAAGAAACACACAGTATTTAAACCCATCCATCCATTTCTCCTGCTTATCGTCACATAGGGTCGTGGGGGGCTGGAGCCTATCCCAGCTGTCTTAGGGTGAAAGGCAGGGTACACCCTGGTCAAGTCTCCAGTTCATCACAGGACACATAGAGACAGACAACCACTCACACTCACATTCACACCTACAGTCAATTTACATTAGACAATTAACCTAATCCCCATACATGTTTTTGGATGGTGGGAGGAAGACGGAGTACCAGAGAGAACCCACGCAGACACGGGGAGAACATGGAAACTCCACACAGAAAGGCCCCGGGCCGGGAATTGAACCCGGTACCTTCTTGCTGTGAGGCGATGTTGTGCTAACCACTACACCACCATGCCGCCCCATATTTAAACCCCCATTATCTAAATTAACAAAATGTAAACAAAATGTATATGTGTGAAAATTTGACTTATTAATGGAAAATGTGGGTCTGCTCATTGGCTTTGTTTTCAAATGTTACTGATCCTTTATTTGCATCAGAAAGTATTAATAACTTACTTAGTTAGTCCATTTATTTGCGGGTACATATACTGATTTTTACGTTCATACTTATATTTTGGGCTTCTTTGGGATTTTTTTTTAATATGCTTATAATCACCCTTTGGCTAAAATGCTCTGTTTCAGCACCTTTCTCTTTAACAGAGAAAACCCTAATGAAACTGCATGTGAGTTAAATAAATCACATGATCACATTTTGTTGTTGTATTTTACAGCTGGGGTTGGTAGACAGTCCAGATACTCAAAAGAAAATATTGTAGTTTTGTCACATAATCTACACTTAAGGTATGGTTAAGGTTAGGGTAAATAGCCTCTTTTAGGGTGCACACACACAAATCCTTTTACTGCATCCTGCCCCAAACATCCTCTTTGTTAAGCAGATACATCAAATAGTGAGGCCGCCTAACAGTCTCACTGAAGAAAATACGTTTTATTGTGAGTCCAGCATAGTAGCCCCTCTGGCTTGCACTTGTTCTTGCATTCTTGACAAGGAATCATTATATCAATGTTACAAGATAGAGTTTTGGCCATGTCAGTACAAGTGAACATGCTCTGCTTACATCGATTTAAATTGGCCTGTCGTGGATGAATCGTTTGAAGCTCCAGAAGGGACACAATGTTGTGTTTTCACCAAAAACCTTGTTGACAAGTCGATGAAAATTCTTGTGATATCTGCAGCCCTCCCGGCATTTTATTCCTACGCAGAAAAGACACAGTCTATCAGTACAAATAATTACAAATTTCCTATGAGACCAGGCGGTATGTGGATATGAATATCATACAGTATATTTGTCCACCACAAATTGGATATGCATTTTCATCTTGTTCATCTTGAAAAGCTCTGAAAGCACATTCAAAAATAAATGAGGAAAATAACATCACTATTATTGCTATGTGTCCACACTACGTGAAATGGTTGCGGTTATGTTTAGGTAGCAAAACTATGGTTATGGCTTCAGTTTAGGTTTAGGCATCTAACTGCATTAGACTGTAGAAAAAAAAACAGCATGATTGGGCTTAAAATAAAATTGCAGATCTCAAACTCACACATCACAGGTTCAAAAGATTGATTCTCATTTTTTGTCATTTGACAAACAGCAAAATTAAATATTTTTCTATTTTTCTTGCAGGAAAATATATTTGCCTCTCTACCATTGACACAATGGACCTCTCCTATCCATCATTTCAGCTTCAATCCATCGATTTTCCCAGTCCTGTCCTCACATAATGCTTTCACAGTGGGAAAATGTATTCCTCTCGCTTTTTGTGTATGCTTCAAATTTTACACCTAACACTGTGGTCATTTCATGAAATTTCAGCAGGCAGGTCTGTTGGACTTCTTGGATACAAGGCAGGTGGCAAAATTATTACACAACTGTACTTTAATTCATCAATTTGATACTGACTGGTGCATATCTCATCCAGCACTGCAGGGTGTACTTCATGATCCTGCTTCAGAGTACGGAGGCTTGTGCGAAGTAGCTGCTGACCAAGATAACAGATTACCCATACGGAAAAGAAACAGAAAAAAAAGTAGTCAAAAAAGTACTGAAATTCATGAATAGTATATGATTTACTCTTGAAAGTGGTCAGTTTTGCATTCTTTTCATACAAGATAATAAACATTACTGTCATATACTATTCTGATAAATACCTAAATCATACAAGTTACATTTTGTTTAAATTTACTAAGGATCTTATAACCAGATTCACTGTTGTATGCTTTACAAGTTTCATACAAAGGAGATTTACTTTGTATGAAACTTGTATGTAAAGCATACAACAGTGAATGATACATACAATATCCTTATACTTCTTTTTATTATCTTGTATGAAAAGAATGCAAAAGTGGCCACTTTCAAGAGTAAATCATATACTATTCATGAATTTCAGTATTCAGTGTTTTTTTAATACATTTTTTTCTGTTTCTTTTCTGTATGGGTAGAATGAAGTAATGATTATGTGCTAAAGTTTGTTTAACCTGCACATATTTCTGAGTACTGAAAGCACACACAATGGTGTTAATGATACATCCTCTAAGATGATGTCTTATTTGTCTTTTCTTTTTAAGTTCATGGTATTGATTATTCATGGTTGTATTCCTGTCTTTGTTCTTTGATCAGCTGCCAGATGGCTGTTATACCCACCATGTTTCCTCGAGTTTAAATGTTCAGCTTGATCCACTGTGCTGTACTGTTTTGAGAGTTGTTCTCCGGTACTTATGAGTTGTTGTATTTTGCTTTTTATTGTTACAGTCCATCAATAATTTATCAATTTTAAAGCACTCTGGCTGCACTGCAAGGACTGCCAGTAAATCAAATGAATTACTGACTTAATCATTGCAGGGCGTGGTATGAATTTGATTGTCTTTCTTTTAAGACAAGGGATTTGGCTATCTAAAATTCACTGGTCCTTTGTCCCCTGTGAGGTGGGTAAATATTGATGTTACAGACACAATAATACATTTTACCATAAATTTTATGTGTTTTTTTTTCCGCAGCTCAGCAAGTGTCTTGCAGCATATTGAGCATGTGTGGTGGGTCCAGGCTTTGTGGACTAAAGTCTTCCTGTGCTGCTGTAAAGAACCCTGTTTGTTTTTTTGCCGGTTTTAGTCCATTTACTACAAATCAGATATACTTTGCATTACTGCTGAGCACTTTCCACAACAATCCATGGTGTATAGATTTGTGATTTTCTTCCACCCCCCAGTTACAAGGCAGCCAGTATGCATTTGCATTTACATTTTGTGTGTAAAATCAGATGCGGAGCCTTGACACTTTCTTGACCGAGGTAATCCATTGTGGCAGAAATCACATCTGCTTTTGTGTTTTTACAAGTTATTGTTGCAGCTCATACTTCCAAATCAATCTGTGCTCATGAACAATAATGTAGATAGATGAGGGCAGAAATTATTTTCACTTAGCTTGTATTTTTTAACTGTAACTGTAGGTAATGAAAGCTTCTGTGATGGAAAAACACAAACTGAACAGAAAATGACAGTGTTGTTTCCTTCAATTCACACGCACAAAAGTGCTGAATATTTTACATTTTTAGCTTCATCAGGGTGTTGAGGTAAAATACCAACACAGACACTTAAAGGGATATTCCACCCCAATGTGAAAGTTAGTCATTCCTCGCAGTCCCCAGAGTTAAATAAGTGAGCAAAAGTGTTTTTTAGCCAGCTCAGCCATTGCCCTAAACTAGCAGCGCTGCCGTTATCTTACCTTTGCATAGACACTGTAATGTATTGTTGCCAACTAACACGTTGTTGCAAAAGTGATTCCAAATAACTCATTTTTTTTCCTAATTACTTTTCTTGACCTACATTCACAATGAGTACAGATGACAAGGCAAATTAACAAGAATGTATTGACTACTAGGCCGACTTTGACTCAGGACTATATTCCGGCAAAGCACCGCTGCCAGGCACAAAGACACCATGCAGCACCTGAAAACCCCATTTGCACTCATTGTGAATATCGGTCACGAGAAATAATTAGGAAAAAATAATTATTTGGAATCACTTTTGCGAGAACATGCTAGCTGGCAACTCTATATTACAGCACCTATGCAAAGCTACAGTATGCTAACGGCAGCGCTGCCAATTTAGGGCAATGGCTGAGCTGGTGCTTTTGCTCACTTATTTAACTCTGAGGACTGCCAGGAATGACTAAATTTCACATACATTAGGGATGGATTATCCCTTTCAGTAGCTCATGGCATGACAACATTGAGCTGCAGATGTGTGGAAGGAGCTAATAAGGAGGTAGGGTTACAAAAATCACAATGGAGATCAGTGAGGAGGCATTGACTTCACAATGAAATGTATGTGGAGCCTCAGAGGAGCCACATAACAAATTAAACATTGATTTAAATTGGAATACTAATGCCAACTGCATTAAAAACCTGCAAGAGAACCCCTATAAATTACCATTCTTACACCTTCCCATATTATATTTACTAACAGTACATACAGTAGATGAAAACCCATACCAGTCTTTGTGCTTTGTCCTCCATAATGCTGAGATTTTTATCCATGCTGGAGAACAGTGCACAGAGAGCTTCATGGAATGGGTTTCCATGGCCGAGCAGCTGCATCCAAGCCATACATCACCAAGTGCAATGCAAAGCGTCGGATGCAGTGGTGTAAAACAGCCGCCACTGGACTCTAGAGCAGTGGAGACGTGTTCTCTGGAGTGACGAATCGCACTTCTCCATCTGGCAATCTGATGAACGAGTCTGGGTTTGGCGGTTGCCAGGAGAACAATATTTGTTGGACTGCATTGTGCCAAGTGTAAAGTTTGGTGGAGGGGGGATTATGGTGTGGGGTTGTTTTTCAGGAGCTGGGCTTGGCCCCTTAGTTCCAGTGAAAGGAACTCTGAATGCTTCAGCATACCAAGACATTTTGGACAATTCCATGCTCCCAACTTTGTGGGAACAGTTTGGAGCTGGCCCCTTCCTCTTCCAACATGACTGTGCACCAGTGCACAAAGCAAGGTCCATAAAGGCATGGATGACAGAGTCTGGTGTGGATGAACTTGACTGGCCTGCACAGAGTCCTGACCTCAACCCAATAGAACACCTTTGGGATGAATTAGAGCAGAGACTGAGAGCCAGGCCTTCTCGTCCAACATCAGTGTGTGACCTCACAAATACACTTCTGGAAGAATGGTCAAAAATTCCCATAAACACACTCCTAAACCTTGTGGAGAGCCTTCCCAGAAGAGTTGAAGCTGTTATAGCTGCAAAGGGTGGACCGACGTCATATTGAACCCTATGGATTAGGAATGGGATGTCACTTAAGTTCATATGTGAGTCAAGGCAGGTGAGCGAATACTTTTGGCAATATTATGTGTATAAATTTACCCAATTTATTGATGCAAACCTAATTCAGTCAAAATATCTAATATAATATTTTTGTGAGTTAGAATATTTGGTCTTTGTTAGACATAGAGTTAGACATGTTGCGTGGTCACTATGTTTAAAATATGTCCAACATGTTTAGATCAATAAGGAAAGACTAACATAATACAGATCAACAGAACTACAAACTACATCCTGAAATTACCTTATCATGTCTGTTTAAAGCTGCAGTAAATGTCAAGACTTCCACACAGAGGTGAACTGAAATCTTGGAGAAACAAAAGAAGAGGCAAGATTTGAAAAAGATTAAAGTTTCTGAAATATAAAGACGAAAGTGCACAAAATCATCAAGCCAGCAGGGCTGCCATCACCATGTCCATCTGAGCGCACAAGGCTGTCATGGAAGAGAGGAGGTAGAAGGCGCTCTGTTCACAGCGGCGAGTGTTAATATGTGAAGGCCTCATCTGCTGACACTGATGACAAGAGCTGAGTGCTTTCTTTTTTTGAAGGTGAAATTATGCTGCCGGGTAGAAGTGGGTGTTTACATCACACACTGCTGCACATAATGTTGGCCTGTAGGCCCATCTATCCAACGATTGAGCTTTTTTTCACTGCGAGGCCTAAAGTTTGGAATGGCAGACGGGGGAAAACCCACATTGAAAGCAGATGCTAAAGCTGTGATAAGACCATCACGGGCAGGGCAGATGTATGAATGGATGCAGAAAAAAATAGCTTGTGGCCATTTTAGAGATGGCTTAGAGTTCGAGATAGTGTGTGATTAGATAGGGGAGAAATTACATTGAAATAGTTACATTTGTATTTACTTTACATGAGTTGTCATTATGCCATGGTGCAAAAAAACATTTCCCCCTGTACTACGTATTATCTTTGGCTTGTCCAATTGTGGCTTAGAGCTACGACTTTTATTTGTTTTCCATTTAGGCAAAGCACAAACTGCTTCCTCAAAAAGCAACTAATTTGAACAACAAATATGGTCCCGACTTGTTAAAACATTTTTCATTTGCCCTCCTAGTGTAAAAGAATTGCAACCCTAGAGAGGTTCCTTTTGAGGAGGAAACTTTCTTCCTTCTTATTTCTAGTCGTGTTGTTCAGTTCTCCAATCATCACAAATTATGCCACTCTGCTGTGCTGAGCCAGGGCTGCACACAAAGCAGGAAGTGCCTAAACCTGCCGTGGGATTAAAAACAAGCTTTGCATAGCTAAACAGCGAGATCCCTTGAAGCTGCCAGTCTTCCCGACCAGCCATCCTCATAAATCAATACTGACATCAAATGTGACAGCTATAGATTTAACAACTTCACCAGGGTCTCTAAGAAGAAAGTTGACTTCAGTGTAGCTACCTTACTTTCCCCCTCAGTGTCTCACCCCGGTGAGGAGCTATTGACTACGTAGACTCGGTGTGAACTGGGATTGCCATTCTTTCCCTAATCTTCGCTCTCTGCTGCTTTGAAATCATCAGAGCTTCTGGCACCTACAGCACCTTTTCTCAGTCTGCAGGGCTCTTAGTTAATATTATGAACACGTTATCTATTGGAAATCTCTTTCACACACACTCTCTCTCTCTCACTTCCCCTCTCCCCAAACTTGAAACATCCTGTAATAAATATGGTGTGAGGGGAAAGGGTCCAGCGGGAGGGGAGGGAGGAGAGCAGGAAGAGATTACTAGAGCTACTTGTAGAATTTTAAAGATCCATTATCTCAAACTGACCTGATTTAAAAAGCACTAGGGCACACTGGAGTATTAAACATTTCTGTACTTTAACATCAAATTCACAAAAATTATGTCGTTTTTAATGGAAAGTCCTCCTCCATTTCCAGGGAATACAGAGTGAATGACTTGAGGTAAATCAGTCTATAGGAGGAACATAGATAGGAGACGTTTCCACATCTGAGGAAAAATTACTGATTTTCTTTGCTGATTCAGCCGAATTGACGCAGAGATGATTTTATAAGGATGTATTTTTTTTTCTCATTCCTGTGTCAGCAAAGGTGGGGACTGGAAAATAATTGCTCCAATCTTTTATGGTCGTCAGTGAGGAAACATTCTTTTTTTTTCATCAGTGACAAATTACACCTTGTCGACGGTGAAACATTTAAATCACACACCAGTCAAAGAAGCACTTCCATGCCGGCTGGTGTGTTATCACGTCTCTATCTTGCCTCTTCTTCCTTCGGCCTTCAAATCCACAGTGTTACTGCAGAAGGGTGGACTGTACACCCACTCTCCTTTTCATAAATTAAATACTCCTGTATTCAAACCCTGTAGCTGACAAGCCATCAGGATAAGAATTTACATTGTCAGGCAAGTGAAGGGGTGGGGGTTGAGAAGCAGTAGTTATTTAAATGTTGCCATTTAAGGTTGCAATAACAAGAATATGTCATGCAAACTGTTTTATTCAAGAGCACAGTTCTGCTTCCTGTCTCTTTACAACATATTTTTACTATTAATATTAATGGTATATGGAAGTGGGGTGCCAATTGAACGATTCAAATATTCTACTTTTTCATGCATGATCATGGAAAGTGAGACCTCCCTGAACCAGATCCTGATTTTCCTACAACCTCTTCAAGTATATTTTTTTGTTTTACAGTGACCCAATCTAAAAGGGACAGGTGGACAGACCTGAGGACAATTACACCCGATCCATAGTACCGAAATCAAGAGAGGACACTGGCAGGAAGGTGATTCGTCACCAATTTACAGGTCAGGTGAAAAAGGACAATGACATAATAATATCCAATAATATATAACAATGTAAAAAAAAAAAAATCTGATGTTTGTTACCTAAAAAAACAACACTTGATTACAGAGGATTATGATGCTGAAAATGATCACAGCTGTAAACTTGGGCTGTTAGACAGCTGACTGCAGGCTGTCCACAAGAACAATAACTATAATGACTATAACGAGAACTATAGTGGTAGCTATGACGGTAACATGATGATAACTAAAACTATCCTTTTAATCATTCTAACACAACTGGAGTCCACACTGAACAGTATCATCTGGGTCACTTTCAGAACAATTTAACACATGACAGAAACCCTGACAGCCAGACATAATCCATCTGAATTTAATGGATGCCACCTTAAACACCATGTTCAACATGGTTGATGAAATTGCAGGGAGTGGTGTATTGGAGAAGAGTTTGTGTGGTGTGTTTTGTTTGTCAATAAAATTAATGAATTGAATTTTATCATAGAAGCAAAATGAAAGGAAATTTTATTTGAATACTTCTACACAGCACTGTTCAGCTGCAGTGGTTCAATTCTTTGATGAGTGACGCAAATATTGTCAATGAACAAAGAAAAAAAAACAATAAATAAAATGTTTCCCTTCATACCGTCATTGTACATGATGCCCCACCAGTTTCATTTATATTTCAGTGTAACTTTGTCTGTGTTTCTGATACATTCAGACCCCTGAGTCTCTTCTCCCTGAGCCAAAACAAGATGTGATTTTCTATTTATTATCTCTAAACCTGCTGTGGGGCTCTCTGTCTCCTTTACCTGCCAGTAAAGTGAGTCCGTTTGTGAGTGTGTTCCAGCCTGTAATGGGTTTAGAAGCCATCCTAACAGTGTAGCCCATAGCTGCATCATGCACTTCGAACACCTAGTTAAAAACATCCAGGTCTTTAACCTCAAGACCTGCTTCTCTGAAGAGAACTAGGTTCATGAGCAAAATTACACACAGTGCAGAAGAAATAGGAGAAATGTGTCACATCCATTTTCATTCAGTTTTATTGTCCTGAAAACATCTTGTATTTTCCTTCTCTTTTTTGGTGGACAGATCATCTTAACCATTGCTGAGACATTTAATGTATGTTTCATTCTGCCAGTTGAAAATTGATGTTTCATCTGCCCAATAAGCTGTGAATGAAATGAAAGTGACATTTTATTTTCTCGCACATAGATTTCCTGTATTGTTTTTATCCATCCGTGATTGCACATATTCAGTCAATTGATGCTGGTAATAGAGAACACTACGGAGAAACTTCCTTCATCCAAATTCATCTCTCAGCTCAAATATGGAAACATACATCATATTTCATCAGGTTGGTGTCCATTACAACAGGCAGCTATTCATATGCCTGGACAGCGCCCACACTCAGATGGACAGGGGTTTTCATATCATGAGGAATTTCATTCAACAGCTGTGGCATTGTTCATCTGCTCTAATTGCCTTGATTTGAACTGACCAAAAATCATACATACTTGTGATAGGGATCACACAGAAAGCATAAAAAGAACTACAGTACAAAATTCTGCACTTGAAAAAATGTGTATTGTTGTTTTCCGCTCATCAGTGTGTGATTATCACATTAGAGCTCTTTATCACAAAGCTAATTAAAGTTGGATAATGTCAGAATGGATGAGAGGATTCAAGAGTAAACAGAAAAATCTTGGTGAGGATTAGACCAACTGTGAGATGTATGAAATGACAAGGGAAATAAAGACAACTTGAAAGGGTCCTTGTGAGTGGGATGGTGTTTGTGATCTAATCGTCACATACTGATATGGTTTAACAGTTGGATCTTGAGTTAGGAATTTGAAACGATTAAAACATCTCCGGGTAATAATTTGAGATGAATCATTGGACAACATGTAGGGCTGCCAGTAAAGACTGTGAGGACAGAATGTGTTTGAAAGCTACATAGCTAAACAGCAATACTAGTATCCATTTTTTATCATTAATGAGGGAAAAGGTAGCCTGAGGATGGTGCCAAAGGAAAGACCTTGCTGTCATCCAAAAACACAAGTGGACAGAAATTCTTGCTTTCGGTGACCTCCAGTGGTTTAACCTCTCAGCTTGCTGTAGTGATGTACAGGTGTACTCACAAGCCCCTGTGACGTCACTGCTGGGCATGGTTACAGACGCTAAAGGGCAATTTTCTGACATCCATCAGTGAATGATGGTTCACAAGAATCCAAACACATCTAGGAGAACGAATCCCATCTAACATGAAGTAATACACAATCAGCTAAAGCTCTGAACATGCATGATCATTCAGGCTGTTCTCACACACTTTGTATCTATACCTATGAAAATAAATGCACTGTAATTTTTAATTTTTTTAACCGAATGAAATCAATTTGGATGTAATTGTGAACCAGGAAGAACAAAGACAGATGCAGGAAGCAAAGGGAGTAGCTTGAAGTGGATGGGTTGGTCAAAAAACATTTATTTTGATGAGGGGACCTGTATTTGTATCCCCTTTGAAATCAGACGTCAATGCTGATTTATTTGTCATGTAATATATATCTATGTAACGAGTTTCTTAAAACTTAAGAACTTAAGAATAACTTCCATACATAAGTGATACCACTTCTGGTGTTACTTTAAGCCAAACCGAGATCTTTTCTTAAACCTAAATAATTAGTTTTTGTCACACAACTACTGTAGTTAAGTTATTCAGATTCTGGTGTGGCTTTATTTAACCACTCACACTCACATTCACACCTATGGTCAATTTAAATTAGCAAATTAACCTAATCCCCATGCATGTTTTTGGATGGTGGGGGGAAGCCGGAGTACCCGGAGAGAACCCACGCAGACACGGGGAGAACATGCAAACTCGACACAGAAAGGCTCTGGACCGGGAATCAAACCCGGTACCTTCTTGCTGTGCCACCCCATATAATTTATTCGCTTGTTTATTTACATTATTTATTATCTTTTGTTTATAAATAGGTAGTTTTCTCATGTCCCAAATAAAGCCTTCACTCATTCTTTCATTCATTCAAAGAACTTTCCTGTATGTAAATTGGTATAATATCATTTATAGGGAAGTGGGTGGTGTATTCAATTAGTGCTTTATAATGAATTTATTTCAATTCATTGTTAATGTCTCATCTGGCATCATGAACTTTTAATGTGACTGTAGGTCAGTAGAGAATCTGTGTTTGCAAATTTCAAATTTAAATTGAGGAATATTTGTCAGTAAAATATACAAACCGCTGTATGAGTATATATGGCCAGTTACCAATATGAAGGGTCAGTCACAACTAGGATGGGCTGGTGGAGGGTGATGCAGCAACAAACAGTGTTGGCATTAGGAATGAGAGCAGTCAGTACTGATGGTTTGTAAAGGCCACCGAGTACATTTCTTCAGTCAGCTGGGAACAAATGATGCAAGGATGAGCCCATTTAAATGTGTTAATCTATGCACTTCTTGCCACTATCCTCCTGTTGGCCTGGGTACGTTGTCAGACAGTCACAAGACCAATTACTTCTTTTGAAAAACTAACAATGAGGTTTACCATGAGGGCACAACACCCTCAACAGACTGAAGAAGTCACTATTACAGAAATACCAAAAAAAAGAGAAAGTGAACTACTGGAGACTTTCCATCTGCTAGTTATGTTTGTTGGAACTATGAAGTCACCATTAAAAAGGCAATAATTCAAACATAAAGTGAACTTCACAGTTCTTTCTTTGACTTTTGGGACATTTAGAGTCCACTTACTCTCTCGTTCTGGAGCTCTGAACTGTATCACACACAGTCTTTATCATGCCACCTTAAAGTAGGTTGGTTACTCTAAAATATCAGCTACATGTCTTTTGTGAGGACTGCATTAGCAACCTTTCTGAGAGCTGTCTGAGTACAATAGACCTTTTTCACAGCTTGGCACAGCAGGATAAGCACAGGTGGCTTCGTCACAGTGGGCCGTGACGGGGAGCCAACATGCACAATACCCTGAGACCAGAGCAGAATTATTATTCACACCTGTGCTTTTGCCATACTGTAACATGTCAACAGCTCAAATTAACAGTATGTTCGAAGTTATCATTGTTAATTATTTATATGAATTCTTTTATCATTCCTAAACTTTTGAAGAGCGTCGGCAGTATAGCTATTTGCTGTATGCTTTTGTGATCAATAATGGCAAAGATCTATCACCTACCTTTAACAATATGCTCAGCTCCCAACAGATTTTCCCATGTCATGTCGGACAGGCTGTTTTGACATCGCATACGCAGAACATACAGAGATTTTCACATCAGGCAGTTCCATGAGAGCAGATCATCGACTGAGAGGTTTTCCGCCAAGTGACAGAACCTCCACGACAATGGCACTTGTAGCCTAGCAACACCTCACTGCAAAATATAAGTCTGCTTAGTGTATACTGTCAGAGATATCAGACACCTGTTACCTAGCAACATGTCAAAATCTTTTTAAGTTTCTAAAGATGCAGTATCTGATCTTGAGCTCACTTTGATGAAAAAAAGAGATGAATTAATTTCTCCTTCTCCTCCTTTCTCTTTTATGTCAGTCAATAAACAGTGGACAATGATTAAAAAAACTCAGTTTTCATGGTCAGAGTTCACACAGAAAAAAACAGATCACAGTTAGTCATAAAGTCTATATAATAAACCGGTTATGGCATGGAAACGTCTTTAATTTTGTCAAGAAAAACAACGTTCAGGTGCCAAGTGATAATTCAGAATATAATGCAGTGAGGCTGTCAGTCATTCTGTATTGTCTTCATGTTATTGTATATGAATTTGTTCTCTTGTAGATCAACTTTTCTTTTTCACTGTTATCTAGACCCTCTGTGACGTTGCCCACTGCAGTGTCAGGATGGGTTCATCGCTCCTTAACGATTTAGTGATACTTCAAAATAAAAGCCTGTTAGCTTTGTGTTTGTACTGATAGGGGGACAAATGCATGTGTTGGAGCCATGATAACAGCATGTGTCATAAATTTATGACATTTGAGAGGATCACGTCCCATCCACTCCCGTCAAAGCCTTTACACCTATGAACGTAACTATTATGCTCTTAAGCTATGTAAGTACAATTGTTGATTGAAGATTTGCAAATACAGAATCTCTGCTGACTTACATTAAAAGTTCATGATGCCAGATGAGACATTAACAATGAATTGAAATAAATTCATTATAAAGCACTGATGGAATACACCACCCACTTCCCTATAAATGATATTATACCAATTTACATACAGAAAAGTTCTTTGAATGAATGAAAGAATGAGTGAAGTCTTTATTTAGGACATGAGAAAATGACCTATTTATAAACAAAAGATAATAAATAATGTAAATAAACAAGCGAATAAATTATATGGGGTGGCACGGCAAGAAGGTACCGGGTTCGATTCCCGGCCCGGGGCCTTTCTGTGTGGAGTTTGCATGTTCTCTCCCTGCGTGGGTTCTCTCCGGGTACTCCGACTTCCTCCCACCATCCAAAAACATGCATGGGGATTAGGTTAATTGGTTAATTTAAATTGACTGTAGGTGTGAATGTGAGTGTGAGTGGTTGTCTGTCTCTATGTGTCCTGTGATGAACTGGAGACTTGTCCAGTGTGTACCCTGCCTTTCACCCTAAGACAGCTGGGATAGGCTCCAGCCCCCCCACGACCCTATGAGGATAAGAGGTAGAAAATGGATGGATGGATAAATTATACGTGAAAACACCCTTCCCTTCATCCTTCCTGTAGCCTGTGAAAACCATATTTTTATACCACCTTTTGAACAGGGATGCTTGGACACTTGAGTTTGTGTTGTACAGACATAAAGATGTTTTAGATCGTGCTCCCCCTAGACTTCATACATAATTTGTGCTGTTTGAAAATGAACCTGGTTAACGAACTTTAATGTCTGTTATTTGAAGAATAGTGGATTTGTGTGTTGTCTGTAACTGGTATTATGAATTATCTGTATGGCTCTTTTTTGCAGTATTAATAGTGTAGTCTTTAAATTAAACTGTAAATAAAGCATTGTCATGATTGCTCAGTGGTAACATCTACAACATTACTTCAATTACCACTTTAGAAATATAAGAATAATAGATTAAGAAATATAAGGCAAGGTATTTCAATCTAATGCTAATTGTGCAGCTGGTGTTCATTAAAACATAGAGGGAGTGCAGATACATGTGTTGAGTT
The DNA here is from genome assembly GCA_029721515.1 of Synanceia verrucosa. Taxonomy (NCBI): domain Eukaryota; kingdom Metazoa; phylum Chordata; class Actinopteri; order Perciformes; family Synanceiidae; genus Synanceia; species Synanceia verrucosa. Next base: position 26,014,031 of record CM056549.1, read on the forward strand.
GCAGTATAATAATGCAGCAGTGCATCATGCCAGTGTCAGCACCTCACTGAAAAGCACTCTCTCAGGTATTATTGTATAATTAGTTTGAGGGTTAATTGAGTGTATCTGCTGTGGATTCTGCTGTTATTAGGAGTTAGTCTGGCATAATGTCATGTACAGAGGAATGCATCATGATCCAGATCCACTTGTAATGCCTTGAAGGACATTTTCCCCGTTCCTGTTCTTGACAAGGACACAAATACATATGAGGAGTATAATAAACCACAGTTAATGTTGTTTTTTTTTTTTATGTCCGGGAGAAGCTGAGCATTTGTCATTTTGAAATAATCCAAAACCCATTTAGAGAGAGCTATTCTCAACAAGGAGGTAGCTTGCACCCTGAGTCCCCATGGTGTCTTTGAGGAGTTTGGGAAATCTGGAGGGTTTGTAAGTTGGCTTTTTATGTAAAAACAGGATCCTCTGGGGAAAATGGAGAGAAGTGAAGAATGGGGCAGTCCTTGGCCTAGACCCCTGCCATCAATACTCAGAATTAGGCAATCCATAACTTGAAAAATAAAAGATGATGTTATGAAGGGTTGGGTTTTTATCCTAGTCAAGGGCAAAAAGCAATAAAATCAATTTATTCCTCCACAGAAGCACTGTGTCCTAGTTATTTCTCTGTTCCACAGCACAGTGTGGCCATAATAACACACCTGAGATTCAATATCAATCAGTCATTTCACCAGCTGCTGTGATTTCCAGATTTCATACATTTCCAGCATATTCCATTTTTTTTTTAAATATCCAGTCAAAATATGATGTATTTTCACAGTGCTGTGATAATTTACCTCCTCACAAACACTTCTAATGAATCTCTGCTTGAACTAGCTAAATTACTGTTGCTCTTTTGAACATGTGGCTTTATTATCTGTCTGTTCATGTCAGTTTCGCTGCCACATATGTGTGGCACATATGTGACTATTGGTGGAAAGAGCTTTGACATATAGCATACTGTAGACACCAGGTTTAGCCTAGCAATAGCAGCATAAATCATTTTAGAAAAATATGACTTAAATAAGAGCCAACGCCTCACAAGGATACAAGTGAAATCATGTAAAAGTATAAAAAATTATCCAACATCCAACATTACATTGAACTTATGGATACAAAATTTCAAAACAATAAATGTGTATGTATTTTTACCTGCTGTTCTGTGTGATAGTGATCTGGACAAAATGTCACTTTTCCAACCATTATATAAACTTTAAAACGTTTATTACGTCTTCTTGACATTTAAATGTGGATAACGGAAGATCCCAAACAGCAGTTTGATGTTGCTCATGCATGATTAATATTCTCCAAAACGCGAGAACTGAAAAGTCACTTACAGTAAGTTTTCTCTCCAAAGTTACTTTTAGATCAAGGTTGACACATCTTAACTCTTTATGGATGCTCTTCTTGCACATCCTGTTCACAATGAAGGTAAAAAAATGTTTGTATGTCAAAATACCTTCTAAGGTAGATGAAAAGGGCTGGTAGCATCCAGATAATCTTTTGACTATCAGCACATTGACAATTTTTGTAGCATTTTGGAGCCTCTCTCATGTTTAATATCCTCCTTAAGACTGAGACTTTATCCACACTGTCTTCAGATTCATTTCTGAACAGGATCTAGTGGCTGCTTTTTTCCCTTTGTCACTGGCAATCACCAAAAAGCTCCATTAATGCACTTTATTTGAAAAGCAGAAGCTGTTTCTATATCAGTGAATATTAGTGTCAGGTTGTTTCAGTCAGCCTTTAGTGTCAGCAAGATATTTAATTATGTTAACCCACCAGCATGCTAAGCTACACCTTGAGAGGTATTAAAAGTTTGTAAGGCCAAAGGGAGTGAACCAACTCAGGAGAGTCTGTAGTTTGTGGGCATAGGTCACACCAGAGGACCATTACTGTACATTTACTTCTGATGCTGGATGATGTATTTAAAACTGAGAGACCATTTGAAAATATCATAATAATATACACTGACTGATGTATGTGTTGGGAGTTGTAATTGTAGATGAGTGTATTGTTTCACTGGAGTATCTGGTAGTATAGAGTTTAATCTGAGCTTACAGAGCAGATCGGCATTTTTACTGTATATAACAAACTTTAGTGACTCCATCCATACCATCTACTCTATAAACATTGTTGTTGGATCCCATTTCTACAGATCCCCAGTGAAATGGAACATGGCCATGACCAATACATTGCAGCAATTTTAGTGGCCACTGGTGGAATAAAGCTACCCTCTAGAAACATGTGCAAAAGAGGTAGAAGCAAGACAGCATCAGCAGGTAGAGCTGGGCTCTACCTGCATCAGCTCCTCTGTTTAGATTAACTAGACCAGGAGAGAAAAGGCCGAAGTGTTTAAAGAAAAAGAAAAAAAAATCATCTGCCTCATATTATAGTGGTAGTGGATTTTCAGTGACTCAGTCAAGTTCAAAAAACAGTTTGAACTTAAGATAGGTAATAGTTTACTCATGGTAAAAAATCAAAACCAGTCAGCCAGGTGAAAGCAGGAAAACATCCCCAAGAAAGGGTCAGACATGAGTCCAGCATACCTATACAATGTTAGTGTTAATGTAGTTTTGGGGCGTGAAATCGTCTCCACCACAAATAGCTGTCTTATTGCTGAACAATGTTACTGTGGTTCTGCAGCTCACCTTACACAAAAAAGGCCTAGAATAGACCAAATATATGAGTCTTCTGAAACACAAGTGTGGTGCATAGGATAGCTTCTGTATTTCTAGTAATTGTCTTTACATCACAGAGAGCTTTGTTGTATTTTTCATCTGATGCTGTGTTATCCCTCAGCAGCTTGGACAGCTTTTCTTTTGAGACTGTAAAAACATCTATAGAATGACTCTATGGAGCCTACTTCTAAGATCAAAACTGATCCTTGACATGCTGCTCACTGTGACCACAGCTACAGGAATTAAGTGACATAATCCCATTTCTAAACATTTCTTCTATCAATGAAGCAGAAACAAAACTGTTCAGAGACATTTAATTACAGAAAAAAAAATATTTTTTATGTACACAGTCATGTGAAATTTCTTCAGCTCTGTGGCCCCCAGAGCAACTAAGATCAGCTGCTCTGGGAATCCACAGCCACTGACTTTTCACTCTCTGTTAACAGGTAAAAAGATATATTACATATCAAATGTTTGATAAAGAGAGCAGCATAAATAAGATGCTTAACATCTTAAAAATGGCAGTGTTGCTTAACTAAGAAGAATCACCCTTATTCCACCATCATGACAATGTATATTTGAATTCATGCAACGAGTTTTGACAGGGTTCAAGAGGCCAAATTGGCTGGAGAGCCCTCACAAAGGAACTAATTTAGGTCTTTAAATGAAATGAAACATGAAAATCATTTTTTAAAGGCAGTCAGGAGATTTTCACACAGCAAAACCAATCCACTGTGCACATGTCACGAAAATGGATTCCAGACTCTTTGATATCCTATCATCTTTCATTAAATTCCTCAAAATGAAAACAATAAATTGCCTTTAAGCCCGGCAGCTGATTGTTAATAGAAATTAATGGTGAAATGTGAGCAAAAAAAAAAAAAAAAAACTGTAGAAAGTCCTTCGATCCTATTTTGTATTTTATGAGCTCACGATTTCCAAGCAATCCCACCTGGATGGTCCATCACAAGGGAAAAGTAATTGGCTTGAACAAAACCTGCAGCGGATGTGAGAACAAACAGAAAAATGCTGTCTTGATTGTTTAGTTGATTATCTTCTCCTGGTTTTATCTGACCAGTGAATCACGGCATGAAACAGAGACTGACCCTGGCTAATTATTTCATCCAAAACATACTTCAAACCACTCTGTCTATAGTACATGTTTAAACCACTTGGGAATATATAGCCAATTTATTATTGTGCTGTGCAGAGGCAATCAATAGATTCATGTTTTCCCTTCCATGCATTTTACCGTCCGATCAATCTCTCAGGCTGATGCGCCTGCAAAGGTGCTTTTATGAAAGCAAAGACAGTCAATGGGGTTTTGTTTTGAACTGCAATTTGTTGGTGGTTTAGTTCTGGGACTGTGGTGTTAGAGTAAAAAAAAAACAAAACTGAAGAAGAAAATATTCAGAAAGCATGACTATAAAGCATTTCATTTTATTGTCTTTATTATGTCTTTATTCCATGTGAATTAGCTCTGGTTAAACTGAACAGCGAGTAAGTAATGTATGAGGCCTGTCATTATTGATCAGTTGTTCGAATTAATCAACAGATTTTTATATGTCTCTAAAAAATCTCAAAATGCAAGGTGACGTCACTCTAATAGTCCCAAAGATTTAATTTCTGTATCTGGTTAGATACATAGACTGCATATAAATAGTGGACAGTGCAGCAGAGACCTGTCAATCACACGATAGCCACGCCCCAAAGCAATGTGTTTTTTTCACGTTATATTTGAGCATAATTCAGTAAATGGACACCCTGATGTATTATAACATTATTCACACCACTAACCATTCAGACCATAAACTCATATTTACTGTATCGTGTTTACAGTGGTAATACACCAGGAGAGAAAAGGGTCATTTTTCCATAGACTTCAATGCAAACAAACTTCTTTTTGAAACCACCAGTATCGCCCCCTGCTGGTTGCTGGAGAGAATGTAAGTTTAGTTAGAACAGACCCTGGTGTTGCCCACTGGTTAGATATAGTGAAATAAAAAAAAAAAAAAAAAAAAATTTCCCCGTCTGTGGGCTGAATAAAGGATTGTCATAACTTATCATAATGACTTCAGGTTGAGAAAATGATGATTTCATGAACACAACAGTGAAGACAAACACTGTACATCTGTATTTCTGTACAGTGTAGAGGACTGGCAGAACCTATTCACGTATTCTGTTTCATAGTTCATGTCTATCATGTCTACGCCTCTCTCTCTGTCACACACACACACATGCGTGCACACGCACACACACACACACACACACACACACACGCACACGCACACTTAACTCCACCATGACTGTCATCAAACATGCTCTTTCTCATCCATCTTTTATTCTCTATATTCTCTGTCAAGCTGCCATGACATTGTCTAGAACAACGCACTTTAAATATGCATTGCACAAGAGTCAGGTCGAGTGCAGCATGCTATTGTGATACAAGACTTGCAGCAGAAACTATAGGGCTTGAACAGGTACAGAATGTGATCAGCTTCTGACTAACAACCGTGAGCTTTAATGGATAACAAGGACTTCAAAGTAGTGAAGGCAAGGGTGTCACACAGCACCTGTTTCCGTTTTATTCTGGGTTCAACGACAGATTCGCTTTTCGAGCGGCTCTCGGCTTTGTGTTTCTTTTTGATCAGAGGACAGGTACTTGCATAATTTGCGGCACCTCAGTGGCTGGGAATAGCAACGGAGCAGGTGTCAAGCTAGTCTGACAGCAAGTTAACTCAACTCATCTCTACAATCCATTCAGCTCTTTTGTGTTTGACATTCAATAAACCCAGACTTAAATTAAAAGCCCATTAATGCCAACTAATCAGGCTTTGCCGTGTTCTCTGCACCACCCTCCATCATGCCTCCTCCATGAGGAATTAGACTGCAGTTGCACCTTTCCCCATAGTACTCACTGCACAGTATTCTCCATTAAATGAGTTTGAGGACGGGATGGAAGAAAGATTAGACAGTGATGTAATGGAGAGCCACAATGAAGAAAGACATATGGCTCTTTTTGCAGCACAATACTTCTTAGAAGTATAGAGCAGTGCCAGTTTGGAAAAGGCCAAAGGAAAACTAAGAAGAGCTGTCACAGCCGAATCGCTTCAGGAGGATCTTGAGGCACTAATGACATGCATGAGAAGGGTCACATGAGCATTAAGGGATCCTGGGTTACAGCAGCAGTGTTAGCATGCTCCACTACTGACATGTCTTATACAGTAAATAACATTGCCTAATTAGCAAGATGTAGAAAAGTAGCATGAGCATGCCTTTGGCTGTTTCCATCTGTTGATCCTCACTTTGCCTCTATTGTGGAAGCAGAATGTATCTATAAGGTAATCCTACTAAATATTACGTGTGATCAATTACAATTCTCTTCATGCACACAATTGTTTGCACCAAACTCTACATACTGTGAAGATTTGGGAATGTTACATTTTATTGATGCTCTGCTCTGCTCTCTTGCATGGTTTGCTCAACAGCCATCCACCAACATGATTGCAGCACCAGTAGATAAAACGGCACACGATTTCCTGCATTGACAGTGAACACTGACATAAAAAATAGATTATGAAATTGTCCAACAACACAGTTCCTTGGGATCTAGTGTGGCACAAAGGTGTACAGCGTACACACGAGGATCCTGCTGCTTAACATGTTTCCACCAGTCCTCACCAGTCAACCAACAATGATTAAACCCACCTGTAGGTATAGTGTGAAATTGTTAAACTGCTACAAATTGTGTATCCCAAGCTTTTGAGAAAGTGACACATTTTGTCAGCGATTCTTGCCTTTATTCATGTTACATCTGACTGATGGAACACCAGGGACAATACTAGTAACACTTCTAAAGATGAAATGTTTTCAAAGTTTCAAGGACTCCAAAGACTCGGTGTACTATACCTTCCATTAAATCATCCTTTGAACTGTTTTTTTGGATGACAAGTGACAGAAGCAGAACTGTTCGAGGACACGTCCACTCTGTTGTTCACAATCTGCTTTGATTAAGTAATCTAAAAACCTGAGGTGAAAAAAAATGGATTTAATTTTCCCTGAAGTCCATTAGTTCTCTAACAGACAATGCTAAACTCAAGTGCACCTTGGGACCTTTTTTTCAGTTGATTCTCCATCCGAGGACACATTTCTATAGCTTCTCTTGGAGGAAGACAGCGATGACAAAGTGCTGCCAAATCCATTTATTGCTTTGAAACACATCAGAGAAAAATAATGCTTTGTGGAACATCTAATTCATCAGTGTGCCACTACACCCATTTTGCCTGCTTCAATGGTGATGCACTTTTTTCCAGGTTGCCGCTGCAACAATCAATCTTCAGAGGAGACTCTCAACATGCTCTGTATTGCCACTTTGACTCAGTCAGTTATCTGTCAGCTCGACTTATTAGCAAGACTTAAGCTTCAAATGAAATGTGTGTTTTCATAATTCACCTTGCAGAGGACTCTTCGCCTCAATGCTACGGTACACTTGAACCACCACATTATTATCATCCTTCCCATCTATGATGAGCACCTCATACACTTCATACCAGTAACTAATCACAGACATGGTCAGCTAACAGTGTTCTTCTGTTAGTCTGTGTTGTGTATGTTTTTTTATGCAGGCCAATTGCGACATCTGACAGGTGACAGGAACCCATCATTAAAATCAGTAGGCCTACCTGTAAATGTTTTGGTTTTAAAGCTTGCAGCCAGGGAGCCTAACCCTAACACTAAGGGCTCTGACAATGATTATCCTTGCTATACCGTCTACATGTGAGGGCTTCTGTCCACTTTTCGGTGTCCTGAACCATTTAGGGTTTCCACCCTTTCAAAGCCCCACTGCCTGCTGTCATTTGACCCTTGTCACCACCTGTTTTTAAATCAATTTTTTATACTTTCTTTCTTTCACTGTTTGTTATCTTACGGTTAAAAGGAATCACATCTATGTTGGATGATTCTGCGCCTCACAATGATGTGTTAAATGCCAACATTCAATGCAGGAACTAGTGTGTGACGTAAGTTAGTAAAGTAAGACTGGTGGTGTGTGGGCATGCAGCGCGTCTGACTGTTATGCAGGAAATGGGTTGTGGTCGATCACAGATCTGCAATTGATGTTCATATCTTTATTAATAAGCACAATTTCTCTCAAACCAAGTGTTTTAGGTGTCTAATTCCAACATACCTAAAAAAATCATGCATTTGACACAACCATAATCTCTCACCATTCTTTAAAATTACCATGTTCAAAAAGTGAGAATTTTAAAAACCTTAGACATAAAAAAAATCAAAACCTTTGTCTTTAAAACAAAATCGTTGTGTATAACTGTCAACAGAGTTGTGCCACACATGTCACTGATCCACTGGATGGTTTGTTACTCTGCAGGTGATTGTTAGTCAAACTCATAGAGTTGAAACCGTGTTTTCACCATTGAGAAAAGCCTTCAGTGCCACTCTTTGCTATTCTTTCAAAGAAGTTCTCATACTAATGCAGCAGTTATGCTCATGATTTCAGGAGCCACCAATGCCCTCAGATGCTAGTTGATCCTCACAGGATGCTCATGCCGTGGTTCGTGCTGTCACCTGACTGCAAGAGGGTCCCAGGGTCGAATCTTCTGGGTGGAGTTTGCATGTTTTGGGGGGTTCGCCCCAGGTCCTCCAGCTTCCTTCCACAGTTCAAAGACACACGTTAGGTAATTTGTGCTCTTTGTGGGAGAGGCAGTTGGTCAAAAAAGCACGAGGAATAGTTTGCCTGTCTGACCACATCCTGTCCTCCAGTTTCACCTTAATGTCCTCAGGCAGCCGTCCTTTAGCGCCACTTGTTAAGACAAATCATTTTTTACAATCTTTTCTTCCTTCTGCCATCAGGCCGTTAAACCTGGTTGGTAGTTTGGAATAAATAATGCACTCCATACTCTTAGAGGTTGTGTGCTGGCGGCTAATATCAGTTGTTGCTGGTGTTACTTGTAGTACATCGTTATTCTGTATTATTTATTTATTTATCTACTTTATTTAATTGATCACATACCTATGGTTTATCACTATTGTGTCTGTGAGAATCTTATACCGACTGTCTTGGTATAGAAACATTTTTTTTTTTCTTTTTGTGTATTTCATTTATAACAGAGTTGAATCAACACTTCTCTGCTGTAGTCAGCTGAATATTTTTCTATCTATCTAAATCAATATTCACAGGTGAGCAGGAAGCATTGCTGCATCACTGACAGAGCTCATTGTCTTATGCACCTCCTTCCCTGACCTCTCCCATACTCTGCTACGACACTGGCTTTTATTGACACAAACAATAAAGTCTAATTCTTCTCATTAAGCTAGATAATACAAGGTGTGTGTTTCTTAAGGTATGAAGCTGGTTGCTCACTGCAGCACTTTCCACCTCCATTGCGGAAATTGAGAGTGGAAAAGTGGGAGTGTTGCAGTTAATCATTTTTGTCCCAAAGCAGAGTTCGGGCCAGCTAGTGAGTTTTGAAAGCCAGAAATCCATCTGGCAAAGGAATTGTTTAGTCACTAGTATTGATCAACGTGGCTTTCAAACCCTGCAGATATTAATGTGCTTCTGTCCTAAGGGGCAGTAAAAACATTATACCCTATCTGCTAGACGTTTAATATATTTACAATTGCCACATGTAAGAATGCTTCCCTAATCGAGGATGCACTGTAAGTGTAGTGTGTGTTAAAGTGGCTTTTAATGCCCATATCTGCATATAAGAAGGTGTATAAAAATGTGTCTGAGTGACTATTAATGACTCTTTTTATTAACTATTCATACTCATTTCCCCTTTACTGCTATACTGCCTTTCACTACGGTTAAAGCTATACATGCATATTGTTTAAAAAATTCAATTGCATCACTTAATTAGGAATTAAATGGTGACATTTCTTTTCTTAATTCATCAAGGGCATTGAGTTTAGTCCTTGTGAGACAACATCAAGGAGAAACTAGCAGGGAGAAGTAACACTGCAGCCAAATCTGAAAAAGCCTGCTTCTCAATAAGATCTTGAAGGCAGACTTCGGCATTGTTATTTGATGCATGATTCTGTTCTCAATGCACTCTAGATGTGTCATTGTGAGTCACTGCTGGTGACGCAATTTGAAATGACATTCCAGTGGTCAGAGGTTCTGGACTAGACAAATCTGTAGTTCTATGATTTACATTACATTTGAAGCCACCTCTGAATCATTTGAGGATTTGATTTTCAAAAACTACATTTCATGTGGGTTCTTTGCCATTTTCAGTTAATTAAAACTTAGATCGTAGTAGCTCATTAACTCTTTGAGTGCAATTGATGTATTTCAACGTCATTTAAAATCTGACGCTTGAGTAATAATACGTTAAAGTGATTTTTTCGGCAGCAGTCACCGATCGCGGTCTCCTGCAGCCTTTGAGTAATTTTGGGGCTTCTGGGAGATGTAGTCAGAGCATAAAGAGATGATATATGTCACAGAGATCAAAGCAGGAAGTGGAGGCGATCACGATTAGAGAGCAAAACAGATGGATTCTGGACAAAAAGTGGTGATTTTGGTGGGTGTGGGCTCTACCTCTAATAAAACAAGAACGGAACAAGGTGAAAACTGTTTTTTTTCATTATGAAATTCATTTTACTGGTGCATTTCAGGTTTTTTTTTTTTTTTTAAATTATTTTATTTGTTTTTAAATCTTTAAATGGTCTTGCCCCTCCTGACCTCTCTGAGCTGCTTCACCCTCACGTCCCTGCTCAGTGCCACAGGTCAGCTGATCAGCTGCTCCTGGAGGTACCGAGGTCAAAGAGGAAGCTCAGAGGGGAGACAGCCTTTCCTACCGCTGCCCCAAAACTCTGGAACGATCTCCCTCTGCACATCAGACAGGCCTCTTCACGGTCCTCTTTTAAAACAAATCTTAAAACCCACTTTTATTCCTTGACTTTTGACACAGTATGATACTTCGCTTCAGTTTTGCTGTTTTTATTTTTTATTATTTTTTACTGTTTTATGTTCTTTTATGGTTGTTAATATACAACACTTTATTTTAAGCTGTGGTTGTTTTTAAGTGCTTTATAAATAAAGTTGAGTTGAGTTGAGTCATTTGAACTCTTCAGTGTTTTCAGAGACATACAGTACTTAGTACAACATACTCTGTGGATCTTAAAATGTGAGTCAAGATGGACAAGAAGCTGGCACGAGGCACTCTCTGTTATATAAAACAGTGGTACTCAAACAGGTAATGGTCCAATTGAAAAACAATTTCAAATTGTGAATCAACCATAGTTTGTTTTTGGTAAAAAGTAAATGTGTAATTATGAATATATCATCATATCATCATATGAATAAATCATCATCGTGAAGAACATTTCCTCTGTCTATGTTACCAGCAAATCATGTCCTATGTGATCGCAGCTTCACCTGGTAACTCTTGCAAAACATTATATAAATTCTCCAAAAATGAAAATACTCCAAAAAGGTGCCATCACTTCATAAATGTTATTTGCAGCAGTGGAGCAAATATAGTTAATTTATACCTCTAATAAAACCTCCATGTGCTTCAAATGTAAACAGATCTATCAGTAAATGGACAGATAAATATGCTGTTTGGTCTTGGGCAGGCTGGAGCATCGTCAAGGAGATCACGGATGATAACACCAGCCAAGAAGACACATTTGACCCTCTATCTCTGGGGCTCTTTGAAGCTCAGAGTAGATGACACACTGTACTTGTGAGTTGCAGGGTTGTATGAATTTACGAGGCTCTCTTGAGCATCAATAGACGTCTCCATCTCCCACTGCACCACGGTACAAGTGTGCTTTACTGCTCAGAAACAGCTCTATCTGTTTAATTATCCTCCTCTGAGGCATCAACACATCTCAACTGCCATCCCCACCACTCATGAATTAATGATGCACAGCTCTGGTTGTTATTAGTAAGCTGCATTGGGAAACAGACTGGTCGAACTTAATTTGAGATTCAACTCTTGAAAAAAAAAAACCTGAGGTGCTTGTTGTTTTCCAGTGTAGTGAGTGTTAAAACAACAAACACACTCCTATGTTTCAACAAGATGCATAGCGCTTGAGGGGCCACAGCGCGCTCTTTGGACATAAGGCCAGCTGGCAACAATCATACCTTAAAAAATACTCACATGTAGGATGGATGAAAAAAAAACAGCGGTGGAAGTACTTTGATTGGAAAAGTGGTTTCAGGTGAATAAAGGATAATTTCTTTATCAGTGTGTAAATTATTGAGTTTGTGCAACAATTGGTGGGTTCTTTTTGATGTAAATTTTTACTTACATGACAACTGAATAAATTGTCAAAATACAGGACTGTGGTTGTATCCATACAAGTCTAAGAACTAAGAACCAGGGGTATGTTTCTCAAAATGTTCGTTGCTAACTTCCTTAACTACTTCCTAAACGATGGATCTACGCCGCAGGTGTTTCCCAACACGATGCATCGCTGAACGACAGAAGTATTTCCCAAAAGCTTAGTTGGAACGATGCATCGGAAGTTGCATCGGAAAGTTGTGTCGTTCGAACGAATAGCATGGAGCTGTCGTTGAATGTTCGTTCAGGTGACGTCATGTCCTTTTCTTCTTTTTGGGGCTTGAAATGTCAGGATTGGGCACCCTGTGATCCATGATCCCCTTACAGCATGAATGAAGAATGTCACTTTAACTTTCACCTCACAGTTGAGGTGAAAAAACGCAAGTTATGTTTTAAAAACAAATGTTTGTGTAGCCCTAGAAGTTTCAAATTACAACTTTGATAGCCTATTAATTAATTGTATTAGATAGATTGAAAGATGGAAACACACAGGGACATGCAGGGGTCAGGAGGATAAAAAATAATAAGATAAAAAAAGGATAAAAAATAAAATAAGATATAAAGTACCAAAATATATGATAAAACTGAAATATAAAAGTCTGACAGTTACAGTGCAATTGCAAATGACAGTATGTAAAATAACAACTTCAACTGTATTTACAGCTTGTAAAGCAACTCAATTCTTTGACATAACATTATTTTATAATTATGGTTGCTATGTTCATGCTCTGTTGACGTGGTTTCAGATGCTGTGAGTGTAGTGTGTATGTCCATGCTGATGTGGATAGTTTTGTATCATTGAATTGTTTAATTTGTAATCATTATTATTATTGATGCGCCTAAAGTTTAACTTCCACCTTTTCTGTCATTTGTGAATGCGACCATAGAAACTAAAATTCCTTTATCATAGTGATTTAGCAGAGCGCTTGTGAGAAATAAAACAACCTTTGACTAATGAAAAGGTGTGGAGTGATACATCTCTCAGGATTGCCCGGTAACTCAACTCTCTGTGATCATATTCATTACAAATCCAGCACGCTTCTATAAAGGGGACATTATCATGAGCGTCAGTGCACAAGTCAAACTTAAATGATGCTGAGGTCTGTTTTCAATTCTGGGACATAGAGTTCATTGAAGTGTCCTGTTCCTGCAGGATTAAGCTGCTCTCTCTGTGCACCTCACTGTAATCACTCACAGGAAAGCACTTAGTCTCTGAGGCAGTGTAACTTTTTATTATGTGAAGGATGTTTTGTCTGATATGATGAAAATTAGCAGATGGACAGCTTGCTGAGCAATAAGTAGGCTCTGAGTGCTTGTTTATCACGGTGACTCCGTATCCATTATCCATGCAAAGCTTTTAGAAAAGTGATGTTGCTCACATTGCAGACAAAGAATAAGGCTGGCATTATTCTATAGTTTCCTGACGGTTGACAGATGCTGAAAATAACTGAAAATCTGTCACAAATACAGTATATAGTATCTCTTGAATTGAGATTTTATTTCTCCTCAGGTTTTGAATAAGGGAATACACCATATAGAGTGTAATGCTACTGCAGCTTTTGAGGGGCATGTTGTGGAAACTAAGCTTCAAGTCTGTTTGTGGGCATTTCCCATGGTAGCACATGACTGACATTTGTGCGGCGGCACTGCCAGGAGACACACCATCAAACCTCCACAGAGCACTACCAACTGTCCTGTATATCCCATGAATAATAACACAAGATGTTCTTCACTTTTTCAACAATCAACTGTGGTTTGGTTTTATTCTGTAATAAAAAAATACACTCAACACATTTTCCCACAAACAAAAAGACACATTTAATCCATCCAAGCCATCTGCTCCTTGACATCACATTAAACATGACGTTCACATACCCCTAAACTGAAGTGATTTAACAAACAGTCTGTACCTACAAAATGTGGGATGTGGGAGCATGTAAACATTGAATGGCTATGATCGATATTACAGATGTTTGTTATATGTTAAAAATATGCTATTTTTCACTGACTCAAGTGACTCTTAGACATTCACAATTTAAACAAATGAATATAAGCATAAATCATGCAGCTCGGAGAAAAAGCCTGAGTGACCTGACCTGAGTGAGAATTATTAGGGAGGAAAAGGGCCAAATTCACTTATGCCTATCTATTTTGCTGTGTGCAAAACACTACAATTCAAGAGTGGATTGGCAAACTGCACTGTTGATTACTTGGTCTCCTTTAAAATACCCCATAAAATCCTCACAATTTGAGCTCACAAGTTACACTTCAGTGTCAAAAACACAATGACTTTCCACTTCGCCCTGGTTAAAAAGGGACAGACATCAATGTGTCACCACTCAGCACAGTCTTTGCCAGTCTGTCTAGGTCACTTTAATGCACTCTTACTTCTTTATTGTGTCTTTCCTTTAATCCACAAACAGCTGCAATGTGACATTCAAACATGTGAAAGTTAACAAACAATGACCTTTAACCAACGGATCCTCCAGATGCAAATCATCTAGAGGCCGACTGTTCCTGTGGAAATGATGGGTAGATAAAAGTAGAAGGTCAGAGCTAATATCCTTGCTACAGATTTTAAACTACACTAATCCTTTGTCGTAATAATGAAATTCTCCAAAGTTAACTCCCTGAAGTGTAGACTTCTATAGGGGTGGGAAAAAATCCTATTGATCGAGCGAGGTGTGGGGATTCTCCCAAGCATTTTCACAGCACATTTCACCACATCAGCACTGCCTCAGGGCATCCCAGTGAAAGCAGCAGACTAGGAGCAGGGTGGAGGAACTTGATACAGGTGAAGTGAATATAATGACTTAGCTTTTGACATACCACGGAGACTGGAGCACTTCAGGGCTCGGTAACAACATGCCGTTGCCTTGATCCCTTGTTATAGACTATTGATCCAGTGCCTTACTGTCTGTATTTTAAGGGCACTGGCTTTTAAAAATGCCAAAATTCATTGTTCATTTTCTGCTGCCTCAGATTCCCAACATTGAAGTATCACAACGGTTCTCCTTTTTTTATATGTTATTCCTTTAGTTCACTGATGTGTACTGGATATTACATGATTACATGATTGTTTGTAACCATAGTAGAAAAAGTAGTCACAGTTGTAACAGTAGTAACAATGGTGAAGGCAAAAGTAAAATGATGGTTTGATGGAAGATCTGGACTGTATAGAATACATTATTCTATGAAGAAGTTTGGTTAGCTGCAGTGCTATCTGAGGACTGCTTTGTAAACATGGGCCTACAGTATACATATTATGCTTGACTACACAGCTGAAGATGAAGCATGGGTCTGGGACACACAGCTACAGGCATGGAAGCTGTAAGTTATTCCACTTTATGTTGCTTTACTGTGTAGCTCTACATAGCGTGATACGGAGGTCCTCCGGTAGCTCTGCAGTGCTAACATTACAGGGACGTGTTTACAGGCCATCACGCTAAGTAGAGCTACACAGTAAGTTTTACGCTCCGCATTTGTAGCTGTGTCCCAGAGAGTTGGTGCAGATCCATGCTTCATCTTCAGCTGGTTAGTGAAGCCTGCTTTGTGAGATGATGAGCGCACACATGCTAAACTTTGGGAAGCTCTCTTGCTACATTTCCAGCTAAAATAAATCGATTTACTGGGTCTTCAGAGGACGAACAGAGTAAAAATAGCTTCCTGTGCTCTTTGAAGCAGCCAACACACAGAGCAGCTGCCGTGCTTTGCTCCTAACTTTGTCAGGTTTGGTTGTGAAAGTTAGCGAGGAGAAACAATGGCGGCCACTCTGTAACTTTAGAGGAGGGTTGTCTATACGGGGGGAGGCTACTGGGGGGAGGGGCATTTCACCATTCTACGTCAGTGGGCGAAAAATGTTCAACTCACCTGTCTGCACACATTGGCAAAGAAGAGGAGAAAGCAGGGGAAGGAGGTGACAGACTTTTTTCACTCCTGGAACCTCATTCACAGGCTATGGAGACACATATTACTGTTATACTACCTTTATAAAGTGAATTTTGTTTAATAGGTGACCTTTAATACTTTTAAACTAAATTTATTACACTGTTGTTGCAAAATAATTTAAATTCGCTATTAATTTCAAGTTCTTATTTTTGTATTAGGACTAGTTTCATTCAATATACGTAATAAAACATCTAAAAAAACATCTCAGATGGGGACCCTGGGAAAACATTTATTGAATGGAGCTCAGTTTTCTAATTTGCATCAGTTTAGGGTTCTAAAGCTTATGAAATAGATATTTTCCACACAGGGATCTGTTATAAGGACAGCTGCACCATCTCATTCTTCAGCTTCTTCCTCTCTCTCGGCTGCATGTGGCAGTTTTTTGTATTTGCTGTAGAATCATATCATTTCCCCACCTGTCCACCTGTTGTCCCCAGAGAGTTTCCTCTCTCTTGCCAAACACCTGACCTATGCTCCTCCCTGCACACCCATACCTCACGTCCTCATCATGCCACACCTGTCCCTCATTAAGTCCCTCAGTGTATAACAGTACATAATACAAGCCACAATTCCCACACTCGCAGTTGCCAGATTGTGCTTTGACACAATGTTCCCCTAATATTGCTGGTTTACTGCCTTATACCTGTTACTGATGTATTTGACCTGCTGAAAGTTTGAAAGCAGACTTTCTGACTATTAGAGTTGAACACTAGGATCATGTCCAACTACTAAAATAAAAATGAGCTAAAATGAGTAAAATCTGGTGCTCATTGTCCATCTATCCATCCATCCATTTTCTACCGCTTATCCTCATAGGGTCGCAGTTAGCCTCATAGGGGTGCTGGAGCCTATCCCAGCTGTCTTAGGGCGTGAACTCATCATGAAATATCTTAAATGAGTATGGAATCAAGGCTGCAGTCAGTAAATTTGAGCAATAAGTGATTTTCATCAAACTGTCCCCATAACGGGGCAGCATAGTGGTGTTGTGGTTAGCACTGTTGCCTCACAGCAAGAAGGTACCGGGTTTGATTCCTGGCCTGGGGCCTTTCTGTGTGGAGTTTGCATATTCTCCCCGTGTCTGCGTGGGTTCTCTCTGGGTAGTCCGGCTTCCTCCCACCATCCAAAAACATGCATGGGGATTAGGTTAATTGGCTAATTTAAATTGTCCGTAGGTGTGAATGTGAGTGTGAGTGGTTGTCTGTCTCTATGTGTCCTGTGATGAACTGGAGACTTGTCCAGGGTGTACCCTGCCTTCCGTCCTAAGACAGCTGGGATAGGTTCCAGCCCCCGACCCTATGTGGATAACTGGTAGAAAATGAATGGATGGATTGATGGATGTCCCCATTACCTGACAGTTGTGCATATCTGCTGTCAATCACTGCTCATGAACATAGTTGAAACAAGATTTTGTTCATTGATAATCTGCCTCATGCACTACTATCAGGGAATAATATTTTGGAAAATATTTTTTTACTCTTTGCTCAAAGTTACAGAGTAGCTGGCTAGCTGCAGCTGACACAATCTGCAGAGGCCCTTCTCATTTCAGCCAACAAAATCAACTGGCACTATCTCGAAAAGAGGCGCCAATTTTCTCTACCTTGTTCTGAAATCAAGGTGTCATTGTTTCAACAGTATATTTTCCACCATTGTCATTATCAATCCACCATTGTTGTGATTTTAAATGATGTACACTCTGAGCTTGATCGCAACAGTAGTTAAGTGGGATCACATTTGCATACCTGAACTCGTAATAGAGATTCACGGCATCCATTTTCTATCATATTTTCAGGCCATATAATTTATTATGTAAGTCACATCAGAGCTTACCAGGGAGTGAGTCAGTCATGCTGCCTCCCTGTAGAAAAGCTAAAATAAGCTTCATGCTACTCTACCAGATATGACTCTTCTGGTTAACTTCACAGTGTGTGGTCCTGAGTCAGGTTGTTAATTTTGAATGTAAAACAGCGCATTGTTGAGCAAGATGATGTAAAACAGTGCTTTAAAATACATGAGGCATAAGGTAATAAGTGTGCCTAACATGGTAAATCCACATCTGAAATAGATTTGTTGCCTGCTGCTCAGGTTTTAAACATTTATCAAAAAAATCGTCATTTTGAGATATGGCTTTAAAGGCCTTTAAAAGACTTGAAATGACTTAAGAGGAAGCAAAAAGATATTCACATTGTTTTTGACCTTAATCAGGGAGACAGTCATTTCCTACTTAGCTACATGCTGGCACTGACTACTGCTGGCAAAGCAGACAAATACTGCTTGCAGACAAATACTATGAGCCAAAGGTTAAATAAAGCATCTTTTGGCCCCCGAGACTGGAGCATGAAGATGCATAATCACTAACGGAGATTAAACGTTTTCTGTTTTGATGGTTAGAGTAACAACTGACCGCATCGTGAGTGCCCGGAAAACCAAGCTTATTTTGCAGTTTATCAGTTACAGTGACATGATTAATCACATATGAGGGCAAACTTAGGTTGAGTAGCACGACTGAGCACTTACTGGAGTATGCATTCAACAGATGATAATTAATAGCCCAGAGAATAGTGGTTCAGTTCAGTGCTTTCAGGGTTTGCAAATGCCTCCACCTTTTGTTGTCACAACCTCAAAAGTTTGGAGGTCAAGTGCATTTTATTTTATTGAACTGTCTGGCTGATAAGTGTCCTTTCATTTCAATCTGGCTCTGCAATTATGCTTACAAGATGACCAATGTTGGGCAGTAACGTTACTGGTGACATCGTTACTAACACCATTATTTTTTACAGTAACTAATACTGTAATGCATTACATTTGACATATATAAACACAGTTACTGTTGCAAAATGGTGCGTTTGTACGTTACATGATAAATGATTTCCTGATTGATGAATTCAGGTTGCTTTCATTCATGCTCACAGATGGCACTATGGATGGGGGGACATGTCCTCTTCATAGAGACACCATAGACTGTATAGAGACACTGATCCGTCCCTCCACTTTTCATGTATAAGGAGACAAACATCGCCCGTAAAACAGAGCATTAATGTCACTGCAGCAGCTTGACATTTGCATGATTCAACTCATGATTCAATGGTGCATTCAATTGTACACGAATGTCAGAATTTCAAACTTGAAGTCAGAATTTAAATAAGAAGCCCTTTGAAGTCGGATCTCCAACTTGGAAAGCTGGATTAATCAACCTGACCTGTGGGGGTGTTTACTGACTTAAACAGTAGCTACATGTTTTGTTGTATGTCTGAAAAGCTGGAAGAGCTGGGAGCACTAAACTTTGAGGTTACATTGATGCGAGCTCCAACTTCCGACTTCCACTAAACACACCATAAGGCAAACTCTCACTCCCCAGGGTCCTAAAAAGTAACTAAAAATGTTTAACAGTAATGCTTTATTTTTTGATGTAAGTAATCAACAATGTAATTGAGTTGCTTTTTAAATTAAGTAACTAGCAACTGTAACAAGTTACTATTTTTCAGTGAGTAGCACAACACTGATGATGACATGGCTGAGTGTGAAAGGAATTCAAGTCGTCTGTAAATATGACATGAAACAGAGTAAGAGAGAACGGTTGACAGTACAGAGCAGCTGCCTACTCCAGTATAGCCTGGTCTTACCAAACCCTCATACTATCATACAGAGGGTCTGACATTCCTCCATTGAGAACCAATTTCAGACGGGAGGCGTGAACTCTGTTGAAGTTTGAAACGATTGGATCTGATTTTACCCAATCGCTAACATTTGGTCGTGACATATATAATGCGCCACTAGCATTCAGGCTAGCCAACTAATGGAGCTAACTGAAAAATAAGACTTTTCCCGAACCCTGTGGGAAGTAAAGCCACGACATCTTTGTGAGCAATAAAACTGGTTAAACATTCCTCTTGCTACCACTTCAATTGCTGAATATTTGGGAGGCTAGCCAAACGGATTGAATGGCTTCCTTCACTTCTGTCTCTGCCGCCATTGTCAAACTACAACCAGCTAGACTACAACGCAAATGCTGCGCGTTCAACATCATCGTTAACACCCGCCTCCCCCCGCCCCCCACCATTAGCTGATTGGCCAGGATGGAATGCATCCTAACAAACTGAGTCTAAGTGGATCAAACCCAGACGTAATATGTAGGGAAATGATAATTGCGTGGAAGATTACGGAGGGCTATGGCCAGACTACCTCCATTCTCATAACCTATTAGGATGCAATAGAGAAGAGTGTTTCCGGTCTCTCAGTAGAGCTGGGTATTGATGACAACCTGTCTATTCAATTCAATTTCGATTCTTTAGGTTGCGATTCGACTGGAGTCTTGATTCAATATCAATTCTCAATTCAATATTGATTCATAATTAGAGTATTTTTTATTATTTCCATGCCCATTCAAACATGTCACCTCACATTTTAAGGAATGAAAAACTGAAAATAAAACTCTGGCACCAGAAATTACTTGTGAAAATTGAGAATAAAAATAAGTATGTGAGTAAGTACGTAATAAGTACATACTTACACTTACACTTTTGTCCATTATTTTTGTGTTCCAGGTGTACATGCGAATCCAAAATGAGGCCAGACGTCCATTTTGTTGTCATTTGTTCTGCTTCCATCAACGCAAATCACACCAATGTTTTGCTCACTGCACCCCCACTGGTCAGAAACATGAATCAATTTAGCATATGCTCTGATCGATATTGAATTGGGTAATAAAAAACTGCAAGGCATTGATGCATCAGTATTTTTACCCACCTCTATCTCTCAGTGAAAGTGCATTAACAAGTGAAGTTTGGAAAGAAAATTTTGAGGCGTCTGCAAATTGTGGAGTGGAGCAGCAGGAAAACATGTAATTACAAAGTGGTCAACAGAAGTGAATAAAAAACCTGGAGAGGTGCAAAAAAGAAACAACTTAAACTAAGTCCAGATGATTTAATTGTTGATTGTTTCCTGGATGGAGCAATAATATGCACAGTTGGGTGAAATCATTAACAGTCCATTGTGTGTGAGTGTGTTTATGTGTAAGAGGAGGGTGGGGTGGGTGGGGGGGGGGGCTGCGCTGTTAGCTCTCAAACTGACAAAAAAACAGACTCTTCTGTGGGATGTTCATTAAAAATACTAGAGCACACAGTGTGCTTATGATGCTTAATGGCTGCAATAAAAAAGGTATAAAATAACAATACACCAGTGATCAAGAAGTGAAATGGTTGCTTCCCATAAAAGTGTTTTGACACAGACCAGAAGCAAGACGGTTTTTAATTCAAACAAAATAGCATATCACGATTTCATTATGTGTAAAGTTACATTAAGGCAGCATTCAGACTGTCAGTTGTTTAGAGCAGCTTGCAGGAAATGGAAAAATGGGCTCAAAAATGTAGTAAATTTATTAACATATTTAAACAAGCTGAAAAAGGACGTCTTTATGGTTGCAGTTTCTACTGTTGGAGTCAGAGGCAGGCCTGAGGATCACCATCAATAGCTGCTACCAGACAATCCCACTGCAGTGACCTATGAGTCACATTACTTGGATTTTCTTTGAGCCACAACACCAACTTGGCAAGTTTTCCACTGCATGCCACCCCTAAGAAAAATTACAATATAAAAGGTAGTAAAAAAAAAGACCTAAATGGGTATTTTGGATGTTTCCTTTCCAAGAGTCTGACTGAAGACCCGAGCAAAATCTCGCTTTCGCTTTTTTTTTAATGTCCTTCAGAACATTTTTTTGTTTTTTCTGACTCATGTGTCTGACTATCAGACTTTAAAGGAACAAAATGATTCACATAAATTCTGCTGGTGTTTACGTTTACATGTGAATATTTAATAAGATCACAAAGTGGAGGTTACCCTGTCACATATACATTGCCAGATCCCCACAGGCCTCAGAAGCCCAAGGATCACTGTGTGGAAATGGCTTCACCGTAATCTCATTCTTTGAATTCTCTGGGGTAGAAGACCGTTTGATATTGAAATTTGACATTTTATTACATTTCACAACAGTCTGCCATACTATAGATAAAAAGTAAAATAGCACTCATGACTCAAACCAGAATGTTTTAAAGGTGAAAACTTATTTGATTAAATTTGCAAGTGTAATTAGATGTAACGACATCGTCCTCACATGGCTAACAGTAAATTCAGACATCTCTTACATCAGTACAAAGGTTGTGAACATGATATAATACCTACATACACTGTGTTGATCACACTGCAGTGCTTACCAGTTTTCTCTTCTCATGACACACTGTTTTTTCTCTGCGGGGTTGTGTGTGTTCTGCCCCAAGCAAGACTTTAGATTTGCAATTCAAAAGGAAATGGAAACTGTGTGTAGAAATTCATCTCTCTTGCTTTTTCCCCACCATGAATCTGCCTGTGATTTCCCTGGAACTCTTCTTTTGTTCTGTGAATTTTATTATGTGTTTCTAACCTGTTGTTTTACTACTATGTTTACTGTTTACTACTACTTTTTACTATGTCTACTAATTGTGAGATTCTCAACATCACTCCTGTCACGTTCTACGATCTTAAGGAATCTGTATGAAAATGCACTCTGGTTTCCTCCTCAGTTATGTCATTTAGAATTACATTTCTTGTCATAGTTCAGCATTTATCATGGACCAGCTACCCAACCCAGCTTTGTGTTCATGCACCTTGGAGCACCACTTCTCCTTCTCTACCTCAGTTCCTTTACCGAAATACATATTTCAGTCTGTCCTCAGGTGATTTTACTGCCAGCCCTAAGAATATCATCTCCTTCCCAACAAAGTCAGGACAGAGTTCTCATTGCTTTCAAATCCCTTCCCTTAAATAACCCCCATATAACACTGCAAGGTCCCATCTCAATCTACTGCTCTTTCTGTCTGGCGTCCCTGGAAAATTTTGTTCTCTATGCAGCGGTGGCCAAAAATACCATGCTCATGAAATCTGATACCCTCTGTGTACTCTGTGACATTGTCATTTTCAGTGTCACGCAGACCAGACTGGTGAAATCACCTCAAAATTAGGTTTGTATGCTTTTTGGACAAAAGTAATTGCTGTCAGGTTTATGTTCATTTTACAAGTTTTTCTCCAGTGAAGGAAGCAGCTTTGTTTTTGTACCGTTTGCAGAGTGTAGGATGGTGGTCGGTCATTGAAACCCCAGATGGTGGTTCACATCCTGAGCTAAGCTGGCATCAAAAGGTCATTGTGGTTTCAAGGGCAATAAAGTAACAATGTGTCTCATTCTTTGTGCTGTCTTTTCCTGTTTGACCAAGATTAAGGTATTTCTCTAACCTCAACCAAGTGCTGTGGGTGCTTAAACAAATCCATACTGTATTCTATTAAATATGTTGCCTATTTACTGAGAAAAATATGTCCTTGTTACAGTGGACATTATTCAGTTTGGTATTACCTCCCTATGTATGTAGCAGTTGGTCACTCAGTTGGTAGCTACTAATGTTGCTGCAGATTTGCTGTGAAAAAAAGCAACACTGTTACATTGTGGGTCATTGTGATAATGAAGAATGACCAACAGGACATACTAATGGAGTATTCTGTGGATGGTGTCTTGAAGTACACTGACTGAAAGGTTCTTCTGCAGCTACATTATTTATTTAGTGCTATAATTACTGGAGAAGAGAGAGAACAACTGCCCAAAGCAAGGACAGCACATCTTATTTCTACAACACTGGAGATACTCACTCTGCCATTTGTTACTATATGAAACTCATTTACATTCTCTAAACATTTCATTGTGTAATGTGGATACGTCACAGTAAGAAGGTGTTCAACTTTCAGTGTCTTTGAACAGATGGGTTTTCTACTACAAGGGGAAAGCTGGGGATGTATCCAAACTGGATCAACATCGATGTCTAGCTTTCTCTTTCATAACACAGTGGAGTGGTTTATTTGGACTTTGCTTTACATGACCAGGACGAATGAGATCACAAGTCTTTGAGGCACTGACTGAAACTTGATCTAACTGTAACTAATGCATTTCATTAAAACAGGCCTATGCAGAGACCTTTGGAGGGGCAGGGGCTCAAATTTAAAAAAAGGGCACACGAAATTTTCAAACAACACGTCAACCTTTTTTTAAAACTAAATTTTTCTACAGAATTGACAAGGTCTATCTGACTTAGAGAAATTCTGACTGCCAAAAATTGTCATACTACATCTATTGATGCAATAATATGAACATATAGTTGATATTAACAACAAGACATCTTTAACCTGTTGTGTTCTTTTTAACCCAGCTGGTCAGAGATCCACTGCCTTTTACTGCCTCCTGCAACTCCTTCTCTCTCTGCTTTTTTCCCTCTCTTTAGTAGGCATCTCTGCACTGCAGAATTCAATATTATGTGTTATAGGACAATACATACACAAGCTAGAAAAGATACACATAATTTAACAGTGTAAATTGGAACTTGTTTTCATTCATTAGCCTGTAAAGCTTTAGTCATCAGAACCTGAGCTGGACTTTTTTTCAAATTAGCAAATTCTTTAAAGGGACACTATGTCATTTTTTAAAGTATTTTATTACCTCAAATCAATGTCTTAAAAAATAGATCATCATTGGTGTAAAATAACATATGCCAATGATCTGACTCATCCTCCTGGGCGAAGAATCAGTTATCTGTCTTTACATAGAGCGGGAGGCTTCCATGTCTTTCCGGTCTATCAAAAACTACAAACTGCCGAGAGGGACATGCCCCATGCCTGTCCACGGCTGTCCACGGCTGGCTGGGGACTGCTGGAAGTCCTCCGGACAGGAGATGTGCTGTGGAGGTCCAGGGAAAAATGACTGGAGCTCCAGGCCGGAGGCGAGGGATCCACGGTGACAGTGGCCACCCGGGAGTTGACCCATTCCGCTTACTGTAGTTCCAACCATGTTGCAATGCATGCAAAGTCAAATTTAACCACTAGATGGGAGAAAACATTACATAGTGTCTGTTTATATATGCATTGATAAGTTTATGAATTTTCATATTTATTCATTATGTATCAAGAAGAATGGGCATAAGTAGCAGACAGAGCTGTTGCACATTTTTCTCATTGCTTGGTTCTGAAAATTCAATAGTGCATGTAGCCAGGGCACAGACAGATAGGTCTATGCAGTTTTCCACAGGCTACTGTCCACAGAGATCATAGTGGTATTATGCCTTGTTCACACTACACGACTGTCAGAGTTATTGACGCTCCGTGCTGTTCACACTACACGTCTCTCTATTCAGCAGGCATGTCTGACTGCCACACTGCTGTCCAGTCAGCCGCCTCGAGTCAAATGAGCCGCTCGTTGTTTTCTAGTGTTTACTGAAACGGCTCTGAGGCTGACAGGAACTTTTCTTTTTCCACAAAGTTTATTGAAGAACATCATTTATTAAACTTGTGGGATAAAGAAAATGTCATTTATTTCAGTGTGTCACTGTAAATATGAGTGACAACCCATTCATCCATCCATTTTCTACCACTTATGCTCACATAGGGTCGCGGGGGGGCTGGAGCCTATCCCAGCTGTCTTAGGGCGAAAATGAGTGACAATATTAATGAATTTATGGACATATTGCCTTCCAAAGACTCTGCTATCTTCATAGATGGATTTCAGCCAGGAATTAGTGAGAGGAGGCATGGACCTCAGTTACCAGTGAGCTTTACGGATAGCAACATCAGCCACGTCACTGATCGTTGCAACGTATTTCAATTTACACACAGAAAATGGTTATTTTGTAAATTTCCATCCATCCATCCATCCATCCATTTTCTACCGCTTATCCTCACACAGGGTCGCAGGGGGGCTGGAGCCTATCCCAGCTGTATTAGGGCGGAAGGCAGGGTACACCCTGGACAAGTCACCACCTCATCACAGGGCTTTTTTGTAAATTTCTAATATCACAAATTATTAATGAGACATTTTAATGAGTATTCACATTGGAACTAGCCTAATTGTTCCAATTTTTATAAATCCAAAAACAGCCCCTGCCAAAAGGGCACTTTGGGAATCAGAGAGCAAAAGGGCAGGGGCTAGAGTCCCTGTAGCACCCCTTCTCTGCACATGCTTGCATTAAAACATACAGTACAGTACAGTATTTCCCCAAGTGTTACAGCTCTATGTGCCAAGTCAGGTCTCGGCTTGGCATATATGTATGCCATGTGCCTAAACTCAGCCTCCCAGCATTTGAAATACTGACATAGTCTGTTGAAGGAGAGAGTAGGGCAACACCTATTTAACTCATATCCTTATGTGCCCCTATATGTCACTGTTTTTTCCTCTCAACAGTTATTCTTTCCTTAGGTCTTTATAGTTTTTTTGCTCTCGATATGCCATTTCAGTTTGACTAAAACATTACAGTGACCATTTCCTTCATAGAAAGTCAGTGAAAAACTTAACTGATGACCTCAAATCAATTTGCTAACATCAGAACCATTGTTCTGCCCCGCTGTGTAAAGCATGTAGTTTATCCGATTCAGATCCTGTGTATAATTGTCTCAGTGAGATTCCTCTAATGACTGCTGTGAATATTGCTGCTGACAGCTGCTGAAAGACCATGCAACAACAATAACAATAGTAATAGCTGATGGGAGCTAAAATACCCAACTGAGAATGTAATGGGCCTGCAACTCATGAGATCTGTACGCAAGGCCAGTTCAACACAACTTCAGCTTTAGGATGACTTACAGGATCAGACTGTTCTCATTCACAGTGCATAGTCATACCTACAGAGAGAAATGTATTGTATTGGTATATAACCCACATAATCATGAGCCAGGACGAGCTTGGCTGCTTCTAAAAAAGTGAGTTGATGTGAAATAAGCCAAGAGTGGGTGGTCAAGTCAATCAACTTAGCCTGGTCTTACCAGACCCTCACACTATCGTACAGAGGGTCTGGCATTCCTCCATTGACAACCGATTTCAGACGGGAGGCGTGAATTCTGTTGAAGTTTGAAATGAATGGATCTGATTTTACCCAATCGCTAACGTTTGGTCGTGATGTATGTAATGCGCCGTTAGCATTCAGGGTAGCCAACTCCTTCGCCACTAACGGATCTAACTGAAAAATAAGACTTTTCCCGAACCCCGTGTGGAGTAAAGCCATGATATCTTTGCCAGCAATAAAACTGGTTAAACATTCCTCTTGCTCCGACTTCAATTGCTGAATATTTGGGAGCCTAGCCAAAACAGATTGAATGGCTTCATTCGCTTCCATCTCCACTGCCATTGCCAAACTACAACCAGCTAGACTACAACACAAATGCTGCGCATTCAACGCCATCATTAACACCCGCCTCCCTCTGCCCCCCCCCCATGATTCACTGATTGGTCAGGATGGAAATCATCCTGAGAAATCAAGTCCAAGAGGATCAAGCCCAGACCTAGTCTGCAGGGAAATGATAATTGAGCGGAGGATTACGGACGGCTACGGACAGACTAAGTTTTATTGACTTGGATACATATCCATTTACATAATTTAGCCATCAAATGTAATTATTGTTTGAAATAAATCATTCTAACTCAAACCACAATATTTCTAGTTTTGTTACCTAAACAGGTCCTGCACTGCAGGGGATTGCCAACTTCACATGGCGTATAAATAGCACAGCCTTTTAACTCTTTGAGTGCCAGCCCTTTTATAAAACAGAAAACAGTGTCTTGTGCCAGCGTTTTTGGTGATTTTGAGTAGATTTTCATGACCCACAGAATATTTTGTACTGTGACTCTGAAAACACTGAACAGCTCAAATGAAAGAAGAGACTCTCTATTTCATCATGAAAAAAAATGTTTGTTTTTACCTTGTTCAATTCTTGTTTTCTCAGCTTATCCTCATAGTGTCACCAGAGGGCTGGAGCCTATCCCAGCTGTCTTAGCGCGGAGGGCAGGGTACACCCTGGACAAGTCTCCAGTTCATCACAGGACACATAGAGACAACCACTCACACTCACATTCACACCTACTGTCAATTTAAATTAACCAATTAACTTAATCCCCATGCATGTTTTTGGATGGTGGGAGGAAGCCGGAGTAACCGGAGAAAACCCACGCAGACATGGGGAGAACATGCAAACTCCACACAGAAAGGCCCCGGGCCAGGAATCAAAGCCGGTACCTTCTTGCTGTGAGGCAACAGTGCTAACCACTACACCACCGTGCTGCCCGAGTAGAGGCCAGTTTCACCAAAATCACCACTTTTTGCCCAGATTCTGTTTTGCTCTCTAATCACGAGCATCTCAACTTCCTGCTTGATCTCTGTGTATACTGTCTCTTTATGTCTACAAATGACTACAAATCCCAGAAGCCCCAATATTATTCACAGGCTGTGTGAGAGCGCCCTCTTGTGCCAGTTCCTGCAAAAACACTTTGATGTATTTATTTGTCACTGGCACTCAAAATGATGTCAATGGCACTCAAAGAGTTATGGATATTCTGCATGTTACGATAATGCATTTTTGGCTTTTCTTGTATGATTTCGAATTGTCTGAGTTAATGTTGTGGAATGACTTTTAGTGTGTCAGTAAGCACCACATTGCTGAAAACACATCACAAATTTAACTAATGTAACCTAAAAAACAAACAGTGGTCTCCAGGTTGAAAGTCTGGTATTTTTTAGGACCCGGCCACCATCTGTTGTCGTGAGCAATCTTCCTCAATTTTGAATTCCATGTCATGAGCTCTGATCGTAGCCTATTCATGCAAATGCATTTACATTGCATTCAGAACAGTACATAAAATCTATAAAATTACATGAAATGAAGCCAAAAGTCACAATGGCATTGTTATTGCACATTAAGTGACTTTCAAATTACAATGTAATTATCACCATATCAGGTGCATATTATGAGTGCATATTATGCATACTATGTGTGCATACTATTGTTATCGACTAAAGATAAAATATACTCAACAACAAAAGAAATGCAAGTTTTATAAAGTGAATTCTAGTTGCGTTTTGTCTCAGCAGCAAAGTGAAAATGCTTGTTTGGACAACAGGTCGTGCATGAATGGTAACATGTGCCAAAAATGCAATCAGTCTGTGTTGTGACACCGTATTGTGATGGCCAGATTAACAGAGGTGTGGTCGACCCAGACGACTCGCTTTTGTTTGTCTACCCAACCTGCATAAAATGGGAAAAATTATTTTCTTTAAGTGCTTTTGTAATGATGCCGTGAAATCCAGTGTGAACGTGCTATTGGAATGCTGAGTGCCGGCATGAGTGCAATGAACGTTCATAAATCAACAATTAGTCGTCTCAGAACCAGATTCCATGCCACAAACAGCAGTGGCAGACCACGTGTGACGACCAACATTCAGGATCGCCATATCCATCTTCGCCATCTCAGAGACTGGACGCTTCCCGCCACCATTACTGCTGCTGAGAGATATGGACGTCACCAACCCCGTATCAGTGCTCACACAGTAAGCAGGCGGCTCAGAGAGGCTGACCTATGCACACGCAGGCCATACTTCGGTCTACTGTTGACTCCAATACTCGCCGCGAATGGGGTAACGTCCATCGTTACTGGACACATCAACAATAGTCGGATGCTCTGTTTTCAGATGAGTCAAGTGTCTGTTCCTTTTATAGGTAGTTTGGGGCTGCTTAAAAAAACTTGCGTTTCTTTTGTTGTTGAGTATATATTGTTATATGAAGATATGTTGATAGGAGTGCAAATGGCATGAATATGAGCATGAACACATGGAAAGAAAACTGTAGTAAAATGATGAATATTCTTTAAGTATAACAACTTGGAGTGACCTGAAAGACATAGTGAGGAAAAGGATGTGCTTGACAAAGTTTAAACAAGGACCTTACATTGATCAACACATCTTGAGAAGTCAAAGATACAATCTGCTTAAGTTCAGTGTCACATAACGATCCAGGATGTCGACACAAATGCCAAAATGGTGGGTCTGGTAGGTCAAGAGTTCAGGCAGCCCAAGAAGGAAAAGACCAGCGGGGCAGACACATCCAGAGTAAAAATTGCCTTTGGCTACTGACAAAAGGGAATGGTGAAACAGGCACGAAAAACAGCACTAGACAGGCTAAAAGGAAGAGCTGAGAGCAGAACAGATAAGATAGAGGTTGTCATACAGTAGCCTTTATGACTCAGGAGACGAAAGGTGTGGAGTTCACAAAAACAAAGAGGCAGAATCACAACAAAAGTGGTGGAAGTGTCACAAAACAGTTATAGTGTAGCAGCGAGACAGACGAAAAGCATAGCAGAGAAAGACATCACAAAGGAAGATCACACCAGTCAAAATGGAAGCGTCAATAAACGACAGGTAAACAAAGAATCATTTGATCGAATTGACTCTTTGAGGGGAACGAAATTTTTTTTAAATTATTGACAACAATTCTGCAGAGGTGAAAACCAAAAAAAAAATATATTTTTCCAAAAAGGATTGCCTGTAAAGCCAAGTGTGGATTTCGCTCATACTTCAGTGCTGAATTTAGAAATGCTGCTGCATTGTTTTTTTTGTCAAACTAAGCATCCATCTTCACAGGAAACAACTTAATTAGGTTTAGGCAACAAAACTACTTGGTTAAGTTTAGGCCAACTTTGGTGTTTATGGTTAGGAAAACTACTGAGGTGGCATTATTTAAATATGGCATGACATGACAAATAAGTCATTATTTGGGTTAAAATAACAAATGGTTTCACTTAAGCACAGAAATAACGTAATAAATTGTTAACGTTGTTTTCACACAGGACACAAACAACAGTTTTTTGCGTCAAAGTCAGGTATCTTTTGACCCACCTATCCACCTGACCTCCTCTCTATGTGCCGTCAAATTACAATTCATTCAGTATGAAAAGATTTTCTCTGGACACATGGCTGGATAACAAATTTACCAGATGAGGCACTAATCATACCCAACAGGCATAGCAACAACTGGGCCCTATTATGATCTTGTAGTTGGTTTATGTGTGTGTCCAAGAGACATTTGAAGGTGTCCTGTGGTCTTTTCTTGTAAACAGGTTCTTTCAACATAATGTGTACTCACTATGTCCTTGAAGTCCAACAAACTTACTGAATGCATTTTCTTCCTCATGAATTATTTTATGGAACCGGAGTTTACTTGCTGGCATTCTTCTTCTTTTCCTTCTTCTTTGCTGGCACCCTGCTCCCACCACCTGTAAGTCAGTTGAACGGTGTGAAAGTATTGGCAGGAATATGTATCATCTGTGTGCACAAGAAAAAAAATAGTGCTGGCTCCATAGCACGGTTGACGTTCAAAAGATCTATGAGGCACCTTTCTGACATTTTGGAAGTAACAGGTAAATGCTTCTTGTAACATTACAATGGTCTTCAGGTCACTGGGTAATTTCATAGGTGATCATCTAAAATAGAATATAAGCCCTGCTGTACTGTATTAGCACCAGTGTGTTGGGAAATGTTTCACTTTTTCATTACAGTTATACTGCATATACATAATGAAGATGCACTCCACTGGCTCCTGCAATACTGCAAAACATAGCAAAAAAAAAACAAACAAAAAAAAAAAAAACACAGGGGCACCATACTTCACCACATGCTTCTGCTGAGCCTCGACCTGCTTCTCTGACACCCTTCTGTCTGATTGTCTCTGAATTTCTGCCACAGCTGGACTGCCATGAAGCTTTATGCCTATTTCTACCTTTAAAAGTGCACTGGCACTCTTGATTTGCACATGCATTAGTGAAACTAGATGTTTAATGACAATTCATGGTTTTGTAAAATGACCATTCATTTTAATACAAACCTGTCTTACAATTTACTGTGATTTGATGTCCAGCCACAATTTTAAATTAAACTAACAAAAAAGCTTTCAGTTTTTGGCAACATTCAGGCATTTCGGAATGGTACATAGCCTACTAATGAAATTGCTATTTTTAGCCAAAAAAGAGGAAAAAAGGTAGGAAAGAAAGCACCATGGGCTGTCACACAGTTATCACAACTGTGCTACTAACTATAGACCCAATGAAATGCCGACCCACAGACAATTACAGTGTGCACTTTGCAGGTTTGCTTCTGAGTGCTTTGGTTGTTGTGTCTGCTGCTCATGTCATTACTGGCTGATGTTCTTTTCTTTTCCTGCTTGAGAAATTTATGTCAAAGTCACTTTGACCGACATATTTACAAAAAAAGTTTATCAGCCATTAGGTAGGATGTGTTTTTGTGCAAATTGCTTTGGAGAAGCCACACTGATAGTGCAGGACATAGCTGGCTGGTGCCTTTGATGTCAAGCAGGTGATGAAGTGCAATGTGGTTAATGCTGGGTGCCAAAAAAAAGTACATGTACTTTTTGACTACTATACTGAATCACCGGCCTGTGCCTCTCCTCCCATTTTGGCACACTTAAGTTCAAGGTGACTTGCTAATTCCAAACAGGTGCAGGCAAGATAAAAAAAAAAAAAAAAAAATCACTGAGTATGCCTGATGAATATGCCATTTAACCGGCATGAATCATTACAAAAATGGAGCCCACTGACTCACGTACACTTGGACAGCCCTGGGGCGTGATGTATCAATACATGGATTTCATACTGAGAGCTATCGTACACTGTAATCCAGAAATCAACATATGGCGTCAAAACTCTGGATGTATCAAACAGTGTGAATGCCTGAATCCACGCACCTTCCCAATCAGCATGGAATTGAGCGCACATGTCGGAGTCACGGACTCCTCCTTCACCACTCCCATAAATTCAAATGTAAATTAATTTAAATAGGTTCCACGGTGAGGCTCTCCTCATCACTTAGAGGAGAAAGAGGAGAAACTTCAAGGCATAGCCATGGTCACCTGAATTTAAAACACAGGATTAGACGACTTGATGGATCACACTGATGTGAAATAGTGAAGCTATTTGTGACTTTACACATGTGTAGATGATAAACAGGAACGCACACATTCATACCATCAGTCAGGGGGAGGACTGATGACCAGTCAACATTCACTGCAGCCATCCCGCACCATCCCCTGCAGAGTGTTCCCACCATGCTGTTCTTTAGGTTATAAGAATTGCATGTTGAGCCAGACCACCTCGCAACGAAGTTGGTTAGATGCATTTGCGCGTCACATAATCTGCACACTGAAATAGTGCTTTTATTGCAGCATGAATGCAGTCGATTGCTCTGATTAGATTAGGGAATCCAGCTCTCGCTGCAAATTGTGCTTTAATGCTGGCCTGTTCAACTGCATTGTATGCAAATTTTATCCACCAGGCTAACATGCGGATGAGCCAGTACAACACAGGTGACATGGTCCGGCTCAGGGTCGACTGGCTCACTCCCGCTCGGGCGACCAGCTCCCGTGGCCAAGAAGCCCAGTGTGGTCAGCACCTGTGTGGCTCTGGCAGCGCTCAGCTCCTCCTGTGGTGCTCCAAGACCAGTCACAGCTCTACATACAACTGTTTACCAACTAGTGACAGTTTCCCAGCATCCCCTCTAAGTGTCGCCAACTGACCAAAAGCATCAGAACCTGGTGTACGGCAGCTATGAATTTGGCGTTTATCCTGGCGTACACCACGTTTCCTGGCATATGCTACTCTGATTCATCAGGCCCCAGGTCTGTATGATCACCTCAGATTAAAGGGTGTGGTACAATCACGTTATAGCTGAAGGTAAGCCAGGTTTGTTAACTTATTGTGATTTAACCTCCTGCAGCACTCTGCATGACTGTAAAAACTCATTTATAATATTAATGTTGTTATATCTGTATTTTATATCAACTGGACCACTGATTAGTAGGTTGCTTTCAAGTTTAGGGCACTTTTGTCTGGCTCCCTGAAACACATCTGTTTTCATTATTAAGACGGTGACCTTAAAATTTTAAATTTTTATCTTGTTTAATAGTTTTACAACCCATTTGTATAATTTTTTAACTCAGGGTATACACATTTTCATGTACATAATTAAATGAGATTTGGGATGACTTGCTAAAACATACAGTGCATAACCTGTCATGGCAGACATTTTGACTTCTCACAGAAGGAAAAGAACAGACAGGTGAAATAAGTTTTGTTAAGGATGGTTCAGATCAAGTCACTCAGTATGGACACTACCTGCACCTATTTCTGTGGTTAATGTGCAGTGTGGAGCACCATTGTCCTTTGAGCTAATCAAATTATCACAACAAACAATTCAACTACTACTCTCATTCAAGGGTCTTTCCACTCCTCTTCACAAGCACATATTTGGCCTTTCCATTTCATAGCTGTCTCAAACTGTCTCTGCACGTAATAGGTCAGCACTATGACCAATCAGAGCAACGGACAATATGCCTTGTTCCTTTTAGCTACCAGCGGAGCCAGTTGGTGTATTAGACTTTTGCCGTAGCTGGTCGGCAAAACAGCAAATACATCCTTCTTTAAAATGAATGACTTGAGTGCTTATTTCTGCTCAACTTTCAAAGAAAAGCCCAAGTCGAACTCCTCCAAAATCAATGACAGCCCGTCATCGTGCTACGCCCACCCCAATGACTCGCTACACAGATAGAGCATTGTGATTGGTCAGCCAGATTCTTGCCGGAGCCAGGATTATCTCCTATGGTGCACCGCTAGACCATCCTGCTCGGTAAAAATATTTTTTGCCGCTAGGGTTTGTCTAGATTTCTAGGCTAAATGGCTCAGTCATTTTCATTGTAAATGTGTCTGGTGACCTCGCTGGTGCTCCAGCACACCTATAGTCTTGCAGGTGCATCTTGAAGGTCTTCAGCTTCTTTACACCACAAAAGCTCTACTGGTGTTAAAATGACTGACATTTTTTCCAGCTCATAGCATAAAAGGCTTCGACATCTCCACATTTCAGGCAAACTTTCACTCGCATTACATCCTCCAGCAGATGGCAGTTATAACCAGAATGTAAAAGGGACAGGTTACAAAACCCAAGAAGCCCAGAATCCCACAAAATATAAGTATACATTAACATTTTTCATTACACAGAGTTGCAGAACATGGTACTGAATTCACTGATAGCAAAAGGTAGTCCAGTTGACCGCTCTGGAAACAAAGTGTACAACATGTCATCTGATTCAATTATCGACACAACATCTATCTGAGTAAAACGCTTTCAGGAGGCAGATGCACAGCACCAACAGGAGTCACTGACATCATCTGTTGCTCAGCCTACAACCTCTGAAAACCCCATCGCTATTCAATCGTGCATAGTGGCTATTCGCACCCAGCTGACAGAATAATGACAAGATAGAGACAAAGGTCAAACATCATGGTGGAATAAAAGACAGGGATGCAGTGGGAGCATGGCAGAGTGCTAAATGAGACAGGTTTGTGGCTACCTACGAGTAAAAGGGAAGCAGGGCCACATCAGTAAATTGGTTCATGTGCTGTTTGACTATGAATGGCAAATAATGTCTTAGTCATATTCCATGCAGCTATGATACAACTGTCAGGGTGCAGTGACTGGTTCATCGCCAGATTAGAGTGGAAAATCTATTATCATGGCTGCTGTTGTGTATTTGATGAGAGACGAGCTGGCTTTTTCCTCTTCAGATGGACTGCTAGGTGCTCTCTATCTGAGACATTTTAGGTGTGGATTAGAGTATGTCCAACTTTATTAGCTAAAATTGGTTCCTGGAGTGCATCAGGTTACATGTACATATACACATACATCTGCTGTGTCCTCCAAAAAAACATACCTGCCTTAAGTCTCCAACTGCATTCACACTGATTGAGACTTTAATATGTCTAATACCTTGCTGTATTTTTATTAATTTTGCAATTAAAGCATCAATCCTCATTTACAAACTACATTGTGCTACATCTCTCGCTGTTTCAACTTCAGTCTAATGCTGATGCTGCATCTCAGCTGTCATCACATATACTGAACTATGGTCTGATTGCTTAAGGGGAACAGACTGTATTATGCTTTAGTGTTTTTCCCTTTCCTTCAATGTGTTATATAATTTGTATCTGCATGTAAAAGCTGGAAAAGAAAGTTCATGCCAAAAGGAGTTGCTGGCCCCACAGAATCACTGCTCCTGAACTGCCTCACTTCAAGTCTCCCCTTTTTTCTGTGACACATTTTTCATAGCTGCTCATTTGGAGCATCTTCAGATAAAGCTAGTTAGAGAGGCTGGATCAGAGTCTGTTGGTTCAATCACAACACAGTGTGTCAGCTGACCAATCAGAGTAGAGAGGGCTTTTTCAAAAGGGGCCAAAGAAAAGATGCTGCAACACAGCTGGTATGAGAAAAGTAAAGTTTTTTTACAAACCCGAAATACAACTGTTCATATGTTTAAATTATATATATATATATATATATGTATGTATATATATATATATATATATATACATATATATATATATATATATATATATATATATATATATATATATATATATATATATATATATATATATATATATATATATATATATATATATATATATATATGTATATATATATGTGTGTGTGTGTGTGTGTGTGTGTGTGTGTAGGAAGAGATAGAGAGAGAGAGAGAAATTTGACGAGATCACTTCAAGTGTTAGCTGAACTTATTTAACCCAAAAAGCTCCAGACCTAGAAAATACAGTTCTGGAGCTAATTGCAGATTATAGCTTCTCAGTAGAAAATTGTCATTAACTTAGTACATGTGGTGCTGTGATTAGTCAGTGAGACACTCATCTTTTTTATCCTGGAATGGGAAATATTTCAGGAGTTTTTTTCTACAGGTCTACACCTAAACCAGTTTTCATTAGAATCTTTGCAGCGTTCAAGACAACAACATTGTGATTGAAAGAATTATTAAAATATTAAAAAAAAACATGAGAATGTACTCCAAGCTACATGTGTATGTACCATTTCGTCATGCTCAAAACCAATGCAATGCAACCGTAATTGACTCACATATTTATTTTAATGTCAAGCAATGCAATGAATTGAATAAATAATGTTCAGGTTCTCAATATTAACATAATAGCATGAAGAACATACACATCAGAAAAAAATCCTTTATTCCCAGTAATAATGCATTCTCATAAAACACAATAGAACTGTAATTACGAATATTCATACAAGCATAGTTCAGTGAAACAGTCTCAGGAGCCATTATTAATTAAAAATATTCAACAAAAGCAGCTCCAAGGCAGTGTTATTTTGGTGTCAGGACTTTTTTAATTATTGATGCGACAGAGAATGCTGAGTCTAAATCTGGAACAATGTAATGTGACACACTGAG
The DNA here is from genome assembly GCA_029721515.1 of Synanceia verrucosa. Lineage (NCBI taxonomy): Eukaryota > Metazoa > Chordata > Actinopteri > Perciformes > Synanceiidae > Synanceia > Synanceia verrucosa. The sequence continues at coordinate 26,051,139 of CM056549.1, forward strand.
TATGTGGATACATAATGGGGTGTCCTGATATATGAAAACCATGATGTGGAGTATTGGGACATCTATGAATTCCAAAGTCACAAAGAATGGCTTGTAGCCTCTGATAGCACCATGAATTGTTTATCACTTGCAACTGTTGTCGCCTCCGTGCCAAGGTCCAAATTGCAAAATATATCGACATTGATATTACAGCACAGCCATTCCCATAAAGCAGCCGAAAGCTTTATCATTTTCATTATTTTTGTGCATGTAATTGCAGTTATGTGGCCACGTGCGCCAAAAAAACAGAAGGCAGAACTATGAACTACAGGTCCTGACCATCATGGTCAGCAGCATAACATAACTGTGATTGGCCTCACCCCAAACACAAGCAGACACTCATACATGCCAAAGTATGGTCATACACAAGTTCAAAGACAACAGCTACGCCACCATGTTGAGGCTGACCACAACTACCATCCTGCAAACCAGCCTGTGATCAGCACCATGGACAGCAGCAAATTTATCGATGCCAGTTTAACAAAATGTTCACACAGGCACAGACTACAGTAGTTGCATATTTTACAATATGTGACATGTAACGGTTTCCGTACAGAATTAAATTCCACTCCATAGTAACAAAGAAACATGTCCCCACCCATGAAAAGATGCAAAGAGACTCATTTGCATAGTAAGGGGCCGATTTTGCACCAAATGTATGCATGTTAGCACAGGAGCACTGGCAGCGCAGTTGGGGGTGTATTTCACTTTTTGGGGTGTATTTCACCTTTTGTTAAATAGGCCCTGAGTGTTTCAGTTTACCTAAGCTATTTTCAGATTTTCATCCATTTTTGTGAATGGGCATGGGCATTTTGGGAAAAGACTGACATATTTTTTTTGCAAAGAATTAAATGAGAAGATTGGTGTATGTATGATGTTTCAGCTTAGCAGAAAGATTGGAAACATGGGGAAACAGCTCCCCACCAACTGCAAAATTTCCCAAAATATTTGCATAATTTAAATATAACGTTTTTTGTGAGTAAGTGTTTAACTGTCAAAAGGAAATATGTAACACTTTTTGAGTGGATACAGCCAATCAATCAAACAACTGCTGGACAAAGAGGGAAAGATTATGATGATTATGAGCTGCATATATGGACAAAAGTAGCAGACGACAAATGTGGTGGTGGTGGAAGCCAAATCCCACCAGATTCCTTGGCAGGCCCATCTCACCATACAGCCACACACTCACACAGTAATGTGTATGTTCATCAAAAGTTTAGTGGTTACGGTGGCATTCAATTCATTACCTCCGCCAAGGAGGTTATGTTTTGACTGGGGTTTGTTTATTTGTTGGTTTGTTGGTTTGCAAAATAACTCAAAGTTAGGCCACTTCCGGCCAATCCTAAAAATTTCATCAAAAGCTGTCCATAAGTTTTTGAGTTACTTTGCAAACCAACAAACCAACAAATAAACAAACAAGCCCCAGTGAAAACATAACCTCCTTGGCAGCGGGGGTAACTTTAAATAAAAAGTTGCCACCTTGGCAGAGGTCTGAGTGCTTTTCTAGTTTTTAAAGTATTGCTCAGACACACTTCGGCCAAATCTCATGTCATGTACCACACTCTGGCTCGCATTCCCCCAAATTTGTTACTTGGCCTTTCAAATAATGGTTCACTGGGACACAGAGATGAGTAAATCATTTGATTAAAGTGGGGTGTTTCAGTCTGTGTAGAAATCAGACAGTGTAATGCCACAGATGTTAGGTTTTGGGACAATGAATTTGCAGAGGGGGTGAGACGCCTGGCAGTTGGCACAGGTTCACTCCTTGTATTCGGATGGCCTCATTCCTGTCAGAGCCACAGCCACACAATGTCTGTCCAGAGACCTAAAAATAGTAACAGAGAACAGTGTAGAGTGGAAGTAGCTCTCTTAAGGCTGTGCTGACCTGAGCTTTCAACTAAGATGCACTGTTATGTATTGTGATCTTTTCTTGGACAGGGCAGTCGATAGAAAAGTGTAAACAAAATGATACCACAAACACCAGCAGTATGTCTTCATCCATAATGATGTTGTTTTTATTTTTACTGTCATGCACTCAGCTTCCACAGAAAATGCTGAAGTTCCCCTACCTTGCGTCTGAGCCACAGATCACTCTTACTCATCGTTAAAACGACTCTGCAGCATTTGAGTTTTTCATGGGTCCATCTCTTTTGTGTTGACAAGATGGCCATCAATGTGCTGTCAACCATCTGAGGTCATGATTGCCTTCAGCTCTATTTCTACCATTTTTTCATGGCTGGCTCTCCACCTTGTTGTTGCTGCTACAATCCCATCTCTCCAGGAAACAGCCAGCTTTCAAGTGTGCATACTGCAGACAGCCATGAAATGGTCAGCATGCCCAAGCATTGTCGCTACAGTGGTTTCTAGGAATTAGTGCTGCTTCCTTGAGTCAACTTAAGATACACAATTGGTGCTCTAGTCTGAGGCATCGTGCTTTCACCTGCTTTTCACCCTCTCTGCAGATAGTGTCTGTTTCATCCTTCACTACACGCTTGAGAAACCCTCTCCAGTCGATATCAGTTTGCCTTTTCATCCAGATAATGAATTGAACAGTTGGGCAGCTGTTAACTTTTAAAGTGAGATTCCCTAAACTTTGTTTTTGAACATAAATTTGGGTGAGTTGGCTTGCAGTAGTAGTAGTCACACCTGATCCCTAGTCACCTCTAATAGAGCTCAGTAGTGACAGTCACCTTACTGAACAGGGAGTTTTGATCATGGAACCAACACTACCACCTACGAGATGAATCATGACCATAAGACATTCATTTGGTACAATACAAAATTTGGAAAAATGGCAGATCACAAGAACTGTGTACATAAGTACTTTCAGGGTGATGGACTATCCCATCAACTGGCAACTCACTGCCTGTGGAGACATAAACCACAACTAACCATTGTCCATCTGACCTGTAGACACATTTCAGTTAACTATTTTGTGTAATTCAAGAGAAAGTTTTCACTAGCCGCTGCATTGCTGTCACACTTGACATTGTGGGTAGTGTAGTAACTTTCCATGACATCACGACTTCAAAGTTTGTGGTAAATCTACTTTGAATGGTCACAATGCTGTGGCAAATAATCTCAAACCAGATTAAGACAACCACTCTGATTTTTGCTTGGGCAACATCACTGTTACTATCAGCCATGGAAATGGTATCATCTGACAAGGTGTTGTATTGATAGATAACACATTAATTTAATTGCTTTAAGTCGACATACATGTAATGCGAGTTATTGCTTTGTCACAGCATCTAGAGTTAATATGACTGTTTTCAGGACTGTAAGCTATAGAGTCCACTGTTTTATGTTTTAATCTAAAGCTGTCACTCAGCAAGCAGTGGTAGGCTGTGTACAACAATCAAGTGATTGCAGAACTTTCCCCAAGGACATGGAGTTGCCATCTTTGAGTGGCTACTCCAATAAATAATGTGAATAATGTCTATAGCTGATTTGGTGTTTGTCAGACTGTGATCACTGATTTTATAGTTCAGTGAGTAGATGCCTCATGACACTGTGCAGCTCCAGTGTGGTAGTTCATGTTAACGCAGGTGATACCCTGTCAGATTTCTGTGGAGAAAAAAATGTGTTTTTTATGATTCATCAGTTCACATTGCTACCACATTAGCAGTGGTGTAATTAACTGGTTTGCACTGCTGTGTTTCCTCCGGTGTTCCCCTAAAGCTGACATCAATTTAATTGTTAGAATCCTGTATAGGTTAACAGAACAGGTGCCTCCGATGTGTCTGTTTTCTTTGCAAACAGCATACATTTCACTGACTGCGAGTGTTAGGGTGTTGAGGTTAGGGTGCTATCTATAGGCTCACAGGCCTCAGTACTAAAGCTGTGATCAATCATTATTTATATTGCTGAAAAAAAGACACACATATTAGAGAAGATGGAGCTCATGGTTTCTGTGCCTGTACAGTATGTATCTTCTTAACTGTTTTTTAGCAGGTTCACTTTGCTGCAAAATGGATTTCTATTTTCTTGCCACTACATAGTTAAGCAGTACAGTAACTGATGTTTCCAGCAGAGACTATATCATTGTGGGACAGTCAGTAATTTAATTTAATTGCATTGTTTTCTTAAAAAAAACTCAGTGATATGATTGAGTTATACCCTTTATTAGTGTTATATATATATATATAATTGTCATATAAAGATGATTCATTTTATTCATTTTTAATTAGACTCATTGTCAGATACCCTGATATATGTTAAAAGGCAGTGCGTTAATACATTCATTTTCAATCAGAATGTACCAAATTCTTTTTGTCTTGTTTTATGCTGAAATTCTGACCCAACGACCAATGAATTATATCTAAAATTACAGATACAAAATATAAGGACATCATAAAGTCGCTGCATGAATACAGAGGTGAAAGAATGCAAAAACAAATGAAAACAGTACTGTCTGAAATGGCTTGAATGGGAATGGAAAATCAGCTCTGGTTCAGTGAATAAGAATGGTAATTTAACATCAAACATTTTTAAAGTCTTGCACCACACAGTGAGTGTGTGGATTTGTGAAAACAGTCTGCAGTGCAGGAGGAAATAAGGCTGAAATTATTAAAGATTAAGGCTTTGCTTTGATATGTATTTGTTTACATGACCTGAATACTGTTTCTATCAATCTTCTGGCTCTGTGCCACCCGCAGGTTAATGTCTGTCCTGGTATCATCTCTTTTGTGGCTGCACTTTTGCCGAAGGATATGCTATATTTTTGTGAAACCTTGGTGATGCACTGAATAATAGAAAAATAAATGCCATCATGAAAGGAAAGTTAACTTTTTTTCATAAAGACGTTCCATGACCTCATGTGAGGATAAACGGTAGAAAATGGATGGATGGATGGATGGATAAAGATTATGTTTCAAAATGACCTTAAAACTTTAAGATTGTGTGTTCGTGCCCATTTTATTAAAAATATGAAGGCTAAAGAAGTGGAAATACAATATAGTCTGAGTAGAGTTGCATTTTGGACTTAGACCAGTGTAGTCTACATGATACGCAGGTACCCACTAGAAAACATCCCTAATTACCGTATAACCACTACAAATACACAAAGATACGTATCAGCATGGATTCTAGGGGTCCATGATTAACAGGAGCCCAAAGAGGCCACAAGTATAATACGACAATCACATATATTTTATTTACAATGTATTGGTAACACTAAGTTTATTTGTTTTGGAAGCATATCTCAACACCCTCCCCCACTAGAATAAAACAGACTACACTACTGACTTAGACCAAGTTTCCCCCCCTTACTGTGGCCAAGATTTTTCTGGGCAAGGCTAAATTTTTTTGTCCGTGATGATTGGGGCTTACAGATGGTTTGCTGATATTGATGAATGGTTCATCCTCCTGTCCATCATCAAGGTCTTCTCTCTCCCGACCCGCTGCTGCTGTCTTCAGAGGCTTTACGATTAAAGAACTGCCTTAGCCTCAGCCTCAGCCTGAGCAATAATTTTTTTGACCCATATTTGGGTCAAAACACAGAATGAAATGTGAGACAATTGTTGCGCAAATATATGAGTGAGTTCACTACCTGTGTCAGTGAGTGCAAGACAATAGAATGAACATGAAAGCATGTCAGAAGTGAAGGGAAACAAATGAATCAGTCCTGATGCTAAACATGACTCCAAGTACGTGACTACCACATTCATCATGAAAGATGCAACACTGAGACAGAGGCCTTTCAGCGTGAATGTGAATTATTACTCACTGTGCTAATGACATGCATAAAGCACATGCTGATGACATAAATCTAACTGGGCTTTTAAATAAAGATCAAAGACCTCAAAATCTTGTGTCTTCTATCTTGTATTTCTCTAACACACACACACATATGCACACACACTCGCATGCACATCCTGCATTTCATCTGAGCGCTCTGAGCCTCAGAGGGGCCTCACACAGGAAAGATGTTTTAGGAAGGGCCCGAATAGTGATGCAACCTTTCTGACACATCCTTCAATAGGTGTGATTGGAGAAGTTAACTACTCGCTCTTTTTTTTTGTTTTTGTTCACGCTCAAAGCCTTACCACTCGTGCCCCTTTCCCTCTCTGCCATGCAGTGCCTGGGTGATGAGGGTGCAGTGAGCATTAAAAGGATACTTTGAACAAAAAAAGATTCAATATGAAAAGGAATGGGATATTAGGCTCCATGAAGGGATCGTGGAAGCAGCGGCTCTCCCTCCCTTGAAGCTGTCATATAATTAGATAAAGGTAGACGCTCCGCTGTGAGTCCATCCCCGCTGAGAATTCCTTGCGACCCACGGGTCAGTCCGCAGATAGAACGACGGGGGAATGCAAGATGTTTCTGCCTTCATGTCAAGGTGACATCACCTCACAACAAAAAGAAGAGACAGGAACACTCTAAGAATATTGTATGAGGGTAATTTGATGATACAAAAGAAAGAGGAATAGGACATGTCTGGAAGGCAAAAGCAGACACACTACTGTCACACTCCCCCTGATAAAGCCAGCCTGCTGCACTATACAAGTCATGGTTTGAAAAGAAAGTCAGGGGTTATGCTAATGCCTCCTAAGTCAGAACTTATTCATGAAAGTGGGTAGGCAACATGAATGAGGAATATTTGGTTAAAAATGTCTTGACATCTGTAATCTCTCACATCTTGGCAAATGCTGTTCTCCGAGGGCAATCGATATAATGCTCACTGAAATATCTTTATCTAAAAATCTCAAAATATAAATGTTCTTTGCCTCAAGTTAGACACCCCGTGCAGTTCAATAAATCCCAGCTTGACATGCTTTAATAAGCACAGGTGCACATTTTTCCACTTTCAAATCTTTTGCCTCATTCTGACCCAGTTTTCACAAAGCCGTGTGATAGACTGACAGCCCAGCCTCCTCCTGCTGCACACACAAAAAAATGCTCAGAAACTTGTAGAACTGCCGGCAATGCAGACCTTTGGACGATTGTTTTCTTTGGGTAAGTGATGTGGAATCCTAGACATGCAGCACGGCGAACCTTGATTGAAAATAAATCTAAAATGTACTTTAAAACTCAGTCTTTCATATCAGTTTTGTGAGTCAGTTGAAACGTGAACAAAAGCCCAGAACAGACAGAAAATTAATGAACTAATCTAGGATGATGTGAGGGTGCTTTGCTTAACTGTGTAGGAGGCTGAATCTGTGGAATGATGGAGCATTCATTTGAAAGTTTACCCTTGAATGAGCTTAATTTCTTCACACTGCTGCTGGCAGTTGTCTGCTAGAAATGCATCCACACCCCCAGTTCCCATAAAAATGATCTCTTATTTATTGGCATTTTACTTAATGATATTGCACAGCAGATTTTAGTTTTTAGATACTTGCTTCAGTGATTGAGAAAATCTTGAAGTGTAGTAATTCTAAATTAGTTCCATAAAAACAAAATAAAGACTGATAAATTAAATAAGTGGATGTTAACTATACACACAAAGTTACACAAACACAGGTGCAGTTGATGACTGTGCAAAGTGGTGCAGAGAAATGTGTTGCTAACTTCTTGAATAACACTTAAAGTAAAAATTATGTCCATCCATCCATTTTCTACCTCTTATCCTCACATAGGGCCGTGGGGGGCTGGAGCCTCTCCCAGCTGTCTTAGGGCGGAAGGCAGGGTACATCCTGGACAAGTTGTAAAATTAATAATTATACATATATTATAATTATGTCACCATCACTCAGCCCTGCCAACATCTTTTCCAGTGGTCACTCACGGTATTGCAACAACAACAACAACAAAAAAAAAACCCTGCAGTCAAAAAAGCATTGTAAAAGACATTGTAAAGCTATTAACAGGACATCTCAAACAAACAAGGTGAAGATCCATGTTGCCATCTTTCTGCCTGTATTTTTGATTGTATTGAAAATCATACCATTGAATTTTGTGAAATACCATAATAGCATAATATTTCGTTATCAGAATATCTTCTGTGAAAAATAGATCAAGAAAAAAACAGGAAATCATACAGAAACAATAGGTTGTCACTGCACCTTTGATGCTCGGCCTTTAATAATGATCAAAAGACTGTAAGATCTCTTGGCCTGGCAAGGGACTGAGAACCATGACGCCTCTCACCAAACTCACTGATCTCCCTCCTTTTGTTCTTTAAAGTCTGCCTGCTTCATACAGCACACAGAAATAGAGGAATGAAATAAAATTGACCTGGAATCATTTTTTTGCAATTTGAGGTTATTGGATGCCAAACAATCTGCTATTTTTGGGAATAAAATCCTGGCTTAAGTAGTTTTAATGGGGTCTATAGTGGGAAACATTTTAAAGGCAACTTAAGGTTATGGGAAGTTTCAGGTCATGGTTGAAACCCTTATACAAGGTAAGTCCACAGAGGTGTTGCTGCTTAGATTAGACTCCTGCTGTTGCCTAAAATCAACTGATTCACTTACTTTCCTGTTTCTTTTTGTTGTACCTGTTTAACCCTTATCACCCGCTGTGCTCTACTCAGCTGGTGTATTTTATGTGACAGCGTTTGGTGAAGTTCATATCTCATGAAGGTGACGTCCCACTTTGTGTCTGGAATGACATACAGATACATGCAAAGCTGCATTTGCATCTGCATCCGCATATGTTCAACTATTAACAAAACAAAAGGAGGACTAAATGCAGTTTCAAGTGTACTTTAAGGTTACGCAGCTTTTTCAACCACCACTGACTTCCTCATCAGTCATGGCAGGATATGTGTTTATATATATGTAAACAGAGAGCATTTTTTTCTCCATTTTCAGGTCGAATGAGCCAGAATAAATGACGTCCTATAGGATTAGGGAGAGGATGCCTGTGCCTCCTTGAATCAACGTTGACTTTTGGTACAAAGCTGGACTTGAGTTCTAACCTTTTCTCTGCAACTTTTCATTGGAGATACTCTATATTGCCAAAAACACTTGCCCATCCAAATAATCAGAATCAGGTGTTCCAGTCACTTCCATGGCCACAGGTGTATAAAAAGCACCTAGGCATGCAGACTGCTTTTACAAACATTTGTGAGAGAATGGGTCGCTCTCAGGAGCTCAGTGAATTCCAGCGTGGAACTGTGACAGGATGCCACCTGTGCAACAAATCCAGTCGTGAAATATTCCACAGTCAAGTGTCAGCTGTATTATAAGAACGTGGAAGTGTTTGGGAACGACAGCAACTCAGCCACAAAGTGCTAGACCACGTAAACTGACGGAGTGGGGTCAGCGGATGCTGAGGCGCACAGTGTGAAGAGGTCACCAAGTTTCTGCAGAGTCAATCGCTACAGACCTGCAAACTTCATGTGGCCTTCAGATTAGCTCAAGAACAGTGCACAGAGAGCTTCATGGAATGGGTTTCCATGGCGAGCAGCTGCATCCAAGCCATACATCACCAAGTGCAATGCAAAGCGTAGGATGCAGTGGTGTAAAGCACGCCGCCACTAGAGCAGTGGAGACGCTTTCTCTGGAGTGATGAATCATGCTTCTCCATCTGGCAGTTTGATGGACGAGTCTGGGTTTGGTGGTTGCCAGGAGAACGATACTTGTCGGACTGCATTGTGCCAAGTGTAAAGTTTGGTGGAGGGGGGATTATGGTGTGGGGTTGTTTTTCAGAAGCTGGGCTTGGCCCCTTAGTTCCAGTGAAAGGAACTCTGAATGCTTCAGCACACCAAGACATTTTGGACCCCTTCCTCTTCCAACATGACTGTGCTCCAGCGCACAAAGCAAGGTCCATAAAGACATGGATGACAGAGTCTGGTGTGGATGAACTTGACTGGCCTGCACAGAGTCCTGTCCTCAACCCGACAGAACACCTTTGGGATGAATTAGAGTAGAGACTGACAGCCAGGCCCTCTCGTCCAACATCAGTGTGTGACCTCACAAATACACTTCTGGAAGGATGGCCAAAAATTTCCATAAACACACTCCTAAACCTTGTGGACAGCCTTCCCAGAAGAGTTGAAGCTGTTATAGCTGTAAAGGGTGGACCGACGTCATACTGACCCTATGGATTAGGAATGGGATGTCACTTAAGTTCATATGCGAGTCAAGGCAGGTGAGTGAATACTTTTGGCAATATAGTGTATACTTGCTTTGATACTGATGAGAAATGGGTGGTTTTAAAATGTTTTAATATTTAATTTAGATATTGCATTTTTTTTAAAACTGTTGCATGAGGTGTACTTGTTTTTACTGAATGCACTAAGTATATTAGCACAGCACGCTTTAGTACATATTATTAAACTCAGGATTTTGTTCAACATGTTTTAAACATAAATCTAAGGGGAAACACGGTCCTAATTTACAGGATCATACTTAATTATTTATTTTGGATTTCTGCTAGAACATTTACATGCTTTGATTTTCAAAAAACACATTTCTTTCCTTGTACGAGCTGCCTGAAACACTCAGACACCCTCCTGACAAAGCCCAGTCTGCTGTGATTGGCTTGTAAGAAAAATATGATGCACCCTTCTAATGAGTCTACATGTAACATAGTAGGGGCAGTCATATGTGAATGGCTTGTTGAATCATAATTTTTCTGATTTAGACAGCCCACAACTGACTCTTATTTCACAGTTTGTGTGTTGGTAGACACTCCAGATACCCAAACATATGTGCACAAGCCCCAAAACAGATATTTTCATCTTCTGTCTCCTTTAATAATATCAGTTTAACTGATCAGGATTTATTTGAACTATTTACCCTTGGAACTAGGAATATCCTAGTTCATTTTATTATTGGAAGGAACTCAAAATGCCTAAATAATGCAATTAAGACAAAAAAAATAGTCCTCTGTGTCAGAAAGCATAACTGTCAGGTTTAGCCTCACTTACCCTGCAGCCTCGCTCCTCCTCATTTATATTGCATTGTGTCAGAAAGGAGCTCTGCTTACCAAGCTCCCCATAATAGGGAACGCTTGTAAACGATGCACGTATAAGTGATGCATGTAAGCTATATCAGTAAAGTAATGCTCAACTCAACTCAAGAATGCTGGGAAATCTCTTGTGGATATTTGGTGCTGTGTAACCCCTTCCTCCCACACTAACAGTGTACTCAGAAAGTCAGACAAACGTGGGCAGGGGTTACATCAGGGCTGCCTCCCTTACGTCTCAGAAAAAAAGCTGGTGGCTCTAACGGGAGAAAGAGTGAAAACTAATAATACCTATGAGATCAGTTTATCATTTGAGGGTACTGGTGTGAAAGCTGAATTAGGTGGCCTCTCAGTGTCTGTGGGTCTTCACGTACAGTATTTCTACATTTTACATAATTGGAGCTATTCTTTTCCAATATTGAGTAGCTCACTAAATGCTGAATGGGCTGTTTCGAGGCAACCAGTTCAGTTGTTCCATTAGTGTTTGATTGCCAGTACAAAGCCCAGTGTTACCAAGATTGATGTTGCACTTGGAAATTATTTTCCAGGATGTGAAACTGGGATTAGATGCAGTGTTTGTATGGCGGTGTGCTTACTAGAGTGTAGATCACTATTTGGAGAATGTGTATATGTATTGGCTGTAGTGCAAACTGTAGAGCATGTAACTGTGATGTGATGAAGATCTGCATCAATCCTTAGATTAAGAGCAGATGCTACTTTAAATCAAAGCTCTTTGGAGTGAACATAGGATTATAAAATGAGTGGGAGCTCCCAATGAATGGACTCTTTGGTGCTATATGAGTGTTACTACATGACTTTATCTTATACAGTGCAAAACTGAATAAAACACTCAAAATAGATTATGTGTTTAGCATGTCGGGTCCAAGAATGATGACTAGTAAGAGCAGAAATGAATAAATAAATAGAAATGATCAGCGCCATACCCTGTTATGTTGCAATACAGCTCTAATCTTCTCTGCTAGATGGTTTTCATACAGTCTTTAGAGCCATCTCCTTTCTACTCTGTTATGACTTCACACAATGATTTAACAGGACACATTGCTTCGTCATTTTTATAAAGAGGCTACTTTTTATTCCAAACCTTGCTTCAAATAAAGAAGTATCTCAACCAGATTCGATTACTGCTTTGCTGGCAACCTTTCATCTCATCATACGGGGGAGGAAAGTAGACTTGACTCTTTCAATACTCTTTTCTTTACAATAGAGAGTTGCACTGAATCAAAGCACAAGGCTGACACCTTTTGCAATGTTTAAGCAAAGTGGTGGGTTTGACATGACTTACTTTGTGTACTTCAATACATATGCAAGCATATAAGTATGAACTGAAAATAAGCACGATATGTCCCCATTATCATAAAAAGGATTGAGGTCTAGCTCCCTGTTAAATCCATGTGACAATCATAAAAAAGCTGCATTTTTGGCAAAACCTATTTTCAGCATTGAATTGAGTGTAAAAGCAAATAAAAAGAAAACTTTTTTCCCACATGATGCTGCAGTCTGCTGTGGGCTAACTGTGGTCACTTACTCACTTACAGATACCAGCCGGATGGTTAGTGTTTATTCAATCACCGATTTGAATGCAAATTACTCTTAGTGGTTGTCCAGTCACATACTTGCAAGAAAATGAGATCTTGCAATAGTGGCAGTGCTTTGTTTAACTGCATACTTTTATCCAAATTAAGTTCAGTCCCAGCCTCTTGGTTCAGCAGAGGTAATGCTGTAAAACAGTCCCTGTATAAAGGTTGTCCAGTCCATTTGTAGCCCATGTTTAGATGTGATGATGGAATGCCAAAGTGCATGAATATTCTATAGGAAAACAACAGTGTGGATTTGGGTTCACGCCATTTTCTATGAGGAATTAAATATTTTTCTGAAATATAATGACCAAGCCATTTTCTGACTGATACAGTCAGAATTGCTAAAATACAAAATTGCTACAACACCTTTACTTTCGCTGAGCAGGAACATGTAAGTAAAAGAGAGCTATAGAATAATTTACAGACTCCTGAGCCAGTGTGTTCCTTTATTGCTATATGAAATACCCATGAATGGACATTTTGTCCCATTTATCATCAAAAGAATTATATGTCTTTTCTGCATTCTGTTTTCATTTTAGTCAAAAAAAAAAAATAGAAATATTTTTCAGCAACTCTGTATTTATCCCCCTCTTTTATCAACCTCAAATATTGTTTTGTTCTCTTCAATCACGTTACCTTTCCATGAAATGCAATGTTTCAGAGCACGCCACTCACACAACAGGGTGGGAAGACGTGCCTTCTTCAGTGGGCCATAAATAATGCTGAAACAGCATTTTCTTCCTTAGTAAATCACACAGTTGGAGTGAATAGATTATTCTCATCGCCACTTCTTTTTTATGATTTACAACTGACGCCTTAAATTTAATAATAATCAGGAAAAATGAGTCTCCTCCCCATCCGTCTACATTCCAGACATGCAATATGCTTGAACACCTGGTCAGCAGATTATCCACCAGACGACTGTTTCCAAGATCTGAGTCTTTATCACTAAGTAGTGTGAAGCATTTAGGGGATCTGTTGGCAGAACTGAATTGAATACAGTATTAATAAGTGTATTTTCTGAAGTGTATAATCACCTGAAAATAATATTTTTTTGTGTTTTCATTAACTTATAATGATCAATTTATATCTACATACAGAGCAGATTCTTTACATGGAGCTGGCCCCCGTGTTTTTCTGTAGTAGCCTAGAATGGACAAACTATACACTGGCTGTAGATAGGGCCAATCACGATTCACATTTTCACGTCTGCCACTGAGCAGAGCCAATTAGGGAGAAGTTTCATTTGGTTTTAATCTGCAACCTCATTGCTAGATGCCACCAGATCCTACACACACCTTTAAAGTGCCTTTTAAAACATGGATGCATGCACCACCATCAGACACATTGTTATATACATTAATTTGTTCTTGCAAAACTTTATCATTAGCATTTCACAAATGCATTGCAAAACTGACAAAAGACAGAACATATATTATGAAAGTGCATTGTTTTCAGTTGATTTGCCCCTAAATGTGATAATATCATGCAAAATTAGAAATAAAGATTGCATGGAGCATGCTGTAACTCAATAATAGGAGTTTAAGCATATTTGGATGGTTGGGTAGAGTTGGACTTGTTATCATTGGCTTGTACCAGGACTAATACTCTTGTGACTATATAAACTCTGCCTCTTCTTACAGATGCTTTTAACACAGTAACATTCTGTTAATAATCTCTTTGTGTGGTCTTTGCAGACATCAAAGGATTAAACACTGTAGGCGTAGCCTAGTTTTAGAGGGTTTCTATCCAGGGAATGCCAACAGTTACATTTGGGATGCAAGTATGAAATTAATATTCAAGGATTTATTTTTACAGTATGTCATTTCTACTAGAAATATCCATAGCACGATTCTGCGAAAACACGTCTGCAGCTGGTTTAGACAATGCTGCATCCTTGGAACGCTGAAACAGGGCCGGGTTTGGTCTGCTGTAAGGCTGCAGCACTTTGTAAGGAGGCTAGAACAGTAGACTCTTTGTTTCCATGGCAACCGTGCGAGTATGTGATCGAAAAAGGAGGAGGGTGCCATGGTAAAGATGCTTGAGGTGAGTTCATGATGCAAAATGATTTGACAAAGTAAGATTTTTCCTCCATGTAACTGGGCCAGAGTGGCGGGATCACAGATGAACTGAATCCCAGTTGTTGTGGGTGTTTTTAATTCAGGCATCCTGCTTACATTTTCTCTAGTTTTCTCCTAAATTAATACTTGAAGGTTGCTGATGGTACATTGAAGGTGGGAGACTGACATGTCTGATGAGGATGTCTTCACTTTTTTCCCTCCCTCATTATTGAAGAAGTGCTTTGATCTGTAGTAAAAAGCTCCAGAGAGCGTGCATATGATGCATAATATATTTAAACTTACTGTAGCTTCAGAATTTGCAAAGACCTCCTCAGAAACTCTTTATCTTCTATGACCTCTATAAAACTAACATGCTTATTCTATAGTTCAGTGATTTGTGTCATATCAAACATGAATAAAAACAAGTAAAATGTGGAAGGTTTAAAAAGCTATCAATAATCAACATGTGACCTACTGGCACAGGCACATTTTGCTTCTTTAGCCTAAATATAGAACAATAAGCACTGTACTTAATTTCAATGTATTTGAGTTGCTAAATATATTATTTAGGCAAATGTCAAGCATGAAAACTGAAGTAAAAATCAGTTATCTTGTGTTTGAATCTGCTGAGTTGAGGCAACGACTTTGGGTTGTCAATTTCTTTCTGTGGTTTTTACACATTAAAGGTTAAAAGACATGATTTCAGGCACTTCAAGGGAAATATGAAACTCTTCAGTCTGATCCAGGTGTCTCAAACACAAAGTTGGAATACATACTTCACAGATTGCTCGATATCTAAAGGTGGTGTGATTTCAAACTAGACTGAAATGCAAGTAAGCACAATGATTAAACTGTCTCATGAATATATTTGGCTTCAATAAGACTGTATCATCTAAGAAAGAGAAAATCGTTTTGTCCTCTTCAAATTTGTTAAAAAATAAAAGTACCATAAAGAAATCAAAAAATATTATTTTTTAATTTCGGGGTCGCATGCAGTGCAGTGGTTGAAACCCACTGGTGAATTTCAATCATGCCAATCAGCTGTCAGACACCAACAGCCTGTTCTTCAAGGGCCACTGGAGTGCTGCTGCCTCATCCCTCTAGCTTTTGGAGAGTAATTTAGCAGCCCCTTAACTTTTAAAGTAGTGCATGGCAAACCGAATACTGTACCATGTTTTGTGTCCACCACTGTTCTTGCTTTTGCTCATGCGATACAAGAAACAGTGGCACTCATTTGGCACCACTGCTCTGGAGCAATAAAACTTGCTTTCCAGACATTAATGGGAGGCTTGATGCTTCATCACCAGGCTGTGTAGATGGACTTGTCTCAAAAAGCTTGTCAATTTTCTGGGGGGGACACCAAAGCACTTCAAAAAGTCCATCTGGTAGGAAAATACAGCAGATGGGATTATTTTGCAGTGCCATTTACATGTGAAAAAGCCATTCCTAAGGGCAGATCCAGCCAGGGTCCACGCATCATTTCTATATCAATGGTCATTATTTTGTGTAAAGTTTGAGGTAACATAGTGAGTTGTTAGTAAAAGAATGGCCACCCTGCAGTGGGAATGCAGTACATGAATGGGAAAATAGAAGATGAAAGGGTAAAACAAACAGTTTTTTCTCTTCTTGGCCTTCCGATCCCTTGCTGTTTTCTCACGCTCCTACCCACTCCCGTTACAAGATGCGTGTTATGTTGTTGTTGATGTTTATTGCTCTAGCTGCTGGCTATGTAGCACTCTAGAATGCCAGCACATCCCTCACCAGCACATACAAAAAAATCCTATTTGGAGTTCCCACTAACATGCACCCATAGGACCAAACTACATCAGTAGGTGTTGCACTGTGGGACATTTTACGAAAGATGGTGAGCTGCAGGTAGTGGAATTGGGAATTTTACCGAGGATCATGGCAAGGACAAACCTTTGGAACGCCATTTCTGGAGGTTTTTCTAATCATAATGGATTTTGTGGAGGAACTTAATTACTCTTGTGCCCAATGTGCAGCCATATCATTTGGAACTGGTATCAAACACTTCTCCCTCAAGCAAGTCTGCAACAGCTACTCCTTCCTGGCCTCATTATGGAGCAAACTCTTCTCCAAGGCTCCTCAGATAGCAACATGATAAGTCAGATGAGACTTTACACCTAATGGTTTGATGCTAAGGGCTCATTTTGTCGTTGTCCTTGGCCTGTATCACAGCAATGCAGGAAACATTCATCTTTTTAGTTTTTCCAACATTATTGACAGCCTATGATGATCAATGCAGTCCCTTCTCGCCAAGTGTTTGATTGTGATTTCTGTGAGAAACTTGACACTCGACTTTCTTTCTCAACACGTTTGTTTGATCTCTTGTCTGATTACAGTAAACTGCGCTGCTCATGCCTACACAGGCAGATAATTATCAGAGTGTTTAGTGCAAAAATAAGGGGGTCTTTCATTTCCCTACACGTTAACCTCTATCAGAATGTCATTGCGTTTGCATCAAAAGGCATTGTTACTTTAGAGATGAGCCAATTTGTTCTTTGACACATTCATGCTTTTCGGTGTGTCTGGGGCTGGCCACTTTCACTGCTCTTTGGTGTAAGTGCTGCCGTGAGAAACCAATACAGTGTAATTGCACGCCGCTGTCATTAAGATCAATTTATCAAATTTGGATGTCACTAGATGTTTCTTTGGCATTCTATTTGATCTGAGAATTCATTAGTTGTACAAGGAAATGAAATGTCTCTTGGTGAAATGGTTCCTGGGAATGTAAAAATAATGTGGTGGTAGATAGAGGAGAGGTTCCCCAAAATAAAGAATAGAAACTTACAAACTTTTGTTGGACCCATCCATCTCTCCATCTCCCCACCACAAGCAGTCTTTCTCTCTTGTTATTCTGTCACAAATTCTTACCATAACATTGATGCACAGAAATGTTTACATTGCAGATAACAGTGTGCAAATGACACACACAACTCAAGGCACGCTTAAGTGCCTTATGGTGGCATTCACATGCCTTTACATCAACTTTGGTAAACAGATGTTGTCAGTCTGGTTGATTTCATTCCTGTCAAGGTAGATATGTTTGAGGAAAGGTCAAATAGAAATTAGTTTGTACATTTTATTCAAAAGTGTCCAAAGTCCAAATTAAGTGGTTTTGTGGCTTTACAAACTCATGTGAGAAATATCTAGCTTTTGGCAGCCAAACGCTCTACTATAAGAACTTTGCCAGTTGGAGCTAGAAAGAAAGCGTGTGATCAGGGGCTTTTTTGCTCAAAACAGCTTCCCTCTGTATCTGGATACAAGGCTGACCAGAGCAAATCAAACCAAAAACAATGAGCTGAAACATGCTAAACTGCTGAGAACTGAGAGGAACTAAAGGGTGGGTGATAATTCTTTATCAATACATCATTATGAGTGATCACTTTCTCATGCAAGTAATCATTTGATCCAGTGTTAGAATAAGCATGTTGATTACAAAACATCAATTTGGACAAAACTGACATGATTTTAAGGTTATTTATTTACTATTTTATTCTTATAAGTTGGTAATTATGCTTTCTGTAAATTTCTACGGGTTATACAAAGCCTTCTCCATACTGCAAAGAATAAAAAACTGAATGACTTTAATTATTTAATTAAAAACAAAAAAAAAATGCACTGTCGAAATTAGCGCACCAAAGTGGTTTAATCTATCATAATTAATCTGATTTAAAAAATTATGTAACACATCTGCAGAGCAGAATGTCTCCAACTCATTTCAGGCAGATGGTCCAAGTAGTGTTAGTGGCTCAAATGGTTCGATGATCCGGTGGTGACAGAAAGCAGAAACAACCAAACCAGTTTTTACTTCTACGTCTCATCTCAGTGGAGGCTACAGAGCCTCTGAGTCTGTATAGATCTCTAACAGACCAGCTGATGCACCTCACTCTCTGCACTCCGTCTGTGAGCGACAATGCAGCTTTTGTATTAAAAACATCCAGTGTTTGACTGATATCCACTAATAAACTCCATCAATCCCCCTCATTGATCACTGTGGCTGCTCTGATGTTCACGTGTTGCCGTAGTCTCCAACTGGAGCATCATTCAAACCCGATGCACAAGTATAGTGGAGCAGAAAAACGCATGGCTACAATTCATGATTTGAAAAGAGCTAGTCACCTTATCGTGGTGGAGGGATTTGTGTGTCCCAATGAACCTAGGAGCTATGTTGTCGGGGGCTTTATGCCCCTGGTAGGGTCACCCAAGGCAGACAGGTCCTAGGTGAGGGACCAGACAAAGCACGGCTCAAAGACCCCCTATGGTTAAAAAGATCAAGCACAAACGTTTTCCCTTGCCCGGATGCGGGTTACCGGGGCCCCCCTCTGGAGCCAGGCCTGGAGGTGGGGCCCGTGGGCGAGCGCCTGGTGGCCGGGCCTACACCCATGGGGCCCGGGCGGGCACAGCCCGAAAAGGCAACGTGGGTCACCCTTCCCATGGGCCCACCACCCATGAGAGGGGCCAAGGGGGTCGGGTGCGCTGTGAGTTGGGTGGCAGCCAAAGGCGGGGACCTTGGCGGTCCAATCCCGGGCTACAGAAGCTAGCTCTAGGGACGTGGAATGTCACCTCTCTGGCAGGGAAGGAGCCCGAACTGGTGTGTGAAGTGGAGAAGTTCCGACTAGATATAGTCGGACTCACCTCCACACACAGTTTGGGCTCTGGTACCAGTCCTCTTGAAAGGGGTTGGACTTTATTCCACTCTGGAGTTGCCCGCGGTGAGAGGCGCCGAGCGGGTGTGGGCATACTTATTGCCCTGCGGCTCGGTGCCTGTACATTGGGGTTTACCCCGGTAGACGAGAGGGTAGCCTCCCTCCGCCTTCGGGTGGGGGGACGGGTCCTGACTGTTGTGTGTGCTTATGCACCAAACAACAGTTCAGAGTACCCACCCTTTTTGGAGTCCTTGGAGGGGGTGCTGGAGAACGCCCCCTCTGGGGATTCCCTCGTTCTGCTGGGGGACTTCAATGCTCACGTGGGCAATGACAGTGAGACCTGGAGAGGCGTGATTGGGAGGAACGGCCCCCCGACCGGAACCCAAGTGGTGCTCTGTTATTGGACTTCTGTGCTCGTCACGGATTGTCCATAACGAACACCATGTTCAAGCATAAAGGTGTCCACATGTGCACTTGGCACCAGGACACCCTAGGCCGCAGTTCGATGATCGACTTTGTAGTCGTGTCACCGGACTTGCGGCCGTATGTCTTGGACACTCGGGTGAAGAGAGGGGCAGAGCTGTCAACCGATCACCACCTGGTGGTGAGTTGGCTTCGATGGTGGGGGAAGATGCCGGTTCGATCTGGCAGACCAAAACGTATTGTGAGGGTCTGCAGAGTCCCCTGTCAGAAGGAGTTTCAACTCCCATCTCCGACAGAACTTCGACCACATCCCGAGGGAGTTGGGGGACATTGAGTCCAAATGGGCCATGTTCCGTGCCTCCATTGTTGAGGCAGCCGACCAGAGCTGTGGCCGTAAGGTGGTTGGTGCCTGTCGTGGCGGCAATCCCCGAACCCGTTGGTGGACACCTGCGGTAAGGGATGCCGTCAAGCTGAAGAAGGAGTCCTATCAGGCCTTTTTGGCCTGTGGGACTCTGGAGGCAGCTGACAGATACCGGCTGGCCAAGCGGAATGCGGCTTTGGCGGTCGCCGAGGCAAAAACTCGGGTGTGGGAGGAGTTTGGTGAGGCCATGGAGAATGACTTCCGGACGGCTTCGAGGAGATTCTGGTCCACCATCCGGTGTCTCAGGAGGGGGAAGCAGTGCACCACCAACACTGTGTATAGTGGGGATGGTGCGCTGCTGACCTCGACTCGGGACGTTGTGAATCGGTGGGGAGAATACTTCGAGGACCTCCTCAATCCCACCGACACGCCTTCCTATGAGGAAGCAGAGACTGGGGACTCTGGAGCGTGCTCTCCTATCTCTGGGGTTGAGGTCGCCGAGGTGGTTAAAAAGCTCCTCGGTGGCAGGGCCCCGGGGGTGGATGAGATCCGCCCGGAGTACCTAAAGGCTCTGGATGCTGTGGGAGTGTCGTGGCTGACACGTCTCTGCAGCATCGCGTGGACATCGGGGACAGTACCTTTGGATTGGCAGACCGGGGTGGTGGTCCCCCTCTTTAAGAAGGGGGATTGGAGGGTGTGCTCCAACTATAGGGGGATCACACTCCTCAGCCTCCCTGGTAAAGTCTATTCAGGGGTTCTGGAGAGGAGAGTCCGTCGGGAAGTCGAATCTCGGATTCAGGAGGAGCAATGTGGTTTTCGTCCCGGCCATGGAACAGTGGACCAGCTCTACACCCTCAGCAGGATCCTGGAGGGTGTATGGGAGTTCGCCCAACCAGTCTACATGTGTTTTGTGGACTTGGAGAAGGCGTTCGACCGTGTCCCTCGGGGAGTCCTGTGGGGGGTGCTCCGGGAGTATGGGGTACCGGACCCCCTGGTACGGGCGGTTCGGTCCTTGTACGACCGGTGCCAGAGTCTGGTCCGCATTGCCGGCAATAAGTCGGATTTGTTTCCAGTGAGGGTTGGACTCCGCCAAGGCTGCCCTTTGTCACCGATTCTGTTCATAATTTTTATGGACAGAATTTCTAGGCGCAGCCAAGGCATTGAGGGGGTCCGGTTTGGTGACCTCAGTATCACGTCGCTGCTTTTCGCAGATGATGTGGTTCTGTTGGCTTCATCAGGCCGTGATCTTCAGCTCTCACTGGAGCGGTTCGCAGCCGAGTGTGAAGCGGTTGGGATGAAAGTCAGCACCTCCAAATCCGAGGCCATGGTCCTCAGTCGGAAAAGGGTGGAGTGCTCTCTCCAGGTAGAGGAGAAGATCCTGCCCCAAGTAGAGGAGTTTAAGTATCTCGGGGTCTTGTTCACGAGTGAGGGAAAAATGGAGCGGGAGATCGACAGGCGGGTCGGTGCAGCTTCTGCAGTGATGCGGACGCTGTATCGGTCCGTCGTGGTGAAGAGGGAGCTGAGCCGAAAGGCGAAGCTCTCAATTTACCAGTCGATCTACGTTCCTACCCTCACCTATGGTCACGAGCTGTGGGTCGTGACCGAAAGAACAAGATCACGGATACAAGCGGCCGAAATGAGTGTCCGGGCTCTCCCTTAGAGATAGGGTGAGAAGCTCAGCCATCCGGGAGGGGCTCAGAGTAGAGCCGCTGCTCCTCCGCATCGAGAGGAGCCAGATGAGGTGGCTCGGGCATCTGGTAAGGATGCCTCCCGGACGCCTCCCTGGTGAGGTGTACCGGGCATGTCCCACTGGTAGGAGACCCCGGGGACGACCCAGGACACGCTGGAGAGACTATGTCTCTCGGCTGGCCTGGGAACACCTCGGGATCCCTCCAGAAGAGCTGGACGAAGTGGCTGGGGAGAGGGAAGTCTGGGTCTCCCTGCTTAAGCTGCTACCTCCGCGACCCGATCCCGGATAAGCGGAAGAGAATGGATGGATGGATGGAAAAGAGCTAGCAAGAGAGTTAGCAAGATTTCAAAGTAGCACCTCCTCTCAGCCTCCTCTAAGCTCCGCACTCTCCTCCCCCTCAGTGCTCCGACAAAGCTAAACCACCTCAAACTTGAACATCTGACAGTAGGATTCAGCAGGGAGAGGAGAGCCATTATGTTACATCACCACAGTTGTAAAACGTCCCGCTCAAAGCCAATATATCAACATAATTTTGTCACATTTATAATGCAGACACTGACGACTATGGCTGTGCAATATGGTCAAAATGTCATATCCTATAACCACTTCAATACAAGCAGCACTGACAACCAGTTTACAAGCACAGCATGATAACTTAGCACTGGGCTAAAGGCCCAAACATACTTGGCAGAATGGACACAGAGTGCGCAAAGCTCGGTCACGGTCTGTGCTCCATACTGTTATCTCACAAAACACTGCTCGGCATCTATTTTTCACATCGACCCACTTTAAATGTGACTGATTCACAGAAATTTCACAGGAAACTACTAGCAGCAGAGCACTCCGCTATGGAAG
This sequence comes from Synanceia verrucosa, assembly GCA_029721515.1. NCBI lineage: Eukaryota > Metazoa > Chordata > Actinopteri > Perciformes > Synanceiidae > Synanceia > Synanceia verrucosa. The sequence goes on from CM056549.1 coordinate 26,073,695, forward strand.
CTTTGAGCTGAACAGACTTCCAGATTCTGCTCCGTTCAGTCTGCTGGAGTCTGTGAGCACCTTTATAATGCAGACACTGGAGACTATGACTGTGTAATATGATCAAAATGTCATATCCTATAACCTCTTCAATACAAGCCACACCTACGACCAGCTTACACCCACAGAGAAGCTAACGTTAGCATCGGGCTAATACGCGCTACAACAGTAGCTAAATTGTCAAACATTACATTTTTTATGAAAACAATAACTCCTCCTGAAGCTAAACAAATAATTACCTGTCCAACAGAAAGAAAGAAACTTCTGCATCACTTTTCAGTCCTTCAGATGTCTCAGTGTCTCCACTGATGTTCACTCTGGTTTGTCCTCTTAGCTTTATCCAGAGTTTTGTCTTTCAGTCTTTTCAGCCTCCCTCTTTCTTCTCTTTGTCTGTTTAGCTGGGTGAGTCGCCAGAAGTAACACTGGAAGTGATATTTTTGGCTGCATTTTCTCTCCATTGTTCCCTACAGAACAGATTCTCCTGCTAACTCCGTATTTCTGCAGAGCAGTGTGCTGGATATTTCCGACAACAGTGAGGAGGAGGGAGGGACAGAGAGGGACGTGAGCAGGATGAGACATGATTGGTTCTCCCACTCAACCAGTGTCAGGTGATTGGTCAGAGTTTTTACAGTCCTGTAGCTGCCACAGAGGTCTGATTCTTTTCCTTCCTTTTTCTGAACACATCATGTACTGACTGCTTTTAGGGTGGAAGGACCATTTAACTCAGTAGAACAAAAAGTGCTTCTGAACACAATCATGGCTTGCAGGTTTAACTGTAGATAAAAGATTGTTTAAAACAAACAGACAAAACTTTGTATAGTTGTTTCATGCTGTGTTGTTGAAACTACAAGAATAGAATGATCTTTATTGTCATTGTACCATAGTACAACGAAAATGTAGAGCTTCTCCCTTTTCAGTGTACAAGAATAAAATAAGTATAAAAATAAGAATAAGTATGAAAAATAAGTATATAAACTTCAGAATGTAAATACAAAATAAGTATAAAAGAATTGTCTTACATGCAAATATGAATATGAATATTTCTGTTTACAACAAAGATAAATACTGAATGTATAAACAGAAAATATACTAATGTATTGCATTGGATGTTAGACTATGTACAGAATAAATAAATTATATTGCACAGAGTGTTTAATAGAACAGCAGCAGTGCCTTTTGAAGGTGTTTAATAAAAATACTGACCAAAACTTCCAACGCAACACTCCCATGATTGAGAAATTTTGGGCACACAAATTTTGGGCACACAAATTTTGGGTGATCTTTAGTACTCATTTGCATTGTCCTGGTCACGGTCAACGATCAAAATCAGAGAGAAAGGGCCATTGGTATGCTGACAGCTGGAATGGCACAGAAACGTGTTGCCAGGGCCTTGGGTGTTCATGTGTCGACCATCTCGCGTCTATGGAACCAGTATAATGAGACAGGGTGTACTAATGACCGACCACGAGCTCCCAGGCCACGTGTCACCACCCCTCAGCAGAACCGCCATATTCATCTTCAGCATCTGAGAAATTGTTTCCTGCCAGCTACAGTGACTGCAGCACAGACCAGAGGTCGACATCAAAACAGAATTAGCGACCAAACAGTACGCAACCGCTTGAGTGAGGCCGGGTTGCACAGCCGACATCCCCACCATGGTCTGCTGTTGACTCCAGCACGTCACCATGTCCGTCTGCAATGGGCAGGAGCGCTATTACACTGCATTCATATTAAAACTTTATATCTGATACGTGTTGTTAGCATGTAATATTTGGTACAATATGCATAAACCATGGGAGTGTTGCGTTGGAAGTTTTGGTCAGTGTATGTTCAGTGCAGATATGTTCCCTTCTTTCTTGAGTCTGTTTGCTCATGTAAAATGAAATGCGATTAATACAGAATAAAAATGAATGATATTTAATTGTGATCAATTGAAATCCACAACAACCTGTGATTAATCTGATTAAATATTGTAGTTATCTGACAGCCCTAATATATCTATGTAAAAGAGAAACAACAGGAGTAACCTGGGCCTCCACCCTTCAGTGCATGTATAGTCTCACAAGGCTCCACCTTCTTCTTCCATAGTTGGAGGTACCATACCTGCTGTTGCCAAGTGCTTGGTGTTCTTCCAAGTTACTAGCAATTTGCTATGTTTTCCAGCCAACATGTCATTTACAGCACTTTATGTCAATACTGTAGGGGAAAGGAAAAACATCAAATAATTAATATTTTAAATTATCCTCAACAGCAATTAATATGCCTGTATTCACTGTAGATTTGCTATTCAATAGTTTCCATAGACATCATCTCCCTTTGAGCTGATTGTGACATTGAACAACTTTTAATCTTTTTTCCCCTCATGTCATTTGGGAATCCATTATGAAATGATTAAAAATGCAGATGTTTGAACTTCTTTCAAGTTTATTCACTCAGGTGCTGGAAGCTGCAGGATGCTAGAAGCTGAAACCAGTCATTAATTCATTGGTATTTACAAACATTTAAGAGAACACAATAACATTAAAAAAATATTGCAATATAATTTGTATATAACCCACAAAATCCATTTGCAAGCAATCCACATAACTGTAAAGTATAAAGAGCAACAAATGCATCATATTGAGGGATGGAGGTAAAAAACCCAGAATACTACAGATTCTCTGTGAAAGTCAAAGTCTCGTGGTGTGGTCTTGGAACCTCCTTGGAACAGATCTTTGTTGGCTCGTTTGGACCTCCCAGCAGGGCTGTGTGCTGGGGAATCTCCGCTCGCCCAGCCACTTCCCACATCAGACTGTGACCCACAGTTCATTCTGCGCTGATTAATACCAGATTTCTGACAAATAAGACTTTTATCTTGGATGACTTTTTTCCAACTGATGATCTGGATTTCCTGCTGCTGACAGAGACCTGGTTGAAACCAGCGCCTTCTCGGAGCTCCTCCGTTCCGGCTGTTCCTTCTTCAGCACCCTGTCAGTTGTCGGTTGTGGCAGTGGTCTGGCTGTTATATTCAAGGAGAGGTTCAGATGCCGAATCGTAACGCCTAAAATTTATTCCAGCTTTGAACTGTAGCTATTTATGATCGACCTCACCTGCTCTGTACTATGTGCCATTGTTTATCAGCCACCTAAATTCAATAAGGACTTTCTTCATGAATTTTCTGAGTTTTTGTCTGATTTTATCCCAAAGTCTGATCGACTGTTGATTTGTGGGGACTTTAATATTCATGTTTGTTGGACAACAAATCAACTGGCCATCAACTGGCCACTGGCTCAGTTTGTAAATGCACCAACATATGAACATGGGCACACACTTGATCTTGTCATCTCTCACGGGCTTTCAGATCACCTCCCCATTGTCTTTGACTTTGTTGCCCCTGTCCTGTCAATAAGCCTGTTTCCCCAGCTCACAGATGCAGTGTTTTTACTGCATCAATGGCTGGAGAATTTGCTGTTGCCTTCAGGGACTCTCAGCTGTGTGCTGACAGTGGGCTGGTTCTTCCACTTAGTCCAGATAGTCTACTCTCCACTTTTGAATCTACCTTTTCTGCCATTCTAGATTCTGTTGCCCCTTTCCCGCAAAAAAATTACCATAACTAAGTCAGCTACCTGATTGAATGACCACACCCATCTGTGCAGATGACATTGTAGACAAGCTGAATGGTGGAAAAAGGACAAGCTGCATGTATCCCTGGGCTGGTTAAGGGACAGCTTGGTCAATTATCAGAGAGCTCTGAAGTCCAAATATCTGTCCTCCATTATAGCGAACAGCTCTCAACATCCAAGGCTGTTGTTTAATACTATTGACTCTGTCATTTACCCATGCCCCTCCACCTCGTCACTTGCCACCACCGCAACCTGTGGAGAGTTTGTCTCTTTTTTTTTTTTTACCAACAATGTGGCATCTGTCAGGCAGAATATCAGTAAAATAGATAGGTGTCCAGATGATGTGTGTGCTCCTCCTGCACTGTCTGCTGTTTTCGAGCGGTTTGACACTATTTCTCTGTCATCTTTCACTAAGTTGGTTAGTGGCATGAAACCCACTAACTGTCCCCTGGAAATCATTCCGGCTTTTTAAAGGAGGTTTTTCATTCTGTTGGGTCAGGTATGCTTGTTTATATAAACTCTTGTCTTACTTCAGGGCCTGTCCCAGCTCCTTTCAAACATGCTTGGTCAAACATGCCCCTCCTAAAAAAGCAGCACCATGACCCCTCTCTATGCTGTCCAACTTCAGACCGGTCTCCCATTTGCTTTTACCCTCTATGGTTTTAGAGAAAGTTGTGTCGCTTCAATTACAGATATTTTTGTAAGATAAACTCTGTTCTTGATAAATTCTAGTCTGGTTTCAGATCCCGACATAGCACAGAGTCGGCACTGGTTAAGGTGCACAATGACATTGCCTTGTCTGCTGGACCTCACAGCAGTCTTTCATACAGTCGACCAGTACCAGTATCTTATCTAGAGCATTATGTTGGTATCTGAGGCACCGCTCTCCAATGTTCTTTGTCATACCTGGCAAATAGTAGCTTTTCTGTTATGATTGCTGACCTCTGTTCCTCACATGCTTCCCTACCTTGTGGGGTTCCACAGGGATCTATTCTTTGCCCTACTCTGTTTTCTTTTTGCTGCCTCTGAGTTCAGTTATCAAAAAAACGCAACCTGTCTTTTCACTTTTATGCTGATGATCTGCAGATTTATCTGCCCATGAGTCCTAATGAAAACACTGCAATTAGTAAGTTGCTAGGTTGCATCACTGATGTAAAGCAGTGGCTTGCTCAGAATTTCCTGCACTTGAATGACAGCAAGACTGAATGCAAGTTGTTTGGCAAATCACCTGCACTGAATGCTTCCACAGCTAACCTTGGTACTTTGCCCCCTTTTTTAAACCTCATTTAAAAAATCTTGGAGTAACTTTTGACAGTGGGCTTAAATTTGATAAACAGACAAGTGGTGTTGTTAGAACAAGCTTCTTTCAGCTCCATCTCTTGGCCAAACTGAAGCCTTTTGTCAGTCGCAGGGATCCCGAGAAGGCAATCCACACTTTTATCAGTTCAAGACTGGATTACTGTAATGCCCTTTACACTGGCCTATCAGCCAGTTGTCAATTTCACATCTGCAACTCGTACAGAACGCTGCGGCCTGATATTTAACAAACACATTCAGACATGAACATACAGTATCACCCCTGTGCTGGCATCACTCCATTGGTTTCCAGTTCATTTCAGAATCGATTTTAGACTTTTGGTATTTTTTGGGAGGCATGGTGGTGTAGTGGTTAGCACTGTCGCCTCACTGCAAGAATGTACTGGGTTCAATTCAATTCAATTCAATTGAGTTGATCTACTCTGAGATAGGAAACTCTGAGAAAACAACTGATTTGAGGTGGTTCAATCAACTCGGAGTAGTTTCACCTGGAGTTATGCGCGTACACCACAGCAATAAAAAGCCAGCATCAATAGATCCCCGATTCGACGAGTCACGGGGGAATATGATGAGTTTGAAACCATTGTTTAGAAAGAAATGCAACACCACTGCAGCTGCAAAAGAGAGGGAGACAGTGTGGGAGAACATTGCTGCCTCGGTCAGTGCGTAAGTTTAAATGTAGTCCTTTGCAATCACAAAAATATTACAGGAAAAACTGTTTGAATGGTAGCCTATTAACAGTTCTCTGACTTAATGGTCACTAAAATGTCCAATATTCACAATTCAATATTCACAAAATATTTTTTGCCAAGCGGAGCCAATCAATCTTGTGCCTGTATGCAAATTAGCCATGTGCAGTTTGCACCATACGCACGTCTCTGTCCCAAGTTATTGTCATGTAAACCATAATCCTTGACAAGTGCATTGATTGCATGACGATACCTGACATTTATTCAGTAGTTTCCTTGCATTGTACTGACTGCGGTTGGTAATGATCTAAATGTAAGGATGGATTAGGTTGTGTATGTAGACTATGAACTGTGACATGAAATGATACTGCTCAGAAATGCAAGAACATCTATGCGCGGTCTGCTAACAATCTCCCGACGAATATTTAATTCTCTGTGCAGTAAATGCTGCTCCTTCATCCATTGGATCATTAATGAAAGGACATGTTGTTTTGACAGATGGCAGAACTCGTCTGCTGACTGACTGAATGAAAATGAGGAAATCAAAGAGCGTGTGTGGCTGAAAGAAGGCGGAGACAGAGAGAAACTCGAGGTTCACTGAGAAAAACCTGGTCCCGACCAGGTTAGTTTCATAGAGTCTGTTACTACGGTAACTGAGAGAGAGCTTAAGTTAGCTCTCTCTGTGAAACAGGCTAGAGTTACCCCCCTTTCTCTGGTTTGAGTTACCTCCCTTTTTGAAATGGAAAACTCAGAGTTTCCCTCATTTCAGGGTTAACAGACTCAGAGTTTTCACTAAACCTGCTTTGTGAAACTGACCCCTGGAGACTTGTCCAGGGTGTACCCTGTCTTTCATCCTAAGACAGCTGGGATGTACTGTATATGTTTTCTGTATGTACTGTTTTAGGCATTGTTTTGTGACTTTGTTGTAAAGCACTTTGGGTACCTTTCGGTTATTGTAAACAGCTATATAAATAAATTTGATTTGATTTAATTTAAATGCGCCATGTGGTGCTGGACATTGATAGGAAACTATTTGTAAGATATCATCGATATTTAGTGGAATGCATGTCTACAATTAAATTGTGCCTGTAGTAGTTATGTGGTCGGTATATGAACCCTGACTTTATTCCTATCAGCAAGACACACTATTTTGTCACAAACAATAGGTCAGCTTGAAGACAAGAAGCACAGCAGCACTTGTGGGTCTTGATTTGGACAGAGCCCTTCTCTGACGTCTTCACCAAACACTTCAAACTTTGCTTGCTTCAGAGGTGGAACATGCTTCTTTGGCAAATCAAATAGTCATGCTATTTGAAAGCACTGTCCATGTACACGCACACACACACACACACACACACACACACGCAAATTATCTCCATTTTTCAGGACTTGAGTGTTTCCTGTGTTCAAGAGGCAGCAGTAATGATACACACAGGACCTCTAGGTACATGAAGGCTTTATTTGAGTGGCCAGTGAGGCAGACACTCATTTCTTTCATCATTTGACAAAAAAATCTGTTTTCATCAAAAATCGAAAGAAATCTGTTTCAGATCACATCTTAATTATTTTGTTGTAAAAGCACTCCACAATGGGTGGCAGTGGTGCAGTGGTTAGCACTGTCGCCTCACAGCAAGAAGGTACCAGGTTCGATTTCCAACGTGGGGCCTTTCTGTGTGGAGTTTGCATGTTCTCCATGTACTCCGGCTTCCTCCCACCATCCAAAAACATGCATGGGGATTAGGTTAATTGGCTAATTTAAACTGACCGTAGGTGTGAATGTGAGTGTGAATGGTTGTCTGTCTCTATGTGTCCTGTGATGAACTGGAGACTTGTCCAGGGTGTACCCTGCCTTTCACCCTAAGACAGCTGGGATAGGCTCCAGTCCCCTTACCCCTGGCTGGTTCAGAGCCAGAGCCTGACTTAGCACTAGTTCTTTGTGTTTCCACAGCCTAAGCACTGGGGGGATATTCCATCAACCCCACTAACCGCAAATCCTCGCTAAATTTGATAAGACTCGCTAGTTTTAGCGAGAGTTCGATTCCATCACTCTCGCTAACAGGAATCCCATCTGAGTTACTGGGGTAACATATGCTTCTGAGCTAACCTGCTCCGTGGCAGGCTAACTATCAGGTTTCAGGTTAGCAGTGTTACAAAGAATAGGTACCTGTAGTAAACAGAGTATCAAACAATCAGTTCCTCACGCTCCCCGCCTGATTGTCCATGTTGTCCAAAAACAAAAGTGACAATGTGAGTAAAAAATAATTTACCTTACATTCTTGGTCAGTTTTGGAGAATTCTTATTGAGTAAAAGTATTTCAAATAATGTTGTTGTAATGGTAATGTCTTCAAATATGATAATGTGTCTATTCTATTACAAACGGGGTGTTGGATGAGTGGTTAAGTGTGCCGTAAGTCATGTGGAATTCTTGGGTTCGATTCCCAACGGGAATTAAAATTATACTTAAGGAAAGTATTTGTTATAGGTTAGTTCCACTAACTTACATTTGTCACATGTGATATAATATGTATATTACACAAATGTGAACAAATGCCCACTCTGCAAAATGTTTTTATGCCTTGTCTTAACCTGCAAATCAGTCCTCTTTACATTATTAACACCACTCCTGTTCAAAGATAAAAAGAATTTGGCATATTAATTCAAGTGCAAGTACTTTTACACATTAAAAAGAAATTCTAACTGACAAGACTGCTCTATAAATATGAAAATATTTTACACCATCATCTGCACTGAGTGGGTACCAAACACAGGTCTCCCACATATCAGACTGTAGCATTTCCTCTCTCCTACTGACAGGTCATTTACATGTTGTGGAATACATATCCTTACTTTACAAAACAAACTTGATGTTTAGCATTATTGTAAAACTTAAATTGCGCATTTAAGCAGTCAGCAATTTCCTGCCATGCCATGTATTTCCCTTCTTGGTTATTGTTGGTTTATACTTCTCATAGAGTCCCAAAAGCCTTTTTTGCTCTGCACTATTGAAAAAAATCAGCCTGACTTTTCGACATGATCATGTTTTCAACAATCGCATGCTCTGGGCTTCTTGTGTACCCCACGCACGTGCCTAACAGAAGCTTGCATAAGCCTCGTTGAAGTTAATGTCGCTGAAGTGCAGCTGAAACATGTTAATGGAACAACTTCAGCCTCATGTTGAAGTTGATGCTACTTCAAGTGAAGCTTAATCACTTAAGCGCCGTTGTGATTAGCAACTTTGATGGAATACCCCCTGGCTCCTGGAGCTTATAACTGGGGCCACGCAAGCACCAAGTCTTTGCTGGTCCAGAGCTAAGCAACAATTACGTCCGGGGCTTGGGGCGGGGTTATTGCGACCGCAGTAAATACTTCCTGGTTCGATCACAAATCCAGTGTATTAAAAGCACTCCAGGGACACACAGAAGTTTTGCACAAACTGTTGCTCGCTGAAATCCAGAACAATAGTGTCCCATCAGTACAGTGATCATGGATGTACCCAGGCAATAGGAGACCTCCGTCTCTCTGGCAGCCATGATACAATCTGTTCTCAAACAGCGCCGCCGCTCGAAGCGGTTACTACGGTAGGCAGTGACAGTTGGCATTATATTTATATTTTGTACTAAATGTGCCTGTAATCTGAATGGGTTTTTTTCTGTAACTGTAATCCGGTTATCTTTTTTGTATCCTAACTACGCCATTACATGTAGTCCATTACTCCCCAAGCCTGCACACCAGCCAGGTTTAAGCACTATAAAAAGGCAGCACGGGAGTTCAGTGGTGGATTTTCTTTTCTTTTTCCCAACAGTTTTTAATTGTACTTTTTTGTGTAGGTATATTTTATTTTTAGTGGTATGCACTAAATAAAATAAAATTTCATTTGCTGCTGTAGAGTCATGGACATGGATAAGTTTTTATTAGTGACAGAAAAAATGACATTTTCATCAGTCTGCAGCATTGGTCTTGTGTTGTATTTGGTGAATAGTCTGTATTATATATTTGCAATTTCCCTTACAGTACTCAAATCACCAAAAAGTAACATTGCTAAAAAGTGTGTTTTAATGTGGTACCAAAATATAATTTTTGTAAAGTAGTGTATAGTTTTTTTTCATTTTTTTCACTGTTTCACTTTGTAAAGGATCTGAGGTGTTCTGCTGATTGTCTGAATGGTTGTGCTAATTGTGTGTTTTGAAAAACTGGACCCTCTATTGGATATAGTGCTTAAGCAATTAAAAAAAACAGTAAGCAAGCAAATTTTGGTTTGCAAAATATTTGAAAATTGCACATATTAAAGAGTGGTCTTGAGTACCACATGATTACATGTATCTGCTTCCTCTGTGAGCTTTTTCTTCCTCTTGCATTCTCAACCAGATACATAGAAATGAACTTGAGTGGATATATTTGGCCTGAAAATGTTTTAGTATCCACAGAAGATGGAAAAGCTGCCTATTTGTTTTTGTTGACATGACTATGGCTAAGGCTTCATTGTGTCTTTCACAGATAATTGAACCAACATAAAAGCTGAGCTATTAAAATAGGCTTCATTCACCATCCTGTTGAAATGTTCCATATCCTCCATTTCTTCTCTAAAGAGCAGGAGCAAATCTGAGGTTTTCTGATGAAAAGGCTTTTGTATGCGATGGCTTTAGTGATTTGTGCCAATGGAGACATGCTGTGCATCACACATAAGATGTGCTGATAGAATCACGTGCTGAATCTCATTTCAGCTAACTGGAAATCACGTTGTCAGAGGATGCCCATTAAGCAGTGAAGACGGGCTTGAAGACGATCTAGTGCCTGTCAATAGCTTTTCTCATTCACACTCTGTAATAGTTAAGCTCCCCGCCAGTTGACATTCCCTGCCTCGATCTCGACCACTGCAGACATGATTCACAGGTGATACTTGATGCCATGAGCCCAAACCATGACTATATCCATCCTATAATGCTTTAATAATAATTCAAAGAGATGTTGGTTAGATGTGAATGAGCTGCAAGTATGGGAGGTGGCCTGGATACCTACACCTCAACTCCACACACCTTAACTCAGGGAATCTAGATACAGACTACCAGTATGATCCTAGTGTGACTAGATGCGTAGAACTTATTGGAATATACAGTATGCATGGTAACTATAAGTGATATTAATAGTGACACAGAAAAAAAACATTCACAAAGCATCTATATTTATTGTGAATCAGCCATGTCATAGACAGCAGCAATTTGCTTAATATGGTCAGTATCAGCACCATTTCCAATCCTATACATCAGTAACACAATGTAAAGGTAAAATCAGGTGGGGGTGGAGGTAGTAGAGTCCAGATTTGAAAATAGTGTGACAATGTCAGATATGTTCTTCAAATACTCAAATACAGTATGATCAAACATAGGGAAAAAAAATGCAAAGCCTACAAAAACCTGTCGGTAAAAGATGTGAATCTGTTTGAAAAGCTTTGAAGATTTTCTTTTTACTGACAAGGAATTTGTTTCATATAATATTTATATGAAACAAAATCAGTTATTTTCATCATTGAATAATCTAAAAATTATTTCATCTTATTGGTATGGGCTGTAAAATATCAGAAACAAATTCCCCTTCACATATCCATGGAGAACACATAGTGCTTCTTTTGTTTGACCAACGGTCTGAAATACAAAAAAATTCACTGGTTAACTGATTTCTGAGAGAGATTTCGTTTTATAGATAAAGATATATTATTATAGGCACCAATCATTGATAACAAATTACTGTTATGACTGTTATTATCAGCAAAACAGTTTTGCCCAGCAAGGACTGGCTGTGTTGCATTGTTATCCAATTATTGCCAGAAATCATGGTGTCACAGTGGGTGGCAGAAATGAGGAAAGTGTGTATGTGTGGGAGTTATTATACAGCTCTCTTTCAGTTGGTTTGGTCAGTAACAATACATCACTGTGGGCTGTGATGTTGTGAGACAGGCCAATGAAGGCTGCTCACAGCTCCCGCTGGAGCATACAGATGAACTGGTGGATGGACTCCTTCCCCAGTTTCACACACTTCATCTCCAAACCGTGCAGGTAATTTGACTCTGGAGCACAGCATGCTATAGTTTTTAACTACTACCAAGTTATATTCCATGGGCTTTTTTAATTAAAATACAAATATAATCTACATGCTTTGTGCCAGAGCATCACACTTCACATGCTAAACATAAACCGTTAGCTGGTATTTGTATACCTGCCACAAGGGTTACATTGTGTTCATTCACACTGTATCCTCATCATTCCCATATTCACCTCCAAATGACCACTGAATTGGGAGTTGCTGGCTGAGGATTTGCCACCCAAAGGTCTCTTAAAGAGAAGTTCAGCAAATAAATAACCAAGATAGGAAGTCATAGCTGGGAGGTTGATATATAAATTGTATCAAGCCTCCTACTTATTTCCACACCGGCTCAACAAAACACCAGGTACCTATGATCTACTGTCTCAGCAGCAGGCAGTATTTAAGGGCCTTTTGGCCTCTAGTTTGAGAAGAAAATAGTTGATCTACAAGTTTGTGATACTGCAGATTTGTGAGATATTCATAGCTAGAGGCTCAATCAAACTAAATCCAAATGATTCTTCATCTTTTTCAAAAGGTGGCTGACATATAAATGTATACCAGCAATATGCTGTAAATTAGTTGTTACCACCTGAACCTTTGTCAACAATGAACACAAGGAGTGACATGAAAACATTAACCCAACATACAAACAATAAGTTATTATATTAAAAAGTATTTACAGAGAAACCAATTAACATTATAGATAAAACAAAAGCAAAATAACAACAAAAATTCCTATGCTAACTATAAAATAAAAAGTATGCTGATTCAAGCCTAAATACAACACTAATTAGCCACAAAACAAAGCAAAATAAATGTAATAAAGTCACCAAAAATAACACCCTAAAAAATGATGGGTTAAAAACAACCCAATTTGGTTTATTTTTTAACCCGACACCTTAAGCAATATTGGACCAACCCAACGGTAGTTATTTTTACCCAACAAATTGGGTTGGTCACTTTGAACCCAATGGATGGATTCACAGATTTAATCCAAGTTTTGGGTCAAATCAGTTTCAGCCCTGGTTCGAATCTACCATATGCTTTGTTTGAATATTGTACCCATATCTAACACAATTAATGGATCAAATTAATTTCAGCCCTGGGTCAATTCTACCATGTAAACTGATTAAATGTGCCCAAATTGTGGGTCATATTAACTACAATTCTGTGTTAATTCAACTACACACATTTTTTTAATCTTCGAAAAAATTCTGATTAAATTAATACAACATGCATATCTTGTAAACAGTTAAATTACAAACCCTTTTAAAATCCATCCTATACTTGCTCATTTAAGTAATATAATATGCAATAATACACTTGTAAACAATGTTTAAAGTATTTATTTTGAATTTCTAAAATTGTAGAGTGCAAAACCTTCAACAATAATTTACAGTGAAAATCAAAAACTGATCAAACAACTATCTACTACAACTATCATGCTGGTCCAACAATCTAAACAATTATAGCAGCATAACAACTGTACATAACTATAAAAATGGGAACATATATAGACTGTGCATGTTATACAAGTATATCCATCCATCCATTATCTACCACTTATCCTCATAGGGTCGCGGGGGGGCTGGAGCCTATCCCAGCTGTCTTAGAGTAGAAGGCAGGGTACACCCTGGAGAAGTCGCCACCTCATTGCAGGACACATAGAGACAGACAACCACTCACACTCACATTCACACCTACGGTCAATTTAAATTAGACAATTAACCTAATCCCCATGCATGTTTTTGGATGGTGGGAGGAACATGCAAACTCCACACAGAAAGGCCCCGGGCCGGGAATCGAACACTGTACCTTCTTGCTGTGAGATGACAGTGCTAACCACTACACCACCGTGCCGCCCCTATATATATATATATATATATATATATATATATATATATATATATATATATATATATATATATATATATATACTGTGTATATATATATATATATATATATAAACACACAACAAGCACAAGTAATTAAGTAATAAAGTCTACATCTGTCAACTTACTTAGAAGCAAGTATTGCTGCACGCAGAAACTTGACAGGCTCCGACTCATCTCTGCCCATCATGTACACAGCATTCTGTAAGAACTGCCACACTGAAGCACACCGCTTTGGGAATTCGATGTCGAATATAGAAAGTCTTAAAACAGACATCGACTGCCTGAAGCAGAGTGTTCTGTTCCAACGCCTGACCACACTGAATGACAAACGATTGAGATGAGTTCTGGGGGTCATTTCCCAGCGCCAGGACATGGGGGAATGGCCTTGATGCCCTCGCTTCCTGGAGGTACTCTACCAAGTTTGTTCCAACCTCAGATAAATCAACCAAGCAAAGAGTAAGAAAGATGTGACATTCACCCCCAGTGTCATGTTTCTGCTCGATAAATGGTGAAAATGAGACTAGAAGGACTCCTGGCGTAATTTGAACATGCGAAGGAAAAATAATTTCCTATACTACCCCATGATTATGTATGCTGGGTTCATGTGGTTCATGTGGTTTGAATCAATATTTCCCTTTAGATATGAAGGCAGACTTACAGGCTTATGGTCAACGAAGGCCTGGCTGGACTCCTCAATTGTGTGGCGGCAGACTTTTCGTCCAACTTTATATGCTGTCGGCAGAAGCAGTGATGGGAGCTGGCTCAGGACCAGTTCCCCCAAAGAATCTGTAGAAAGACAACTGGATATCAATATGTGGAATGCTACTATTGTGATAGGCTAGGGGATCCATAGATCTGAAAGAAAAAATCATAAGGAGCTTTATTTATACTGTCTGTCCAACCAGCATTCCCGCTCCTTTTTCAATACATTTTCGGCCGCTTTAAGCGCCGTAATAAAGCACCGAAAACTAGGTTGCTTTTGGATCTGGTTAGGACAATTTATGTCAGCATTGAGTGCTGCACAGGCTGTATTCAGCGCAAGTGTGTTTTCTGCATGTCAAAAGTTCAAGGCACATGTAAAGTGGAGCTAGCAAGCTACGCTAAGTTAGCTATTTGGTTAGCATTAATAAAAGGAGTACGCTGGCACGAGCAAATTTTTCTGTTTTGCCGAACGGGCGCAAGGAATTTTTATGCGGGCAGTGTGTTGCGCTAGCGAGCTCTGTTAACTGAGTAGCAAGTAGATAGCTGATGTCCTTTGCCAGCGCAAAACACGAGCTACGCTAAGCTAGCTTTTTGGTTAGCGTCACCTAAATGGAGTGCGCTCGCGCAAGCAAATTTTTCTGTGAATAAAATTATCTTCAGTTGAGACCGCACAGTCATGTGAATTAGATATGTAACACAAATAAGCACAAACCTGTATTGCGTCAGGCAGCCACAGCACCACTTCTGTTCTTCTGTGTCGCAGACAGGTCGCAGAAAGAGAAGACAGTAACAACGACCAGAAGTGACACACGGACCAGTTGACAACCCAACAGTGACCAAAACAACCCATGTACTAAGTTAAAAATCTATGTTGGGTTTTGTGGATTTTGACCCACCAAATGAGATGTACAAAATAACCCTGAACTGCATTATAATAACCCATGATGGGTTACTGATTTCATAACTCAGCAGTTGGGTTGATGAATTAACCCAGCAGTACGAGGGATCAAAGATTAATGCCACTGGAAAAACAGGAATGTAACAGGCTGCAACTAACGATTAGTTTCATTATTGATTAATCTGCCAAACTGTTTTCTAAATTAATTACTCTGTATGAAATCAATAAATGTTTTTTACATTTTGGTACAGATCAATACTCCAAAATGTTCAGTTTTCATAGTAAAAGCAACGAAGCCACACATTCAAGAAACCGGATCTATCAAATATTTGGCCTTTCAGTGGAGCTATTACTAATCGATTTCCAAAATGTTTAGTTATTATTCTGTTGAGTAATCCAAATAACAAGAATCCAAAAAAGCTACAAAACCTGAAAAATATGCTGCCTTCCAACATACAGCACCTGTTATTTCTTATTCTTTTTTCTGTAGACAGAAAGGACAGAAAAAAAAATGGTCATGTGACAGTCCATGTTACTTATTTAAGGTCAGAAACAGGCCTTATCTGGATTTCCACTGGAAACGAGATGATTTATATTCATTTTTGCCTCAAGCTGCTACTAAGAGTCACTTGCAATTACAGACTATACCCGAGGGGTCAAGAAATGAACATGTCCTCGGTGAATAGTTCTCAGTGTAGCAGTGTAACTGAGGCCTTATGAAAACATATGGCCAAAGTTAAACATTTCTGCAATTCAAAAACTTAATCTGGACTGCTGTGTATCTGCAGGAAAGTACATGAACCACACACATCTATTAAACATCTATATCTAACAACATTTTTCGTAACAATCTCTTGAAATGTAAATGGGATTATAATTGCGTACATGATTGGTGAGAGTTCCAGTGGACATCTTCCAGGTGTAAAAAGTGAAACCAATGCTGAAGTGTCTTAATCCTGCATTCTTTCCAATGGACAAAATTTATATTGCTCTAACTCCCCAGTAAACATTGTAAACATGAGTTTCTGGTTTCAATCTTTGGTTTCAAGTCTTTAATGCAACATGATGTTCATTCAGTAATTATGGTCCTATTGAGGGTCCATTTACACATACACAGGTATTTGTAAAAACAGAGACTTTTCCCTTCGTTTTGCCTCTGATAGCATAGCGATAGCATTTCTGTTGGTACAAGCACTTTTTACGTTTGCGATTGCAAATACAGCTCCTCTATTACGTAGAGGAGCAGAGACGTATTAGGGCTCGGAGGAACAGGAAGTCGCTTGTGTTATTGTTGTTGGTGTCCATGAGGCTTCTAGGAAGGCTTCCGCCTTCCTACACTGCCGTCCATAGGCTTGGAGTAGTTACGATGGCTCTTGACAGTGACTTTATGTGGGTTAATGACAACAGAAAATTTTTGAAAACTATGATGTGTGCACAATGTTATTTTGGAAAAGAGAGGGAAGGGAATTTGGTTATCAAAATACCCTGCTATGTGTAAATGTATCCTCAGAGTCAAACCGACCATTAAGCAGGGGACACTTGGGATTGACAGGTTGTTAACACAGCATTGTGTGCTCTTTAAACTTGTGTGTTAAAAGTTTTTGCACATTTTGTTTGTTTCCATTTTTTGGTTTTGGTTTAGATTGTACCTGTAATGACCACCTCTCAAAACAATCTAATGGTAATTCACTACTAAATGTTCAATGGATGAAAGTTTATAACATACAAGTACTGCGAGACATGTCCTGTGCTCTTCTGCACTGTAATGTCATCCTCTAAAAGCTCAGCCATCACCCTGGGGGTTTGAGGTGGAGCAAACAGACATCTGGATCCTCTCGCTTGTCTGCTTCAATATCAGATATGGGAGGTTATGGAGCAGAGAAGTCCTCCACCTCCAGTGACCCCCTGAGTAGTGAGAGCATACTAAGACTCTGTCCCTCTCTAAAGCATTGGCTTAACAAGCCAGAGTGAACTATAATGAGAATATGGGGTGAACCCCTCTATCACCAACATACACATACAGTTTTTATGTGGCTTTCCACCCCAATTAGTCACATTTCTCATGTCCAGCAAAAAACTGACTGAAAACTGTTTCAAAAATGTTTGATATGTTGAATTTTACTTTGACGCGAGATGCAAAAGATTTTTTTCCAGCTGGTGTGGCAAGGTGTTTTGACATATTGAGCATCGCACCAGAGGAGGTTTTGAGCTTCCTGATTTGTGACCAACATTTTAAGCATGCAAGTTATGACAAGATTATTGATTTAAAATGTCAGGGAGGCTTCACATTCCACTCCTGAGTGTGGCCTTCTCTGTGCTAATAAGAAGTACCTTTTTGAAACAATTTGTCCTGTAGTGAAAGGTTAAAACGTGTCCCAATGCTCTCTGTTCTGGTACTGTGGATTCTGGATGCAGGGCTGCTTACCATTCCAAATTAAATGTGAAAGTTTGTTTCCTCCGTTCAGCCAAGTCAATGAAGATGAACGAATTAGAAGAGATACTGAAATAAAAGTGCATTGTTTATTTTAATCAGTGTAATGCAGCATATTGATCCCTGGATTGTCCAGGTCAGGGATCTTCATTGGAAGCTAATTGAAAACAGGGCAGGTATCAAAATATACTTAACATGTGAATGGATGAGGCATCTGTCAATCAAAATCTAACTGAAGTCAGTTGGAAGAAGAGCAAATTGTTGGTATAAAGTTGGATTGCAACCTGCAAAGTGTACTTAAAAATACTAAAGTATTACAAAGTATATATAGTAATACCTAAATTCCGTCCATCCATCCATTATCTAACGCTTATCCACATAGGGTTGCGGGGGGGCTGGAGCCTATCCCAGCTGACTTAGGGCGGAAGGCAGGGTACACCCTGGACAAGGCGCCACCTCATCACAGGGCACATAGAGACAGACAACCACTCACACTCACATTCACACCTACGGTCAATTTAAATTAGCCAATTAACCTAATCCCCATGCATGTTTTTGGATGGTGGGAGGAAGCCGGAGTACCCAGAGAGAACCCACGTAGACATGGGGAGAACATACAAACTCCACACAGAAAGGCCCCGGGCCCGGGAATCGAACCCGGTACCTTCTTGATGTGAGGCGACAGCGCTAGCCACTACACCACCATGCCGCCCAATACCTAAAATCATTTATTTTAATTTAGCTCTCTGCTGTACAAGACACACTACTTCACACTGTTGAGTTTACACAGATTATTATAATTTGAATATTACATTTTTGAAGAAGAAGATGATTACAATTACAAACAAAATTGATTTTGGATGTCATATATGTCTCCATGTATTTCATCCTCATTTTATTCATATTTTGCTGCTGGGACATGTAAAAGATATTGTGGCCATTTAAAAAAATGGGGGTGAGGGAGGTTGAGGCCTGTTAACTTTTTCTGCGTGCTGTTTGCTTGTTCTTCATCAGGTAGTTATAGTGCCGCAGAATATGGGTGAATCCCATCCACATAATATTATGACCAAACCATGATCTTTTTTTCAATGAATGATAGCACCTTTAATTATATCTAATCCCATCTGCTGGTAATTCACTGTTTACATATATTTAATCTATTAAATAAATGTTTAATTTAAAATGGAATCCTTTGCAAATAAGAGCTGGGGTATATGTCAACAATAATACTCCTCCCACAGAGTGAGTGGAGATGCCAGAATTAATGGGTTGCCAGTTTTCTGTTTGTTTCGTTAATTGCAGTGTAACATAGAGCAAGTTAGGATTAATTCAGCACAAAGAACACTAATCAACAAACATGCAACAAGGGGCTTTTTTAAATGCTGTGTCTGTAGCGAGACTTACCACCAGCTATCAGCTGAGATTGTTCTTGTTGGAAATATAACAGTGCTCTTCTTTTTTTCTTTTTTTTATCTAAAACTACCTTTATTTATGTTTTCCCAACAGGCATCCTCTTGTGGCTGTGTGAATAATGATAACTATCTCTGAGCAGAAACACTGTAAGAAATGTGATGCTATACAGCAGCAACACCTTGAGAGAAAGAGAGAGAGAGAAAGAGTTTTCAACCATCACCCACAACATCTCACAAAGTTAATGCTGGATTTTTAGTTGCCTAAAGTTCACCAAATCTCACCCAGTAGAGAGATGGGTCACAAAATGTTTCATCCCTCTGATAGTTGCTGCATAATTAGAAAATGTGTTGTTTTGAAAGGACATGATTTTGTTGGTTTAAGTCACGAAATAGTCTCAAGTATTATAATAATAATAATAATAGAGAAAATAACAGATGTGCTATTTACTCTAAAAATCAAAAATAAATCAACTGTAATTGAATTGACTGTTTACAATGTTGCAACACTGTCTATTTTTTTCTGCATTAGCATTATGATTGATATAAAAAATTATTAGCATGGCCAAACTGACCCACTGCAAAGTTTGCGTTCACCTGTGTCGATAACTGTCGGGAACTGACGCTTCAGACAATGGTAAGCACCACAGTGAAAGTTACACCTGTAGTGCTGTGGGCTACAAATGTAATAATAATAATTATAAGCTAATATCACATTATTGGCCTAGACATATGTAGTTACATGTCTTTTAATCAGTGTTGGGCAAGCTACTCAGAATATGTAGTGAACTAAGCTACCAGTTACTCCATATCAGATAAAGCTTCACCACACTAAAGCTACCTGAAGACCAAATGTAACAAACTAAGTTACAAAAATGGCAGAAGTAGAATAGTAGGCCTGTGTATGTGCTTTATTGGGTCCTGAAAAATGCCTGATTTTCCTATAGTTATACAGTAGATGTCAAAATTATATAATGTAGGAATGTTGACAAACTGAATCTTTTAAACAATAAAGGTATCTACAATGCATAACTGTATGTCCTGCATGGCTTTTTTTCCCAGATAAAATGGCAGATGACCAAAGCATTAATCTTTTGCTCGACTCCATAATGCTTTTGTCGTGACAATCAACCTTCAAGATTTCTGATAATGTAGGATGACCATACTTTGATGTCCTAAAAAGAGGACATTTTCCACTACACAGTAATGGCACGATAAGGCCCAGTTTTGTTGCTTTTCCATTACAACTGAGTACCTCCTCGCCGTGGGCGGGGTCGTCATACAGCAGCGCGAAACTGCCATAACTTCATTTGCAGGTGACACAGAAAACCGGTAAGAAGAAGAACAACAACACAAACAATGGAGGACAAGGAAGCGATCGTGTATTTGTTGCTCACTCTGTGACTTTTTGTCACGCACAAAGCGAAAGAAGAGAGACTCCAGGAAGAGTAAAAATAGCGAAGCAGTTACTGGTTTTAAAAATGGCGGAGTCGAGTTGTTTTTGCTTTTTACAGTCCAATCAGACGTCCCGCATCCAATGACGCGTCCAATGACGACACTCGTTGGCCAATCAGTGGAAGGCAGTCGGCTGATGTCACGTTTTAGTATTGCTTCGGCTCACTTGGAACCAGGGCTGAGGAGGTACGAAAAAAGTACCTCGTACCAGGTACCAGGTATTAGTGGAAAAGCGCCACAACCGTGTACAGTACCGTACCGAACCTGTGGAAAAGCGCCATAAGTTTACTGGTTTTTTTCCTCCCTGATTTTGAGGCATCTTACCATCTCCTCCTCCACTCTGTGAAAAGTTAGCTCTCTGCAGACTGTCTGATGGAGCAGCTGGGCTGAACCATTTTACTAGGTAGGTAGGTAGGTAGGTAAATAGATAGATAGATATAATTTTATTTATATGGCACTTTTCATGAAACTCAAAGACACTTTACAAAGCTAAATTGATCCTCAAATAGCTAAAGTAATCATCAAAGACATCATAAAAACATAAAGCCCACCATTAATTACACGTTAAAAGCAGATCGGAAAAGGTGGGTTTTGATCAGTGATTTAAAAGTTGACAGGTTGGTACAGTCTAGGATGTATTTGGAGAGGAGGGGGGACAGCTATGGAGAATCCTGAGTGGTGTGGCCAGGAGTTAGCATCAGAGGAACAGCGAGAGAGTGATGGTGGAGCAGGTCGGTGAGGTGGGAGGGGGCCAGGCTCTGAAGGGCTTTGTGAATTCACGCAGCGGGTCTGAGTGAGCAGATGTGCAGCAGAGTTCTGGATATATTGGAGTTTATTGAAGATTTTGGATGGTGAACCGAGGGTGGTACGGTGGTGTAGTGGTTAGCACTGTCGCCTCACAGGTTTGATTCCTGGCCCAGGGCCTTTCTGTGCGGAGTTTGCATGTTCTCCCCATGTCTGTGTGGGTTCTCTCCAGGTACTCCGACTTCCTCCCACCATCCAAAAACATGCATGGGGATTAGATTAATTGTCTAATTTAAATTGACCGTAGGTGTGAATGTGAGTGTGAGTGGTTGTCTGTCTCTATTTGTCCTGTGATGAACTGGAGACTTGTCCAGGGTGTACCCTGCCTTTCACCCTAAGACAGCTGGGATAGGCTCCAGCCCCCCCGCGACCCTATGTGAGGATAAGCGGTAAATAATGGATGGATATGTGTGATTGTAAGTTTATTACTGAGTGTCATATTTTTTTTGTCAGTATTATAATTGTATTATAATAATGAGCCTAAAATTATTCTCCTTATTCCCACCTTTTCAGCAGAGGTGGCAACTGTACTTACATTCTTTACTTAGGGTAACTGTGTAAAAAGAGACTCAGGTAAAAGAAGTACTGATTCAACTCCTTAAATTAAGTAAAAGTAAGAAGGTACAGGTTCTGAAATTTACTTAGGTACAAAAGTAAAAAGTAAAAATTAATTTTTAACTTTATTGATACATGATGCCTCTTTTGGTAACTCTGTGAAATGTTAAAAACAACAGAGAAAAAACATTGGACAGTCTATTTGTGCCACAAGTCAGAATAATAAAAATTGAACTGGACAGAGAGAAACTGACAGAAATACAGAGGAGACAGAAACTGCCTCATTTTAAACACTAAAAACTGGCAAATATTGAGCTTCAGCAGCAACTGGCAGATGTTCTCCCATCCTCCACCTGCCTCAACCACCTCAGATCCACCCACAACTTGATCGGGCTGATCCACAACTCCACAACACAACCCAGCAGCACCAGGCTTTGGGTGCTGGGTTTGACGGCACCGAGCCTAGTGGCACATGGCTCAGCGCCCCGCTGAGCCATGGGAGTACAAAGTATAGATATTTGTGTTGAAATGTAGGGAATAAAAGTAAAAAAAAGACATCAGAAAAATAAATACTCAAGTGCAGATTCAGTTTTGTCTGAAGGGGCTCAACAACAGACACTACAACATGTGGTTTGACTTTGTGCAGGCTTGTGTCATACTCTGCTCCAAAATCATATAGAAGCAGATGGATACCTATCAAAATTTGTCAAACTGTTTGGCCCGTTGCACTTCACCCCCAACATGCATCTTCTAATCTCCATTTGAAAGAGTGCATGTTGGATTACTGACCAGTTTATTAATTTTGGTGTTTTTCATTTGAGCGTTTTAATGGTATACTGGGAAAGTTTAATAACAACAATAGGACAATTGAAGTCCAAATTATGAGGCATTTCAGCAGAGTCAACACCTTCATATGCCATGGAAATGTGAGTACGGTGCTGAATTTTCCAGTATTTTAGGAAGACAAATGGTTGGGACTTTGTAATGCAGTGACACAGCTGATATGCTTTATGTGAAGTACAGTTTTTTGGTGTCAGCAGACAGACTTCTCTTGGAAAACTGGACAGTGTTCCTCTGTCTCCATTCCACCAGACAATCTTAGATGAGCCTGACAGACATGCAATGTTGACAATGTATCATCAGATGTACCCTTGTGTCACTCACTGCGTGCACATGGACAAGCTTAATCGTATAATAAAGGCATCAAAAACGTATCGAATTCATGTGCACAGGCTCAGTTTGGTATCGGGACTGGATTCGCTAATCCGATAGGAACCCCTGGCTTAAGTCGTCCTTAATCCGCTTCGTGCCTCTTGTGATCGGGATCGTATCGTATTCGCGTCCTGTGTGTTGCTCAAGAGTGTCCATCGGGGATTCCACCCAGAAGTGGAAGGAAGCGTCGACGCCGTCATAAACAGTAATGTTGTTGCTGGAAAAGTCAAACAATACCATGGCTTCGAAAAAATCAACAACTCACTTTTGGACGGATGAGGAGATGGAATTTATTATTTGTTGTTGTTAAGTAGCTGACAACCAGAAGCAGTTCTAACACTACTTGTTGAAAGGGCTACAGTGCGACCTAGCATAGCGGAGTCAGCCAGGTTGACCATTATCTGATATAAACAAACTCTATGTGCATGTGGATTTTGGAACAGACCACCTGCCAAGTTGCAACATCAGATTTGGCAAAATCCAGTACGATCCTACCATGTGACCGCACTGAGTGATGTTGACTGTTTTGCCATGACAGGCAAACAGGTAACATACCTGAATGCAACATACTCAATCGATGGATCTAGAGTGGAACGGTCGGCATATGTACATGCTAAGTGGTGTGGAAACATTAACAGTTTTGAGGAACCCATCCTTGACCCTCTAGCAGGACTACAACCAGCCATTATAAGGCAGTTTATAGTTGCTGATGTTGTGTCAAAAGGAACTGCATTCAAACGTGTTATTGCACAAGTTTCGTGTCTTCTCCCCCATCTGGACAGACATTTTTATGGAAATCCAGTAGAAGTTTGGAGCTTGCAGGGAACAACCACATCATACCCAGCACCATTCCTGCCTGTTGAGTGCATTGCTGGGAGATGTGTGGTTAACACATCCACTGTGCAGTTAAGCAAGACCAAAGAAAAACTCACTGTAGTCATGCCACTATGCACTGTGGTTGAGCTGTAGGAGACTCTGCTTCTCCACTGGAGCAAGAGCTGCTGGATCATATGCTAAGAAAATGTGTGCCCATCTGTTTGCCCTGTCCTGACCCTGACCCGGGTAAGGATATGTTTTTGTTGTGCCTATGCACTTTACTATATTAAAATGTTTTTTCTTCTCACTGTGTACTATGTATGGCTGAAATGACAATAAACATTCTTGACTTGTGTGCTATCTATAATTGTGTGATAGCTATAATAGTTTTTTATGCCATTAATGCACTACATTAGTGTCCACTACAGTGGACAGTGGTGTGACTTTGTCACAAATAGATATAGAAGAAAAAAAAACAATTGGGTATGTTTTGGTGTTTAAAAAGCAACTCAGTTTTAAAAAAACAACTGTTATTTAATAATTAATGCATGAAGGAGTTAAATACATAAATTCAAGGTCAAATTAGGCTATACTGAGTGTCATCTTTTTATAACAGAGATTTTCTTACAATGATTGCGGTCACATCGTAATGGATTTCACCAAATTCAATGTTGCAACTAAGTGGGTGGTCTGTCCCAAAATCCAAGTACACATGGAGTTCGTTTAGGTCCGATAATGGTCAGCGACCTGGCTGACTCTGCTATGCTAGGTCGCGCTGTCACTCTTTCAACAAGTGGTGTTAGAACTACTTCCTGTTGACAGCTACTTAACAACAATAATAAACTATCTCGCAGCATGCACTCCGTCTTCTCATCCGTCCAAAAGTTAGTTGTTGATTAGCCGTAGTATCGTTTGACTTTTCCAGCAACGACATTACTATTTATGACAGCATCGGCGCCTCTTTCCACGTTGTTGGATTAACAACGTCTTAAGCCAGGGGTTCCTGTCTTATTCGTCAATCCAGTCCCTATATGATCCTTAGCCTGTGCACATGAAATAGATACATTTTCAATGCCTTTTTTATACGATTAAGCTCGTCCATGTGCATGCAGTGAATGAAGATAACACCTTTTAGAAAAATGTCACTTGGGTAATACTCCCCCTGCTACCCTGATTTGCATTTGTAAAGCCTTCCCTAGACTTAGGGGAATGAGGGTCATGGGGGGGACAACTGCCAAGCAAGTTCCACGTCCATTTCCGAAACTTCATGGCAGGTCTCAGACCCCGTTTACACCTAGGCGGGTATTTATAGAAACAGATGAATCCACCTCTCTGGTTTCAATAATATTCATGATTACACAACACCATTTTCAAAATATATTCATTTACACAAACTGCATTTACCGCATAATGACACCACCAAGTGTTATTATGAGCATGTTTTCCACGCAGGCATGAAAACATATATATATATACGTATACATAAAATAACCCACATCTGCGGTGTGTCAGATTTAATGTGTGGCTGGAGAAAGTTGTTGAGGTAAATTGTACCGTTCAAACAGATATTCATTGGAGAATGATGGCACATCAAACGTAAGAAATTGTGGAAAGCCTTTCAAATTAATTGTTCCTCAATGTCTTTCCTGCATACGGGCACCATGTCTGTCTGAAGGCTCGGCAGTAGGAGGAGACAGGGTAAACTCAGGGTTTCTGACAGAAAACCTGCCAGTGAGCAGGCTAGGTTCACAGTCAGTTATCATGGTGATTGACTCAGAGTTTTACTTACCTCTCTTTCTAGAAGTGAAAACCCAGAGATTCCCCCCCACAGGCTTTTTTGACAGTCTCTATTAGATCATTGAGTTGCAGGTGTGCCTCATCACCAGCCCAGGAAAACCAGCCACACCTCCTGCCTCACACACTCAAAAACCAAAAACACAACGAGAGGGAAAACACAACATAACAGAAAACAAGCACAAGGTGGAAAAAATATATAAGAACTGAAACAAACACCTGGTATATTTATTTTAATCAAACTAAAACTAAGGCAGCATAAATCCAGACTGCTTTTAAAGAAACAATTCTTTTCTGTGCCCAACACTGGCATAGTTTTCTCTCCAGACATTTTACTAACAAACAGCATTTTTTTAATGATCTGGCAAAAACATGGAAATGTCTGCTTGCAGCTGCACAGTGAAGAATGTGCAGTTCATAGTGAGTGTTGTTGGGTTGCATGAAATATTAAAGTGGCATTTCCTTCTTTTTGAGATCATAATGCAATTCGTTTAGTAAAAATTACATTTTTGCTAAATAATGTAGTGGTTTGTGACACGTGTGTATCCTCACTGAGAGGCTTAATCCCACCTGGATTTCACATACAGTGGCATTTGTGAGAAGTAGTGTTGGCTTTGAAGCTGCAGGCTTAAGAGAGGAAAAGATGCATTTGACCATTACAGTGTTTTGCTGTGCATTAGGCCAGCAAAGGTTACCAAGAGCCACGGATGCGCAAGGATATACTTTTATGGCGTGGGCATTAATGAGAGAGCTGACAGCTGTTGTAAGTCTGGGATGGCTGAGGGGCTTAATGAGCATTTTCTCCACATCTAAGATAGACGTGCGCCATTTTCAACAAAAAGGGCCTGTATATGTTATTTGGTAAATTATTCAGAAAGTGGTGTTTTAGCTGCAGCCTATTTTTAAATCCAGCCTTTAGGGAAGGTCTGCTATTAGTGAAGCATGGTATTCATCCAGATTTTAATGGTGCCCAGTTGTTTACTAAAATATTCTGACTGCTCTCAGCGAGTGCCTGATTTTAGAGCATTTTTTTTTACTGAGAGCTGAACCCTGAACCTGCAGGGTACTCGGTCTTTCTGCATATGAGGAACTACATATTAAAGAAGACTGTACTTTAGCAGCCCAGTGTCACCCAACAACAATCAAATGGCACAGTAATTTATGTTAAGTGTACTAAGAATGCTTCTGTTGCTTCTGAGGTGTCACATGTACACCATGTAGTCTGGACTGTCTGAAATTTGAACAAATCCACTTAATATGCTATGGGAATGTTGGATGGATAAAACATTAGAATTGTGTTTTGGCAGTTTTATTTTTACTTTTTCTTACTTGGACAAAAATAATTAACAAAATCACTATTAACATTAGCTTAGCTGCAGCCCTGGCTTTGTCGTAATGGATGTCTCAAAAAGACCTGACATCTTCCAGCTTCATGGCTTTGAAATGCGAGCACATGGGGAATAATGTATTTGTAATAACAATGATTAGTGTCCAACTTCAGAGAACAGAGAGTCTGGGTTCCAACAGCAAAAGAACTGGAAAATTAGTTCTGTAAGCCAGCAAAGTAACCCGCCTTATTGGTATTGATCAACAACCCCATCCACCAAGGACAGACATATTAAGGTCATTTTGTGCTATGGAGGCAGTAAAACCTTGAAAAAACTCATTTGATATCAGCTGTGTTGTTGCAATGCCATGGTCACCATATGAGGTAGATATTTATTCTTTTATTTATCTGAGGTAACCTTGTTTCAATTGAATGTCCTCTGTCCATCTTAAAACACAAAGTTGTCTTCAACTCTTTGAATGTTGACTGTTGAACAAATGTTGTATTAAGTATAAATGCAATAACAGAACAGCTGATCTTCTCTAATATTGTGTCCAGACCACTTACCATGCCAGCTGACAGCCAAGGTGAAAAGGTTTGTCCAGGCTTCAGGTCTACAACGGGAACCTGCTGTTCTGTGAGAAGCCACTGTACACTCTGCTAAAATAAATGAGTTCCTGCGTTGATGAAGGAATACAAAACACCATCAAAGCTGAGCACTTGCCAGGCAGGCACACTCTGTGTACTAATGTTTATAAAAAAACTGTGAAAATGGTAAGTATAATTCTATTTTTCTCCCTCATAGCTCATTTGAATAGAATACTTCATTTCATGACAGTGAGGCTATTTGCATTAATCGAGCAAAGGTATTGTTGTTACAGAAAAATTTAAGAGGGGGAATTTAACTGATTTTTTTTTTTTTTTATAAATACCAGGGCTTGCTCTCTGGTCTGCTTTGAAATGAGAGCTCATGAAAGCAAAATACACACAGTG
The DNA here is from genome assembly GCA_029721515.1 of Synanceia verrucosa. Lineage (NCBI taxonomy): Eukaryota > Metazoa > Chordata > Actinopteri > Perciformes > Synanceiidae > Synanceia > Synanceia verrucosa. Next base: position 26,101,712 of record CM056549.1, read on the forward strand.
TAACTATATAGCCGATGCAATACAATTGAACTGAAAGAGCATGCAGATGTGTTTTACATGACAATGCAAAAGATGTTTTTGCTATTTTTATCCCAAATGAATATCTGTAATCTACATTATGATTTTAGCACTTGGGTTATCACAAAGGCTCTAGAATGTCTCAGATGGATCTATGTGGTCACATTTAGGAAGAAAGGCTTCACAAACACACGGCCTATGCAAAAGGAGAATCTTCAGGTTAATAGCACTGCATTAAGTTCAACGGCAATTGACCCTATTCTCTCTCTGGCATTACAGGATGGTGTTAAAAGACATTTTACAGTTGGACAGGAAATGAAGGAAGGGAAAACTGCTGATATCTGCAGAAAGAGGGTAGAGATGGATTGAAATGACATCAAACTTCAAACAGATATGGGATGAGATGAAAAACCAGTCTGGTCAGCAAAGTAGAGAGACAGCTGGATTAGGTTGGATTGCCTTTGTCAGATTTATTAGATGTTTTTTTTTTTTTTTGGTCAGAAAAAAGCAAGGAGTTCTGCTTAAAATCCTGTTGTAGTTATCTGCAAAGCCTTTTCTTCCCTACTGGTTCCTACAAATTTATACAGAAGAAAAAAAATTAAAAAAATAAACATAAAGGGTAGATGATTTGGTTTGGCACCAGAAAACTTTAAAAAGGAATGGTGAATAACCAGGTTGGAAAACAACACATACCTACTGAGCTACACACATGAGGAGTGATTGAACAGGCATCTGTCTTCAGGTCAAGAGTGACATCTCATTCCATCTATTGGTATCAATCCACATCAATGAGCCCACCAAATATTACAGAATATCATTTTCTGCAGAACTATACCTAGTATAGCTACCGATCTATCTGACATCCCAGGCAGAACAAGAATCCATGAATCCATAAAACAAATTGAACAAGCTTGTGTCATCCAAACACCTTCATTGATAGTGTATAAAATAAACATCAACAAACAATAAACAATAAACATCAGATTCAAATTAATACTTAGCAGGAGGGTCTGCTGGCATCCTACCAGTTCATGTTTCCTTCTCTTGAAGTTTCTTCATGGAGGCTGAAGTCGTTTCTGTAGCCTGCGTCTGCCTCACACTTTAGTTCAGGGTAGAGGAGCAGAGCAGGAGGAGAAATGGTCTGGATGCAGGATTCACAGTCTTTAGTCGTATTTAGAAGGTGTGGAGAGGCTGCTTCATCATGGCATGAGACACTGGGCCTGTGGTGGCCATCCTGACGGCAGAGCAGCATGTCTCTGTCTTTGGGTCATCAACCCTCCCCTTTCTCCAGTATAAGAAAATCAAATCTGTAAACAGACTCTACTTCCTGTGTATCATAGTTTACTAAGGACCCCTAGTGCCCACCTATGCGGCCTTGGCAGTGCCTGAACTAAAACACTTATTTGTGATGTTGTCACATGCGCATACATGCTTTGTTTTAGTCAAACGTCTGAGAAATGGTCAAGTTTGTGTCATGTTGTTAAATGGATGTTGTCAAATCCAAATCAAATGTATTGTATAAATAGTTATAAATAGTGTGTATATCAATAGTTCATAAACACTCACAGAGCAGGAGCAAATTAAAAGTCCCTGCTGATTTGTGACTGGCATCTTAACACTGGACTTGTGCTCATGTGGTCCTCATTCTGGTACTCAATGCACAGAGATGTGAAATAAGAGACATACCTGCACCAGAGACACACCTCCACCTCATTAAAAACATTTTGTCTCTCAGAACATTAACAGGCTGAGCTTCAAGAGCTGTGGGTAAAAGAACAGATGAAGTAGGCAATCTCAGCACACTTGTGCACGATCTGTAAAGACAATTCAGTACGTGAACAGTGAGGGCAGTGTTTTGAAGCCTTGATTTCACTATTTGTAATCACTAAATAACGTTATTCTCTGAGTTAACAGTGTCTGTTTGTAGCAGCACACTGAACTGCACTAGAGCACTATAAATACGTTGGTAAGATTGTAGATACAAAACATAATCAGGAGCTCACAATTCAAAATTGATTCTTCTACACTGCAGGTAATTTGGCCTGAGCATGCACAAATTACATGACTGATCTCAGGTTACAGGTAATTCCACTTAGAGGAGCCCCATACTGGGTCAAATGACTGTGGTGTTCAGTGAGAGGTCATTGGCAAACATATGAAGAAGGTTGTGTTGGAGGAAAGAAATTTAAACAATCCTTTATTCTACTGAAATCTCAGTGATCTTAGATGAAAATACTTGCAAAACATATTATGTTTCCATTCCAATTACCCAGATCCCAAGTTTATAAAGAAAACTTTAAACATATCAAAACAGCCACAGGCAAAATCTTATACAATTTGTGCAATCTAATCCAGGAAATCCTTATACTATATATGCACGCTACTAATTTAATATTATGTTTCAGATTTTCATCAAATACATTTCTCTTTTTAAAAACAAAAGCCATCAGCTCTTCTGCATGATTTAAAATGTAAAAATAATTTGGAACATAAAAAATATGTTTATGGAAACATGGCTATAGTGAATTGACAATGCTTCAGTTCCAGGCTCCTGGTATAGTGTGTTAACGGCTCACTGTCACAGCTTACTGGGATGCTTGGATAGCACGGGGCTATTGTAAATGTTGGTGACACCTGTGCCTTTCCTCTTTCTATTTCTATGGGTGTTACAGAGAGGCGCTTCATTTACCTCCCAAACAATATCTGGCAGTGTACAGATACAGGGTTTGCAGAGAGCAAACAACAACAGCCAAATTTTGTTTTGGCACTCTGTTAAATTACCCACAGAATTACTGTTGATTAGTGAGAGCTGACCTGCAGCCTGTGGCATTTGTCATTTTCACCTGTGACAGGTTAAAATGTGAAGCTGCTTCCCGGTGTGTTTTGAATTCTTTTCTAATGAGAAAGTGAGAGAAGGAAAAACAGATTTGTTTTGTAACCAAATATTATCTTCCACATCCACACACTCTAGCTGTGGAGCCCAGGTGTCATTAAACACAGCAGTGCTGCAACACCAGCAGGCTGAGGTGCACAAAACGCACTAGAGTTCAGAAGAGATCGATTTTGATCTGCTTTATCAGATAGTGACAGGATGAAGAACTTTAGGCTGGGTTCGGGACATGACTGGCTTTCACACACATTATATCTGATAGATGATTTGCTGTTGTGACTTTCCTTTTAGCTCTGCTTCCTCCATTTTGTGTGGGAGTGAGAACAATTGAATGGGCAACTGGACTTGGACTGACTGCTGGAGTACAAAGTATGGCCTGTTGTGCTCATTTTGTGCAGTTTCAGTTTGGGCAAGATCATTACAGATTGAATGATTGAATTTGTTCCACATTTGAGAGATAGTTTGGGTCTTGAATCCAGTACAGAGCCAATGTGTGTTCCTGCATAATATGTGTCATTTGCTGTCAGGTCTCTAACAGCAAATGACAAATTAAGGTGGATTATGTGTCCTAAAAACAGAAATCATTTCCACAAGCTGTGAATGGGACACAGTTAAATGATAATGGCAGACACAAACCACACTGTCCCTTTGATTAAATCCAGGCCTGTTAACTTCATGGCAAGTTTGGACATCTTTCGTCTCCCCTGCCGTTTCGGCCACTGGCAGCTCTGAAGCTTAAAGGCAGCTTTTTCAAGGTCTGCCATCGGTCTCCCAAATCCTGGCGACAGGCCTCTTTTGTTCCCTCTCAGCAAGACACCGAGCCGACCAGGAGGAGTGCTCTCAAAACTTGTGAAAAAGATAGATTATGGGCCTTAAAATAGAGCTGCGCACCTGTCGTCTAACATTTTCCAGTGTGGACACTCTTGGACCTGGTGACCGCATCAAATGTCACATGAAGGGGATGCTGTGACCACAAAGCTGATCAAAACAGTTGGTAGCTTTTGAAAACCAACGAGGAGCCGCAGAAATTTCATTTTTAAACAAATTTGAACGCTAAACATGATAATGATGTCTATTAAAATCTGGATCAATGGTTGAAATGGTGACAGTGACTTTTTTTAGTTTAGTGCTTTTTTCCTTGCTTATTTAAATGCATTCTTGGTGCAAATTTGACCTCTGTACTGTTTTCCATTTCTAACATTGTTTTTTGTGTGCCTGCCATGTGACTTACTGATCCACCTCTGCTTCCCCATTTCCTCCAGTCTTTCCATTTGTTCTCCCTGATGAGGTCAGCAAAATGTTTTGACAATTTGAAACCATTTTGAATAACCCGCTGACGTCTTAGCCTCAGTTTGTTTCTCACAGGGGTAATTTGCATCCACTTTGCATTAACTTCAGAAAGTAATCAGAGCACACCTTTAGTGGCATATTTGTGATCATGACCCTGTAATCCTTGATCCTTAGAATCTGTACAGCAAACATCAGGGGGTCTGATCTGTTTCCTTTTTTAAAATGCCCATGCAGTCAGTCAGTCAAGGTTAGTGTTGTTAGACACAGTTCCAATCCAAAAAGTAGGTAAACGTGAACACAAGAGCTGCAATGATTTTCAATTAGTAATTAGTTTAAAAAAACAAACAAACAAACAGTTAAACGGTTAATTGTCTATGTCAAATTTCAAGCCATTTTTTCGAAAATTAGAACTTTTTGCTTTTCCTTATCTTATTATAAAATTTCTGGCAGGACAAAACATGACATCATATTTGGGCTCAGAGCATTTCTCACATTTTGTGTTGTTTTTAGAATAATTCATTAATTAATTATAAAATCAGCAGTTTGAATGATAATAATAATAATGAGAATAATTACAGTCATTGCAATGCAGTTGCAGATATACAATGCCCTCCAGAATTATTGGCACCCTTAGTGAATATGCGCAAAACAGGCTATGAAAAAATGTCTTTATTGTTTATCCTCTTGGTCCTTCATTCAAAATATTCACAAAAATCCAACCTTTAACTGAAGTAACATAACTGAATGAAACATTAAATTCTTAACATGAAACAATTTTTTTTCTCAACAATGTGTGTCACAATTATTGGCACCCATCAATTAATATTTTGTGCAGCCTCCCTTTGCCAAGATAACAGCTCTGAGTCTTCTCCTATAGTGCGTGATGAGGTTGGTGAACACATGGCACGGGATTTGAGACCATTTTTCCAGACAGAATCTCTCCAGATCCTTCAGATTCCGAGGTTGACGTTTGTGGACGCTCCTCTTCAGCTCATCCCACAGATTCTCTATGGGGTTTAGGTCGGGGGACTGTGAAGGCCACGGCAAAACCTTTATCCTGTGGTCTGTGAACCATTTTTGTGTAGATTTTGAGGTGTGCTTTGGATCGTTGCTTTTCTGTATGGCTGTCTTTCTGCCTACGCCAAACCCACCTTTGACGTTTGTTGCCAAAAAGTTCTATTTTGGTCTCATCTGACCATAAAACCCGATCCCATTGAAAGTTCCAGTAACGTTTGGCAAACTGTAGACGCTTTCGTTTGTTGTTGATTGACAGCAGAGGCTTTTTTCTGGCAACCCTCCCAAACAATTTGTGGTGATGTAGGTGGCATCTGATGGTAGTTTTGGAGACCTTCTGACCCCAAGACTCAACTAACCTCTGCAATTCTCCAGCTGTAATCCTTGGAGATTCTTTTGCCACTCAAACCATCCTACTCACGGTATGTGGGGTCAGTGTACACACACGTCCTCTTCCAGGCTGATTTTTTTACATCTCCTCTCGCTTTAAACTTGTTAATTATTGCCCTGATAGTGGAAATGGGCATTTTCAACATATTCAACAGAAATTTTCTTATATCCATTTCCTGATTTGTGCAGCTCAACAACTTTTCGTGCACATCGTCACTGTGTTCTCAGGTTTTTCCCATTGTGTTGAAACACTAAGAAAATTTGGCCTGTGTCACCTCATATTTATACCCCAGTGAAACAGGAAGTCATGGTTGACCATTTAAGAGTTCCTAATGAAACAGGTGAAGTTAAAATTGTAAAACATGACTAGAAATATACTTCAGTTACATTTTAATGATAAGATTTTCAAGGGGTGCCAATAATTGTGCCACGCATGATTTGGAGAAAAATATTTATTTAATGTCAACATTTTTTTTTCTTTCGGTAATTTTAGTTCAATGAAAAAGTTCTATTTTTGTGAATATTTTGAATGAAGGACCAAGAGGATAAACATTAAAGACATTTTTTCATAGCCTGTTTTGCACATATTCACTAAGGGTGCCAATAATTCTGGAGGGCACTGTATGTAACAGGTGTTTTTCTGACCTCAGACATGTTGTCTCCCCTCTGTTCTATTGACTGTCTTTAATATTCACGAAGCATGAATCCTTATTGCTCTGTGCAACCTTCTCCCCATGTCGATCACAAACATACTCACTCATTTCTTTCCCATGAATAACCATTTATTCTTCACACATTTACTGAAAATTACAGTTTATTGAAAGGACACAGAAAGGTCAGATAACACAGATACATGTAGCTAGGAGTTACTACTCAGTGCATGGCACATTCTCAGGGAGACGACCCATTGTGAGTCTTTGGCTCTTTGCCTCTCGAGTGTTAAAGGCAGGAAGAGTGCTGAAATATTAAATGTTGAACAGTTGGCCAGCCAACTTGAGCCTCTATATTTCAAAAATGTGGAGGAGTAAATTAACCTTGCTACAATGAGTGACAAACAATATTCTAAGTTGGGTAGTAGTAGTAAGAGTAGGAGTATTTTCTATTTGTCAATTGATATACTTATCACAGGATACAGTGTCAGACCTCACCAGTGCAAAGGGATTTTTTTCTAGAAAGATCACACATTTAGAAAGCAGTGTCCTCACTCGGAATAAAACTCAGATAAGTAAACAACAAATGAACAATCATGAAACAAGTTACCAGTGCCATTGCTACCTTTTTAAAAAAAGAACTTCTAGAATGCATGCCATTTTTACTATGGAGGTTTGCAGATGACAGTTTGAAATTCGTTGACAATTCCAGTGTCTCAACTTTTGCAAACGATGCTGATATGCGTATGTGTAGCTGTGTGTGTGTGTCTGTGTTTGTGTGTGAGAGTGTGTGTGGGCGCACATATGTTTGTTGTGAGAGTGCGCCTGTGTGTGCTCTTAGAAAGATCCTTCAGACAATGCAGGAGCTCTGGATGATATGCCGTCCGCTCAGTTGTATTCATGTGGCTTTGTCTTTTTGCTGCTGCCTCCCTCTGCCTCCTTGCTGTCGTCTGAGAGCTTTGTGGTGGATTTTCCAGTCTGCGCTTGGCTCCTTTGCTGTTTGGGTTAAGAAGATAAAGGTTTCTTAATGAGACTGACAATAATATTTCATGGTGTTCATGCTGTAATCTGAAGAGAAAATGCTCTTAGATGTAAAAGGAGTTATTCATAAGATAACTGCTTAACTGTAAGAAGATAAGATAATATTGATGGTCACTAATGGGCAGTCCTGGTTTTAACCACAAAATCATCGACAGTCAATACTATTGAAAACAAAAAGTGCCCTGAGGTGGTGTTGTGTAAATAAAAAGTTGTAATTTAACCACTTAACTGCAATCCTTTTTAAACATCACTAAATAGTTTTGTTTTTTGATCTAAAGTTTTGTTTTGTTGTCCAAAGAGCAAAGAAGAGTGTCAGGTTTTTGAAGACATTTTCACCTGTCACAAGAGATGACAAGAGTCAAACAAGTCCTGTTCCCTCTTCTTTGCTCTGCCAAAGACTTGGATGACTGAGAATCTTCACAGACATACATTTGTTGCCTAATCCTAAATATTTTTTTTCTTTTACTGAAGTAATCTAAATGGTTTTGTTGCCTAATCCTAAACAAGTTGATCCTTTTTCCTAAACTGTGGTGGTTGTGTTTGCTTTATCTTAACCTATTTTTGTGATCTAATCCTGAGTTGTTTTATTGCCTTAACATAATTTAGTAGTTTTGTTGCCTAATATTAAGTACTTTCATTGTCTAATCCTAACCAAATGGATCTTTTCCAAAAGCTAACAAAGTACTTTGGTTGCCTAATCCTAACCAAGTCCATTGTTTCCTAAACAAAACTAACATGATTTTGTTGTGTAACATGACCGAGTTGATTCCTGTGAAGGTGGGAGGTTATTATGAAACCGACACTGGACATTCATAGGAATACACACACGCACCTGAACATCAAATCAATACGTGGCTGTGTTTATAGTGGAGTAACCTAAAACTAAAGGATACTGCTTGACAGAGTGTGTGTATTTGATGAGTTGGGAGTGAGGACAGTTTTTTATGTGCTCTATCTTGTTAACACACAGAACCTGGAACCACTCTGTATAAACATTGCCAAGGCACTGCTTGAGGACTGAACTCCACAGGGTACTTCTAAGTTCAATATAGTGCTGAGTTTATGGTGCAACTTGAAGCACTTTCCACAGTTTACAAAGTTTAAAGAGCAACTTAAGGGTGAATATGATGTGCTCTTGTAATTTGGAGGTGTGGAGTACAAAGCAATGAATCATTATTTTTCAAGGCAGTGACATTTAACATATCCGTTTCAATCTGCTATGATGTATTAGGTTTTGAAATGCTGACTTAGAAGGGGGTGGTGCCCGTAGACACAGCTACACCGTCCTGCTGGTTCTCATTCGAGTTATCAAGAATTTTTTTAAAGTTGGCAATAAATGCAATTAACTACCTGGTGGGATGGAAAACCAGCAGCTCTGACAACAAAAGCAATCTGTTAACAGTTCGTTAGCCCACTGAAAAGCAATGCACTTTAAGAGAGAGTGTGTGTGTGTCAGGGGGTGTTCACAAATCCCTGCTAACATTTTAAAGACACAATTATTGGGCTCCAATGTATTTCATTAATGGAAGGCAATTTTCTTCAGTATTTTGAATAATTTAGGACAGTTTTTGGCAATGACATGTTTAAGCACTGCACACAGGCTTCAGAAACCAATTCCCCAAGCAAAGCATCTGTTTTGTGTTTACCAATGTCACTTTGGAGAATGCCTTTAGGCATGCTGGCTGCTTGCAAATTATTGAGTTACACATCACTCTGCATGGCAGTGGGTTATAGTTCACTTGGCTTGGAGTAAAACAAACAAAAAGAAGAAGTTGAAAGGAAGCTTTTGATCACGCTGTAATTTGTGATTAACTGTGTGTAATTAGAAAATACTGAGGGATGCAATTTTTAACGTATGGCTGCTCTGTGAGTCAGTGGCTGAGACTCGGTACTGAGTGACTCCCACTTCCATCAGCAGGCAAACGATTTCTACTTGCACTTTCGTGGCTTCTTTCCAACCTTAGTTGCCACCCACTTTGATGTGAGTTAAGGATATTCCTTTTTTTGTATATCTTATTTATCACCACCTAAAACTCCCTGAAGGACATCCAAAAGTTTTTTGTTCAAAGGCGAATTGTTGAAAAGAAAAAAAATGGTCCGTAGGGGTCCTACCAATGTCAGGGGTCAAGCTAATTTAAAACTGACAGAACAACAACTTCTACATATATACAAAACATGAGTAGTTATCTCGTCCCGACGCCTCATATTTCCCCTCTCCCAGTTATAATAACACAGGGGGCTGCCTCTATTTTGAATGTTTGCACGTGGTAACATTCAGTATATTTACATGCACTTAGAGAAATTCAACTTATTGCCTTAGTCCGGCTAATATCAAAAAGCCATATATACACTTTAGTTGGACTATAGTCGAACTGAACTGGAGTTTTATAAGCGGACTATTCGTGTCAGATAATGTGGTTCTATATCAAGCTTTTCCGGCATGTACCTTTATATGTAAACCATGGTTAGCCGGACTATTGACTGGCTTGGGCACTCCCCTTCTAGAAGTGACGAGACCACAGAAGCGAGATGACAACAACACAGTAGCAGAAGAACTGCAATAATGCCAACGCAAATGGGCGTGGACTGCCACCTAGTGTCTCGGAAGCGAACGTACCTCACTCAATAATTCGATTCTCTTGCCATGCATGTACACTCTGATTTCTCAGAAACTCCAGTCAAATCCTTAGCTCAGTTATTGCCAATCGCTCGGTTTAGATGTGCATGTAAACATTGTTTTTGTGAAATTGTGAAACGGTGGCAATTAACATAGTATCATGTGTTTAACATTAGTGAAACTCTGCTTGTAACACAACGTAATCCAAAGATATCACTTCATGTAATGTAGCATCAGTAAAAGGCACCAGACAATTCGCTACACATGGGACACATGGGTGCTGTATCTTTGACCCATCGGCCACTCCCTTTCACCCCTTAGAGAACTTCTTGATCTCAATACTACCTCTGTTGTTATGAGCATCTAATAAAAACATGGGTGTGTCTACACTAAAATTAGTTGGAGGTCCAGTGTGTATCATACAGATGCTGAAGGGTGCCTTGTGCATTAGAATCAAGATGCCATCAAGAGTCAAGACCTGGCTGTTTGCTATAATAGGATAAAAAAATGAAGGGCTGTCTGCACTAAAGCATTAATAACGGGCAAGCAAGTCAAGTATCCTTACTTACAGTATCTGCAGTCATGGAGAAGAACGAGAACAGTACACTTCTGAATCGGTCCTTTTTATTTCTAAAGATTCCCAGGTGACTCAGTCGAGACATCAAATGAAATATGAACAGAATTAAAATAAAGTTTGTGCTACCACCTACAAGCAAAGCATGCTGGTACAGCTAGACAGATGCTAACGGCTAACAGGCAAAACACTATTTTTGAGTGAGCAAAACTAAATGGAAGCTGTTAACTACAGCGCTGGTTAAATGGGTGCCAGCTGACTGCAGGCCAGTCCACATCATGACAGACTATGAGACGTGCTCTGGTCGGCTTGTTGTGAATTGCTATGACTATGCATACAACCATTGTTCATTTGAGCTTGAAAACTATGAAATGCAATAATATTATTAACGATTGAAATTCTGCTATTAATATTGTGATTAAAAAAATATTAACAGCTCTAAAAAAAATAGTTATCCTCTTACTTGTCCTATAGTCCTATAGGCTCATTTTGTGTTTTTTTTATGTCAGCAGCTTAAATAAATTCTATTTTTATGAAATATATTTCTTTAGTAATCTTGGATACCTTAAAATACACAGAGTTAACAGATACTCCTTGCTTTCTACATTATTTGGAATAATAATTAATAATTAATGACTTTGCATATCCGGCTCAGGTGATTTTCATCCTTTCTGATTTTTGTATTCTACATCCCACTTGCACCTTTTTTTAATGAATTCAGGAATGTCAGAAACAAACAACTTTGGTGCTTCGGAGATATGCTCTGTTTGTTTAAGGATTCCAGGATTAGCTGAAGTGTTATGGAGTTATATTTGTGACTTTAGAAAACTTTACTCTCAAAAGAATATTAATGATGGACTCAAGCAGATATACCTAGCATTTGAATAAATGTAATACAGGTTAGATTGCACACTGTGGCTTTCTAGCCCACACAGGATGTCTACTGGGCCGGAGCAACATGAGTTTCCTCCATTTTGTTGACATTTAAGTTAATCTGGCTGAAACCCCTCTTTGAGCATGTGGTGTTGGTTTGTCAGCATGTTGATGTTCAAGACACAACAATGAGAGCCTCTTTGTCTGATCAGACTACTACAGGAAACTGCATGGATAGATGAGGCATTAATGCACAATGTTTCATCCTGAAAAAAATCTTTGTGTTGCACAACAGGTGCAGTCTACAAGAGAAGCAGTTTCTTTCAAAAGCATTCAAACACAAGGCGAGATGCCACTCAGGTTCTCAGTCTCAGCAATTGAACATGAGAACACATAATGAAGGTAGAGTAGTGACAGCAATAGAGGGCACTTTAATGCAGATTGATCCACAAGGACCAGAATGCAAATCATTACTAATCAAATTGTTTACTACACTATGAATGGCAAGTGCTGGGCATGAGGGACACAGACTGACAGCAGGTTGATTCAGTGCTACAAGACAATGTGAAAATTTCCCAATTAACGAGAAAAATTATAGACTTCAATAACACATAACATATTATATTATCACATATTTCACTACATGGAACCGAAAACAGAACACTAGTTTCTTGTAGTTGTATCAGTGACACAGCCCACAGATGAATCATTACATGAAAAAAAAAAAAAAATCGTCAGACGCTTGCACCGAGACAAAACACACAAGTGGTGTCATATCTGCCCATTTGTGGAGATTTCTTTTGAAATATCTCTGTGTCTGAAATGGGTTGCTGCCACTTGGAATGCATAACAGTTGCTCAGTTACAAGGTACTGCGCTGCATTGAAATGAGATGCATTGTTTTGTTGTACCATCTGCCACCGCCAAACAGGTGTGACTCAATTCAATAATATGATGAGGGAGGCAGTTATGCATAGGCTTTGGCAGGGCATTAAATATCACGCACCATAGGTGACATTGGCACACTGAATATTAGGTTTTAGCAGATTGGTTGCCTTTTTTAGGACTATGGCAAACGAGTCGCGTGTCACCTGCTGTGCTTTGTTTCACTTGTGTCGCACTTTGTTGCATAACGAGTTGAACCTTTTTCAGGTGATTAGTGGTCGCTCACTTAGGTCACACTGAACTGGTCACGTCCACATGTGTTTATTTTTCCATGAAATCCTTTAACACATGCCAGTCACGCTGCATGATTTTCACATTATCATAATGGGACTATTGGGTAACACAACTATATCATTTACAATACCTAGAAAAAGCCCTCTTGTTGTCCAAAAGCTATCATAATAAGTCAAGATTTTATTTAAAAAAACAACCAACAATGACTTGATACATTGACAAATATTCCCTGGTGTTGTTCATTCCGACGCTCAATTGTTGTGCAGAGAAACTATGAAAAAACATATCAGTCAGTCACACTGTTGCACTGACTGACAAGTTCCTTCATTAACATCAGCGCACACACACACGTTTTAGGCATTTGATTTCTTAAAAACTTACCCTAAGCCTAACTACAACAACTAACCCCATAATCCTAACCCTAACCTCAACCAAACCCTAACCCTTACCACTGACCCAAAATCAAGGTTTGAACAACTGGGGAAATGGATTTTGTCCCCGTTTCCACATGCCATCCCCAGTCAACTGGTATTAAGTGGAGTGACCCCAATATGGATATAAGGCTCTATATCTATATCTATTACTCCTCTATGTCTTTAAAGTCTTTGGAATATTACCACTCACATCGTATAGTGAACCTTTCAAAACATGTCTGATTCATGGGACAACATTAACAATTTTAATCTTTTAATGGGATATCTTGACAATAAGAATAACCTAAAAGAACATTTTCTCTGATTAATCATTTCCTGTGGGGCCAAAGATGACCAAGAACTCATAAGGATGAGAAGATTAAACTTTGAAATGTTTGCATTTACTATTATATCAATCTGAGTGAAGCTCACCTGCTGTGGCTCTGGTAGCTTTTTACTTTCTGGGGCCGATTCCTCCGTTTGATTCTTGAAGCAGTTGCCCCCATTCTGTAGGAGTAGAGGAAACATACACAGATCAAGCATAACATTATGACCACTGACAGGTGAAGTGAATAACACTGATTATCTCTTCATCATGGCTCCTGGATATATAAGGCAACAAATGATTTAGTCCTCAGAGTTGAATCTTCTGCAGTGGTCAGGATCTATCAAAAGTGGTCCAAGGAAGGACCAGTGGTGAACCAGAGACAGGGTCATGAGAGTACAAGGGTCACTGATGCAGGTGGGGGGGGCGAAGGCTGGTCCAGATGTATTGGTCAATTAATAGTAAAGTCATCAACAACAAAATTGATGAATGAATAGTTAATTCAAACAATTAACCTGACATTTGCTGGATATAGCAAAGATCTGCTGCTTTCCTCAGTTTTTTACAGCATCATGATAAATGGTTTGGACTGTTCATTGAAAAAACAAACAAAACAAGTAATTTGAAGATGACACCTCTGGCTTACCTCAGAACTTAAGATGGGTATTTTTCAGCCTTTTTTGACATTTTGTAGACTGAATAATCAGTCATGAAACAATCAATACAGAAAACAGTCTTTAGCTTCAGACTGGATGGGTTACTGTTATTCTCTTCCAGGTTTGCTATTTGCTTATATATGGCTGCAATCAATCACAATCATTTTGCTGCCGCGATACACTTGTGCCCATTGTAACAGTTTTGCTTTTATGTAACATGAATGGACAAATCATACATTTAAACAGGAAGAACACTAATCGTGGTCACTACAAAGTCCATGAACTGTTCTCTGGTCTTATTAGGTAAATTGTGACTCACTGCTGCACACAGAGTAATGTGGATGCATCAAACCACATAAAGGACGAGCTACGAGTGAACCCCTGGATGCGTCATATGACAATGAGCCAATTGGCCGGATGCATTTTGAAATACATACTTAAAACAGTGTGACGTCTGTAGGTGAAAAGCAAATCACTCGTCAGAATGCAGCAAACCTATCACATTTTATTTCCGAACTGAAGGTGATACATACCCACACAAACTGTCTCTCCTCATTTCCTCCCAGAGAATGGGGGAGGAGGATGGGGAGGGAGCGACAGCAGCGTTCACAAGCAAACATAATATCTGAGTGTCTGTTTCAAATATGTCTCCTCTTATTGTATCAGAATGTTTCTCCCTTTTGCTGCTGAATTTTTATGACCCTGCAGAAATTATATAATCAATTACGGGACAACAGTGAACATCGTTTTTGACACAATTTCATTAAAGAACAATTTCTTTGACATGGTTTCCACAGACCGTAATTTCCTGTCGGGATGGCATCCCTTCGTACTCTCCTGTCTCTAGTGGTCCATCAACTTATATCTGTAATAGTTCTTGATAGCCACTTGTCAAAAATCCTTATGGCACTGTTCACTTCCACTGCTCTCTTCAAACCCTGTTGGTTTTGACAGGGTCAGAGATACTAATACAGAGCACTCCTGATAAACTGACTGCTCACAGTGCCTGGATCTGAGAGAAGTAACTCTGTGATGATAAGGTACCAAACTCTCCCACCAAAAAAATATCTGAATAGGAGAGGTCAGTGACTGCATCTCTCTGTCCTTCCTCACTGACTGCTTTCAAAGTACCAGCAAGGCACAGCTCCCTCAAATGCTCCAATGAAGATCCTAAACCTCAGTGTATGTTTGCACTGGGCGAGTGTCACTGTGAGTGAAATTGCTTTGAAGTTGGTGTGAATGTGCAAATTCTATCTTCACTGCAACTACAGTATTCGCCCACACAGTTGCAGTTAAAATGCATTGCTGGAATAGTTGCTGCTGAGATTTAAGGCTGCAAAAAATTATGTTCACTATTGATTGATTTGTGTGGCTTGTATTAAATAAAATCATGAATCAAATAATTGAAAATGAGTGAAGCCCCAGGCGATGTCTCTGCTTTATCAGCCCAACAGTCTACAACCCAAAGATATTCAATTTAGAAAAAAACAGTAAATCCTCACCTTTGAGAAGGAGGAACTTGGTAATAGATTATTAATATAACCAATTTTCTCCTGATTGACTAATGAATTAATCATTTCAGCTACTGAACATTGTAAAAAGTGTATAATTAGTCCCTGCAGCATATTCTTCGATATTTTAGCTTCATGAGGCATATTTGCTTCATGGCTTCAGCAACTTTTTATAGCTGTGACCAGAACTGCAGATTATTTTTATTATCACATTATATGTTGGTTATTTTTGATGATTTATCGATGAATCATTCAGTCTACAAAATATGAAAAGCAGTTAATAGTGGCCATAACAATTTTCCATTGACCAAGTATGTGCTTAGATATACTTCTTGGTTTCTTACTGACACTACATTTAATTCACTATGATATCAAACAGAAAAAAAGCAGCACATCTTTGCCCTTTGACAGTTCTTTGAAGAAAATGGCTTAAACAAGCTTCATCATGGACTTTTGATCAAACTACTACAGTAGTAGTTGTAGGTAGGTTCTCAGTCATCCAGGTCGAAGTAAATGAAAAACAGCAAAAAAGAATCAACTGGACTTGCTTGAGGAGATGTTTCACCTTTCATCAGATACCCATTTTCCATCAGGGTGGTTTCAGGGCTGGTTCGGAGTCAGAGCCTGACCTAGCACCAGTTCTTTGTGTTTCCACAGCCTAAGCTGTGGTGCTTAAAACTGGGGCCAGGCAAGCACCAAGTCTTTGCTGATCCAGATGTACACACTGATTACGTCGATTAAGTTTTGCACAAACTGTTGCTCACTGAAATCCAGAACAATTGTGTCCCATCAGTACAGTGATTGTGGATGTGTCCAGGCAATTGGAGACCTCTGTCTCTCTGGAAGCCGCAATATAATTTGTTCTCAAACAGAGTCTCCCCTCAAAGTGATTAGTAACAGTTACATATGGTGTTATATTTGTGCCACACTCCTGTGTGAACGAAAACAGATTTGAGCGAACAAATGCAGATCTGAGCACAGCAATATAGTCTGTGCTTAGTAAATTTATTTTTGTTTGTGCCACAATCACCGCTGAGTCTCAGTGTTTCTCCTGCTCGTGCATTTGCTCGCTCACAGTCTGTCTTTGTTCGCTCAGAAATATGTCACAAATATAACACCATACAGATAGTTTTGTTGGCTCTGGATTTTTTTCAAAAGTCTTGTTGTGATTTTGCACCGCAGAAGCTTTACTGGGTTTAAATGAAAATGCTGTGACGTACTGACGTTTTGCAGTGACATAATGATGTGGCTCTGACTGGACTCCTTGTCAATGGATAAACGACCGGTGCTCAGGGAGGAACACAAGTTGAACCAACTAAGCACTGAACTAGCACCAGATTCCTTTTGGTGGAAAAGGGGTACAAGAGGCTTTTCAGTTCTAACGGACTGAAAGAGAGTACAGATACTTATGCTATAAGAGCAGAAAAAACAAACAACTTAAACCACCAAAACAGTGGGTCTCGTTAGGATCAAGTGCCTTTTAGATGCCTCTTGGATGATGAAAGGTGAAACATCTTCGACAAACCTTTGCTTTTTTTTTTGGTTGCTCCTTTGATCAGCTACAGTAATTGTTTCAGCCCTAGGTGTTATCTTATGGCACTTTTCCACTACACAGTAACAGTACGGCCCAGATTTGGTGCTTTCCCATTACAATATAATACCTCCTCGGTGTGGGTGGGGTCATCATTTGGCAGCGCGAAACTGCCATGACGTTATTTACATATGACACAGAAAACCGGGAAGAAGAACAACAACACTACTATCACAAACAATGGAGGACACTGAAGCAATCATGTATTTGTTGCTCGCTCTGTGACTTTTTGTCACACAAAGAGAGACAGAAAAGACTCCAGGGACAGAGTTGCCGGTTTTAAAAATGGTGGGTCGAGTTGTGTTTGGCTTTTACAGTCTAGTCGGACATCATGCATCTAAAGACGACACTCGTTGGCCAATCATTGGAAGGTGGCTGACGTCACGTTTTAGTATCGCTTCGGCTCGCTTGGAACCAGAGCTGAAGAGGTACAAAAAAGTACCTAGTACCAGGAACCAGGTACTAGTGGAAAAGCGCCACAACTGTGTAGAGCCGTGCCGTACTGTACCGTGCCTGTGGAAAAGTGCCAATAGTCTGTTTATAGTCAATGTTTGTCACAGAGGAGTCTGCAGGAACTGATTCAACAAAATGAAAAATGTAACAGTTAACATAGAAGGGAGAGTGTCAACAAGCTGAAACTTATTGTAGTTCTTGCATAAAGTTTTCCAATTTATGGCTCTAATGAAGACACTTGGAATAAGAAAGGCTTGTCTGGTTTCAGATGAGGGACTTGAGCATGAATTCAGTGAACAGATGAACCTCGTGGTTATACGCCCTCAGGTCACATATGTCATTATAGTTTATTACTCCAAAGGCTCACCTTTTCCATTTGGCAGGCTTTAACTCCACCACTCTCTCTCCTCATTACTCCAATGTTCAGGGGTGATTTACTGCCTGTGACAATTCTCTGAACTTTGGAGATGTCCTGTTGGGTGAAAAAAGAACATTTCAACTCAAACGTATAATGTGTAATGGATTGATGCAGGTGCACTGAGATTCTTGAAAAGTAAACAGTTCTGATAAAATTATGTCGATAAAATTAATTTTGCTCATTTTTAGGAAAGAAGTCATGGCTTGTTTGACTATTTCATAACAGGCAGCGGGAAGGTAAAATGAAACAGGCTTGAATGTGAGCCCAGTAATAATCAACCATCACATATCCACAACATTTAAGTTGACAAATGTAGAATTAGGACAGACCTGTCAAATAAAGGCTCTTATATGGCTTTTTATGTTCACATGTTGGACCTTCCAACTAGCATGCAACTGTCTGCGCAAACATGTACAGGTTTGGCTCTGAATGAAAAGTTAGCATAATTCTGGGAGGTCGATTTAGCCTTTGAAAGCTCCAGATGATAGACAGTGATGTTCTGGTGAAGTGGCCCACTGCAAAAAACAGCCAAAGCAATGTCAAGACAGTAGAAGAGAAAACAAGATGAACAACCAGAGATGAAAAGGTTCTCTCTGGAGTACACAGAGCAATCTATATCACTACCTCCTGAAATGATCTCCGTATGAGTTGATGGCTGATGTGCTTTGAATCAGTGGTGAAAGAAATGCTCTGTGCTAGAGGCCAAACTATAGATTTCAGGAGGCTTACATGGCAACAGTCTGTGAACTTTATTTTTGCTAGACAGCATTATTTGAATACTAATGGATAATGTTTTGGCTACACTCATATCTAAGTGTGTCAGATAAGTGGCAAGCTTCTTCACCGAGCCCCAGGTTTAGGTATGTGTGCAATGCTAATGAATATATATTCTTATTTCTCATTGTCTAAATAAATTCTTAACATATCTTGAAATCAAATGTATTGCTTGTTTTGCATAATACTTCTGAACTATGGTAGGAGCCATTTGTTATTTATGTGCACTTGCTGGCAGTAAGATATACTCACATATATTTATTAGAATATATTTCAAACCATGAATTTCTCAGAAATTTCTTTGGTAAATGGAGTCAAGGCTGTATATACTGTAGCTTGAGATTTACATTATTCATTTTCTATTTTAAAACAAGACATATGGTATGAATGGTATTCTAAACATATGTGGCAACCAAGTAATTCAGTGCCACAGTAGTTGAGGCTACTTTGGTTGTCATATAAATAGGTGTCACTGAGAATAGCATAGCTCCAACTATTGATGAGTGAAGTGATTCAACATTTGGAATCAACAGTTCCCTGGGGGAAAAACAATGAGTGGACAGTCTGTGCCTGAAGGCTACCTGACAGTGTAGTTTAGAGGAGAACTGATGTCAATAACTGGATGTAGCGCAGAATGTTATCTGCTAATGGCCTCCTGCTTGCATAAAGAATATTGGCATATTATTTAGGGGCAGAAGTTTTCACCCACAGTAAGGTACAAACTTCTTACGACTGAAGCAACAAGCTCCTGACCCAAAAGTGAGACATATGTTCTTGGTACAATCTGTACAAGCCAACTGTAACGCAGAGCTACAGTATAAGTCAGTGGCTCACGTAGGCGTTGAGACCAAATTTAGTGCAGGAAATGCTAACCTATAAACTGACATATCTTCTGAAATAAGTCAACATTTACAAGCAGTACAGGAAATGTGCACTATAATATCAAATGTATAGTCTGGAGGCAGTCAATAGGCAGATTGAAGCCTGTGGGTGGGACCAACCGTTGTTGTTCAAACAGTCTAGATTTCTGGGCTACATTTTAACAGTTTCCAGACATAGTCATCACTGAGGTAACTGAATGGTCTAACACAAAGTAATACTGAACAAGAAATTATATTTGGAGCAGATGCTATATTTTCCCCCTACTCTTTACCACATATCGTTTAGCAAGCACCACACAGTAAAAGATAAAATAAGTTTCTGCAGCAGATATCTCACCAAACGTAACTCTCTGCACCAGGCTGCTACATAGTACCATCTCTAACTGGGTCAAAAGTGGTCTCTGGAGAGCATGAAGCAAGATGGTCACAAGATGAACACAAGCAATCTTAACCTGTCACTGTCAAATTCTATTCTTTCTCTGTCAGCTGAAACAACATCTTTCTAGGCAGGCTCAGTGGAATTAGCTGTGCTTGTGGAAGTGACCACTTTTGGGTGAACACTTCATGCATTATTGCCTGATGTTTGACAGCATCCAACACAGTTTTACAGCACAATAATGGAAAAAGGAGAGCATTTGACATGCTCTTTTGTCTCCATAAGGTCAGTGATTATGCCCTCAGTAGAACGTGGGTAGCAAGGACATTTATAAATCTTTAGGTAATAATTGACTAATCAACAAAACATTTGATTGATTCATATGCGTTATGCTAACAAGTCACACATGTTGAAAGTCATCTACAAATGTTCAGCAAGTTGTGATAAATCATTTATAAGCATTTAGTTAAATATGAACTATTTGACAACAAAAGAGTCAACAATTGTAAATGTGTTGTAAGCCATCTATAAATGTTTAGTAAATGTCATAAGTTATTTATAAACCTTTAGGTAATAACACATGAATCATCAACAACATTTATAATTTTTTTTTAATGATTAATAAGCATTATGTCAACATATCACAAACCTATGTGACTTGTAAATTATTTAGTCATGGTCTATAATCAAGATATTTACACAACATTTATGAACGGTTACACATGGTCCTGTCCTGAAACAATTTAAACTCATTTTAAGAGTTTACACTTAAGATTAGTGACCAAGTAATGGTGATAATTTATGCAATATGCAAAGATGACGCATCATTCATGTGTAAATGTATTACTGAATCAATCAGAGTCACTCACGTATTTATGATACCACAAGTGATAATTCAACATAACATTTCATTATTTACAAATATCTATTATGTATTTCTGTCTATGTTTAGTTAATTATTGACTACAGACTTATTAATGACTGATAGACTAATAGATCTGGTTATTAAAAAAGTGTTTAACTAAGAATATTCTATTTATTATTTTTATTTATGATAATATTTACTATTTTTATTTAATAAAAAAAGCCTTATTAAAAATGATTACTTAACTACTTGGCAAGAATGCTCACAACAGCCAAGAATTCCTGCAATTCAATTTGTTGCAGAATGCAAATGTAATTCTACCGTCCAAATTCAGCTGATAAACAACTTCAAGCTACTTTGATTTTTGCACCGTCAACCACCTACTATTGCTTCCTTGCGTGGCAGAGATGAATATCCCGTTGATTCACATGGACAAGGAAACAATCATAAAAGTAAATAGTAAGTGCTGAGAGCAGGGCAATGAAATGCCTGATTTCTCCTCAGGCACAGAGCTCCGAGCATCTAAGGCATCATCTCTCATTACTTTGATGAAAATTGCATGCTATCGGACCACAAGACTTGGCTCTCTATCACAGCCTGTTAAATATGAAGCAACTTCCACTCCAATCTTGCTGATCTCTGCATCCTTACACTAATGAATCTTTCACTTGCAACTAAAGCATTGTGTGTGTGTATGTGTGAGGGGCAAGGTCTGTGGCTTCTACCACAGCCTAAGGCCCATTATGTTAACCTGAACAACGAGTGTGAAGCTCAAAGTGGTGCCAATGAGTGCTTCAACAAACATCCCTCTTACCTACTTTGCATTTAAAAAAAACAAAGTGGAGTTGTGTTCTCATGCATCTCCAAATGTTTATCATCTCGTTGGTGGATAAATGCACCCTCAAAATGTCCGAGGCTTTGGTGGTGTTGCCGTCATATCCTGCCCTGTGACTTTTCAATATAATAACTGTATGATTACCCGTGTATTTTCACAAGTGACATGACTAAGTGAATGCATTCAACTCCAGTTTGTTCACATTAATGTCAGATTCAAAGCGCACAACAGAAACCAGGATAAAGGATGTGATAATAACCTCACTGAGCACTTTCATGCTGTTAATAAGCATAATGAGGAACACCGCACGCAGCCATCAAAGAGCCAAATTCTTGACATTTGTCTCTCTGTCAGTGAATTGTTATCCAACATCTCAGCTGTGGGCTGTTTGGCATTTTTATGCACAGTAAGTGCAATTGTGTGCTGTTTTTTTACTACTTAATTTGAGATAAATTTGGCAGTGATTTTAACGAGATTCGACCCACCTCTGTGCGCACAGACTGAGTGGACAGATGGAGCACCCCGGTAATCTTTACAGTGAGGGCGTGCTCAGATTCATCAGGCAGCCCGTCAAAGTGTACAGCAGCTACAGGAAATAATGGAGCTAGCAACTGCTCACAAGTGGAGTGCTGCTATTTGTATGCTAATGAAGTGGAAAGTACAAACTTCATTAGCATGAAAAAGTTCACCCACACATACCTTGAGTTTCATTTAATTGTCTTTTCTTCCAAGACATGCTTACTTTGCCCATGTGCTTGCGTTTCATGTCGGGGAGATACACTTTCAGTTATAATGGGTGCAAACCCCGACAGGAGTTTTAAATAAGGATAAAAAGTGTCAATTGTTGTATGATGCAGCAGAGGGACAGCAATGACACTGGTGGGGATAGTTATGAAAGAGACACAGAGTAAATAGCCACTGTTCTGAGGGGAGAAAAGCCTCTTAAAGACAGAGCTGCTCACCAGGATCACGGCAGATAAGACGCTGCAACACTGTGGCCGTTTTCAAAGTAACTGCAGCGACGGCTTCTCAGAAATCAGAACTAACCCAATCTTTGATTTAAGTTGACATGACTGCTTGGTAGAAGATCTGTATCTGTGGGTACAATGGAGTGTATTTTCAAGACACAGAAATGATCTGTACATTCTGCCACATTTCAGTACTGGGTCTATCGAGTCAGAGAAATGCTTGAAGAAAAGTTGAGTAAGTACACTATATTGCCAAAAGTATTCTCTCACCCATCCAAATAATCAGAATCAGGTGTTCCAATCACTTCCATGGCCACAGGTGTATAAAATCAAGCACCTCGGCATGCAGACTGCTTTTACAATCATTTGTGAAAGAATGGGTCGCTCTCAGGAGCTCAATGAATTCCAGCGTGGAACTGTGATAGGATGCCACCTGTGCAACAAATCCAGTCCTGAAATTTCCTCACTCCTAAATATTCCACAGTCAACTGTCAGCTGTATTATAAGAACGTGGAAGTGTTTGGGAACGACAGCAACTCAGCCACAAAGTGGTAGACCACGTAAACTGACAGAGCGGGGTCAGCGGATGCTGAGGCGCACAGTGTGAAGAGGTCACCAACTTTCTGCAGAGTCAACCACTACAGACCTCCAAACTTAATGTTGCCTTCAGATTAGCTCAAGAACAGTGCGCAGAGAGCTTCATGGAATGGATTTCCATGACCGAGCAGCTCCATCCAAGCCATACATCACCAAGTGCAACGCAAAGCGTCGGATGCAGTGGTGTAAAGCAAGTCGCCACTGGACTCTAGAGCAGTGGAGACGTGTTCTCTGGAGTGACGAATCACACTTCTCCATCTGGCAATCTGATGGATGAGTCTGACTTTGGCGGTTGCCAGGGGATCAATACTTGTTGGATTGCATTGTGCCAAGTGTAAAGTTTGGTAGAGGGGGTATTATGGTGTGGGGTTGTTTTTCAGGAGCTGGACTTGGCCCCTTAGTTCCAGTGAAAGGAACTCTGAATGCTTCAGCATACCGAGACATTTTGGACAATTCCATGCTCCAAACATTGTGGGAACAGTTTGGAGCTGGCCCCTTCCTCTTCCAATATGACTGTGCACCAGTGCACAATGCAAGGTCCATAAAGACATGGATGACAGAGTCTGGTGTGGATGAACTTGACTGGCCTGCACAGAGTCCTGACCTCAACCCGATAGAACACCTTTGGGATGAATTAGAGCAGAGACTGAGAGCCAGGCCTTCTCGTCCAACATCAGTGTGTGACCTCACAAATACACTTCTGGAAGAATGGTCAAAAATTCCCATAAACACACTCCTAAACCTTGTGGACAGCCTTCCCAGAAGAGTTGAAGCTGTTATAGCTGCAAAGGGTGGACTGACATCATATTGAACCCTATGGATTAGGAATGGGATGTCACTTAAGTTCATATGAGAGTCAAGGCAGGTGAGCGAATACTTTTGGCAATATAGTGTATTAGTTATGTTGACCGAGTTAAAATCTTGACACTTGACATGAGTCCTAAAATGTCGAGCAAAACAAGAAGCAACATCTACACTTAATCCTATTTTTTACAATGAATCCTCTTGCCAGTCACCCTTTTTTACTTCCTAAAAGGGATTAAATCCTGAGCCCTTAGTTGAGTCGACTGTGACCTTGACTTTGAGAGGCTCCAAACAAAGCCTGTGTCAGATTGAGTTAATCATTAGAGAGCAGACTTTAAATCCAACATACCAAAACTCCCACAATGCCCTAAAGTAATTGGGCCTTACCTCCAAAGCTACAGCACTATGCAATATAAAAAACTGACATTACTCTGACTGCTGGTGCTTGATTTAGACATGTTATTATTCTGAACAATCACTGGGTTTGTGTTTGCTCAACTGCTATATTTGGTAATAATTATTTCCTGGACTCTTCCTCTAAGGAAAGTGATACTGGGATTGACTAGCCACATAATAATAGATATATAATAATAATTGGTAATAAACACCTAAATTCATATCACAAACAGTGCATCATGTTCGTTCTGATGTGTGGTGAGGTGAATATTTTGGCACAGAGTTATACTCTATGATGTCACCGCGCTGAGAGTTAACAGTGTGAAATGAATTTGAATTTTAGAGGTGTTTACACAAGAGAGGAGTGGAAAACAGCAGCGCCTGCTTTATCTTATCTGGAAAGTCAGGGGGAAAATTATACTCCACCATCACACAGGCAAATCTCAAATCCATTTCAAATTTACAAAACAAACTTTATCTCATTTCCATCCTAAGACATTCTAACTTCTGCGTTCAAACTGGGGTCACTGACAAATTGACCAGATATTGTGAGGTAAAGTCAACATCACAGGGGTTTTCATTGCAGAAAACCACAGGTGTAATAGGATTAATGAGGGCCATACATTCTCACTCCCAAAGTACTGTCACTTGGTCGGTGGCTGCAGCAAAACAACAGTTAGGTTTAGGTAACAAAACCACTTGGTTATGCCTGCCAAAAGATTAGTTTGGGATAAAATAAGCATGTTTGTCATGGAAAACCTGCACTATGATAACCCATTTCAGGGAACTACTGTTTGCATGCTGGCTGGCTGACATGGCTACACTTAAACACCTTCTGGATGTGCCATTTGTTCCTCTGTGAATGAAGCTGCCTTGGAAATACATGTTCCAACTCAACCATGATTACCACAATGACACGTATCCATGGTACTGTTTGATTAAAGTAAATGTTCCCTGCTAATGTTATTACTTAGTTAGATAATTACATTGCTAGCTTAACTACAACTGCTTTAAAATAATTTTAGGTACCAGTTGCTGTGTCCACCAATAACAAATCTCCAAGACTGAGCCATTAATATCAGATGTGTAACTGTTGTATTCTTTTTTTTCTACAATTTTAACTTCAACATTAACAAAGCGATGATATCTAAATTAAAATAAGCAGAGGTCATGTCTCTGGTACCACTAATGCATGCCCTGATAAAATGACAGACAACAAAATCTGAGTTGAGGCTATTCATAAATATTCTTATGGTTCAGAGGGTTTTTAATGAGAACAAATAACCAGATAGTTAAAACGTGTACCACCATTTGCCAGAATTCATTATTTCTTTCATTATTTCATGAATAAATATGCTTTCTGTAACCATTTATAATCAAAACTACCAACCACAAGAAATATTTGTATAAGCATTTAAAGGCTTGTTACTTCATGATTAACAAAATAAACACATTGTGCAAATGCTAGAGATGCATGCTTTGTGACAACTATGCAGTGCTGTGAGCCAGTTGGTTCAAGGACATCAGAACCACATCTACAATAGATATAAGGTACACTGAGCCTATCACTCGACCGTTTCATTAAATATCAAAAAGGTTGTTTTTTTACAACAACCTGGCCCGTCTCTTGGATAAACATTAAATCAGATGGAAGCTGACCAGAATGCTGAATTACCTTGGCATGTGGCTGCTGAAAGGTGACTCTGGAGCTGTTGATGAGTGATGAGTATCTGAACAACTGGGTGGGGGAGGTGGGGAATCTGTGGCTGCTGCTGGGCTGGTTGTGCAGGACGGCTGAGAAGCAGATGTGAACCGTGTCCTTCAGCGCCTTCAGCTGGGACTCCTGTCCCCAAATGAAATGACACACACAAACAGATTTTCTGAATCCCTCCGTTCCATCATTCCACATGAGAAATTTACGTGAGCGTTAAAGCCATCGGCCACACTTTAAAAGTGTCTTTACCACGCAGCTTAGAGGCATTGTCATGAAGAAGACATAAAGCGGAACTCGCCAGAGTAATAAAAAAGAAGGAACGCTCAAAAGATCATTTACATCAAATCAATAATAATAACGGACAGAATGATTGGTTTAATTATTTTACAAGTGTGTCTGATGTCAGCACTCCTGAGCTGAGCACCAGAGTTACCCTTCTTCTACAGCAGCTCTTTTCTCCCCATGCATTTTTAACTCGTTTAACTTCCCTTCCCTTCAGCGACATTATGTCAATAAACACGTAAAAATAACATCACACCTCATAAATGAATATATTGTATGATTTCAACCTGCTGAAGCTAAGAGTTCCTCCATAATAACATCAACTGGGATGAAAATGTTTATTTTCTGTTACATTTATTGTCCATCCTCAAACTCCACACTCTAAAATTGATTTATTATTATCTTTATAATATTTTTGTTATTTAGATAATATGACTACACATGCTATTTACATTCACTGCAAATGGGTCAGATGAGAGAGTTTAAAAGTTGTACAAATAAAGAACAAAAGATGCAAAGCATCACAACTACATCCAATAAAATGATTACTCGCTGTGCTAATCACCTTATCCAGTGCAGTCTTCTCCAGTTCTTCCTTGGCTACAGTCAACTTGTGCTCCAAGTCCATTAGCTGCTGCCCCTGCAGACAAGACGAGACTTTTGAATCAGCTCAGCCCTCTTTGTTCTGTGCACACAAAGCATTTCTCCATCCCCACCTTGTCTCCCCGGCACTATCAATAACGCAGATCCATAGTGCAAAGGATTGAGACGCCTCGTTATTATTCTGCCGATCATCACTTTTGTGCATTTTTTTCAAATCTGTATAATGACACCTCACCCACACGCTCGTATATGATTATTGAGCACTGATACCCAAGCACATTATATGGTTCTCAGTGAATCTGCCATGCGTTAAGAGAGTACCAGGATGACATAAACCTTCAGATGCATTATATTGATACATTCTTTGTTGTGAATTTGGCACTAAAGTACATTGGTGAATGGGGAATATGGCCTATTACAACACAGAAAAGTACAGAATCCAGCAGAGATGCAGAATCAGATGAGTATGTGTTAATTCAAATTCACATGAAAAAGACAAGAGAAAGGCTTCATGCTGTCAGTCACATGTACAAGAACTAAATGAGATTATTAGAGTGTTATATCTTAGTTGAACAACAAGTTTTTAGTAAATGAGCAAACATAACCCCATATGAGGATCATGAGAAGTTCCCTCTGAGGAGTCTATTATAATTGATTAACCCAACAAATAGAGGAAAAGGAACTTGGGCAACACTTTACATGTCTACGCCACACTATAAACATGCTTATTATTTCATAATTTTGCAAGATTTTTGGCAATGCATTGTGATATTTTTCATGGTTCAGTACAATCACTGTTAGAATGCATTATAATATGATTATAAGTTACTCCATACAGTAATTGTTTGCTTTAAGTAAAGGAAAAAGTAGCACTCAAAAATCTTTTCTTCCTCGCATAGATTATGTTACATATTTTTATATTTTACTTAAAGGTGCAGTGTGTAGGGTCTGATGGCATCTTGTGGTGGGGTTGCACAGTGCAACCAACCAAAGCTTCTCCCTGAGTGCAAAGCGTGTGGAGGAACTACAGTGACAACAATGAATGGCCCTCTCCAAAGCCAGTGTCTGTTGAGGGTTATGATAGAAACATGACTGCTGTCTCTGTGAAGAGGATCCATTTTTATGTAGAAATAAATGGATCATTCTTATTAATATTTTATTTTAAATGTTGGCCAATAGAGCCCTCTATATGCAACACACTATTCCAAAGCAAACAATGTGACTTGCAATCATGACATATTCTGATACTTGACCTTAATAAGTTGTTATAAAGTACTGTATTATGTGCATGGCACTATAATCTCATTAAAGTGTGCTCATAATGTGTTATAGAGACAGGAGACATCAAATGTGTTAAAGAAAGCTATGGTGGATATTTGCATGCAGTCTGTGTAAAACAGGCATTAATGGTGGAGCCATGAACTTTTATTGGGTGCTTTTACTGCCTCTCAACATGAAAAATGTCATGGGCTTACAATCTGAAACACCCAAGGTCAAATAACCCAACAGACAGCATCCATAATCTATGGGAGGGGGGGGGCTGTTAGAAATTTCAGGGTGATGAGGCTGATAATTCAAGCAATTTTTGACTTATTCTGTACCGCAGTGAGTGGGGACTACTGGCATGTTTGCCATGTTTCTCTTTGTCATCTTGATATCTGTTAAAGTAAAGTGGTCATTTGAATGATGAACATGTCCGTCACTTCTACCATTCAGTGGGGCAGCCAAAATGAAGTTCTCCCTGATAGATGAGTCAGAGGGTGGCAGTCAAGGACAGGCCAACTTTCACTAGTATGGGGTTTTCTTTCAAAGATATACACAAATATAGTCTACAAAGTAATTTGTAGCTGCTGGGCTGCACCCAAAGGTCATAAAGCTCTTTAATCATCAACACAAAAGGATTGCATATGATGTCTTTGTGGGATGGTGAATGAAAGACATAAGTAATCACTGATACCCGTTTGAGTTATATTCAGCATAATGGGATATTGAAGGTTACAAGACACAGTCCAATTTCAAAGAGACTCGCCATATTTTAATGGATATTTGCCATTGAAGTACAAGCAGTAGGCACTATAACACAATGTTACATTTGGCCAAACGAATAGACAACAATACCAAATGCTCGACTGGCGCAAGTATTGCTGCATATATACAGTATGTATGTTTGTTTGAGAATAAATCTGCAAAATAACACCAAGTGCAGTGTTTCAGACATTGTCATGAGTCCAGGCCGCATGAGCTCACAAGCACATTGAATGTAAATGCAGCCTATTCTTAGCTCGTCTTCTAAAAGGATCTGAGGATCTGTGTGTTTGTGTGCGCACACATGCGGATGTGTGGCAAATACAGCAGCGAGCCATTACCATCCATTACACAGAGCATCATCAGCGGATACTCCTTAGAGGACTGCGGGCGCATGGCCACTGACCCAGAAATGCTGACTTTCAGGGCTAGTGCGTCTAAGTCTAAAGCTCCAGGTTTCTGTGCTGAATCAATTATAGGGGTGTGGGGTCAGTGGGCAACTCTGCTAGAGGAGACATGCGACTACATCAAGTCGTCATTTTCCTTTCCTTTCGTTTTTTTTTTTTTTTTTTTCCTAAGTAGGAAGAAAACAGCTCTGGGGGTAAATCTACTGAAGGAGGGACTGATGGAGTGAAGAGGATGTGAAGGCTTGAATATCACTCCTCTGCCAAAAAAATACTGTCTCGTAGGGAAACAGCAGAAAGCGCCGTCAGTGCCTCTGAAGTTTTTAATGTTTTGGATGAGCAAGTGAAGAGAAACCTGCCCGTGCATAGTATTTACAGTTATGCACCGGAACTGCATATTTTGGATTCACTGAGTTGGGATTCTTTTTAAGTTGTCCTCCAAATCAGAGGACTATTGATGGAAAATGATCCACTAAAGAAACAACACATTCTCGCTCCCAGCTTCACAAATACACTCAGTCAGTGTGGTCCCAAGCTTCAATTAATTGCTGCTCTCACACTGATATTAGCGGGTCGACGCAAGATTTTCGAACCCGTGTTGACCTACCTTGGCTCAGCATTAGGGCGTGGGAGCGGACCAAAATTTTGCTCTGTTTTGAGATCAGACTGAGCAGCTCTGGAGCTTCACACTGACAACCTGACAGGCTGGCCTGGTACTAAATCAGGACATCATCGGGTAATTAAGTGGGTCGAGGCGGGACATCTTTCACACTGCAGCCAAGCCAAGCTGATATAGTCATGGGTTGACTGGAGGCTTATTTGACCCAGGTCAAAATGCCGCAACAACCAACTGCATGAAAATCCTGCATCAACATAGGATTTTTGTGCCGTGTGAAAGGGGCTTCTGACTAGGTTCCCCTCTAGGGTTAGTCTTGGAAGTGTGAGGGATTGTGTGGGAATTTATGCACACTACATGCGTGCTGTAACTCCTGTCTTTACAGGAAGGGTAAAGGTAAAGAAGGGTTAGGTAAAAAAAAGATATGTAGCTATGGTTAGGAAAAGACTGAGGTTGCTTTTAACTTGACTGACAAAGCAAGTGAGAATGTTGACTTAGAATTTAAGCAAGGTGTGTCAGGAGCAGTGATTCTGTGGAGGAGAGGAACTCTATTTGGCATGGACTTTCGTTTTTCGAATTTAGAGATCTTTTACATGCACAATAAACTACATAAAACACAGCAAAGTAAAGAGACAAAGAACAAAAGCAGAATTAGTCCCTTTTAATCCAAAAGCCTGGTATGTTGCATACAGATGCTAAAACATGTCTCCTTTTTGGTATCATATGCCAGTGGCACTGAATAAGTTGTGTTATTTGTCAAGCAGGGAGTGAGAACTGATTGGTAGAAACCACTGACAATAATACTTGCTTCTTTTCTGATACTGTCAGAGTAATGCGTCCCCACAGAGTAAACCTGTATTATTGCATCTTGTGTCAAACCATTTTCTGTTTTTATGATTTTTCCTTTCCCACACCCTCTGTTCTAAAAAAACTGAATGGTCCCCAAGATAAAATAATTTTTTTATTTTGGGATTTCTTCATTTTGTTTTCTGAGGTTGTTGTGTCTTTGTGTACTGTGACAGTGAGCTGCAAAATGCAGTTTGATATGGTACAAGAACCATCATAACCAATTCCGGTCAAAGTGCCTTGACTGGCATCCCCCAGTGAGCCTGATGACATTTCAGAATACTACTTCCTGCTCCCTTTTCCCCCTGTCAGTCTTTTTGATTACAGCATATGTGGAATACATATGAGTTTTCACGACCAGTATGAGAGATCATGGAGGTCACGATTCTTCTCCCTCGGACCTTTCAATAAGAAAAAATGACATAATCTCTTACAGATATACTGTTTTTGAAAGACAATGAGAATGATAAAATAAGCCTTATCCATCTGCAACTGCAAATCACCAAATACCATTATGCTCTCAAGGTCTACATCAAATGTATGCTGACATTGAGCAATAAGGTTGTATGTGAGTGACTGATGCAATTTGGAGACAACGATTTACGAGCAGAGACATCGAGCAAACAAGTCAATGCATCCATCATTCACAGGCTAGAAATAGAACAAGGAACAGGACATTCAGGGACAATATAGCCAGGCGTTCTGGCAAGAAGCATCAAATTCAGTCAGTGAAGATTGAATCCTTTATATTAATTTCTAGCACAGCTTTAGGAGAGGATGGGTCTGCTGAATGAAAACATACATTTTAAGAAATGACATTACAGAGCATTATTGTGGCAGAAATGTCGACTGACATTTTAGCACTGCAAACAAGGCCTGAAAGGTCACTCCATGTACCCGCAAATGCCAATAAATATTATGTAAGTGCTCAGATTGAACAATATTTAATCCTCCTAGAGTATGAATGGGTGGGCAAAAATGCTGAACAGTTTCCTGTTGGCCAATGTTTATATTGTGCTTGCAGAGGATGTCTGTGAGACAGAGACATATTTGTGATGTCTGTGATATATAGTGCCCACTGAATTGGAGCAACAGTGTCAGCTGTAATTTTTGTCTTGACGATTCCCTTATATGATCTAATACCTAATGCTGTATGAATTTCATCCACTGCTGTCTGCATCACTTATCCATATACCGCCCATGAGTGAAAAGGATGGGGAGGGATCTTGTAGAGGGGAAATCAGAGGACAGTACATGGAACTAAGTGGTGGCCAGTGGGTGCAGACTGGGAAGGACTTTGTAATTGCAGACTGAATTAACTGGAGCACCTCCTGTGATGGGATCACTCCTTTCAAGGTGGTCTGAAGTACTCGTTTACTCTTGGTCTGGAGCGACTATAAAGCCAGCCACCCTTCAGTTTGAACTTACCTTAAAAATTAAATCCTTTTTCCCGTACCGCAGTTCTTTCAGTTGAGCCTGGATTTTTTTGGACTGCAAGGAGAAGATAAGGAAATAAGTGTTAGCTTATTCAAATAGCGAAATTGGTTTTAGATCACGTAGCAGGATTCTGCCAGCTACAGCAGGAGACTCCTTTGTGAGTGTTCCCTGGGCAAAAGCTCTGGCTTAAAGGAGGGTTCTACTGAGAGGAAGAAAATGTCAAATCTCCCCTTCACTGAACTGTATAGTCCACACAATGATGCAGTCATGCACTGGCTTCTTGCCCACTGTCTAAAACCTGTTTTCTCACTCCCACTACACACATTACCGCCAACATCACCACACACATGCTCTTTCCCAGGTTATGGCAGGGCTCTCTCGCCTATCATTGGTAAGCGCACACACACACACACACAAACACACACACAGAACAGATCTTTACTGCCGCCCCCAGACAGACACGGTGACCATCTTTGCCTGACATTCACTCTGCTGCTCCACATCAGTGGGCACACAGAACACAGAGGCTGTCTCCTCGATGGCTTGATACACAGCCATCTTCAAAGCTGCTCATGATGTGAGCATGAACACCATAAGCCTCCTCACAGGAGGCTTTTCAGAGCGTTTTTAATGTGAAGCCTTGCCTGAATCTAACTGTGATTAATTGGTATTTAAATAAAATTGCCTTGACTCAACTTAAACCCCAGATTAATTTAAGTTTTAAATGAAAAGGCTGGTAGGTCAGGGCATGGTATTTCAGTCATTATGAGAAATTATTGTAGCTCACATGAAAGATTACAGTGCAATCATGAAATTATATATTTTTCCCATTTGTGTTCCTATTTACTGTTTTGTTTTAGTTGATCCATCTATTTTTATGTGTAGGTAACTTTCCATCCACATGTTCATTTTATGTACAGAGAACATGAGCGCTGGAACAACCAGCAACAGTAACTCATTGAACAAAAAACAACTAGCCTAGTATCACCACTTATTTCCATTGAAAGTTATTAAATCTAGTGAGAAAGTAAGCAAGTTGGCAACACTGACATCCTGTTCTTTCTGGGCCCCCTCAAATGCCACTGCCTCCAAATGACCATAATGAAGGTAAGCAATGAACATGGCTATTGTTAGTGCTCATGCCTTTCAAGCTAGCATCTTGTGGAAGATTGGTGACGCACAATGAGAGAGTGCGTACAGATAGGCCGTTAAAACTTTAAATTTGCTACGAATTAAATTATTGTAAGGACTCTTTGCAACAGCCACAGGTACCAGATGGTGTCTTCATTTTTTTGCTTAAGCAATTAATTTAGGGTTTGCTTATTGGAATGTAAAGAGAATTTCAACAAATATAGCAGCATATTTTTTCTGAAATAATATATATGTATAATAATGAACCTGGCTGTAATTTTGTTGTGCCCTCTTCTGCAATGGTTTAATGGCAACTGACTGAAGAGACCATAGATTTCCTGGAAATATGGATGGAAATGTAACTTTAGTCTCCTTCTATGGACATATATATCTATACAATATCTGTCTCAATATCTATCTATCTGTCTATCTATAACGTATATATTTATATGCATCTGTCTATGTCTATAAACCTCTCATCCTCCCTTCCTACTTATTTCTAAATAAGTTTTTTAAAAAAAAATAAATTTTTACTGCCTTGACACAGGTGGTAAAAATATGACACCAAAAGAACACAGAACACAATGCTGAGGGACAAATTCACCTCAAAGGGTTTTGTGTACTTGACAAGCACCTATGCCCTTTTTATGAGAGTCTATCTTGTTATCCCTCTTCCCAGGGTGTTTCCATGTCCCAAGACACCATCTCTGTCATGTGTAACTGGATTCAAAAATTCCCAGGGCTCATCTTAAAAATAGGTTAAAAAACACTGAGCAGCCTTTAACTCCAACTCACAGATAGCAAGCCTATATATTTGAATTGAGATCTTTAAGTCTATTTTACTCGTCATAAAATGAAACAAACAACAAATTAACTTCATTTGTATCAGAGAAGCAGAACTTTTGAGGAGAGACTCTCCTGTAATGTAATGAATCACATCAAGATGCAACAGAATCACACACTGTGGAGTGTTAACTTATAAATGCAAATATCAGAATCTTTAAATGTGCTGAGCTCTCACACTTGCCAAAGCATTGGTCCATTATTTAGTTAGAATAAATCATGGGAGTTGTCTCCTCCTCGGCTCAAGAGAATCACAGGAACATCCCTGCCTTGTTTTTTCCTGATGGTTCAAATCCTGCATGGGTGGGACCTGCATTTCAAATAGTTACAAAACAACACAAAATGCAGTGAGACAATATTTCATAAGCCTGGCACAGTTTAACAGCTCTCCCTAACTTTTTCAAAAATATTCAAGTAATGTATCACTGTGAGTCATCGTCCTTGTGCGAATGATGAAAAAAAGTGTTAAATTCCAGCAGTCTGTCCCAAGGACAGACATGGTAATGTGTGTGTGAGCATGGTGTGTCTTTGACACTTCTGTTCTACTGGGTTTATATTTATTTATTATTAGTGACAAGATCAAATGAATACCCAATGCCAGATTCTAGAGGGATTTGGTCTTTTAAGATCATGATGTATTTGGTTGGTTGTTTGGTATAAGGTGTTGTTGTGATTTACACGTGTTTAGTGTGAGTTGCTTCGGACTCAAACATTGCTAGCGACAGTATTGAGTGGCTATACATTATGCCTTTAACCTTTCTTTGGTCCACTCAGGGACAGCTCAACTGTAAAAAATGGTTAGCAAACAGTTGTTTATTTATACATCTAGCAAACATAGAGCAACATTAGTATTCTAGCTATCTGACAAATGCAAAAGTCAAATATTTATTCTTCTTTTAACTCCTGAGGAAAAAAATATGTCTCTGCTGCTGAATTCTCCACATTCTCACTCCCAACTCATCAAATATGAATGATTGCTTGGTCTGTGGCCTAAGCTTCAAACTATGGGTTCCCCTAAGCTTTAAACATGTCAGTGTGGCCAGTCTGATCCCCTAAAATTGTGTTCCTATTCAACCAAACTGCACTGTCCATTATGTTTCAAGGGATAAATATTTCCTCCCAAAATACCTTTGTTTTTGATGCATCACAAGTATCGGGATGAAGTCGGGGTGGACAGATGGTAAGGGCGGGCGATAGGGCCTAAAATATATATCATGGTATAATTTGAACCATAGACGGTATATATCATAGAATACTTTGGTATGTAAATTACAGCATAACAATTTCTTAATGGTTACCATAGTCCATAGTAAAAGCATTAAAGCAGGAAGTTGTTTTTTAAACTATTAAATAACATAAAGGTCAAGAATATTACTTCAATGTATTGTGCAAAACTGTAATTATAGAAACCATAAAAAAGTAACTTCACACTGTTAACACAGTAGTACTGCCTTCAGTATTAGCCCTACACAAAGTTCGCTAGCTTAATGCTAACACATAACGGAAAATGCCATAGATGGGCTAACGTAAATTAGCATCGCGACCGCAATCATTTAACTTGTTAATCAGATGTCTATATTCAACACAAACAGTGCAGCAGCACACAGAGTAGAACATATGACAACCAGCAATACAGTACTTACAGGCGTATATTCTAGATAATTCTGTAGAACAATGAGACCTCTGAGAGTTTAGCTGCTGCTTGTCTTGTGCACTTACTCCACACATATTGCAAATAATTTTTTTCTGCTCCACATCCGACTTTTTAAAGCCAAACCACGTCCAAATTACGGAGGTTTTTTTTTTTTTTTTTTAGCGGCTCCTCCTTCTCCGTTGTTGCTTGCAGCCATTTTCACTCTGAGGCCAAATTTTCTACCATCTACTGCAAATACCGTAATGGAAGGGTAAAACAAACATAGGACTTTGAAACCATTGTTTGTCACTTATTTAATTTGGATCTGCAATACTTATTTTAGGCCAAACCATGATGTTTTACTTACATTTTGTTGCATTTTTTTCAAATTTGAAATACAATGACAATCCAGGAGAAAAACATTTCCCTCAAAATGTAATTGAAAATGCAGTTTAGTTGAACTGGAATACCATTTGGAACAAAGGTAGACAGGGTTGGTGTAGAACCTGTTTCTAAACCCACAAAAAGCATTCTGTCCCTTCGTCACTGTCAAATAATAGAAGTCACCCTTGAATTTTCCCCTCATATCTTACTACATTTCTCCCCTCCATTAACAGACTACTTGCATTTTGTATATGTGTCCAGTGAATGGCCTTTTTTTTCAAGCAGCTATAAGGGTTTTCAAAAAGAGATTTTCACTCTTTCATTTTCAGACAGTGTCAATAACTTAGTGCTGAAGTCTCATCATCCAGCTCTGCATCTAAAGGAACAAAGGTATGGCATCACAGGCTTTCTCATTATCCCAGTTCAAATAGCCTACAATGTATACGACACAGTGTGTGATCCCGTCTTGGATTGGAAACATGGAGATGATTGGAAAAAAAAAAGGACAATCGAGTAAAGACAGGCAAAGTTTGATTTGGTCATGAAGCAAGTGTGTGGTGGATGAGAAACATTCAAAACTCTAATACAAGTATAAGCATAAGTATAAGTAAGTAAGTTTTCACTATACAGATTTGCATTTAATTTTCTGTTCATCCTTTGTCATTGTAGAGAAGCAATCAAAGCTTTACTGTATGTCAGAAGGGAAATCCAACAATTGGGTTAATTGTTACTGAAAAAAACAGGTTTACTTTTGGCAAAGCTCTGTCCTGTTTGGTATGTACAGTCTGTGCCCATCACTCAATGTACCATAAATCATCCCTGAGAGAGAGAGAAGCACAACTGCTCAACATTACAAGAAAAGCAGATACAAACAGGTGACACGACTCCAGAGGGTGTCAAGACACCCTCAGCATACATCTATATCCACACTGCAGCATCACAGACCTGCTTGTTTCCTTCCTCGCTGAAACATATTGCCCTGTTTGTGAAGTGTCTGACTGGCTGAAGCATGTGACCAGTGACTGGCTGCCAGCCAAAACTTACTGACTGAAGTATAAATTTATTTCAATCATTTCAGACATGGGAATTGTATTATTTAATATGGATGGCGAATGAAGGGGAGGATAGTAATACATTTGTGTCTTATTACAATAACAGATGTGGCATGACGTAAGGATATCTATCTATCTATCTATCTATCTATCTCTTCTTCTTAATTCAATATTGCAATTTCAGTTAAATTAACTCTCCCTCACATACATGTCCAAAGTCTATGAATAAATAGAGGCACAGATCATTAACTGAAATAACTGATGCTTCATAATGAAGTCAAAGCAATCTTTTTTTATTCATCACTCCAAACAACACAAAATGAAGACGACGTGACTCCATTCAAAAAGCTCTGTAGAATTTGTGATCTTTCACTTGGAGATTACAGAAAATCTTCCCAAATCCAGTGAAATGCAATTTTATGTGTTAGTGGTTGTTTTCAATAAATCCTAACTCTGTTGGTGAGCTCCAGCGGTGGAGTAATGCATCGTTTATCAGAATTATGGCTGCGCAGCAACATCATCAATTAGACAGAGCAGGAAGCAGGTGATAACTTAATGCTCTTTAGGAAGAGATGCGTAACAGATTAAATGGCATCTCTACTGTAATGCCACGTATCGGTCTCCTTCACTGAATGGTCTTAACCTTGACTTTGAGGTTGCATGTCATTTTTTCCAACAAATCAGATAAAGAGCAATAAAAGCCAGATATATATGGCAGGGAGCAGCAGCCTCATGAGCAGGCAGCAGCAAACTAGACAGCACCAGAGACCTCATGAGTTTCCTTTCCAATTTAAATGGACTGCTGAATGTGGGGAGTGTTTGTGATTGGTGAAGCGAATGAACACACAGCTGAGTCAGGCCAGTAGCTGCCGGCCAGTGAGATTTCTGACTGAATTTCACCTGTGAAGAATGTGAAAACATTTTCTTAGTGGACTCTCATCATTCATATCATCATGTTTGAACGATGGAAAGACAATAGTGGGATGTCAAACTGTTTTTTGAGATTCAGAGGAGAAACTGGCATGGAGAAGTGCTTCAATCCATCCCACACTGGATTTATAAAATGAAGCCATTTCGAATCATTTTAAATTAAATTTTCAATTAAAGTACGAAAATGATTTAGACATCATGAATTTAAACATGGATATGATGGCATTATTATGTAATGCACTGTGATAAACGGCAATTTTTTAAATTAAATTTTAGAAAAACTGTCACAGAATAAAGGACATGCCATCAAAGTTGACTCTGCATTTGCATTTATCACAGTCCCTGTAACAGCAAACATTATAACACTACCTTTAGAGAGCACATACACAGAAGGCACATCCATCCATCCATCCATCCATTTTCTACCGCTTATCCTCATAGGGTCGTAGGGGGGCTGGATCCTATCCCAGTTGTCTTAGGGTGGAAGGCAGGGTACACCCGTCTCCAGTTCATCACAGGACACATAGAGACAGACAACCACTCACACTCACATTCACACCTACGGTCAATTTAAATTAACCAATTAACCTAATCCCCATGCATGTTTTTGGATGGTGGGAGGAAGCCGGAGTACCCAGAGAGAACCCATGCAGACACGGGGAGAACATACAAACTCCACACAGAAAGGCCCCGGGCCAGGAATCAAACCCGGTACCTTTTTGCTGTGAGGCGACAGTGCTAATCACTACACCACTGTGCTGCCCACAGAAGGCACATCTCTTCATAAATTAAATACGGACTGTCGTAACAGTTGATACAGCGGCAATAAACATTCTATTACTATTTGTAAGCAAAAAGTTGAAATTGGCGGATGCAAAAAAATGCTGATGCTAGAAGGCTACCAACATTGCCAGGGCTGCTGACCAAGCTGCTGTATTGTTTAACCCAGCAATATTACTCTGTACCAGTAGATTCCAGTGGCTCGATGTGATCTAGCCCTACCTGTCCCTAGAAAAACCCATACCTGTGATAAAGCTTAAACAATCACAAATTTGACAAATAATGTAACTATTCTGACAAATGATTATGTATTCTTGTTGTAAAAAATGTTCGAACACAACAAGATGAACTTCTTAGGAATTTTTAATCATTTTCAGATAATTTGGAGGTCAAATGATTGATAACAAAAAATTACAACTTGACGTTTTGGGTGGATGTCTGCTGCCAAACAAAACAAAGGGAACACATTTATATATTTTGACACTATGCTGAGGTCAGTCGACATACAACAAAGGACCAGAATACACGATGCACAGGCAATGAACCATGAACAGCATGTACAAAAACAAGCTCAAAGGGATAAATTCTTGTACTTTCATGGACAACTTTTTCTTTGTAGGCAACAAGAGCCACTGTAAACCTTCCTTCCAGTTTGCCTTCAGCTTTGTGCAGTAAGTGTGCAGCTATGATTTGAAATGCTGAAGAATGCCCTCAAGTGCATCCTGGCTCTGTAGATGGTGTGCTTAGGCCATGTTATGAGTTATGTGAAGTTGTTTGAAAACTACCGAGATATAAATTTTGACACCTGATCACTGAGTATGTTTACACATAGTCAGAAAAATTACACTGAAGCACTAATTAAGTGTGCCGTCAGTTCATCAGTAGTATGTGGAACATGAATATATATGAACATGTATAGTCTGAACATAGCCTAAACAAGTAACCCGGAAAATGAAATGAGACTCACTGCTCAGTCACCAAAAGGGCTATGTCTAATAGCATTACAGGATTTTTTTGTAATTGGTATTTAAAAAAAAAAAAAAAAAAAAAACAACAACCAGTTTGTTCTGGACTTATTCCAAATATGACAATATTTTGATATTTGGAAGCATTCTTTATACAATTTTGTTGTATGCACTGTTGTACAATGACAATGAAGTTTATGATTTGATTTGATATGTGTCTCAATATTTTTCTTCATAGTAGTGTATGACACACAGCCCTGTGGCATGTAGCCTCTTGCCTATCTGCTCTATGTGTTGTGCGCATAGATGACATGACAGCTCCCCAAAAATAAATCTCCTCCTGGTGGCTACAGTATGGGTCATAAATCCTCGAATACATGTTCTGTCATTTTAGGGAGTTCTTATCATACTGATGTATATTTGAGTGTTGATTTTTATGATAAGTCTGGTTTTGATTAGTTATTTGGTGACGGGTCTGATGTCATGATTGACACAGCGGCAGCTGTGATCGGCTTGTGAGTGTTTGGGCAGTTGACCTTGACATCACGGCTTTGCTAAATTATGTCAAAATCTCAGAATGGAAGCTCCTGCCTGTATCAGGGACATTATTGGCTTCTTTTCTGTACCGTGGGATGAAGACAAGCTGTCCATCTACAGATATACTGTATATACAATATATTGTTGTTGACAAACCAAGTAACTGAAAAAGGAAAAAAAAACACAAAACATTAAGAGGCTGACTTGGATATCAACAGGATTTTTGATATGCACAAACAGCATCAACTTTCTGAAGAAGGTGGTTGATTAGTAATATTAATAGTAATAGTTGCATGGTTGCATGTCAGCTGTTTATTCAGTTTCATTGGCCATGTAAACAGCTTAGCAGAGAACTTTTTTGGAGTACAAAAAACAGAATGTTTTGTGCAAGAAAATGCAGTAAGTGAAGAAAGAGCCACACAACCTCTTTACAGTGTTGTTAACATGAAATTCCATGTCTTATTAGCTGAGCAGTCTTCACCACACAACACAGATTAAGAGCACAAAGCTTGATCCTCCACCTCACGTAGTAAAGCAGAAGCAGTGCACAAGTTAAAGCAGCTTTCTAAAAACGATTACCACACCAAATGAAAACTGTTCCGATATATAATGCAGGAATTCCCAAAGCCAATTTTCACAAGATGAGAACGCAAATCACGCATTAAGGGAAAGCTGCTGTTTACTCATACAAAGTCTCGAAATGTATCACATGCAACAAAAGGAGCTTATGCTTAGAAAGTTTATCCAAGGCCAGCTAAAAAAAATCTGGCGCTAATCTCAGTTCTTGGACATGGCTTCAAAGCCCTGATTTAAGATTCAAAGATATTATCAAGCTTTTTTTTTTAATTGTGACTCACTCAATGCTCTGAGGAAGTCTTAATTGAAAATGTCGTTGAAGCATGAAGAGAGGATTTCTAGACAACTGAGTCAAAGTTTAAGGGTAAAAATGTAAATCTAGGTTGAACATTTAACGTTTAGGGTGGACATCCCCTGCACAAATTAAAATTTAGATCACATAAACAGAAGCTATGTTTCAGTAAGCATATTTACTTCTTTAGCAACAGACAAACTTGTAATAGAATAATGTTGTTTGCAATTACCTGCTCTGGTGGCGACTGTGTTGCAGCGGTAGCATCCATCTCTTTCTGTGACTCTGCAGTCATTAAAGTGTGATTAGAGGTTCAGTCTGGAACCCTTCTCTTTTAAACATAAATAACTTTCCAGGATGAAAGTAGGGGCATGTACGAATGGTCTTCTCGCTGATTTACTTCATTTTTATAGCCTCCCAAGGCAATTGAAGACAGTGACCTCCAGTGATCTACCTGTGTTCGAGGAAATTCTAGCAGCTATTTGCTCCTTAAAGAAGTCAAAGTCGACTTGCCTTGATAACAGCTCAGCAGAAAGAATCAGTCACACAAAGGAGCACTGGACAAGAACACATACTGAGAGTGATACATTATTATCTACTACAAGCACAAAGCCAACTAGGCATATTCAGTCACCACTTAGATCATTCCCTTTACTGTCAATGGGAATAATTCTGGCTCTGTGTGGACTGACCGATGTGTTATATCAGTCTTTCTCTTTCCTGAAGTAGTATAATCAGGCTTTGCTGCATCGTCAAAAGTGCCATGATCATTTTAGAGTTTGAATATGTGATCATAGCTTGGCCTCGCTGTTCAGCTGAAGCATTTGTGGGGGGAAAAGGCTGCAATTTCCTGTGTATCAATAGGAAAAAAGACTTCTGGGTCGATGAGAACTAAAGAACAGACTAAAGAACAATAAATTTGCTTTGTGGACCTATGGGCTGTGTCATGCATGTATTTTAACCCATCACTGCTGATGGCGATGATGTTAGAGCAACAGTAATATGGATAGGGATCGACCTGGTTGGTTGATTATTGCCATGATATTTTAGGATTATCAGAATCATCACTCGTCACATACTGATGCTTGGTCACATTACCCTAAACACATGGTTAAC
This sequence comes from Synanceia verrucosa, assembly GCA_029721515.1. NCBI lineage: Eukaryota > Metazoa > Chordata > Actinopteri > Perciformes > Synanceiidae > Synanceia > Synanceia verrucosa. The sequence goes on from CM056549.1 coordinate 26,144,276, forward strand.
ATTGTGAATTCAAGAAAAAACTCTTGCTTTTGTTTAGGTTTCCAAATCATTTAGTTAGGTTGAGTAAAATGATTAGTGCTAGTGCTAATAATATATAATATATAATAATATATAATATATTCCAGCCGTAAGGGCTGGAATATACTTCTCTGACCTCATAATACGTTATCTAACTTCGTAGCCACGGAGACCCCTCAAGCCCTTGCAGCTCTCCGTCATGATGCGTGTTGTGCATCCCTGCCATGAAATACACCCCCTCGCAATCGCCTTAATATTGCAGAGAAATGCAGGGAAAATACTGCAATTTAATTATTTGTGAGGGTGACAGAAGAGAAGAACATTGGTTGCTTTCAGTCTTTACAGCTCCTCTAAAGACTGCAAATAACAGATGTTCTTCTCAACACAAAATCAGATAATGGCGAACGCAAACAACACCTTTTGGTATGCTCTGTGGAAACCCCAGCCATAACTAATAAATGAGTTAAATTAATTTAGGCTAATCGATACTTTAGTTCCTGTCCTGTCCGCGCTGCTACGGAGGTGAAATGTCTGTCTGTTTCTGTGTAGGGCCAGGGGCTGCATTTTACAGCAGGGGTGCAACTAGAGGACCAATCACAGCCCTTGATGGACTGATGAACAGTTAAAAAATATTTCATGCGCCCGGAGAGGCTCTCTGTCAGGCTCTCTCCATGTCCACATACAGCAATTTATGGAGTACTATAAATTGGCCTTAAGTTTGTTCAGTGAAAATAAAACTAAGTGTTGTGAGTAAATAAACAACATGAACAGCCCTGGATGAGACATCTGTGTTTGTTTGACCCTCCCGCCCAACCTGTGTTGCTACTGTCAGTCTTTACTACACCACCTCCGCACTCCCATGGGTTATTATTGAACTCATTCTGCTTTGTGACTTATACAGTTAGATTAGGCTTTATGATACAAAAAATTGCATCAGAAATAGTCAAAACTTCAGTCCATACACACACACTGTCTGTAAGAATGCACTGAAGAAAGCGTCTGAACGTGAAGAGTGGGAGTATTACACTCAAACACCAGGGAAGGCAGTCTGTAATACATGCAAAGAAGGTGTCAGCGTGGGAAGAGCAATGTTTCTTCTTTTTTGAAGATAGTGCTCTCTTTTGTAGTCGTTAATTGAACACATGCTTAAAGGCATTTCAACAAACAGTTTTTCTACTCCAAATGTAAATGAGTCAGAGGTCTACTTAAAAAAATGCTGTGATTTGCCAAGAACATGTCCTGAACTCTGTTTTATCTGTAAATTATGATGTATGGGTTAAAATAATAGGTTACGGTCAGTTAGGGGGAAGGTCCTATGCTAAATGTTGAGTTAGTGGCACAGTGCTGAGTTGCCAGCTAATTATTAAACTAATTCCCTTGAGGTTATCCTTTTCTTTGCATCTGTCCTTGTCCCTTTGTCTCTCTCTCTTTGCATTTGTCAAGCTGTATTTGCTGTTGTGTCAGCACTCTTCGCTGGACAGCTCTTCCTGCTTGAGAATGCAGGCAACTATGTAACTGCTGAGTAAAATAAAGAGTGGAAGCAGACCAGCCATGGATATGCAACTCACTGTTTTTGGTTTAGAGGTTAGATAATTCAAAGTGGGATAAATAATGTTTTGAGACCCTGGTTCAAAGAAACCTGGACTGCACTGACATTTGACTGACTTAAATTGACATTTAATTAGGTACACCATATTAATGCAGTTTGAACTGCACAACCGCAACAAAAACCGAGCACTAACCTTCCTGAAGGCACAATTTATTGCAGGGTGTGTGTTGTGTTGCTGGATTAGTTTTACCGAGGCATACCTAATAAACTGGCAAATTAGTGTATTTTCCCATAGAGCATGTTAAACATTTTCAAACAGCACTTAGAAGGTGCTCAACTTGGAGAGAGTTTCAGGCTTTCAAAAACAGTCAGTGTGAAACTATACTGAGAACTGAAAAAGGTTGACCTATGGGCCAAAGCTCTCGCTCTCTCTCCTACAAAACTGCATTCCCATAAACAACTGTACTGTATACTATCATTACATAAACAGCAGCCTCCTGGTGTTATGTTTCAAAAAACAAGACACTAATGTTTTTGCATATACTGTAGCCTCAATGCAGGCAGTGCTTGGAATCATCAACTGCATAACTATTGAGCCCATGATTACACAGCACCAGCTGCTCTCACTTGTGCATGTCATCAGGACGCCCGCAGGACCTGCTGCCTTGTAAGATCCTGCATGGCTAAATTACAGCATTGGTCAGCAGGAAGGCAAAGCAGCAGTCAAAGCTCAGCTCAAGGCTTCACTGAGGATGTGAACCTGGTGGACAGTGCTGACCATAACACCTGGCAGCAGAGCTGAAGTAGAGTGTAGGTGACAGCAAAAATGAGACAGACAAAACGCACTCGAAGCTGCTCTCACTGCAACCTGAGTTCCTCAGATTGCTCTGTACAGCCATCAAAGAACTCCCTGTTAGAGACAAGTTGTTCTGAGATTTGCTGGACAGCCAAAACTAAGCAAGTGGGTGAGAGAGTGAGAGGGGGCATGAATGGACTACTTTAAACTTTAAAGGCTTTTACACAGTAGAGGTGTGATTTTGACAATTGTCAAAAGTTGAAAAGAACAGTTTGCCATCCTGGTATGAATTAGAGAACCTCTGAGTTGATACAATATTCTGCTATAATATTCTATGTGAAGATATTTAAAACAAAACATCAGTTTTTATTATTATATTTACAGTAGCCTACATGCTGCATGAACAGGCCCCTGGTATGTACAGGCCTTTAGAGAGCTTTGCCAATCCTTCACTCCATTCCATGATTAAACTAATAATCCCAATGAGAACAGTTCTTAGATGTTTGTTTTGTCATTAACATTGTATGCTCACAAGAGAACATAATGTGTCCAAAATATATATCATAATGAACTGCACCTATTCCATAAACAATGAACGGTTAAGTAGCTGAAGATGGAAATCACTTATGTGTATATGATAAAACAGAACGTGCTAGTTTGAAAAGCTTACCTCTTCTGCATAGGCGTCACAAAGTTTGTGTCCGGAGAGTAGTTTAGTTTTCAAGCTCTTGTTCTGAAAACAAGAACAGAAGGAAAGAATTTATGACATTAATGTCTGCCCTGCGTTCTGCACCTTGTGTTCCCTTTGCATTTTTTTTTTTTTTTTGCTGCTTTTAAAAAAAGCAAATGCTATTTACTTGTTTCTCCAGCAAGGAACTTGGCTGTTGTGGAGCTCTGACAGCAAGTGCTTGGCTGCACCTTGGTCTCAGACTACCTTGACTGAGGATCTGAGTGCCCTCTACTCATAGGCAACTAAAAGGTCAGCATTGTAGCTCAGCTTCCACTAAACTTTGCACATGATCCATAAAGCCTTAAGGCAGCCAACAGAGATAAAGAGAGGGTCAAAGGTCTCAGTGCCAGTTAAGATCTTTGTGGCAAAAGTTTTACGTCTGAAGGAGTAAAATGTCATGATTGTCAGTGCCAGACAGGCTGGTTTGAGTAATTAAGAAAATGTTGATTTGGGATTTTCACTCATAACGATCCCCTTGGGTTTACAACAAATGATCTGAAAATAAGAAAATATCCAGGGAAGCAATGCTATGGGCCAAAATGTCTTGTTTATGCCAGAGGTCAGAGGAGAATGGAAAGATTACAGTAGCTAAAATAAACAATTGTTACAACAAAGGTCTGAAGAGGAGCATATCTGAACAAACAAGACTGGAGCCTTGAAGAAGATGGACTACAGCAGCAGAGGAGCACACCTGGAGACACTCCTGTCAGCTACGAACAGGAAACTGAGGCTACAGTTCACACAGGATCATCACAACTGGACAACAGAAGATGGAAAAATGTTGCTTGCTCTGATGAGTCTCAAATTCTGCTGCAACATTCAGATGGTAGAGTGTTGTTACTGACCATGTCCATCCCTTTATGACTACAGTGCACTATCCTCTGATGGCTATTTCCAGAAGAATAATGCTCTGTGTCACAAAGCTCAAATCATTTCAAACTAGCTTCTTGAACATGATAATGAGTTTACTGGACTCCAGTGACCTCCACAGTCACAATCCAATACAACACCAATGAGATGTGGTGGAACAGGAATTTGGGGTCATGGATGTACCCAATAAATCAACTGTGTGATGCTATCATCACAATATGCACCAAAATCTCTGTGGACTCTTTCCACACATTTTTGAATCTATGCTAAGAGTTTAGGCAGTTCTGAAGGCTAAAGGGGTCCAACCTGGTATTAGCAGCGTATACCTAATAAAGTGGCTGGTGAGTGTGTGTCTATAAAAAACAAAAAACAAATGGCAAATGCAAATGGCACAGCCAAGAGGGATTAAAAGTAAAAGAACAATAGAATGGGATCTGAGGGTGACAGGGATGGAATTCTTCTTTTTAATTGTCAGTGATCTGTTAGTAAGAATGATCGTAAAGCAACTTAATGCTTAACCCACAGGACCCATCCAGATCACAAGATGACCCACTAAAACAACACTATCAGCCATGACAAAAGCTTCACTATAATGTCTGAAAGACTAAAATTGGATAGTCTCCAGCATCTGCAGTTAAAGGAAGGTCATCCAAGGCGCATAGTAGTAGTATAGTCTCTATATTGCTCTTTAAAAGTGGAGGGGCAGTTTCAGTGCAAAAAAGATAACTGCTTGGCAAGAAAAATATTATGTAGTGAACAGAACATACTACAGCATGCAACATAATGTAATTATTCAGGATGTTTAAACTGCTACTTAGAATGCATCATCTCAAAATTAAATTGTAGCTGCAAAAATGAAGACATGTGCTACATGTTAAAGGAATTCCTCACCCACACAATGACCATTTATATAAGAATCACTCACCCCATGTTACCTTCTCACATGCCTCCACAGCAAATTAAAAAACAAGTGAAAAGTGTTGATGAAGTGAAGTAAACGAGGGCCTTGCATCTTCACTAAAACCATGCTAAATTTATTTAAAACACTTAAACAGTCTCACATTGTCATCTATGCGAGTCCAAATGAGTTCTAAGTGTTTTAAAAACTGAGGGTTTAGAGAAGGTGCATGAGTTTAAGAAATATAACGCATGCATGGATAAATGACTCTTGGATTACACTGTATGAGTTACATGTGAATTTGTAAAGGAATGTTTTGCTGTTGGTAAATGCAGCTCCACATTTACCTCAATATATCAAGATTTCTTTTTTTGATTCTCTGTTTGCCCCAGAGACATGCATGAAAAAAACTGTTTTTCTCTGAGAATTCAAGGTAGCACAAGGTGAGTAACTGATATACAAATAATCATTTTATGGGTGAAGTATTCTTCACAGCTCTCAGTCATTGCACCTTTGCTAATCTGCTGTTTGATTATTGTTTAAAGAAAATGGATGATTCATCATTCTTTCAAAATGTGTTTACTGAAAGACTGTGGAAATATTACGAAAATGGAAAATGAAATGGAATGGATAAAATGATCTTGCTGGCTGAGGAAACCTAATGATGATCCCACAACACTGGATATTGACAGGGAATTACAGTCACTGTTGTGTAGACAAGCTTGTACCACTTCTGTATTATATAAAGAAACAAATGCAATTAGATGTGACTTCATCATAGTGTCCAACCAGTGGGGATTTATTTTCACTTTCCATTGAATCAAGAGCACATTCAAAACTCTTAATGAGTTTATCAATGAGCCAATTACTTGCAGTCGAGGGTCCATTCTTCAAACACATCCTGCAGAAGTGAGAGCAATATTCATTTAGCAGCAAAAAAAACAGACGAAGTTGGCTCTCACTCTTTTCCATAAATTACATACAGCATGTTATGATGCATAAACAATTAAATGCAACAGCAACTCTTTTCCCGTACAGCATGTGATGGATTACGACGTATGGGCTCAGAGTCTGATCAAACAGACATTGAAACAGCATGATGGTGGATGCCAGGAGGTGGTTCTGAGCATCGCCAAGACTGTTGTGTTACTGGGATTCACAAAGGCAATAATCTCTCTCAGCACGAGCATGGACCAAAACCTCATCACAACGTTTGCTAAGTGGGAGGCAACTCTGGGAAAATCCGCATGGGATCGGCCTGTACAGATCATCCCCAAGCCACAGCGTGACACAGTCAACATCCCAAAACGGAACAGCTTTTGGAACGCACAATGCTACTTGTAAAAATAACAAAAATCAAATAGTCCAAATGAATTTGTTTTAGACAGAGGATTTAAATTAAGAAAAGACAGCAATTCAATAGAAAAAAGCTACTGCCTTCCTATTTTGTATTTAAAAAAAAAAAAAAAAAAAAAAAAAAAATACAACTTTTTTTTCACCTCTATGATTTTATCATAAGTAATTAGCTGGCTTATAGATGGCAGATCAAGTCAATTTAGGTGGAAATAACACATTTATGGTGCTGTACTCTGATGAAAGATTTGCTGCTCGAGTTTGTAAACAGGTCAGTGTTATTAGGTGACGAGTTGGCTGTGAACTACAGAAACAGTTGGGATACAGGAGGAGAAGGGGGAGTGTGAATCCACCAGCTGGCCCTTGACATATACTTATAAATCATGAGACTATCTCCACAATTCTGTGTCATGGCATATACTGACTGCATTGACAATCACTCACAACACAGCTGCATATTCTGTGTAGTTAGATGATGATGATGATGACGAATGATCAATTTGATTTATTTTTGGTCGAAACTGAAATATCTCAACTCTTCAGCCTGTTCTCACATCATCCATAGCCATACCTACAAAAACAATGAATGAATTGTGATTTCTATGAATCTCTAAAAATCAATGCACATTTAATCCATGCAATTGTTAAGCATTAAATATAAAGAGCGACAAAACACAAGGGAGTTGAGGTAGCTAGAGAGTGGGCGAAAAAAAACAAACATGACTTTTCGTGTGTGAAACCAGATATCAATGTTGTATTTTTTTAAAGCTTTGGCGATGTGAAAAATAGATGCCGAGCAGTGTTTTGTGAGACAACAGTGTGGAGCAGAGTCCGTGTGGTCGCAAAATTTGAGCTTTGCCCACTCCAGTGTCCATTCCACCGAGTATGTTTGGGCCTTTAGCCCAGTGCTAACTTATCACGCTAGCTTATCTGTGCTTGAAAACTGGTCATCATTGCCACTGACTGAGGCTATAGGATATGACATTTTGACCATATTGCACAGCCAAAGTCATCAGTGTCTGCATTATAAAGGTGACAAAATGACATTGATATATTGGCTTTGAGCAGGAGGTTTTATAACTGTGGTGATGTAGCATATCGTCTCTCCTCTCCTTACTGTCAGATGGTCAAGTCTGAGGGGGTGTGGCTTTGGACGGAGCACTGATGGGAGGGGGAGGAGCTTAGAGGAGGCTGAGAAGAGGTGCCACTTTCAAATTTTGTTAGTTCTCTTGCTTGCCCTCTAACATGACGGACTATAGCTTAAAGTAATGCTACTTCCATGATTATTTTAACCCCAAACAACCTTTTCCTAAACCAAGTGCTTTTGTTGGCTTGTTTTCCATGCAGATTATTGTGAAAGACTAGATGCATTCAGTGAGCGGAAATGGACATGTTTCACTGGACATTCATAAGGGGAATGTTAAAAAAAAAAGAGCAATTTTGTAAAACATCATACAAACCATTGTCTGAAGATATACAGAGATTTCCCATGGATTGCCAGGAAAGTTTACGTAAACATTTAGGGTCCCCAGTGGATCAGTCTCACTGACTTTGGTAATCCTCTTACTTCTTCTCCAGCACCACCATGCAGTTGACATGTGTGCCAACCTCTTAACAGTACTTCAGTCTACAAAAAGCTATAGTCAATTCAAAAATTGTGAGTTCCTCATTATATATTACATTCTGGAAATTCAGTTCTCACTCCCACACACGTACAGTGTGTATTCCAACACATAGAAGGCATGCTTACTGAAGAGAGGTAATGAGCTGGGATGGCAGTTGTATTGCAATTCAGTGAGGCAAAAACTGGCCAAGTGTCAATTCCACACAGTTGCACCTCCTCTCACCCCTACAGAAAGGACCACCATTCGAGGACATGCAGAACTGGCAGCTGTCATGAAATGTGACGTAGTTTAGCCTGGGGATGTACTCTGAGTGAAAATGAGATCCTCTGGAGCTTATATGTCACAACGCATTATGCAAACTGTGATACACTGAGCCACACATGTCGTAACACGTTATTTCCGCAGCGCTGTCATTCCGCTGACAAAAAAAAGGGAATGTTTTTTTGCATTTACATGTCGCTCATATTACATATTAAAAGAAATGGAACAGCACACAAATAAATTGTGTAGAATCTGAATCTGCCACAGACATCTGCCAGGACAATAGTCGTCGATCAGTGATGATGATGACTATTGTGGAGGCCCACTGATTGAGCACTGGCGAGCACTCTGTCAAGCAGATCATGATTTTAGTTCATTGGTATGTTTGTCATCACAATTATGCAAAAAGTATAGGGATGGTTTTAAAGAAACCGAAAGGATGTAGGATGGGCCATGGTATAAACCCATTACATTTTGGAGCAGATCTGAATAACAGGACGGATATATGCATCATTTTTGCTGCACTCTCGAGTGCTCCTCTAGTTTGATTATGTGATGATTTTAAATGCAAAATCACACTGGGTTCTCCTTTGCATTAAGACTGAGGAGGTTTAAGAATCAATTAAATTCATATTAAATAAAAAGTCATCTATATATATATATATATATATATATATATATATATATATATATACACACACATATATATACATATACATGTACATGTATATATATATGTGTGTGTATATATATATATATATATATATATATACACACACACATATATATATATATATATATATATATACACACACACATATATATACATGTAATGTTCATGTATATATATGTGTGTGTGTATACATACATATATATATATATATATATATATATATATATATATATATATATATATACACGTGTATATATATATACACGTGTATATATATATATATATAAACAAAGCAATGGAAAATGACAAAATGACATTGACATTCAGGAGTGAAGGACTTCAGCACTCCAAAAACGTCTATCTGACTGAACTCAGCAGTTATTTTCACACATCATAAAGTGCTGATATGTTGACAACCCCTGAGAATTAATATTTACTGTCCATCTAGGCCAACTTTCACACTACTCGACCTCATAACAGATGGATCCTTTTAGACTTGGTGTGAAGTGAAGAAACCAACTCTTCTGGTAACACATTTTTCTGTGTTTTCATATTTCATTGCTGTGATTTTTCCCCACATTAACACTGTGATGTAGAAATGTAGAAATGTAGAATTAACTCATCATGTTGCATATTTTGTTTTGACCAAATTCAATTTTCATTTCTGAACTGGAGAGACCAAGCCCATTGCTGCCCTTTCTCTCCCGTGACTACGATGTTTCAATGAATTATCAAAAGTGCAGTTGACGTTTTTATTTCTGACGAGGCGTGTCACACAAGCCATGACGTGCACGTGGAACCACTCAGGGCAAGTACATGTGAGGGAATGTTGTCACATTGTGTTGCAGCTTAAAAGGTCAAGAAACTTCATTGCAATGACAAAGAAAATAACAAGATGTTTCTGTTGCATCAGTGCTTTAATAGCTTGGACTTTTGATATCTTATGTCAATTAAAGGCCACAATGAACTGAACCCACAGACCCAAACACAGCCACTGTTTCCAGTGGATGTTGATGAAAGTGACAAACCTTGTCAACAAAGGTTCAGTCAGTGAAAACAACACACAGTGCATAGCTGCACTTAGCAGCGCCAAAGGAACAAAAGCTTGGTGAATTGATGCTGTTGGCAGGAGACTTTGGAATTTCAATTGGGAGATGGCACAATCTCAGTCTGTCATAACTTGGGCTGGGAACTGGAGGGTCGCTGGTTCATATCCATGTCAGATCAAGTTCGTGGACTGGTAGCTGGAGAGGTGCCATTTCCTCCTGAGCACCAAGGTGCCCTTGAGCAAGGCACTGAACCCCCCAACTGCTCTGGATGTCTGTGCATGGCAGCCCCCTCACTCTGACCTCACACCTCTCCATTAGTGTATGTACATGTTTTGCGTGTGTAATGTGCAATAAAATCATAACAAACCAACAAAGTGAAAATTTCCCCACTGACGGACAAATAAAGGGATTCTTCTTCTTCTTCTACACCTACTAGAGACTAGATTTGTCTTTCACATATTAATTCAGCTCTCACAAGTCATCCAGCTCTCCTGTAAGCTCTTACTGTGTGTTCAGTCTGAAGGCAGCCATCTGAATTTTGTGAGACCTTGACAGTGCCACATTATTTTTGGCTTTGTGAGAAACCACTTTGAACCGTCTTATTCACTTTGTTTGGTTGCAGTGGTGGAAGTGATGTTTGATAATATAACGGCACAGAAACACTGACGCTCTTGCTTTGTAGACTTCACTAAAGATGGACCTTGAAAGACTCCAACACTGAGCCACTTGGGTAAATCAAGGGACATAGTGTTATGGCTATTTAGAGTATTTTGTTTTTAAGATGACAACAAAGTCCTTTCTTATTCTTATGTGGTTCAGCCATGGTAAAATCACAAACTGGAGTAGTACTAGTACTGTATTTGGTGAAATATTACTTTCAATTTTTTGACAACTGAATATTTTCCAGTTTGCAGATCTGCCTGTATCAATTTAAGATGAAAAATCATAGGGTCAACCACAAGCCCCGACAGCCTGAAGCAAAAGAAACTAAATAATGCCTCGCTGACTGACTCATAAGACAAATCTTTTTATTAAAGCTATAGTCTGTCATTCTGTTCAGAAACACTTTTTGTTATACTGGGTTAAATGTTCCTTCCACCCTGAGATCAGTCAATACATGATGTGTTCAGAAAAAGGAAGGAAAAGAATCAGACCTCTGTGGCTACAGGACTGTAAAAACTCAACCAATCAACTGACACTCGGTCTGAACAGAAAGAACCAATCAGATGCCTTCATGTCTCGTCCTGCTCACGTCCCCCTTTGTCCCTCCCTCCTCCTCACTGTTTCTGTAAATATCCAGCACACTCCTCTGCAGAAATACAGAGTTAGCAGGAGAATCTGTTCTGTAGGGAACAATGGAGAGAAAATGCAGCCAAAAATATCACTTCCAGTGTTACTTCTGACGACTCACCCTGCTAAACAGACAAAGAGAAGAAAGAGGGAGACAGAAAAGACTGAAAGACAAAACTCTGGATAAAGTTAAGAGGACAAACCATCAGTGGAGACACTGAGACATCTGAAGGGACTGAAAAGTGATGTAGAATTTCTTTTGTTTTGTTGGACAGGTAATTATTTATTTAGCGTTAGGAGAATTTGTTATTTGCAGCACATATTAGCCCAATGCTACACAGCTTCTCTGTGGGTGTAAGCGAGTCGTGAGTGCTGCTTGTATTGAAGAGGTTATAGGATATGACATTCTGACCACATAGCACAGCCATTGTCCCCAGTGTCTGCATTATAATTGTGATAAATGGATGTTGATATATTGGCTTTGAATGGGACATTTTACACTGTTGATGTAGCATAACGGCTCTCTCCTCTCCCTGCTGATTCCTACTGTCAGATGTTCAGGTTTGAGGAGGCGTGGCTTTGGCTGAAGCACTGATGGGAGGGGGAGGAGAAGGTTAGAGGAGGCTAAGAGGCTGAGAGGAGGTGCCACTTTCAAATCTTACTACTCTCTTGCTAGCTCTCTGACAGACTATAGCTTTAAAATGATTGCTGCAAAAAGTCAATTGATCATGCATAATCTAGACTTGTCATTCAGTGTCAGCTCAGCAATACATAAATCCTAAAATGTAATAATGAATAAATAATATTAAATCATTCTCGAGGAGCATCATTTCCCCTGACTATTAGAACCTTTTATTTATGAATACCAGCTGCAGGAGTTTGGAATTTTATTGCTACTTGTCCCTGGATCTTGGTTCTCCTCATAGGACAATTATTTTTCTGAACACATTCTATTTGACAGCCTCTGACTGATATTAATGAGCAGATCGCACACATAACATAATCAATGACAGTCTCTGTCCGAACAGATTGACAGTCTTGTCTACTTTCTTTAATGAAAGAAAAAAAAACTCACATTGCAAGAATGTTGGGACAGGGCCTCAGCACGTATCCAGCTGTCGAACGCATCTAATATATATTACTGGCATTAGCAAAGCAAATGTTCACTATGGATAAGCTATTAAATATGACATACCCTCAGACATCTTACAATGCATTTGGCAGCTTGAGCTGAATTCATCCTCCTCAGTTTGTTAAGAAATGTTGAGGTCAAAAGGTTATTTTATTTTAAAAGATTGCTTTCTCATCGTTTCACTTTTTTGGAATACAATCATACTCATACAGCAAGTATACATTGTGTATTGGACACAAACATAAATCTCCTGTCTTGCTCCACATATCTGTCAGCCCTCTCAATTTAACTTTAAGCAAGATAACCCCACTGTTCTTATCCAGCCTGCTCTCACTTCACAGTCAACAAATAGGCCTGTGTGAAGATAAAGATCAACGCAAACTTACGTGAAGTTACTGTACATACGAAAGGAAAGTTGTGTCATGTTATGTAATGCTGAAATAACTTACAACAGCACATAATGTAACCTACTTAACTATGTAACAAACATTCTTTTTTGACCCTAACCACATTTTCCCTAAACCTAACCAAATAGTTTATTTATTCTGAAAACTTCAGAAAACGACTGCAAGACAAGCCTAAAAGAATCTGTCAACTGTATTTAGCCTTCTGAGGTAACAAACTTAAATTACAGGCTATTTCTCATTCACCTTCAGCAGGTTCTCCTTAGAGGGGAGTTTTTTTGTCATTGTCAGACAAGTTCATTACATACCAACCTGCACCAGCAGCAATTTAGAGCTTCAGACTAACCATTTGTAGCTTTTGTACAAAACCAATGCATTGTTATTCCTGCTCCAGGATCTGAAACACAGTAAAGTCAGTCAGGTTTTCAAAGGGTTCTTGAATCTTGTATTGAAGTTTTCAAATGACGCTCCCATTGTATCCACACTGTCATGACCTCCTGATGGCAAAGGCTAAAAAGCTTTCTCTCTTTGAACGTGGTCAGATTGTTGAGCTGCATCAGCAAAGGCCTCTCGCAGCGTGCCACTGCTGCTGAGGTTGGACGCAGTAAGACAGTCATTTGAAACTTCTTAAAAGATCCTGAGGGTTATGGAACAAAAAGTCAAGTGGTAGACCCAAAAATTTTCACTGGCCCTGAGCCAGTGCATCTAATTGGCTGTCCGTCAAGATGCGGGACGATCCTCAGCCCAAATTAAACTTGTCACTGGTGCCAACTGCAGTCCCATAAACATTAGACGACATCTGAGAGAGAAAGATTTTAACAAGAAAAACCATCTTCAAAGGCCTCGTCTCCTTCAGCGGCACAAAATTGCCCATCTGGAGTTTGCATGAGAGCACCAAACATTGAAAGGTGGAAGAAAGTTTCATTCTCTGATGAGAAATAACTGAACCTTAATGGTCCTGATGGCTTCCAACATTACTGGCATGACCAGGAGATCCATCTGAGATGTTTTCTACACTGCACAGTGGAGGGGGCGCCATCATGATCTGGAGGGTTTTTTTCCTTCAATGGAACAATGGAGCTTCAGGTTGTGCAGAGGCATCAAACGGCAGCTGGCTATGTGGAGACTGAAGGCCATCGTCTGTGTGCTAATAACTGGGTTTTTCAACAGGACAACACTGCAGCTCACAATGCCACCTGACAAAGTACTTCTCCCAGAGAAATAACTTCACTCTTTTGAACCATCCTGCATGTTCCCCTCATCTAAATCCAATGGAGAACATTTGGGGTTGGATGGCAAGGGAAGTTTACAGAAATGGACACCAGTTCCAGGCAGTGGATGCCCTCCATGGAGCCATCTTCACCACTTGGAGCAACATTCCCACTAGCCTCCTGGAAACACGAACATCAAGCATGCCCAGAGTAATGTTTGACCTGATTAACAAGAGTGGTGCAGCTAATCATTACTGAGTCCTTTTTTGACATTTTTGACATTTCTATTTTAGTTGGTTGTGGATTTTTTTTTGAGACATGGTCTTAAATTTTTGATCAGATGATGACTAGCCTATTTCAGTTTAATGATTGTTTGTGATAAATTGCTGACTCAATTTTTTTTGTCCCACTCCCATTTCTTCTTTTTGCATTTTAAAGCACTTCTTAGAACCTTCTTAAGATCTGACAGTGGATGTAAATTCTTGCAATTTTTCAACTGGTCTTAAAATTTTGATCAGGAGTGTATCTATTATTTCTGTTATGGTGGTTTCTAAATGTCAGTTATAGCACTGTTATATTACCATTGGACTGCCTCATTAATACCGTTTTTGAATAACTAAACACCAACAAATATGGATTGTAGTAGAATGACTAAAGCTGTGAAGAATTCTGTACAAATGAAGCTTTGGTGCAGCTTTAACTTAATGTAAAGAAAAAATGCTAAGTAGACTCCCACTGACAGAATTCAACTGTATAACTATTGTATTATTGTATGGATTTTAGCTACTTGCAGTTTTTATAACATATTCCCATGTCATACTAGTGACATTACACTTCTATTCTACTACACTGTCACTCTTCTTCAGTCCATACATATACTTGTCAGCTATAGACACTTTACAGATCAAGATTTTACTTGCAAAACATCTCAGTTCATAAAATATGATGTATTGTTATCGATTTAACTACCCAAGCAGTGGCTATATCCAGTTAGTGCCTCAACCCCAGCTATAGCAATAAAATGTTACTTATACATGACTGCATCAGTACTGACAATCCAACAATATAATGTGTAATAGCATTACATTCACAGGGGACATTTTTTATGAACTACCAGTGCTTTCATTTTTAATTCTTCAGGTATATTTGGCCACTATGAACATCATATGGTTTAACTGAAATTGCATTTTCATGGATCTGTAAACATACTCATCTCTGCCATTAAATGAACTGAGTATTACAGCTTGAACTTTAAAGCTTTCATTCTTTCTCAGAACTTATTCAGGTATTTATTGTTAGCCTTGATGCACCACTCTATTATTATCATGCCTCAGATTTTGCTTTGACAGCAATATTGTGCATATCCTCATTTGAACTGGCCGCATGCCTCAGTTCAGTATTTCTTTCCAGATATTCTCATTGTTGAGTGAGAAGCACGCAAGATGCTTGACAAGGCTTCAGGCTATTCGGAAAGATTAGATGAACTCTATTGATGCTTCCAGGGAAAATGGGAAGACCTGGCATTTCAAAGACTTGAAATAAAGAGTTGAAATATTCCATGTGAAGTCTGAATTACTATCAGCATAATAATAGAGCTGCAGCCTATCTCTGCAGTAACCCACCTACCTGAACACTAATCTTTTCCAGTCATTTAATTCATTGTCATTCCTTGTATTTGTTCGGGCTGAATCAAAAATGGCAGAATAATCTGATAAAACAGATGGAAATGATGACAGTGAAGCCTTGAATGCTGAGAGTGAATTATCTGAGAGATTAATTGAAGCACTACAACTATAAAATATAAAGAGTGTCCAGGCTAATTGATATTACTTCATACAGAATAAATCAAACCTTGATATTCACAATGAATCCAAAGCATTACTATCCTCTCTCTGAACTGAACTGGTGGAAGAAAATGCATTTGATCTTTTAGTTCTTTTACTGTGATATTTCCTCTGTAGCTCTAATAGTTAACTAATGACGGTTAGTTTAGAGTAGGTCTCCATCATCCTCAATTACTAAATGTTGAATTTTGCTCATTAAGGTTTCAGTTTAAAAACGGAACATTTAACATGATTATAGCCACATAATTGATACTAGGGAAAGAATTGACTGTATTTCAAGTAATAGAACAGTTTCCTATTAATCATATGGTGGTAGTTAAATGGTTGGGCTATTATTATTATTATGTATTTGTATTAAAATTCAAACATTAAAATTTTGGCCTAAGTATGCATGTTTTAGCCTAATAATGTCATTTTCCCAACCCTTTTTCCTATGTGGCCTGCATGATGATGATGGGCAGAGGTCTCAGTGTGTGGAGTGGTCATCCATCAACCCTGACTTCTACTGTCTACATGTCATTGTGTCCTTGACCAAGACACCAAATCACAAGTCGCTCCCTGGGCGCTTTACATAGCGGCTATGGGGCCATTATTGTAGCAAATCTATTTGCAAATGTGTATCTCAATCCCACTGCTGTAAAAACTGCATTTCTACTGCATATATCACTTCTCAGCAAATATATGTTTTATATTTTATATTTTTATATTTATGTCTTTTATATCTTTATTTTAATTCTTATTTATGTGTCCTTAAGGTGAAAGACAAAATTTCATAATGACAATGAAGAATCTTGAATCGTGAACGTGTGTGTAATCAAATTTGGAAATGTGTAAAACAATATGAAAATATCTGCATCATCTATCTATGTAAAAAAAAATCTGCAAATGCTTGTTGTATATTAATAGTTGAAAAGTAGGGAAGTCTGATAATATCATCTCTTTCATATTATCAGCCGATATTAATTCATTCATACAGATTCAGTTTCTACTACACAATGTTTATATGCTTTAATGTTCAAAATCATTTCTGTCTGAATTTACCTGTATTCACCCTTTTGCATGAAGAATCCTGTTAGGACTTATTTCTTTATGGTCCAGTCATATTACAGTCCTATTCATCTAATAATTGTGTTGAACATTTCATTTGCAATTAAAAACATATTTTTTTCTTATTTGTTACTTTACATATTCACATAATGTAAATATGTAAATATTTATTCTATTTGATTATGATCATTACTTATTATTTTATGTCTTTGCTGTTGTTTATTGTTTTTTTTTATTGCTGTATCTCGTCTATGCTGCTGTGGCGGTTGAATTTCCCCCAATGGGAGATGAATAAAAAACTATTCTATTCTATTCTATTCTATACTAGTCCTGAAACATCTTGTTTGTTCTGACTGGCTTGTGGCAAAAATATAGTGCACCTTTGAAAGGTAGTTCTCAAGCTGTGGGTGCTATATGGGCCTGCAAGTAGCAAGTAGTCCATATGTCCAACTGTATGTACAAAAGGTCTGAATGAGGGAGTGTTTCATGATATTTCCCCTTTGGGAGAAACATTTGTCATATGTCACAATGTGAATGGAACAACAATGGCCTTCAGTAAGAAAGCACATTACATTGAAACTATTGAATAATAGTACAATGTGTTTACTTGGATGTAATGGTATATCACATCGGAAGCAAGCAAAATGAATTTACTAAGCTGTTGTTGAGACAAACATTTCTGCAGCTGTACTAATTATGTAAACACTAAGGTGTTTGTTTTTTTCACTAAATATTTGCAAGGAGAATCAGCAATAGGATCTGATGAAACCATCACTTAGCTGCCTAATATCATCAGCTAGTGCCAGCATTTTTAGTCATTTTGAGTCATCTTTCATGACCCACAGGATATTTTGTACTATGACTGTGAAAATACTGAATAGTTCAAATGAAAGAAGAGACTCTCTGTTTCATTGTGGAAAAAACATTTGTTTTTACCTTGTTCAATTCTTGTTTTATCAGAGGTAGAGTAGAGGACACTTTCACCACATTCTGTCCAGATTCCATTTGTCTTGCTCTATAATCGTGCTCGTCTCCACTTTCTGCTTTGAACTCTGTGGCGTATACTGTCTCTTTACTTATATTTTGAAGCTTGTGTGCTTCCAAAGCAAACAATAAGTAAGAACAACTTTCCCTGAGCAGAATAAGAGAAAACTATTGCAACTACTGCAACTGTCTAACAGAGCAGCATTCATTTGGATTCATCTATCTGGCTAACTTGTTAAGTCCAATATTGTCTCTCGTTTAGCTTTGTTCTTGGTCTCAAACTGAGGGAGGGAAACATCAAGTTCTTTAGTTGCCAAATGCTAAAGAGCTAAGCATGTAGTGCATTGTGCATTAGTGTTTTTGCTGAACAAAAAGCTGCCTTTTTGGAAAAAAAAAGGCAAAGAAAAAAAAAAACCACCCCTATGAGAGTGAGGAGAGTGAACCAGCTGTACAACAGATTCATATGTTTATATTGTCACCATTTCATATTGATTATCATAATACTATTGACAACAGCCTCTTTCACCTCTATTTG
This sequence comes from Synanceia verrucosa, assembly GCA_029721515.1. Taxonomy (NCBI): domain Eukaryota; kingdom Metazoa; phylum Chordata; class Actinopteri; order Perciformes; family Synanceiidae; genus Synanceia; species Synanceia verrucosa. The sequence goes on from CM056549.1 coordinate 26,162,545, forward strand.
CACCTGACATAACATTTTATATCTATGACTATTGTTTTGAAATACAGATGATAAAATTTGGATTGCAAACTCAGGCTGAGCAGCTACACTACAGCTACATTACATGATGCTATCTAAACAGTTTTCTGGCGCTTCAGTAACAGTCAAACTAGGAGGAAAATGTGGAAAAACCCAGAAAGCTAATTCACACATAACTATCTTTCCTCTCTTTCTTTACAAGACAGACATGGCAGCTTTGCACGGGCTTTTATAAACTTTTTTTTGGAGAGAAATGCATTGCAAATATTTTATTTCCCTCATCTTTCACTCATATTTCCCTGAAATATTTATATGACTTAGCCAGGGCTGAATACAGATAATATAAACGCAACACTGTGAAAATCATTGACCAGTTTTATCTATTTGAAAGTTGTGAAAAGACGCAACAAACTTTAGTTGAACATAAATGTAGAATATGCTCTAAATGATACATGCATTTATATGGTATTACTGTTGTCGGAACTATTAACTCAGCGACAGGACCACCTTGGGTAAAATCTGAATACTGATATAGGGGAACTTACAATGCTTTGCAAGATTTTTTTTTTTTTCCAATTTTAAAGTAAGGCTTTGTTTTGGAGTCCTCAAACTGTTCTCTGGTTGCTTGACACTGTCTCAAGGGTTCAAGACATTTTGAAATTGAACATCCTGGGTAGCCAGTGTTTGTTATGAAACCCTAGTGACAATAAAGCGTGAGGGGGTAAACAAACAGAAAATGTAATTTTGTGAACATGTCAAAGAAATATCTGCAGTCACAGCCATCATCAGTCCTGAAGCACCAGGATGCATTTCTGTAAAAAGCAGACCATCCATTCTATAGTGTCACAGCTGAATACCACAGAAAACTGGTCGCTTGTCTGGAAGCTAGAGGGCCAGAAATCAATATCCATGGCAGGCTGTGAGGAATAAAGCAACGATGCTAAGTGACAGCATGACACCCTGCCTCTGAACGCATGCGGCCCGTCTTTACCTCTCTCAAACATGTTTCTATGATTTGAGCTCAGCACCAGTGCCCACGAAGCCACAGAGTCAAAATTCAGTATTAAGTGCACAACAATGTGGAGATTGACACAAATTTAATCCAAGCTCTAGAAGAAAGTCTAAGACATAATGCATAAATGTAGGAGCTGCCAGCAGGTGGCTGAGGTACTCAGACAGACATCCCACACACTGCAAATGAGGAAGTAGGATTAACTTTGTGTCTGATTGTTACTTTGCTTGAGTTGAGGGTTGATGTGATTCAGAGTTGTCTGATGGCTTGCACAACGCAACATTAAATATAACTCTGGATCATCAAAGATGTAAGGCAGCGTTGATCCTTGCAATCACAGTTCCTACTGTGTAAATAAGCACATCTGACTTCACAGCTCAGCAGGCACTGTGATTCTCAAGGTCAAAAGACATCTTGACGCTAAAGTTAAAGAAAGACTGAAAAGTGTAGGTCTTTAGATGTCTATCTTCCATAATTCCATATAAGATTATATTTCAGCACATAGCTAGGCCCTGTTTAATATAGAAATGTGAAAAATAAGCCAATTAGAGGAGACCAGGCTTAAAGACACAGGGCACTTCAGACAAAGGGTACATACATTTATATTCAGTATGAGAAGAATAATGTGTTTTTGAACATTAAATCATGTGAACATATTCTAGTAGAAACCCTAAATTAAACTATGAAACTTGAAATGGACATGATACCCCTTTAAATGTGAATGAATCAGCTGCTGTATATATAACCTTGACAGTCACTAGCTGTCTACTCCCAGCTAATCACCAAGTCAGGAAACTTGCTGTGATTGGGGTACAACTGTGATCATTTTAGTTACTGCTGGCTTAATATAAATTGTACAGTTGTACAGAAAAGGGAAAGACACTGACTTTTATCAAAGAAATATCTGACTGGTGGCTTTGGGATATTTCAGGCTGTGATAGTTCATATGAACTGCTACTGTAGCTGCCACATAGAAAAAAGAAGTTTGTTTCCCTCTGACTGTCAAATATGAAGCTGTGCAGAAAATGAATCACAAACGACAGAAAACTTAAATGCGACAGCATGTTTTTTTTGTTTACAATCTGGAACATTCTTGGAACAGCAAGCGTTGCTAAATGTGGAGATATCTGAGGTCTTAACAGTTCATCATAAATGGAGCATCCTTCAGCAGTGCAGTAGACTTGTTTCTGTGATTTCTAATATAGTTAGATAATGGTTTATAGTTTGCTATGCAATTGGATAATCCCAGGCTGTGTGAATACTGTAATATATGGAAATTCAAAAAGTGAGAATTATTAGCTGTAAATGAGAGAAGATTGCTGTATTGACTGTTTTACAGATGGGAACTGTAATTTGCCTTTTTGCATATCGCAGCACTTTGGCAGTGTTGGGAGGAAAAGCAGATTTAAGTCTCCCCACTCCGGCTCCCAGAAGGAACACGCCCTCCTGTTAGTATGAGACACTGAACCAACACATTGTGCTTTCAGGTTCACCTGCAACTTCAGATTTCATTACAGACAAAGCTATGGCAGGATTACTGCACCCCATGACTTGAATATTCTCTAACAGCCTCTCATAACCTGCTAGATTTGTTTTACAAAATCACTGTGGAAGACATTACCTTTAGTTCACACAAAGGGATTTAATAAGGGGCCTAACTATATTTGCAGATCCAGGAGCTCTGGGTTATCAGTTCTATTAAAAACAAAAACAACAACAACACAACATAACAAATCTGAACAGGGAGCGGTTCACAAGTTACTCACCCTGACGTCACTGCTTGCATAAGCGGCACCGCTAATAACAAACAACAATGCCAGAAAACATCTCGGCACAGCAGCTCATGCTAGAAGACAGTTTGCAGTCTAACCCAGATCTCAAGACACTCAAATGCACCCAGGTATTAACGGTGCCGTGCAACCCTGTCAATGCAAAACCACTCCTGAAACTTGGCCTACTCTTAATGCTTTATGTCTTATTTATTGGCTGTAAGCATTTTTTTCACCTCCTCAAAATGTGAAGAACAATTTCCGAAGTGTTTGTGTTTTATAGACACAGGCTTTAATTAATCCTACTTACTAATTGCACAGCTAAAGAAAACAGTGAATGCCAAATAAATTACTTTCTCCTTAAGTGCCGAGAAAAGAAAAAAAACAAAACTGCCTATTCTGCACTAAGGCAAAGAAATCACATTGATCACTTATATCCAAAGAAGACTGCTATTCACAATATCTACATTTCAGCATTTAATAAATCAAGATAAATTAACATTTGGTTTTGTTTCTTTCAGAATTGATTTCAGTAGCTGCAGGAGACAGTGTTTCTCCATCTCGAGCAAGTTTCCTGTCAATGTCAGGGAAGCAGACACTGACTCAGTATTTTAGCTTAAACTCAAGACTCATTATGCTGCCCATAATAAATAATGCTTCCATGGTTCCAACAGAGCCGTTCTCTTTTCGTTTTTACCCTGCGTAACAGTGAAGGAGCATCAAGACCAGTATTCTTTGCTGTTTTAAAGGAAGGAGGTGTTGACTGGCTGATATGAATTATCAAATAGCAATGCACATTTATTTACTTCCAAAGGCATTTTTGACCTCTATATGGGGACAGTAAAGACATAAAATGAAAGTTCATGTCCTCTACATGGGGATTATACAACTGTGCATCAGGGTCATTGTAGTGAAAAAAATAAAATAATATAATACTGAGCTTGGGAAGTTGGGTAATATTTCAAGAAAAGAACTTGGATGCTTTCTGAGATTATGCAGTCATATATTTGCTTCATTTTGCAAAGTTGGATCAACTTCATCACACCACAGATATCACTATTGTGATATTGTGTACTGAACACCGTAACATGAGCCACTGTGCACAAAATACATATGATATTATAGCATACTGTCCATCCAGCTTCATCCACTTATCTGGGATCAGGTTGGGGCAGCAGACTAAGCTGGGTGTTTCTCCTCTCCTGACTTGAATTGAGATAAATACAAGAGGACTGTGAAAGTGAAATGCCTACAAATGGATAGACTGACCCAGCAGGTTGGATCTGCAGTTGGGCATATAGTTTATTAATCTGCCTCCAATTCAACTAACCAGTGCCATTTTCCAATAACACATGTTCATGCTGTGTCCTATAGAGTTCCTTTGGAGGACCATAATTAAAGCTTTATTATCCTGATTATAGCCTGATTGAAAATTGTTTAATTGTCGAAACTAGAATTCCCACCTTGCAGTTGTATGCCTCCACAAACCAGTCAATTGCAGTTTACATCCATGTAATCTGTCCAAAATGTAATCACTTCATCATTTCCTATTTAGTGAAACTGTCATAATTAGCATATTAATTCTTATGACCAAAAACATACACTATATTGCCAAAAGTATTCGCTCACCTGCCTTGACTCTCATATGAACTTAAGTGACATCCCATTCCTAATCCATAGGGTTCAATATGACGTCAGTCCACCCTTTGCAGCTATAACAGCTTCAACTCTTCTGGGAAGGCTGTCCACAAGGTTTAGGAGTGTGTTTATGGGAATTTTTGACCATTCTTCCAGAAGTGTATTTGTGAGGTCACACACTGATGTTGGATGAGAAGGCCTGGCTCTCAGTCTCTGCTCTAATTCATCCCAAAGGTGTTCTATTGGGTTGGGGTCAGGGCTCTGTGCAGGCCAGTCAAGTTCATCCACACCAGACTCTGTCATCCATGTCTTTATGGACCTTGCTTTGTGCGCTGGAGCACAGTCATGTTGGAAGAGGAAGGGGCCAGCTCCAAACTGTTCGCACAAAGTTGGGAGCATGGAATTGTCCAAAATGTCTTGGTATGCTGAAGCATTCAGAGTTCCTTTCACTGGAACTAAGGGGCCAAGCCCAGCTCCTGAAAAACAACCCCACACCATAATCCCCCCTCCACCAAACTTTACACTTGGCATAATGCAGTCCAACAAGTATCACTCTCCTGGCAACCGCCAAACCCAGACTCATCCATCAGATGACCAGATGGAGAAGCGTGATTCGTCACTCCAGAGAACGTGTCTCCACTGCTCTAGAGTCCAGTGGCGGCGTGCTTTACACCATCAGACGCTTTGCATTGCACTTGGTGATGTATGGCTTGGATGCAGCTCCTCGGCTATGGAAACCCATTCCATGAAGCTCTCTGTGCACTGTTCTTGAGCTAATCTGAAGGCCACATGAAGTTTGGAGGTCTGTAGTGATTGACTCTGCAGAAAGTTCTGTCAATTTACATGGCCTACCACTTCGTGGCTAAGTTGCTATCGTTCCCAAACACTTCCACATTCTTATAATACAGCTGACAGTTGGCTGTGGAATATTTAGGAGCGAGGAAATTTCACGACTGGATTTGTTGCACAGGTGGCATCCTATCACAGTTCCACGCTGGAATTCACTGAGTTCCTGAGAGCGACCCATTCTTTCACAAATGATTGTAAAAGCAGTCTGCATGCCTAGGTGCTTGATTTTATACACCTGTGATAGGAACACCTGATTCTGATTATTTGGATGGGTGAGCGAATACTTTTGGCAATATAGTGTATTTAGTGAGGTCACAGTGAACTTTGACCACCAAATTTGAATCAGTTAATCATTTAGTCCTAGTGATTGATCGTGCCTGCAGTCCCTCCAGGTGTTCCTCATACAAAGCTTTCACAAGAATGGGATGTACATATAAGGCCTGACAGACAGAAGTAAGGGCAACTGAACAACCTAAAAACATAATACCTCCAAACTCAGCTGAGGCTTAAAAATCAAGGGAGCTCTGAATAATGGCATCAAGTGCTGCTGATCGCACCAATATGCTTATTGTACTAGAATTCCTTTATTTGGTGGCTCTTATGCATGCTATAGATTTAAAAAACAGTCTGAGGGACACTGCTCTCATGTGGACGTTGTCTTTGATGTGTGATTGACAGTCAGAAGCTGCTCTGTTTTCAGGGGGGGTCATCTGGTTCAAGCATATTATTTATCGCTGTGAGATTATTGTGCTACTTTTACATTGTGCGCTGTGTTTCATATTGCCGTGGCAACCGCAGACACATTCACTCAGTGTTGAGATTTTATTTGCATCTAAATGAAATGCAGGCCCATACCATCCCAGTGTCTGGACTTCAGTACATTATGTGTCATCATAGAGAGAATGTGATTTCCTGTACCTCTAGCTTGAGTCTTAACTCACCTTTCAGATGGTGAAACGGGGGACAACAACATATCAAAATGTCTTTCACATCATGCAACTCACAATGGAGGAATATAATGATCATTAAATTTGTATTCACATCTCAACTAGCTTTGGCTCAGTTCATAATAATGTTAGGAGTATTTCATTTTAGTTTTAAGGAAAACATGTTTCTGCATCAGTTTGATCCGCACAGATCTGTAGTCACATACCAGCCTAGAGGCCTTTTTGTAGTTTACAATTTTTGAGTTTAAGTGAGGAGAAACTTAATTTACTCACATGGAAGAAAACTAGAGCATACTGTGCATAATTTAGCCATGTAGCTTGAATTCCCATCAGTGCTTCCCAACCTCAGGGTCAGGACTGCTCCAAAGGGTTGCAAGTTAAATCAACACGTTACTCTCTGTTTCCATCTTCAGCTTGACTCTGTTCCCACTCTAACAGATTACTGTGGAATTGATTTTCCCTAACGAACCAGTACAGACCAAAGTATCTATCTGAATCTTACATCATATTAAACCAACCCTGATGTGTAGCAGCAAAAGACATGAGTTTTAAGAGTGGAGCAGCAAAAATTAAAAACAAGCTATATTACAACAGCCTCGGCAGAAGTATCTGTCATATCTACGGTATAGTGGCCAGCCATTGTGGTTATTACTCCTCCTTGGTTGTGGCACACACCTTGACAATGCTTAAAAATGGTGTTAGTCATTTTTTACAGTCAGTTTTAACAAATTAAAACAAGTGGTTAACAGAAATTAACATAAACGTAAACTGAAAAACTGGTTATGTATTGCAAAAATTGTTTTGGCTTAAAATTAAGTTTATTATAATATTCAACCTTCGGACATGAAATAATATAAGACAAACAGTGGTCTCTGCCAACCACCATTAGAAACATATCTGTGATACATCAAAAACAAATACATGCATGTAGGTGTCCCCCAAAATTCAATTCTCAGACAGGACTGGTCAAGAAGCCAGACCCATCAGCCTACTTGGTGGAAGTGAATGGAATGTGTCTTACTGGATCATATTAAATCCTCATGTCTCTAAAAATGATTCAAATAAATCTAGGAAAGTTCACAGAGGCTATCGTGTCAAATTTTTTAAAGCAATGCAACCAGCAAGCAAGTTGAAAAAACAAAGGTGGAACCTCTGATGTGTACCATCCAAATCCCTCCCATTCCAGATGAAACCACAAAATCAAAACAAATTCAAATAATGGGGTTTGGTTCTTACTCCTGATGAAGAATACAGCTTTTTCATTACAGTTTAAAAGTGATGCATGCATTACATCGTCCATACAAATATAGGTAACAGTACACAGCATGACACTTCGCACCATCTTTTTCATTGACGATAAACACTGCCATTCTCCGTGGATGTCAAGTCCACCATCACTCTTGCGTAACAAGTCTGGCCTGCTCTCTCTGATATGTGAGCCCTATCGATCTGGCTGTGCTTCACCTGTCTGTTCAGTGCAAAAAAAGTGACATCATACACCATCACCTGTCACCCTCCATTTCTGTCAGTATACTTTCGCTCTTAATGCATGTCAGTGATCATATGTGTGAAATGAGTTCTGATAGTCTTGACAGTGTTGAGAGCTCTTTGTTAACGCTGTGGCTATTCAGTTGTTGAATGGAAGCCATTTATTCTTCAAGGCAGCAATGCAATGGAGCAGCTTAATGTGGCTTGTGGAGATATAAACTAAGATAAAAACTGTCATTACTTTCATGTTAAACAGAAAAATCTGGCATTTACTTCCCAAATATTACAAAAAGTCACATATGGATTTGTCATATGCACACTACACACTGCCATTTCCTCATTATATCTTTTTTCCACTCTTTAAAGCACTTTAAATAACAATAAAGCTGATCACTTTGAAATGACTCATCACATCTTTTTAATGTTTGCATTGTAGCGCTTTCTGAAGGTCACGAACAAGTCATTTTTAACGGCATCAATCTGTGGCAATTCAAATTTAAAAAAAAAGTTCACTGCATGACTTACTAGAATATTATATCAAGCCTCTATTCACTTCAGTGGTTTCATCTGTTTTGTCTTTGTCCTGTTCAACACACGTAATGATTTAGGCTCCATTTTATGCCTACTTCAGTTTCCTGTCACTTTTTTCCAGTAAGAGTATCACTAAGAGATCCAGTAAATGCCCTGATGCACAATTTCTTTCTGCTATTTAGCTGGTGAAATTACATCAGGATGACATGAAAGAGAGAAGACGATGACAGGAAGCCATTTTAGACCAAAAAAACATCAGCATCAGCAGCAAGGAGCTGAGTATGTGGCAAAGCTGTCTATTACAATGCTCTCTGAGAACCTGATGAATCCCAGCAGGATCCAAGTCGGTCTGCAAATCATTCTCCGTCAAAATACTCATAATAAGCCCTGAAAGCAAATCATTGATAATGACTTCACGGTGAATTGCAGCTATAAAGCATCCCCGCTGACACCACAACACAATTCATAGTGATGTGCAAATAAAGAAACACTTTTTGAATACTGGTGTAAACAAAGGACATGCATATCTTTACAGATGTTCAATTCAGCTCTATCTGGAAATTTTATGCCCCTTTCATGGCCAAAGAATCATAATTGATCTGAGTAATGGTATTATTTTACAACAAAACAGGACATATAATCCTGCCAGTTCACCGAATGAATGACACAGTCTTAGATAATATAACAGCCCTGGAATAAATCCTGTCTTCACAAAGGTTATAGTGTTCATTTTTGTCGTATACATTATACTCAAAGACTGCATATCAGAACTGGATGTAGTCACTGTGTCATCAGTGTGCAAAATACCCGATATACATTTTCTCAACATGCAGTAGCCTATGCAAAGTTGTGCATTACAATGCAAGGAAATGACTGAATTAACGTCAGGTATCGACACACAATCAGTGCACTTGTCAAGGACTAACTGGGGACAGAGACATGCATATGGTGCAATACATATTTGAATTTATTTTAAAGCAATGCGGAAATAATTAAATACCAAAACTAGAATAAGGTGTAAATGGGAAGGACTCAGTATTCAGTGGTGAGGTGCGGACTGAAGCTGGGTAATGTGGTGAGTGCCTGTTGCATATTACATAATCAAACCGATAATACACATGGCTAATTTGCATAGGGGCAGAAGACTGGCTGGCTCCGCTTTGCAAAAAATATTTTGTGAATATTGAATTCTGAATATTGGACATTGTGAGCTTAAAAACATTTTAGTGACCATTAGTGACAATAGTATATACTATTATATATATATATATATATATATATATATATATATTTTTTTTTTTTTTTTTTTTTTACAAAATTTGAGACCTCCCTCAAAAGCTTGCTTGCTTTTGAGGCCTTCAGGGGGTCTGATGGGTCAACTGGGGGGGTCAGACCCCCACGGAGCAGAAGTGACAAAATATGGTGGAGCTTCGTACAGTAATAGGCTGTCAATTCAAGTGTAGCCTCATCCTGAAACATCTCCTGCTTGATGGTCTTGACCCTAAATTGAACCATAATTTACTGAATGAACATCATACTGTATTAAAGAAGCTATACAGTGATGGAGACCATAGACACATTTTCAGTGTTTACTGAGTGAAGTAGACTCATTTTCTCTTTAACTGCTATGCAATCTTATTGCTTTTAGAAACAACATGAGTCGCCCCCTGCTAGCTATCTATAAGATGAGTATAATAATGAAGGGTAATGATAAATGATCATTATTAAATATTGTGACAACTATCAATGTACACTTACCTCCACAGCAGTGTCTTTGACAGTGGTGGTCATTCATGTATCGACGTCAAACTCAACAACATAAATATTCTAAATAAGCCTCTTAGGATTTCCTATTGCAGTGGTTGTTTACACAGTGGTTAACAGGAAGTAAACATGGACCAAAGCTGTAAAGGCCAATAACGCATGTCATTATGGAAGAACTTTATCAGATGACCCCCCCTGCCCCCCTGTACAGGGTTGAGGGAGTACAGAGAGTGCAGAGAGTGGACTCTGTGGTAGCAAAGAAACAATACTTAAACACTTTTGACCTTTGAGTTCCTGCACGCAAGTGTAATAGATGCAGGGAAATGATTCACTGCATGAAGCCGTGGCATAAATGTCAGAGCGTCGCAAGTATCAGAAAATTACAGACTTCCGTTGACCATAAATGACCTATATGTGATAATAAATGCCCTCAAACCCAGAGAGTCCAAGATATGCAGATCTGGAATCGAACAAAAACACGAGGGAAAAACTGAAAAATGTGAAGCTCTAGTATGATCGGGAAGCAAAGGGTAAATCTCCTATTTGTCAAGTCTATTCAATTACATTTAAGTTAATTGTAATTCAGGTCAAAATGGTGGCAATGCTATTCACCAGCTCTTTGACTTGGCAAGATGAGTGTGTACATCAGTGACTGACTTATGGTAATGAGGTTAAGCACAAAAATAAACTGTGTGTGACAAAGCTGATTTCCATGCCTCCCTGTCACAGTGTTATGGTACCTGTTCCATTCCTGAATCAAGATGTGTTTTAAGAGGTGAGGAATCTCTAATTGTTCATTACAACGTCAAATCATGGCCTTCTTTTTGGGTCATTTAGTTAGTAATAGCGATCTGGCCCACTGTGTTGCCAACAGATAAAAACACCAACTGTGAGAATTATGTGATTGAGACCTGAGATTTTGCTATTTAAATACCAGTTTCAAGGCCCATCTGCTTCTGATTTATTTCATTCATTTATTTACTGGATTTTACAATGACAAACACTGATGAAGTGATACTACTCATGCATTGTGCAACTAAGTGAGATTCTGGAAAACAGTCATTTTACACTGAAGATCCTTTGAGTGACACTACAAATGCAAATCAAGGAAATATATCTGCTTCTGGATTTTGGATACTGTATCACAGAAATCTAACTGCTTTGTCTTTGGCACTTGCTCTTTTTGATTGAAGTATATTCCATTTATAGAAGTTTGGGAAGAATCAGCTCAGTAAAGGAGACAATTACGAGAATTAAATGAATTATTCAGTCAACTTAAAAGGCTGTTAGGAAGCAAGTTCAACAAAGCAAAGAGGATGTAAAAACATCCTATTCTTAAAATGATCTGTAATATACAATAACATAAAAACCTTTACATTATCACTTGAATGTTTACTTATTGTTACCTACCAGTATACAACTTTAATATTTGTCATTACACACACATACATGTATATCTACAGTACTATGTTCTTGTTGACATTACTATTCTTTTTTTCTTTTTTTGTGTACATCTGTCAGTAAACATGTGTTATACTTTATTTTTATCTGGACTTGATTCCTGTTTTAATTTTAAGAATATTTTAATGAACATTGTTGGAAGGAGATTTTTATCACCCAGTCTCTAGAAAAGGTCTGTAAATGATATGTGATTGTGGAAGCTTAAAGTTTGTAATAAGAACGCTGTTCTTGCTTTAGGCATGTCATTTGAGCACCATGTAAGCTGTATATTGACTGCAATGTCAATGTATCAGAGTGCATATGCAACACTCTACAGCTGGTAATATAGACTGCTCATGGTGGGCAGGAAGAGAGATGACTGAGTTTGAGACCACTGCTTTGTATTGTCAGCTATGTTTGTGACATGTTTTCTATACTTATCTTACAGTGTTTCCATGCATATTGTGCTTGCTTTACAAACTTAATTTAAGGTCAATTATGATGGATTTCCTCAACCTGAGTGGTTTTGTTGCCTGAACCTTAGTGAAATAACATGACACAAACACACTATCTTCTGATGGACAGGCAGGTGTGTAATATCTGCATAATTTAATCAAGCTGATGAAAGTGAGTCTTGCAGGAGAGCAGAGGATTACTTTAGAACTCTACACAGGAACATAATGTTGGACAACTTATAAAGTTTTACAGTACCCTGTGGAGTTTTCTTGTTGATAAACAAAAGTTCTACTTACATTCAGTTTTACTCAGCAAAACACATTGTGTCCTTGAGGGCTAATAAAGATGTTGAATTAATTTTCTTCAATATAAAACATTCGGAAAGCCTTTTTCTTCTTCTTCTTCTTCTTCTTCTCTGCATTTAATGGATTTCAAGAAATGGTATGAGGCATTTAGGAAGATCTATTAGCAGAAATGAAATATAATATGAATGTTTGTTCTATTAATAAACCACTTAGAATAAGTCATTTTATCTACTTCCAGAGTAGATACTCTTCACTGAGCTGGCTGCCATGTTTCTACAGTAGCCCAGAAGGGACAGACCAAACACTGCTTCTAGACAGGGCCAATTGCTTTTTTTACATTTTATTGTTGGGCACAGTAGTTCCCCTACTTACTTGGGACGTGAGAGGAGTTTCAGTTAGTCGCAATCTGCCAGGAGGTGCTGCCAAATCCTATACACTGCACCATAAACGTTTTAATTATATCTCCAGACTTCATCTTGACCTTCATTTTTATCATCATTGAAGAGATCATTCACCTCATCCTTCCTATCTTTTGTGGTCTCTCTGATAAATCCACAGAAACCTGCATTCTGGCAGCTACTTCTCTTTGCAGTTTATTCACAGTAAATTGATATCATCATACCATCATTTGGTTCTTCACTTGGAGCACTTAATCGCATTACCAAAGTAGAGCTAAGTTAAAATTGGCCTCAAATTAATTTGAGCATCTGGTGAAGAAACGGTTTTCTCACTGAAGCAGTGAGCAATATGGCATGGCACGTTTAAGGATCTCTTCATCATCATTTCTCATGATCATGTGAAGTAATTAAATTATCTGCCTGCAGTTCAAATGCAAGAGAAAGCACATGAACAGCACTGTTCGCATGATGTGTCATTATGGGGCATTATGAGCCTTTTATGTTTTAATTACAAACAGAAAATCTTAATAGCTAAGCAGATTTTTTAATACCCAAGGTACCATGTGCTGATGTAATAAAATTATGAAAGAAAAAAGGTTAAAAGCTAAATATGAGCACACTATTTGGGTTTTATACAGGTATTACGCTTCTACATGACGAAGCTTATTCACTCCATAAATGCAGGAAAAGTGAGTTTGTATTTACATTTCGAGTGAGAATGGACAGAATCTGAATCAATTAGTTTTGGGACATTCTGAAGCTCTCTCTATGTTTACACCTTGAACTGAGTGAAGGGTCTTCCATCGCTGTAAAATTCAGTAAAATCAATTAAGTGGCTGATGCTGTATGATTTCATTATATTGGTTGCAATACTGGTTTTTATATTACATAGCTGACAGATAAACTACAGATACCAAATGAACATCCAACCATCCAGCTTAAATCATCTTTAACAGCAGCGTTTACAGACAAAGATATGCTGCTTTTAATGGCCCTATGTGTTTTTGTTGGTGTATTTTATTATTTTTTTATTCCTACTGATAATAAGCCAAACAACAGATAACGCAGTGTCTGTGCAGCTACAATGGTATTTGCCAGTGGATTTTTTTTTTTTCTCCAGTTGTCAGCGGTAAATGTCAGACTTTAGTGTCAGCCGCTCAGAATCAAAGAGAGAGGAGAAAAAAAAAACAAAACTTACTTTTAGACGAACTATTTTGCGCTGACATTCAACAATCATGCAGATAGAATTCAGTCATACAAGAAGAAAGACCAATTTCTCAACCATGACAGCGAGTATCACAATCAAAATCAAAGACAGACTTGTGTTTACAAAGTACTCGGTAAAAGAGATAAATTCATGCTAGCATATGCCCACCTTTGATGGAGAACATTGCCCCCACCCCCCCAAGTCTATGGCGATCAGAATGCATTTGCAATAATGAAAATGAAATGAAATGGACGTGTGGAGGGGAGAGTGGGTTTCTGATCAGTGAATTACAGAAATGTTTCCTTTATGGTCACATATACATCATATACCTTGTGGAGGATTGAATGCAGGATTCAAAACCAGCCATAAATTATGCTTTGGTGACTCACCTCTTGCTGTAAATCCTTGATGATTTTGGTCTTTTTCTCCATCTCCACTTTAAGAAATTTGATCTGAGGACAGAAAGGAAAAAGCAAAATGATCATACTGAATTCATTGTTTTCCATTCTGTAAACATCAATGCAACAGCCTCAGTTCTTCTTCTTTAAAGGTCCCATATGATAAAAAATGGTTTTCTCATTATAATGCAAGTGATATATAAATAATGTGAAAGTATTAAACTCACTCCACACAGAAATAAACACAGCTTATATTCAGAAACTGTGCTTTAGAAACAAGCCGTTAGGATTTCTCCACATCTGTGACGTCACAAATCTACAATACTGAGACAATTTCACAGTTAAATGTTACTTTCTAAATGAGTCCCAGCTAATTTCTGGTTGCATTGCATGTGAATGGCAGGAAGTAAACATGGACCCACTCAGTTGCTTAGCAATGCAATTCCCTGCACCAAAACAAAGCCTTTCATACAGAGGGCAAATACAGACATATTCGGGCACAAGGAATGAGGAAAAATTAAATTTAAATGAGAATTATAGGCTACAACAGGCTCTGAATAAATACATCAACAAAACAGAATATCACCAGACTAATTGTTTATCCAAAAGCCTATTAGTAATCTTGATTTATACTTCACATACCAACACTGGAGCAAAATAGCAATTCCTCTGCAAAGTCACATTATTTTTCATCTTCTAGCAGGGCACCCTGGGGATCTATAAACCAGACCACACCGGTTGACTCACATCCCCTAGCAGAGGGCATGATAATATCAGAGGTCATGTTCAGTCTCTGCCACTGCCCCAGAGAATAGTAAAAAAAAGATATATAGACACATAAAACAGAAAGAAAGAACATCCCGATGCAGTGTTTTGTTTGCTCATTATTAATTGTTTTTAAAAAATGAAAGCAGTCTCTCTGTGTTAGCTGTGTGTGCTGAATATTTGTGATTATGCCGGTGCAAGTAGCACAAATAGAGTTAGAGCTTGATTTATTGTCTTTAATCTAACCAGTATGCGAGCAGTGGTGGTAGGTTTATATTGAGGCAGTATATCTCTTACCATTCATGAACACTGTTGTTGATGAACTGACAGCAGCACAGAGGCCCTTTGCTGTCGTGAAATTTTAAAACACAGTTTTCAGCTGGCCACCCATCACACTTGTCTTAAAGTCTGATGAAAAAAAAAATCTCTAATGTTATGCAAAGTTAGTTTAGCATAATGAGCATGCAGAATTGTTCCATCCGGAGCGCTCTGATTGCAGCACCTATGATACACCGAGGCATTTCTTCCTGCAGTGAGCGACTACCTACTTTCCACTGTGTGCCTGATTTAAAAGCCCATATGCTTATCATGCTGGAGTGATATCTTTGTTTATCACAATCCTTTTATCATGAGCTCAGCATGTCTTGCTGGTGCAGGCCTGTGGCTTGTGTTTAGCAGCCAGACAGAGGTTCAAACACCAGCTGCAGATGGCAAACTGCTGCCATGGGCTACCATGTGTTAAAAGCAATGAATTCTCAGTGTGTTTGTTTGTTTGTGTGTGTGTGTGTGTGTGTGTGAGAGAGAGAGAGAGAGAGAGAGAGATAAGCCAAGGTCTGTCTTTCTTCCTGTTTTTCATTCTGAAAAGGTGGTTTTAAGAGCCACGTGTCCTTGAGAGAGGTCATCGTGATAGTCTGGAGGACAAAAAGCAAAACATTCATGGGGCTCATGACCTCACACCAGGTTTGTACCCTCAGGAACCATAAACTAAGCCTCACCAGTTGAGTCACATCCCAGAGCGGGGCATGATAACATCAAGGTTCATGTTTGAGCCTTTCAGTCACTGCCACAGCCTCTGGGAATGGTTAAAAAGCACATCCTGGTGCCGCATCTAGGTTTTTAATTTGAAAGGAGTAAAAAAAAAAAAAAAAAAAAAAAAGATGAGTCATAACAGCCTCTATGGATACTTCAGTGAATATAAATATAAATACTGTAGTGATGAAAATATACATCCATCAATTGATTTAACAGTCACACTGTCGAAAAAAACCCAAAAAAACAAAAAAACAAAGAGTCTACGGCTAAGCTAAAACGATCATAGTCTCTTTGCCATCTCGCTCATGTTTGGCAGGAAGAGGCATCTTGCTTGCAAAATGAAACTATTAATTATGGCTTCTGATATGCCAGCATCAGCAAACGATACACTCTATCTAAAGCTTTTGGTTGTTCTGCACAACAGAAGCTGCAACAAATATTTTAAGATCTATTTTCCATGCAGGGTGTTTTTAACATCCTTAATGTTGATTGTCTGTGGTGTTTTCCCACTCAATATTATGTGGACACAAGGACCAGCATTTCATTGTACTGTTGACCATGTGTGCCATTAGCTTGCTTCAGAAGTGTTCTTTTTAATCTTGAATCTCGATGAGGGTGATAAATACTATTAACAGTACATAAATGTCAAACTGAAACCATAAAACCCAACAGATGATTTGTCACTGGTCTTAGGAAATGGAAAGATTGTCACTAGATATCTTAATGTACGCTTATTTATCTCACACAGTATAGTTTATATGATTGTTGTTGATCGTCATGTCACTGCGTTCATTTGACCTCATCACTGTGCATAAGATGCTAGGATGCTTTCAGGAAAAGCTATTCATTTGCATCTAATGAAAATCCAAGAAAACCTGCAGGGCTGCTGTAGCTGTCAGTGCTGCCAGACAGGCTTCATGCTGATTTGCGGATAAGGAGTGCGGCTGCAGAACAAGAGGCGGTTTCTCTGAATAATATGAAGATACAAATGTGAGACAATACAGTAAGATAGAGCACATGCACAAACATGACTTCCAGTAACACAACACCTCCGTAGACTCGATGCAGTGCAAAGATCTGTAATATATAGTAGAACACATAGTTTCATCAGATTTCATGAGGGTGGCTACGAGTCACACAAAGTAGAATAATCCAATGTTGCAGATATTTAATTACATATTAATATTTGAGGCAATAGTGTTAGATCACTAACAAAATTTTAATGAAGCAAAATTTCTAGAAACCAAGGTAATATGAAACAATTAACTCTATCAACTAAATATAGAAATAAAGAAATGAAATACTGTATCTTGAACTATAAGTGCAATAAGTCATATAATTACTCATTAATTTGTTTCTTAGATGTGTACTTGTGATCTAATACTCTTTGGTAACTTAATCCATTTGTCTCAGTGTCCATGGTACTGACAACAAAGTATCAGTCTTGAACTAATTAGAGGTTAAAGTGATTTTAAACGGTATTTATTTAACTATTTTGTCATAAATACTAAAGCGAGCAAAGGTAAAAAAAAATTAAAAAAAAAAAAATGTTGACACTGAATGCATACGCTGTGACCATGAAAAATGCTGTTCAAGACGACTCAGAGGTAATTTAATTTGATTCATGTTATCCAGCCTTATACAAAGACACCGTTTTTAATTCATTAATGAACTCTTTTTGCCACTGAGTTGGATTGTTTTTCTTCTCTTCTCTTTCTAATCTAATATGCATTATGCATCTTAACTCCATCATCTGCATACATTATAATTTAGGATGTGTGTGTAAAACAAAAGCTTTTCACACATTATTATATATGAAATTACTGGAGCTAAAATTATTAGCTAATTAATATATTTGTTTATCATTGGAAACTATAAAAACACAATGATCATATTAGTCGTCAAGTAAAAATAAAATGAAAAAGTTTCACTTGTTCCAGCTGTTTTTTTTGTTTGTTTGTTTGTTTTTGTTTTGCTTGTATGATAGCAAATACATGGATGGATTACTGGCACACCAGAAGTGTCATGGGTCACTCTGGCCTTTACCTGCAAAACTCAAAGATAGAGGTACCAACCAGGAAGAGAATCTGAACGACCACAAAGAGACACAAAACAACTATAAAAAGAGGGAAAAACAAACAAAAAATAAAACAGAGAGAGACTGACTTTTCTCTGCTCAGGTAGACATTACTCCTCAATATCTTTTCATGAACATTGTTGTTTAATACTATACTAATAATCTGAATATCCTATTGAGCACCTATGAGATACCTGAGTGGAATTTAATTAGCAGCAAGATGCCAGTCTGCTAGGCAGCAGCTGGATAGATGGGAAGGGAGATACTATAGATGGATGGATAGATAAGTACATGTTCTAAGGCCTTTGTCTCTTCAAATTAATTTTTGAATGAGAGATGGAGGTGAGGATACAAAGCTCTTTCGTAATTGCAGGGAGTTTCAATTATCCAGTGTGGCGAGGATGCGAGAGAGCTGGCTACTGGGTAATGAGCGTGCAGCACTGAGGGGCCTGTGTGACAGGTGACGGGGCTGGTTAGAGGAGACCGGATGTTGATGGTCAGGTCTGCTGTCTTACCGTGGCCTGCTGCTTCTCGGCTCTCTCATTTGCCTCATCCAGCTGCTTCTGCAAGGCTGCCTGGAGGGACTTCATCTCCTCTCTGTCAAGTGAGAGGGAAGTGAGAAACACTCTGTTAGCACATCCTCCTCACACTCTCAGAGGTCTCCACCGTTCTGCCCCAGAATGACTTTCTCTTTTGAGCCATTTTGCACAGAAACTAATTTGTTTAAAGCAATTTTTCACCATAGCATTTTGCAGCAATTAGACACTCATCTATTTAGTGTGTAAAAATAAAGCTGTTTGCATAAATTGGATAAAAGGTTGATTCAATGACAAAGATCATTGCACAAGTGGAATTTTCAAAGCAGTTTGCCTGCAAAACTCAAGTTTCACAAATCCAAGAATTAAGACGCACACATTTTATTTGTGCCATGATCGTTGGCTTTACCTTTTCACCAGGAAATTCAGAAAATAATGCCAACCTCACCACCCTACTGACTATGTAATTTGGGTGTGAATGTTAAACAGACTGCCATGAGAGCTGCAAATATCTTTTGTTTGTCTAACACATTTAACTTGTGACCCCTGTCACATTTTTCTTCTGTGCTGTTAAAACATTAGTATGCTGCATTTATGGTTCTTCAAACAATGTATTAATCTTTTATGTTTCCCTGCTGGAATTAAACGGCTCAGCTGCAGCCAATTTTTTTCCTTAAGATGTATGGCTGGTTATTCCTATGATAATGTACAGTTTCACAAACACACACTAAGGCAGGCATCTTAAAAGGTTACTGGTCAATAAGTAGATGGATAAAGAAAACACAGCGTGCACTGGAGTATTTATTATGTGGCATTATGCCATACCATATAAGCATTTGGCTCTGCACTGATTTTATTCATGCTGTATGAAGACTGCTGCTGCATTCATTATGAGTTTAACATAAATGTTAATGCATTGGTGTGCGATGGATATTTCAGTACCGTTTGATGCCCCTGTGCACATAACATCAATGCACACTGAATTATGAATCAATTGGGCAAGTGATATGGGTCAATGGTTTCAAAAATGCACGTTGAAATCACATCACCAGGCAGCCCAGTTAAATTAGAGGTTTATTTACTTTCTCCATGCATGATTGTAAGTTTAGAAGCCTATGATGTGGTTGTAGTTGGGCTAGTGTTTGTATGGAAAGGATCTCACAGCTCAGCAGCCATGTATTCGTATGTTTGATATGCCGGTGGTCTTGTCTCTTGGCATGAGTTCAACCAAGCAAACATTTTTCTTCTCAGCAACCGGTCAGCCACCCCTGCTCTCACATTTCATTCATATTCTCATCTCGCTTGGAAACATTTTGTACAAACAGGTTCAAAACTGACCAGACTGACAGAGAAGGGCACAGTAAATGTGAGACTGACATACCTTGAAAGCACAGAGTGGTGAACATATAAGACACGTTAGTACATATAAGAGGACATCACCCCTGAATGAACTGTTACTATTTTAAAACCTGAATATTGCATTTATAAGTCTGTACCTGTGCATGTTTTGTTACATTCTAGTTTGTGGCAAAATTATTTTCAGAAAGCAATCAAATGGCTGTTAAGAGTTGTCAAAAATAAATGATTTGCAATGAATCACCTGTCTGCACCCACCATGATGGAGTCAGCTTGTAATCACACTTGGCAGATATGAAACTCCAAAGTTGGATTAATAACACTTTGAGAAAAACAAAAAAAACCTGCAGCTCACAAATGCTTGGTAGGCAACATCGAGCCAAGCTGCTGTTTTATGGTTTTTAGCTTGGTGACATGTGGGAGCTGCCATGGACTGGTGATAGGCTATTGATTGGCTATCAAGATACTGCACACAGACAGCTGGACTTCAATCGGGCTGACATTTCAGAGAGCATGAAGGCCACAAATGGCCGAATCATTAAAAGCCTCATTACAAACAGCATTAATCAGACAAAACTAACTGGTGAAGCACTTCAGGTAAACTATTCTCCAGCTTGCTTGCAAAAACTATAAAACACTAAATCAGATGCTTGGTGTGCTTTTTCACAAAAAGGAGATTGGTGCATTATTTTCAAATGCACAAGAAGGGTATATGATTGTGTTATGCTTTATCCAACCACTCCTGTGTATACTGTCTTTATGTACATGCAAACAGCGGCAACAATAGGGAGAGAGCCATGAGTTGAAAGGTCTGTGAGGTGATCTAATATGGACACAACAGTCATTTTGGCGTGGTGAACATAAATAAACATAAATATTACATCTCGCTGGTCCCTGTTGCTATGGAGAAGAATCAGTCCAAAGTATGAATCAAGGTCTTTTCAGAACTTGGAATATTTTGTCAATAAAATTTAATTAAAATTAAAGATTTCACCTGTCTATATCCAGCGCAGTTTTTGGTGGAATGCAAAGTGAATATTCTTGTCGGCCTTTGTGTCAACGGTTTGAACACCAAAAAATTGGCATGGAATATTTTGCATTTCTGTTGTTTTTTTTTTTTTTTCCTTTTCTTTGTTGTGAAAAAGCATTCAGAATGGTATGACATTCAAAACATTTTTTTTCTATTATAATCTTAAAGGGGTAGTTCAGGATTTTCGACATGGGGCCTAATTTCCAAGTGAGCCGGAGTGTTGCAGACAGTGACAGTGTGGAGACAGATTTTAAAAAAAATCATTCAGTCCTTCTAGTTGCAGAGTTCACTGGTGCTAGGCTAACACGAGTCAATGGTGCTAGTTTAGTCTGCCATTAAAAACAGTCTTATCCACTCCACAGTGCACCCAAGCCAAATCAGTAATAACACCAGACTATCGATGTAAATGTCTGTGTTGATAGAATAATTTTAGACATAAAACTAACCTTGCATTTTGAAGGCAGCAGCGGCATAATGTACTTCCTGGTAGTAAGCTCGACAGCGGTGGACTGATATCACCTAACAGCTAGGTTACCGGATCTATATAATAGTGTGTTTACATGCAGCTGTCATGGATATACGATGTAGAATACACGAAGAATCTTGTTCTGAAGACCAGTTTTAGTCATCTTTGGAGGACTTTCCGATGCCTTTGAAGATGACGATGAGCAATTTTTCTCCGTACCGTACCTGGATGAGCCAGAATACACAGACGAAGAGCTGAGAGAGATGGATGCTAAAAGGGAAGAAGAAGAGAGAGCGTCTGTAGAGACAGCCCCCGCTGGAGCTGCAGAAAACCGAGACAGAAGAACCGGAGACTGGTGGTGCCGGAGCAGAAAATGCACACAAATGCAGACGGAGGAGGAATGTAAGGTAAACAAACTATTATAGCTCTGATAACCTAGCTGCTAAGTGATATCAGTCCACCGCTGTCGAACTAGCTGCTGCTGCTGAGACATAAATCCTTCAAAATGCAAGGTCAATTTTATGTCTAAAATTATTCTATCAACACAGACATTTACAGAGATAGTCTGATGTTATAACTGGTTTGTCTCAGGTACACTGTGGAGTGGGTAAGACTGTTTTTAATGGCAGACTAAACTAGCACCATTGACTTGCATTAGCCTAGCACCAGTGAACTCTGCAGCTAGAAGGACTGAATGAAATTGTTTTGAAATCTGTCTCCAAACGCCTCCAACACTCCTGCTCACTTGGAAATGAGGCCCTATGTTGAAAATCCTGACTACCCCTTTAAGCTTGATAACACAGTGTGCATTGGTGAAATGTTCCTTGGAAGTTGTGGTCAGTGCCCACCCCAAAGTTTTTGGGTATCCAGGCTTTTGCCCTTTTCATGAAAGAACCACATATGTTTTTAACACAGTTAATAACATTGTATTATACATTGTATAATACTGTATTACTGTATTAATGATTGACTCCAAGATGCAGAAAAGCTATGTCTCTAAGGCGTGCCTGAAATAGTAAATAAACTTTTCAACTTTAAAGAGAGAGATCTGAAGCAAGAGAGAGCTTTTCAGTCTTTGATACAGTATGTATACGCAGCATATATTACTGATAATATAGTGCTTACATAACACTTTTTTGATGCTGATGCTCTTGAACATCACATTAGATTGGATTAATTCATCAGCTATCACTGATACTGGTTAAATTCTACATTTTTCATCACATGCATGAGCAGCGCATCACTGTTGGTAACTCAAGTCAAAGTCATGATGCCTTACCTCTGTTTGTGGCTGAGCTCCAGAATCCTCTGCACATCCTTCTTGGCCACTGTGTCATCGTTTTTTAGCGACTAAAAGAGATCAGAAGACACTTTGAATAAGAATTATTTCAAAGAACCCACAACAGGCAGTGGAAAGCAAATACACTGTATATGCTTTCCTTGCATTGTACAGTAAATGTTTCAAAAGGTTTTCAAGGTTACCAATACAGAAATGAAATGCACCAGAATCATAAAATATTTGAGGTGAATATTATTGAACGATGTAGCAGATGTGAAATGGTGTTGATGCCCCCCCAACAAAAACAAATGGCATAGCCTTTAATAGTCAGGTAATGAATGTCTTCTAAAAGTCCTAATGAGGTACAGATTGGGTTCTACGTGCACCTCAGCACTTGCCTGGTGGGTAATTATGGATTAGTTAGGGCTCTGTTTGCCCGACAAGCTCTCCCAGATATTTTTGTGATGAGCGGAAAAGAAATTTTCAGACTTCAGTGGACTCAAAGGCAGAGAAAGCATCTATTTGAGTTGTGCTTGAAGGTGATCTATGTGGCAATTAACACCATAATTTCTATTTCTCCTGTCAGAGAGGAGACGTTTCTCCTCCACTGCAGTGTTGAAGAGCAAGAACAGATGAAAAGACCAACTGTAGCTTTCAGACAGTTTGACAACAGAGGATGCTTAGACGGCATAATTGTCCTCAAAAAAGGTAAGGGATAAAAGCCCAGTCCACAAAGTTTTAAAAGCCTTGTTATGCCATCTGAAAAAACAGTTACAATAAAGGTTTACAGTTTGGATGCACTTCCAGTTTAAGGTTTGGATGCCATAAATCTACAAATACACATTCTGATCAATTTCCAAAGCAGACTATAGGCTGGACACATATTCAGCAAACTGCCAGTGGGTTTCCATCCATTAATATATATATAATATGCACAACTAGATGTGTTAAACAACAATTTCCCATATAATTTCACACCTAACTTGGACCAGTGTTATGGGTTTGGAAAAAGCACAGCACAGGCTACTGTAGTTATATAGTATTAAAACAAATTTATGCACCATGCATTTTTACATCAGAAGTACATGGAGATTATATTCAGTGGTTTATACAAGTGACTGTCCTTCACATGTATCACTGTGCTATTATTATACTGTTTCATGATGAAAAGTGAGTATTATATAAGGATCTGCTGCAGGGATCACTGAAAAGCTTGAGGCCCCAACATGATGGGTCTACAATCTTTCTAAATAACACAAAAAAATACTAATGTGATTATTTTTTTTTTATTTTTCAAAGCACAATCCACATTGTTGCCAAAGCCCCCTGTCAGGCACATGGCAAAAAACAACTTCTATTCTTGAGCAAAATGCTTCACAAGATCTCACCCGGGAGCTACTGCCTAGAATAAATCCCTCTTCACACAAAGTCTAATTATGAAGGCTGCTGACCTCCACCTATGGGCAACTCGTTAAAACCATAAAAAACTTGTTCCATCAAATCTTTCCAGAAATACTAACTGCCTCTCCCTGCTGGCTTGATTCACTTTTAAAAAGTTCACAAGTTATTTTTTATGCAGATGATGTTTTCCCCCTGAAGAATAGATTTGCTTCACAGCACACTAAAAAGTAAGTCAACCTCTGCCCTGCACAGCGTGCTGGCACAGGGCCCAGGGCGAAGATGGATGCCAGCCCAGCTAGCCTGGAGTGCATTGACATCAAAGTCTGCCCCAGGGACGATGATAGCCAGACTGCTTGAGCTTTTTCCACACACAAGACATATCTTGCAAACACACACAAATGCAGGGGCCAAAAAAAGTGCCCATCCTTTTTTTGATTATTGATTGAGTGATAACTTTATCAGCCCACAAAAGTGGCCCGAGGCCTAACAATATCCAACTACCCTGCGATGAAGAAACCTTCACTCAGGCTGCAGAAGCACAGCACATCTGGCATCCAAAGTCTAAACGTCCAAGAGGGAGGCATGTTTTACGAGATCATTGTTGCATACACTAATGCGAGTGAAAAATACTAAATATTTCAAATGAGTGTGTAATTGAGTTTCTGTTCATTTCTCGCCATTGCCAAGAGCCATAATGAAGTTGACCTACACTGACGGGTAGGAAGTGATGTGCAGTATGTATCTGAGATAACCGTGTTCTTTGAAATGCTCACAGAATCACAACATCCACATATTGCACAGTTGAAAAGAGAGTATAGGTAAGAAGTTTACTGTCCATCAATCAGGCATAATATTATGACCACCTGCCTATAACATTGTGATGTTCCCCCCTTTCTTTGCCAAAGAAGCCCCATATGTGACAAACTAATGCACTGTGTATTCTATGACCTTTGTATCAGAGCCATTATCTTCTTTTTTTGGGCCACAGCAGCTCATCTGTTGGATCAGACCACCAGCATTCTTTCCAGAATAAATGTGTGCCATTGTTTAATGTACCATGAAAGGAATACAATTAAAGAAGTTGGATCTTAATGGCTGCATTTCCCAGATTCAGTTAAGAAGCTCTTAGCGCTAAGAGATTCTTAACAATGCGCTTAGGGCTCCTGTCAAAAAAAAAATTGTGTTTCCCAGATCACACTTTGCTTAAGAAGCTCTTCCTTTAGAAGGAACTCTTAGATCGAGCTGACCCACTCTTAACAGTCTTCTTAGTGACCAGTTGCTCACAGATCCAGCCGTGCCGGTCAAATATTACACTAAGCAAGGAGTTATTAAAACAGTGTGCACCATATGTAATTGGATCTATTTTATACTTCAGATTTACATTATTTGGCTTTCATTGGTGACAGAAAAGAATGAATTTCATTCTTCAGGGAAATGCATCTTTACTGTGCATATGACACTAAACATCTTGAATTTATGTTTTATGAAGGCCCTGTGTGGCTCAGAGCTGAGCCAGTGACACACTGAAATCTGGCAGAAGAAAAATAACAATTGTAAGAAAAATAAGTAACATTGGGAGGAATAATAAATGTGAATAATCATGACTATCATTTATCATAATTTGTTTGCATATTCCACAGATGAGATAGTTTACCTCACCTCAAAACATGGTTTTCTTTCACGAGAGCCCTAAGAGCATTCTTAAGATGCTCTTAGTGCTAAGACCATCTTAACTGAATCTGGGAAATGCGACCAATAATGTTTTCTAAGATTCAAGAGGTTTATTGTCATATACACAGTAGAAACAGGAGTGACACTAGGTAATGGAATTCTAAGGAGACCTAGCTGAAGATAGATCAAACAGGTGCTATTTAACTATCAGGTGATGGTCAGACCATCTTAAAGGTCGTTAATCAGCAGACAGTTTTGCAAGTTGATTTTATATGTTCTATAAACTGAAAATAAATGGACACATGCCATCAAAGGTCAAAATCGAACCAAATAATTTCTCTGTAAACTGTTGTGGATGCTTGTACTGGACAGTTGGGCTTCTAATTTTACAAGTGACCTTTGTTTTCCAGCTGTATACTTGCTGTAATTTCTTGCCCCATTACACCTGTGTTATGGCAATACCTTAGCACTACACTCAAAAAGCCAAACTGAGTGTCTGCTACATGTATCTAACAGCGTAACATGTAGCTTCTACCATATATAGTCATGTTTTGTGCTTCAACTTCATTAAAGGTCACCTATTATACACTTATTCACTTTATAAAGGTAGTATAACAGTAATATGTGTCCCAATAGCCTGTGAATGAGGCCCCAGAAGTGAAAAAAGTCTGTCACCTCCCTCCCCAGCTTTCTCCTCTTCTTTGCCAATGTGTGCTGAAACAGGCCAGTTGAACATTTTTCGCCTACTGACATAGAGCAGTGAAACGCCCCTCCTCCCAGTAGAGGACACTGCCTTTAAGCCAGCCTCCCCCCGGATAGACAACCCTCCTCTAAAGTTACAGAGCGGCCGCCATTGTTTCTTCTCGCTAACTTTCACAAACAAACCTGACAAAGTTAGGAGCAAAGCACGGCAGCTGCTCTGTGTGTTGGCTGTTTCAAAGAGTACAGGAAGCTATTTTTACTCTGTTCGTCCTCTGAAGACCCAGTAAATCGATTTATTTTAGCTGGAAATGTAGCAAGAGAGCTTCCCAAAGTTTAGCATGTGAGCGCTCATCATCTCACAAAGCAGGCTTCACTAACCAGCTGAAGATGAAGCATGGATCTGCACCAACTGTCTGGGACACAGCTACAAACGTGGAGCTGTAAGTTATTTCATTTTGTGTTGTTTTACTGTGTAGCTCTACTTAGCCTGTAAACATGTCCCTGTAATGTTAGCACTACAGAGCTACCGGAGCTACAGGAGGACCTCCGTATCACGCTATGTAGCGCTACACAGTAAAGCAACATAAAATGGAATAACTTACAGCTTCCACACCTGTAGCTGTGTGTCCCAGACAGTTGTTGCAGATCCATGCTTCAACTTAAGCTGTGTAGCCAAGCATAATATTTATGGGCCCATGTTTACAAAGCAGTCCTCGGTTAGCACTGCAGCTAACGGAGCTCCGGAACTCCGTTAGCTGCAGTGCTAACACTACAGGGCCATGTTTACAGATGGAGCACTGCAGGGACATAAGCTCTGTGAGCACAAGGCTCATTTGAAGCTAATGTTATATCTACCACTTATCCTCATAGGGTCGCGGGGGGCTGGAGCCTGCTGTCTTAGGGTGAAAGGCAGGGTACACCCTGGACAAGTCTCCAGTTCATCACAGGACACATAGAGACAGACAACCACTCTCACTCACATTCACATCGGTCAGTTTAGATTAGCCAATTAACCTAATCCCACCTAAAATGGTGGGAGGAAGCCGGAGTACCTGGAGAGAACCCACACAGACACGGGGAAAGGCCCCAGGCCCGGGATTCGAACCCGGTACCTTCTTGCTGTGAGGCAACAGTGCTAACCACCACACAACCATGCTGCCCTAACACTTATTTGTAATTTGGGTGACTCTGACTACTGTTAATGGTACTGTCCGTGTCCTAATGCAGAGTAACATTAGCGTCTTTTGCCAGCGGCAGTACGAGAGAGAGAGAGACAGAAAGAGAGAGAGGGAAGGAGGGAGGCAGGCGTGGTCAGCTCAGGAACATTTAAAGGTACAGACACAGAAACAGCCTGTTCTCAGAAGAGAACAATACAGTGATTTTTAACTGACTGGACATCAGGGCTGAGTTTGGGGTAATACACTTTGAATACATTATTGTTGGATATCTCAGACCTGTATAAAATTGCAGAAAAACTGTACAATAGGAGACCTTGGAGTAATGTTATTTTAGCATGATGCATTTTAGCATTTTTTTTATGTTCACCAAATAAATGACTATTTTGAGTGTATTATCATAGCTATATAGTATTCAGCATCAATTTATTTATTTTTAAGGGGGAACATTCACTTGTGACATGAACGACATCTAGTAGGTCAAGACAAAACTGACAATGAATTACAAATCCTTCAGTTAGAGTTCTGATGGGTACATTTAAAGGACAATCTGCAATGTTTGGAGCAGTGGTTACATTTTTGTGAACTGATGGTTCCATTAATTATCCCTGTTCTCTAAAGCTCTGCGGAACCAATGATGTCATTAGTGCTAAAAAAAAAAAAGTCCACTTACTAATCGATCTGCTTTTCCATCTCTGCATTGCTTATTCAGCAGCTGCATTTCCAGTAACACATGAAATGGGTGGGCACACCAAATTGAAAAAAAACTGTACATTAATATTTAATAACAGTGAGTTGCTACACAACAGCATGATTGAAAAATAAGTGAGAGGAGTCATGAGTCTCCTGGTCATCAGACATCTGAAAACAGAGGATGGGAAATAACCATTGGCCCAGAACTCAGGGCCAACTAAGCTTTCTAATGCTGCTGTGTCCTCCAGAAAGAAACAATAAATGCCTGACCTGGAGGTTGCCTTTTATGCTGTCCAGCTCCTTTGATGTCTTGGAGAGCTGGTGCAGGATGCTGCTCCGTTCACTGAAGACTTCCTTTAGCTTCTTTTCCAGCCCATCGTAGCTTTGTCTGTTGAGAGAATGAGAAAGTGTGATTTCACTATTAAATGTCTGCCACTGGCTGAGAGAATTCACTCTTTAATGGTACCCTTGGGAGAAAGAGGTGTTTTAAATGGGATTAAAAGCACCACCGTTAAAGGGTAGAGCAATAGGGGAGAGAACTAATATCTACTCAGTGCAGTCCCTGGGTGAATAAAAGACAGCCAAAAAACACAACTTCTATTCCTTTCAATCAACCAATTAAGTGAGGGTTCGTTTTACAGAGACTGGTCTTTTGACCAGAGGTTTGCCCCAACATCTTCAATTTAAACGTCCATGTAGTCCTTCCAGTTATTAAGGGGGATTCTTCTGGGCACATTTCTCAAAGCCTCTTTTTTTCTCTTTGCACAAATGAACTCTATTGAATGACCCTGCAGAGCCTTCTCATTTAATATCCTTTGACCGCATATTTCATGAATAAACAGACAGTTTTTACCATAGCAAGAATGACACGCTGTAACCAGCATGAATGATGCACTAAAGATCCGGGCACAGAGAGGATCAAGGTACAAAACAAACTCAGAGGGAATGTAGCGGAAAGATGACCCAACAAATTTGGCATTTGGTGGCTCCGTCATTGATGATTTCATTTCCTTTTTGCCCTTCCAATTGTCATGATCAGAGATGAGAGTTAACGTATGTTCCATTTCACTACCCGGCACAAATCTAAAAACTGAAAAATCCATTTTTCATTTAATCTAACATCCTTGTTTACTGACTCAAGGACAGCAACAACTCTTCTGGGAGTGTATTGAATGTGTTACCCTGCTAACAAAAGAGGCTCAAGGCCCTAAATTTCCCATAATGCCCATAAATTTCAGTACTTTAAAGACCTTTTCTAAATGTTTGTAATGGAGGATAAAGCCCCCTCCTCCTCTTTGCTTCTGCAGTTAGCGGTTGTCAAAATCTAACCAGAAAAATACAACTGAATCAACTTGTGTGTGAGAAGAATTTCATGTAAACTTGTTTATCAGGATGTCAATGAATAAAAAAAAAATCCTGTTTCACCACAACATGACCTAGTTTACTTTAGCCATTTTTTGCCACATGGCAAATGTAGAAAACATGGATTTAACTACAGAACGCACACTTGGAGAATAAAAAACCATAGACTTTTTTAATTTAACCTTTATTTTTCCACTGGAGTCTCACTGAGATTTAGGGTGCTCTCACAAGCCAACATCTAGTCTGTTTTAATCAGACTCTGGTAAGGACAAAAATAACAGAGCTGCAGAGGTATTTGTTGAGATAAAACTCAGGTCAACTACAGGTTAACATGAGTGGAAAAGGACTGATTTCATGTTGCTCTCTGGGTCGAAGATGGCATACAACATGAAGAACACACAGCTTATTAAAGTGATGAAGAGATATTCATCCTCTCCACACCAAAAAAAAAAAAACGATCACATATTTGTCCCTGCTTTGTTCCAAGTAGCAACAGCTTCAATTAACAATTCCATACGAAAGACAAAACTTCTCACTGATGTTGCCCCATTAAATGAATCACGTTTTAAATATAATCTGGTAGAACCTTCCTCACTTGTCACTGTATTGAATAGGTCCAAAGTCGATGGAGCTAGGTGTTGCTACATTATTCTGTGAGCTGTCTCCTAGAAACCCTGCACACCCGTGTCATACATCCCAGCAGCAGATCATACACACTAACACATAAATCACCAATAGAAAAGCAACACCTGGGAAATAAATAAATAACATGGCATACTGCGTCCCAGACATGACTTGCTGCCATATGGCACTGGTGGGAATTTATTGTAGAGACAGGTTCAACAGGGGAAGATGGGGTGAGAGATTCCTCCCTGTCTGCCATATTATTCATTACCCTGTGGAACAGACTCTTGGGTAAATGCGAAAAGTACACAGACCCATTATTTGATAGCAAAACACGTCTCCAACAAGGGTCTGAGCTTCAATCTGGATTTTCATATCCAATCCATAGCCACATTAAACTGCTCATGACAACAAACAATTGGTAACAGCTGCACCATTGCACCGAGACCCCCTAAGAGTCCAGTGTTCGAGAAGCATCCTCCCACACAAAGATCCCCCTTTTTTCCCAAGTCAGAGAAATGTGATAAAGAGGCCTGACAGAAAGGCTTATGAGCAGAAACGGCACCACCAGGCACATGGCCATAAAGCAGCAGTGATGAGATAATGGAATCCTTCATTTCAGACATCTGCAGTTTGAAATCAGTCCCCGCCCGGCTGTCTTCAAGAAACTCATCAAACTACAGATGAGTGGGGAGGCATAATTTTTGGACCCGATTATTGTGGACAAATATTTCTTTACCCTTGAAGACACAGCGGCAGGTCTCTGAGTTATATGATGCTGACCCCGCAGTCTAGAAACACTGCTAAACGCCATGGTCAACATAATGGCTCAATAAACGAAGCTAAGTGCTAGCACCCGGCCTTGTACTGAGTGCTGTGGGAGATCATGGTCCACTGTTGACAGCGCATATATATATATATATATATATATATGTATACTCACATACTGTATCTCAATCCACAATGATTCTGATTTATATGAGGAAAAAAGTGGTAAAACCTTATGGTTTGCACACAGATAAAACTGAAATATGTCAAAGAGGTAAACAGGATAACAATAGCAACCTTGCAGCTAACATTAGTGGCTTGAAGTTGAAGATTCAGTGAAGTGCTATTTTTCTGAAAAATGATAAAATGGGGAGATTTTTTTTTTCCCAGCATCCCAGAGTCACACATGTATGACGGCAGAATCTTTGAATCCATCAGCATACTGGCTGATGTTGTAAAGTTGCTATAGCTGTATCATGTTTTCATTTTATTTATTTCTTCATGTCTTTTGTGCCTTATTTCCTTTATATTTGCTGTTTGGTGGTGCATAGAACTGGTCAATGATTTCTCTGCCCATGATATTCGTTCTGTTGAAGCTGAAAAATGTTGACAGTGATCACACAAAGCTTTGCATCTGTAAGACCAATAAAACTTACATACACTGAAAATATAGTCCACCGTCTTTTGCTTAGCAATTAGCTGTAGGAAAAATAATCACAGAGGAGTTCAGTGTGTTAGCAGGTTGAGTAATCTAATGCCTCCCCAAACCATACTCTCATTTCTATTTTTGGAGCATTTGCAGGAGACAGTCTGTGGTTCAGACAAGGACAAATTGAAGGATTCCCCTGGGCTCAGTATCTTTGGAGGCTCCACCACTATAACAGACCTGTTATTTTAATTCCCACCCGGAGCTGATATCTCAGCACTGTCAACCATTCATAACACATGTCAACTATTCACATAATCCACTGAACATACTTAATACACAGCCAAGAATCTGTCTGTTGAATCTGTTCTTGGAAATGAAACAACCTGACTCAGGCCCTGTCTCTCCATTTTGTTTGCCGTTATGCTTTTAAGACTTATTACTAAAACATCTATCATCCATACTGACAAACAATTCAACTGAAACAATTTAACTAAATCATAAAGTGAATTGCTGTTTTAACTAAATAAAACTTGTCTGTACCTCCCTATAAATTGAAAGAACTACCTGATTGCCTTCTTAGCTCAGTATCTCGTATTACTTTAGCCGCAGCATTAATGTTTACTCACTTATTTAGTCCAAAAAATGAACATACCACTTAAAAGGGTCAATTTAGGGTAAAGAAGTCTCCTAAACAAGCAGACAAACTCCCTTCTAGGGTACTCCCAAGTGCCATTGCCTCACAGTTTACTTCCACCCCAGTGGTCCAACTGAAAACTATCTGTTATTAAACCATCAAAATATGCTCTATTCACTGTGATAGTATGTGGGAGATTTAAGATTAAAGCTATGATAGCCCATTTTCTGTTTTTATGTTTAAAGCTAGGGTTGGTAATGTTCTGTTATACTTATTTAAATATACCCAGCAACAATCAATATATCAAATGAACTGACAAGTAAAAGAAAAACAGTATGTATCTGTGGCTGTCTGACAGATTCTCATACAGTAGTTCCTCGGATATCTTATGGAATTGTTTACTTATTTTCCTAATAATGTCCAGTGTCAATTTCCATTCTTAAATAGGATTAGGCAACAAACCCACATAGGGTAGAAAAGATAGTCTTGGCTAGGTTTAAGTAACAAAACTACCCAATTAGGTAATGCTCGACGTCTCTACCAGAGGTATTAAAGCCATATCCCTGAGTTTAATATGAAATATCTAACAAGGCAGTAGTCACAGAAACCAACAGCTCCTGAGCATAGAAATGTGTTTCCTTACCGTCATGCAGCTTATGGGCAGACAGTGTTTTTTGTGCTACTTCCAATTTCAG
Source organism: Synanceia verrucosa (assembly GCA_029721515.1). Lineage (NCBI taxonomy): Eukaryota > Metazoa > Chordata > Actinopteri > Perciformes > Synanceiidae > Synanceia > Synanceia verrucosa. Next base: position 26,195,680 of record CM056549.1, read on the forward strand.
TCTGGATTAATTATGCCATTAGGAGGGGACAAATAAATAGTTTTAATAAGGAGGACTGCCCAAGGCCTGTCAGCGAATTAATAACTTCCTCTAGCAGAGCATGACCACCATCCCAACATCTGCAACAACAGTCAGTCATGTTTACTGACTGTTACACATCACAGACAGCAGGGAATATTAATTGCATGCATGTCAGGGGTACTAAATCTTCTTTAATTGTTTTGTGGGGGGACATCTTGAATTTCCCTCGGGATAAATAATGTATCTATCTAGCTCTCTATCTATCTATCTATCTACATGTTTTCAAAACAGGTGAAATTAGCAAACAATAGCCAGGACATCTATTGACACATGTTGGCATTTTGTTGAATTGTTGTTTTCTTTGAAATGCAATAAAAATGAGAGAGAGAGAGAGAGAGAGAGACAGAGAGAGAGATTGTGTCTTTGCATTATTTAATGCTGCTTTGTCTTAGCTGTAAAACTAGTGTCAGGAAACATTCAACTATTAGTCCTTGTTCATGTCTTCAGGTTATCCTACTGATTGTAGACTACATCAAAGACAATTTATTTCCTTTTAGAGCCCAATGCACTGCCAAACTTCTAAAAAACTTCCACTGACTTGCTATTTTTTATTCCTGAGAAAATTTACATATTTATGGACAATGTTGGGCAATTGGGTGTGCAAGAAACTTTTAAACTTTCAAATTTATGTTTTTTATACATGTGTTGTGACACAATATTCTGCGAGATGCCCCTCTTGGATATTAAGTTCTCAGCATGTCAATGACACTGCAATGGTGGAGGAACATTTTGTCTCTCCAGCCCTACTAATAAAATGTGGCAAAGCTTAAGCATATTTTCCCAAACATATATGATCATATAACTCACAAATTATGATTCAGAAACTCTCAACAATGAGAGCCTGGATGCATCTGCAAAATAATTATGTGAAAATTAATTTGCATTTAAGTATTTTATCATTCAGATAGATGAAATCTAAGTAGTGTAAACCAATTTTACACATGAGCAATGAATGCTGATATTCTGCATATCTCTGATTGAAATTGAGAGCGTGCAGAAAAGTAATGGATTTTTTTGTCTTCAGTTGTGCTTGCATGTGAAAAAATAAAACACTAGAGAAAATGTGGACCCATGGTTAATTGTTTATGCCACCAAGAAAACCTTTCAAATTGTTTTGATGCTATTCCTTTCAAGTTTGAGCAGTTGATATAAAATTACAGTTACTACAGTGATGAAAATCATTTAAGATCTCTCCGTTTCCACATCCTTGAAAGTGAGTCCTTCTAATTTGCTTATATCTTAAGTTATGTAATTTGCCACCAAGTGAGGTTTAAGGCATTGAAATAACATATTAGATGAATAATTCAATGATTACTTGAGGGCATTTTCATGCATAAGTAGATGCCAATTACTTTCCCTCAACATTTAACGCTCGATCTTTCTCTGCACGTGCTTGGAAACAATACTATTTCCAGACAGAAAGGTACAATTATTACAAAAGAAACCAACTCAGACAAAACACACATCAGCTGGTAAGCTGGTAAATTAAAAGAGTTAATCCTTTTCATGCTCTTAATAGGAAAATACAGAACATAAGTGAAAACTATGATAAAATAACAATAGAAATATGACATTTTTTCCCCTTTGTCACTTGCTCAGTTTAGCTTCAGCCATAAGTCTTGAATGCATTCTCGGTTTTCTGCTGCCCTGTACAATCAAAGTCAAATCATTGTATCACCAGGCAACGATTTCCACAACATCTGAAAAGTTCCTGGACTTTGTATTTTCCTCCCAAAGTCCAACAATACGCAATCCACATGTCAATTCACAGGAATCAAATTAGTATGTTTTGACAAAGATCAACTTGCTTAGGATAAGTCAGCAAAAGTACACAGATGGGTTTAGGAAAAGGTCATGGTTTGGGTTAGAATAACTGTACAGATGTGACAAATAAATCAACAGTGACTTCTGGTTCCATGTGAGATATGTAAACTGGTGTCCTGGGCAAAAGGCTGGTGTATTTTGACTTAATGCATTTTATTTATGTTTGAGAACAGCTGGGTTACAGTTACATTGATATTAAACATAACTAAAAAGCTGCATTTGATTTCAAATTACCCAGGGAAAAGCCACACTATTTTTTCTGGCTAATTGTACATTCACACAGGGTTTGTTCGTCGTAAATTCTTCCTGTATTTTACATAATACCAACATTTGGCATCCTCGATATGCCGACATTAGTGTACTATGTTTTTCTTCAGCTTGGGGTGTGAGTTTGATGTGACTCATTCTGTCTGCCTATGGCAGAATCTCTCATCTACAGTAAATACCTACAGTATATCACACAAATTACAGCTTTAAAAGCTTCCCAAGAACCTCTTATGGTTGCCAGCTTCAATTAAATCTGGTATTTGAGTGTATCTAATGCAATTCCGCCCATCCTCGCTTTTGAAAGCTGCGCAACATTGTGTTTCCAGCTTCAGTAATTGTTGTGCTATAATCAAGCTGGATTGAGCTTGGACTTTTTTGTTTACCCTGAAAGGCGGACTCTGCCAGACTTGGATGCTTGCTGCTACCACGTGTGACAAAGAGATCCCATATGTGGGAGAGCCTCACCTTTTTTCCCTCAGAGGCATTCTATGACAACATCTAATCCAGCATTGTTTCCATTGTTGTCGGTCAATGCTACAAGAAGTAAGCAGTTTTACACTGGAGGCAACATCCCCAAGACATCAAAACTACAAGTTCAGTACTGGGTGATTATTTTATAATTTGTTGAAGCAATACCACACAAATATGCCAAACATGTCAAATGGTACAAAAAAATCAGTCTTTGTCAATACATAAACATTGTAACTTATGTGTGTCCTCTAAGATAATATGTTGTTTTTCTATTCAGGCAGTCATTCATGCAATAAAATCTTAATTTAGACGGCAGTGATAAAGTGTTATGGAGTTTCCATATGCACTGCAGTGGTATAACAGGATGAATTCAGGGATAAGATGAGTGAAACACTTCAGGGACAGTCTTGCTAAAAAACACAATTTCCACTAAAGTAGAACCTTGTTTAAAGGACACTTTAAAAACCAAAAAATGATGTTAAACATGGATTTGCAGGGTTTCCCCTCAGGTGACAGTGTTAGCAGAGGTGGTAAGTGCTTAATGGAGCATTAGAGCCTCATAACAACACAGTACCTCTTTGTGTGTGATCACAGTTAATGCAAACCACACAGAGGGACTGTGTCCAGCTGGTCAATATGAGCTCTAAACCAACCTTAAGACAATGCACACTCCGTTGGGAAAATGTGCATCCAGCAGGCAATTATTAAACTAAGTTCAGACGTGTGTTTGACCTGTGTTGCAGAGGTGAGTTTGACCTCCCACATCCCCACTGGATCTTTAAAAAAATCTACTAATTTATTACGCTGTTATTAGCGGTTTAACAGCCACCTCTCTTGTTAAATATGTGGCCTTTGCTGTATATTTAACTTGTTTTTAAAAATATATTTTAAAGAAACACCTCCCAGTATTTCACAAATGTACTTTTTATTTTTCGATCAGATTTATCTGGTTCATTGTCAGTTGAATCAATTTTCATATTAGTTTGGATTAGAACTGTTAGTATTTTGTCACATGTTATAAATTGGTTGACCAAAGGATTGACTGCCAATTTTGAAAAATGGTTACCAATGGTAACTTGGCAAACCATTACTGTCAAACACTGTTCATTTCAGGCATGGCACTTGTTTGCCACCTTAATGTGTTGCAGCACATTAACATAAACAGCTGTGGCATTTTGCTATGACGCAGTTATAAATATATAATGTGTGATATAACTAAAAAGAATTGTAATATTACATACAAAATAGTATTGGAAAAAAATAGCCTTTATCTACCTGGAGCTTCTTATTTCTGTCTTGAGTCCCTCTATCTGATGGTGAAGGAGTTGGGAACTGGCAACAAGCAGGCAGATGCATCTGATTCACACATCAAGGACAATCAGTGAAGCCTCTCTCCCAACTTCCAAGTGTCACTCAGGGAAAACACACAAGTACGAGTTAAGCCAGGCAGAGGGAGGCAGGAGGGGGTGGTGGGAGTGAGGTGGAGAATCCTGAATTGGATGACGGATGTGACTTGATTACTGGTTAACTACCCTGCTGGTGCGTCACTCCGATCTGGATGAGGAAGCCGCTGGAGGCTGAATTATCAATTTGGAGAATAGGCAAGACTCAGTTTGAATCTATTGTTTCATTCCAGGCAGGCTGACAGTCACAGGGCTCTTGTCTTTGACTGAGCTCAGGACTTCTGGCTTCTGACTCACCTGTATGATTTGCCTCTTCACCAACTCTTTAATAAAATCATTCATTAAATTTATTAGTGTTCTGTTGGATTATAGAGGCGCCAGCACCTGCCACAATATCCCGGTTCACCCACAAACCAGCTGGCCACATTTAGGGCTGATGTGATGAAATGCGAAGCAAAGTCAAACATGTGGAGCGAGGAAAGTCTTTTATCACCAGCTAACTAAAGAGGATCGCTGAAAAGAGGATATTGGGATCAGCTTGAAATTCACATGTTCACAGACTGAGGCTAAATGTCAGGGAGGTGTGGGCTCAGCTTTGGCTTGGTTTATTCTCTGGACCATGAGGCCCATTCTGTCAAAAGACACAGTGATATATTTTGTGAAATGGCTGGTCCAAGTGGAATATAGCAACCTTCTCTTAAATAAATGCACCAGTTATTTTAACCCGTGTCTTTAAACATCATTTATATTCAAGTGACAGTTACCTCTAGTGACTGCAATACTTACGGATGTCATCATACTAGAAATTCAGTAATAATCCCTAAGAATCTGCTTGAATTTATACTTGAACACTCCATGACAACATCTCACTGTACTTAGCTGTGCTGCCTGTCGACTGCTAACAGCTAACATTACTAGCTCTCCTCCTGACGATTTTCAACATGGATTTGTTGTTCACAATGTGGCATCGCCAGGGACATTTTCCATGGTACCTGCAGCACTGTAGAAAAGTGAGCAAGATCACTTCTCTAAAGTGAAGATCATTCTCCAAATTTTGGCATCAACTTGGTTCCGAATCATCAACCATAGGTCCACCAGCAACGTATTTATTTTAACCAAAATGAAGATGTTCCAAATTCCCATTGTTTTGTGCCCTCAGCTTATCCAAACCTTTGTAATAGTGATAAAACCGATTATTATCATTATTTAATGGTGATTTCATGGAAAGCACAGAAAGCACAAATAACACAATTTGCTATTTAATTTTGTTAAGGTTTAGTGAATGTAAACATCCATCCATCCATTTCCTACCGCTTATCCTCTCATAGGGTCGTGGGGTGAAAAAAAGGGGGTTGGACAGAACCCACACAGACACAGGGAGAACATGCAAACTCCACACAGAAAGGCCCCGGGCCGGGAATTGAACCTGATGAGGCGAGAGTGCTAACCACTACACCACCGTGCCGCCCCTGAATGTAAACATGACCTATTTCAATTTGCTGATTTATTTATTTACATCAATAATATGTTCAAAACAAGATGATAGTATTACAGGTTTGTTCAAATCTTTACCTGGTTTGCAAGTAAAAATATTTCTTTCTTTCTTGTGCCTATTCGTTACGGAAAACTCTCAACAAAAGATGCATTCATGTTACACACAATGTGGACTAAAAGTCCTACTGCAATGAATGTTTTCTGCAGCAGAAGTAGTCTGTCTTTGTGGAGATTTTTCAGGGAAAATGTAGAAATATCTATAACTTATTGGGTTTGTGCTTACTATTAATACAAGCACACGTATTACTAAGATATTATGACCTTGTGTATTTTACAAAAGCCTACTGCACTGCAGTACAGGAAGTTGCACACTTTCATTCCTCCTCTCTTACAAATTGTGTTAAATGTGTGATTTTTAAGCTCAGGAAAGCACCACTGTCTCTGGTGGATATTTGTTTGGGTATGCTGTCTCTGATGTTGTTGCTGGTTTTCCACAAACCATCCTCAGGCAAAGAAACCAACCTACACACAAGTTACAGGACTGTGATTTCTACACACTTACAAGCTGCAAGCGGCTTTTTGTCCGACCTCAACAGCAGATTTGACATTGTTTTAACAGGTAATTGAGCGCTCTGAGTCTGCAGGCATTTCCCAGGGGACACTCATTCACTGATCTCATATAATCCATTAATGCTTTGGTTTTAATTCAGTGCTTAATGAATTAAAACTAAATATGTTGAGATGTCACTAATAAGGTTACACATTACACTCCTTGAGTGTGGCGATACCCTGCCAGTTTTGAGATATGAGTAGTGAGCCATTTCTAACTTATAAACATAAAAAAGTAGATCGATAATAGTAGATATATTCCAATGCATGCTGATGTTACACAACTATACATTCAGTATAAAGAAGCAATGAAGACAGGACAAGCACTAGAACCATTGCAGGAGTGCACTGAACACAGTAGAAAATATAGAGGTCATTTTTCCCACTGATCACAGTAACAAAGATGAGATGGTGAAATGTCCTGTTTTTCAAATAGGACAAATCATAATATACAGAATATATAAATTACAAATGGTTCTCAGCTTCTATGTTTCTAAATATACTATGAATTATGTCACAGGATTAAGCAGACATCAGGTGGTAACGACAATGATAATGACAGCATTCCTCAGCGTCTTTAATGCACAGCTGTGTGTACCACACCAACATCTGTTCACACCACAGTTAATATCAAAGTGTTAGTGTTTTTAAAGTATTTCTTCAAAGGTCCCATATAACAAATATCCATGTTTTTGTTATAAACAACATTTAAATACTATATGAATACTGTGAAAATACTGAAATGTTCAATCCATGAAAAAAAGACATGAATTCTAGTCAGAAACGGTGCATTGTAATTTTGTCACCTCACAAGTCTGTAATATTCAGACCTTTTCACAGTGTTAAAGATAAATGCAAACATTCTAAATGAGTCCCAGTATATTTGCAGTTGCAGTGTATGTGCATGACATCAGCAGACAGGAAGTAAACATGGACCCAACAGTGTTTCAGACAGAAGGCACCGGCATATTGAAAATGAGCATGATATGGGACCTGCCACTGCTGTCAGACAAGCCTTTACCGCCAGAGCACTCACCCTCTGTAATGTAATGGAAGTGAGTACAGCATTGTTCTACCGTGTTAGCCAGACATCAACAAGGCTGTAAATCAACATGAACAAAACATAATAATAGTTTGTCCAATTTGTGTGACTTTCACATGATCTAATTTGTATGGAAGGAACATCATGGTCACACCATGATCTGTGGCTCCCTGGATTGTGTGCAACCATTATACTGCCTGGTGGTGATTATGTACGCGCAGCATTTCTCTCTAAACATGGCTCTCGGGAGTCTGCACAGCTCAAAGAGCGCATACAGCCACACACTGTCTCATTAATGTGCTGACCAGGACGAGACCCTGTCTGATGAGCATGATGACGGACAGCGGCTGGCTGATAGAGGTGCACAGGTCACAGGGACAACCTTGATTTCATCGCGTAAACAACAGCCACAGATCAGTCCCACCTTGAACAAATGTAATTTTCTATAGGGACCAAACACATCAGTCATGAGGGAGAAAACAGGTTATTGTGATGCAAGCACACAAAAGCTACCAAATCTGTCCTTTATTCAGCGCCATGTTCAGATTAAAATTCCATCTAAAAGACTCATTTCATTTGTTGATATATTACATGGACGAGGCAAAGCTCTCTACTTTAATCGGCACAGATTTCACATGAAATATATAATTGCACTTATTAGCATATGAAGTATAAAATCCAACTCTAATCTGCAGCTCATTTACATCGCTTTTGATGAAGTGTGCAAGATTATGCCACACTGAAACCAAAATTATCCATCGTGTCGACAAATACAGTCTGAAAAAAAGAAGGCTGAAGGTTAATGGAGGTCTTCGCCCCGAAGTCAAAAAGAAAGAGCGTGCCCATCTGGAGCCTCACGAGTGACAGGAAAACCACTGAAAATATGAATTTATTTTAGCCCTACACTCAGATAATTATCCAGTGTTCCACCATCATTCATTGTTTTTCTGAAAGCCACTCGTAGTGAAAGCTGTCTGCTAATTGCGAAAAACACTGGAACAGAATGGCACTATTTACAATAATGTGAGCGTAGAGGATACTCAGGCTTTTCTAAGGCAATTATTTTATGAGCAGGAACAAGAAAAAACACCACATGGCCCTAACAGTCAGATTTTGAAAAATAACAATAGTAATCATTTTAGGCCAAGCAATTTCTCATAAAGTTTATTATTATTATTTTTTTGCACATAAAAGAGGAAGAAAATTCAAATTCAAATAATTTGAAAATGTAATGCTATGGTTTTATGTACCTTAAACTTACCACACTGAAGGTTATAATACTGTCTTATTTGTCTTTGGAGAATACTGACTGAACTTTAATGAAACCCTACTGACAGGTGTGTGTGTGTGTGTGTGTGTGTGTGTGTGTGTGTGTGTGTGTGTCTACTTTGAAAACATGAATGGTTGCTTTCAGGCAGACTATTTCAGGTAGATAAAAGCACAAAGCACGTTCTCTCCTCCTTTGTATTGGTTTAACTCAGTTCCTATTAATTGTGCTCTTTCACTGAAACAGTCAATCAAACAGCTTGTTGCTATATGCTCCCTGGTACCTGGCCTCTCAAGCTTTGCCATCTGTTAACGTGCTTAATGCGCTGAATTCTCATCCAGCTTGACCCCCATCTCAACACATCCCCGCATCAGAAAAGCATCCGTCTCTCTGCGCTGTACTCTGCTGGCTCAGTATCTTTTTCACTTGAGTGAAGCAGCGATGGAAGTTTTCTCAAATTGCTTGTCTGAAGAATAAACCACTACTTGATTATTTTTGTTGGGTGGAGGGAATTTGCCCCAAGGCATCGGACAATTTGAAATGGGTTCACCGTTCGTTTCTCAAATCTCCTGTAATAGCTCCACTTGGCCATGAATATTAATAACATAAAACAGTTATATCTTGCAGCTAAGTGCTGATGAAAATGCAATTTTTCTTCCCATTTGCATAACAGTGAGGTAAGATACGGGCATCATGTGCTGTCTTTAACTGGCCATGAAACTGGATTATACAGACTTGTTTCTAAATGGAAAGATTACGGTCACACTTCTTTGCTGGATTAGATTTAACAGTATAAACCGATACATTGTATATGAATCTACTTAAAGTATTCACATGCCAATATGCTGTATTAACTTCCTTCTTGCAGAATTTTACTTCAACAAACCAAAGGGAAATGTCTCGAATGTTGGGTGCACTCCCTCATAGAGAAGTAGAACATAATTCTCTTGAATGTATTGGAAACCTGCATCCGTGTTTGCTAGCTGTCAGTCTTCTTCATACCTCGGTGGATTAGCGTGAATGTGTATCTCGTTGCCTGGATGAACACACATGGCATACAAACTAAGCTTGTTTTCAGCTGCACTATACTATAGGTGAAAAAAAGAAGCTGTACGATAGCTGCTCTGCACCAAACAGCAGACAGACACAGAGACTAGCTGGTGAACATAGTGGATCACAAAGTAGCTAAAGAGATATTTCCCTTAAGAGATGGTGGAGACCAGGACAGACAGACTGAAAACGGACGTACAAAAAAGAGTCTGCTCACCTGCAGTATACCATTAGGTGTAATGTATACCTTATGCTACAGTTTGTGTGCAATTTCATCAAATAGGGGTAAGTTTTCCTATTTTAAAGATTTGTGTTAATGTGTTCATTTTGTCAAGTTAAACTACTTCATATATTGCTTTGAAATAAATAAAATATAGCATTTTGTATGAGACTACAGAAGTATCTTAAAACTGTTAGGAAATTATTGTACCACTGTGAACCTCTCTCCACATTTTGTGTTGTTTCATGAAACCAGTCTGACACCTTCAGGTCAGCTGGTCGATTATTTGCTCAATACGCACATATCTGATCAATCGCTGGTGTTACTTTCATGAGGAGAAAAGTGCTTATTGATATTAAGGAACACTGCTCTGAACAATTCATTTCGCCTCGATGTTCCAGCTGCTGCGGGTTTGCGGTTTTTGCTCCCAGCATGCAGTAGAAGCACCTCAGTCTCAGTCCTTACAGTTACTTTAGTATAATGCATGAAGTCGGTGGTTTGCATGTCATAGGTGTTGCGTCAGGTCATTACCAGCCACCCGCTGTCACGTCTGATAATGAATTATGCATATGTACCTAGCTGCTTAAACGCAACACTTTAAGGGTGTGCACACACTGAAGGGGCAGGGGTGAGGCCAGGTTAAGACTTAACCTTCTTAACATTTAAGAGGTCCCTCCTTGACTGCCTCTGCAGATCAGTATCACAAAGTGTCTGTCCATGTATACGCAATAAAATCCTGGATTTAAATCCTGTCTGCATGTCGAGCCCTCTGTTCCTCATCTTTTGTCTCTCTTCACTGTGAATTGAATAAAAGAGCAGAAACATCATAAAAACAGTCTTTTAAAGGGTACTTATCAAGAAACGCTAGAAGGGTCTGAGGTCATATATTATCCCCACAATAAGGGATGACTGTCGCAGGGCAGCATGCAGATATCCTTCAAACAGGAGAAGTTATATCTGTAAACTCACATGATTATCAACTTTTCATCAAAAATGGTAAGGTTTTAAATTGCACTGCAATGTTAACAAATACGAACCTTACTACCGCATCTCCTTGGGCCCCTTCCTTGTGTTAAATCAACAGAGACACTCGATAGGTCAACAGGTGTCGACACAAGCTTAATTTCTCCTAACAGTTGCCTCGGCACACACTGGACGGTAAAGGAAAGTGAGTGTCCTTTCACTTAATGAGGAGAATGAAAACATTGCTGTGCCCTTTAAATGCTCACCACTTTCTAATATAATGTCTTGAAGTAAGGAGGAAGCACTGCTTAAAGTTTCCTCAGGTTTACTGTGTGGCTCTTTGTACCTTATAGTCCCTCAAGCTATGAATTTCAGCAATGCCCCATTGCTCCGTCATAAGGGGTCGCAATGCTCGATCTGAAACGACCATGGAGGACTGACCTGAGGATACAGAGCTGCAGAAATGATCAGGCAGGGCGAGGACGCTACAACAACAACAACAACAACATTTCTCTTGAGCTTAACACACACTGTCCACTAAGAATTCTAATATAATTTAACAATTAGAACATTTACACAGTAACTGTACTGTAGGTGCAATGATGTTACCTTAATCTGATAACTCTTTTGTTAAAGTTAAGTTTTCTCCTTTACATCCACACTGAGATTACGACACGTTAACAAACTGCTGAGTAGTTAGCTAATTACAAACTGTTGTTAAAAATGTACTTTATTGTTTACCTAATGTAATGTTGAGCACTGTCCTTTGACATTCAGTAATTTTCTCACATTTCTTAGATGACATTTACCTTCACACACACGTCTCGTATAGCCACACCTGTTTACACAGCATTGTGTCAGAGCTAAAGAACCTTCACAGCTGTCTTGGCACTAAACACAGGATGCAGCGACAGTGAATGGTGACAACTTTGGCCTTAAACTCACAGTCAACCAAGCATGCAGAATGGAAGCTGCAAAGAGCCTTCAAAGACCTGCAACAACACAGTCAATAACAAAAATAAGAAGCAAGTATGAAGTTGAGTCTGTTTCAACACTCTGTGCTGTCACCGTCTCGTTCAAAGCTTATCCATCCTCTTCACTGACATTAATTAACTGAGCATGGACTGGCAGTAGCTAATCCTTTGTACTTGAGTGTGAACAAGTTCAGAGGAGGAAATGACAGGCACACGAGAGGCTGTGCCATTAAAACAAGAGGGTCGTAGTGCAGCAAACAGCAGCTGATGTCTCTTAAATAGATTCACAGTGCTTGTTTCCATGTTTTCCTTTTTTCTTATTAGTAAGGAGGCAATGTGACAAGAGACCATCTTGACATTGAAGCAACTGTGACGTCATGAACGCTTTGTGAAATGGTTGAAACATTTACCTTGAAAGTGCCATTGTGAGACATTTCTTTAAAGTCTTGTCCCCTTTAAACTTCGAAGGTTTCACTTTGAAGGTTTTCAGCAACTTCCATTATTATTAAGAGTGAAGTCACCCACAAGCATATAGAGTCTATATACTTACACCTCTTGGCTGCAACTAATTAATTAATCTTTCAGTTTTACCAGTTAGTTGTTTGGTCTATAAAATTTCACAAAACGGTGAAAGGTGTTCATTTTTTCCACAATTCAAAGATATTTAGTTTACTGTCATAGAGGAGTAAATAAATCAGAAAATATTTACATTTGAGAAGCTGGAATCAGAGAAATATGACATTTGTGTCTTAAAAAATACTCACACCAATTTACGTGATTACCAAAATAGTTGCTGATTAATTCAATTGAAGACTAACTGATTAACTGAGTAATCATCTCATGTTTATATTAACAGTTTTAACTTTGTCTATTTCTCAAGGAGTAGTTGGTCCTCAATCCATAACCTCATTGTAACATGAAACACATGAAACAGTACATGTAAGACCTGATATAAGAAACAATAGGCAGGTACAGTGTACTGTGCTGGCTGTGTGATAAAGGGCCCTGAATTAGTGACTGACTTTTATCATAATGGAAGTGATTTCAACTGTCATCTTACTATGGAGGCTCTGTTCAATGTGCTCCTGCTCTGAATAGTAATACATGTGACGTATGCTTGATGAGCCCCATTTTTCCTTACAAATTGGACAAATGGTGGAAGAATTGCACGTTGGCCACACGGGAGACAATTTCATCACAGACAAGTCTTTAATGACGTCTCATCTGCATTTTTCAATTTGAGCAGAGCCAAAAATAGATCACTGGACAGGCTTGGTTGAAATGAGTCCTGTTAAAATGATGGCAGTGAGACAATCACTCATCTAAGCCCTACGTGTCTATTTTGCCAATGTCTCATTCATATGTTTATCAAAACCCCATAGTTCTAATTAAATGATAATTTCCTGTTGAACAAAGGAAATACTATTGAAGGGGATCTCTTAATTCATTTTATTCTGAGTTATTCATGGAAACAGATTAAAGTGTTCATTTGGGTTTGGGTTTTATTCAGAAAGCAGTTAATAATAACAGCGGAACACAATTAACTACAACAATAATAAGAAATATAAAAACAGTAAAAAAAAAGATAGATGTAACAATTAATCAATTAGCTGAATGACACCGAAAATGCAGATGTATATAACTGGAAAGACTGCAAATATTTGCTGCTTAAAGCTTCTCAAACGTCAGACTAATAATTCAGGTCCAATAACATCAACCCAGGCCAATCTCCACACATTTACAACACACCATGTAAACTGGACTGTTTTGTTTTGTAACATACAGTATCTTTTAGTTTTAACTACACACAAAAAATTTACTTTTCTGTTTTCTCTCTCCTGACAGTTTTTCTCGACACTCGGCCACACATTTGTTCACCACATTGAATGAATTTATGCATACACTCCAGGCCAATCAGCTGGCCAGGGCACCAGGAATTTGTCCCACAGCGGGGGCAGTTTTTAAGCTACTGCCGCCCCTGCAAAGTTTATGCTCAATAAAAAGCCACGGAATAATAATTTATCTGGCTGATAACAAAATACACAAGTGAGCAAAGAGTTTCCCCTGCTTTGTCTCCAGCTGCAGAGCAGAGGCTGATGGCAGTGATGCACTCAGCTGTGTGATCCCTGCTGGCCAAGTCTCAATCCACAGCAGCACCGAACATCATGGCCTCTATTTTTGTAGACCAGGCGAAAGACCAGCGGAAGTGTGGCATAGCTTCACTGGAGGAGGGGTTAGATCGTTTTTGGTAATTTGGCACAGCTCATCCAATCTGTGTGTTCACTGACAACTTAAGTCATGGCCAGTCGAGTTGGCTCCTCTCATTCCCGTCAAAGTGTCGGGCGTGCCGGCACTGACAGTCTCAACATGGCGGAGTGCAACAGGGAATCAAACTTCTCCCAAGAAGAAACTGATTTACAGCAAATCCAATCATGCAAAGTTCATGTTTACGGTACTGCAAGCAGACCTCCACGGGCCGATGATGTAAAGTCGGTATGGAAAGAAATCACAAAAAAATGTGGATGCATCTTCTGCGGGCTCACTGAGAACCCCTGCTCAGTGCAAGAACTGATTCAATGATGCAAGAAGAAGGGCCAAAATTAAACTTGTAAACTTGTGCCCTCCACTGACAGCAGCAGGCAACAAGTGGTGGTGGGGTCGAGGGACGCCTTAAAGCAGGTCTCACCCAGGGTGCAATTCAATAAACAACCACCAGTGCTGTATCCAAGTTAATATTCTGTGTGTCATGATGCCTTTCACTGAAAGCAGATTTTTTTATAAAAAATGTATTCTATACATTGATTTCTACAACAATTCAGAGGGTTTGATGACTGAGTTCCGCATCTGTCCGCATGCGCACCTGATCAGAAACGCCACCAAAACGCTTTAGACCAGCAGTTACTGTACCACTGCTGCTTATTATTATTATTATTATTGTTATTATTATAACAAAATGGAAAAAAATCATCATTTAATGTTCACTGCTGAACTGTATGAACTATATTGCATTCTAGTCATTATATGGAACAATAATTACAAAAAATAAATAATAGTAATAATAAAATAAATGTTGCTCATTGCAAATTTAATTGTAAATTGCATATTAATACGTTCGCATTTGACGCTTTAACGCTGACTTAAATTCAAAATAAAATTCCAAGGACTCTGCCTGTTGCTGGCAAGTAATGTCTTCTTCTGCTGCTGCATCTTATTTGCATAATACAGGCATGCTATTTGAATATGTCATATGCAATATTAGGCAGGATGTGCACAGGCAGTGTTGCTCTCCCTGAGGAGCTGAATGCCCTGCTAAAAGCTGGAGCAGAGGCTCGGCCTTCCTCTTCAGATGTTGGCTGAGCCGGTGACAACACTGAGGCTCTTTTTTTACCACTGCTACACAGCCAAGCCCATTAACATTTGGGTAAATTCTACTGGGAGATCTGCAGAGTGCAGGATCATAAGCGGACGGCCGTGATGAAGTGAGACAGATAATGGCTAAAGCTTGCGCTACGTTAGAGGTCAGAAAGCCGTGTTTGTCATTCTGGATTTTGCATTCTTCTCTCAACATGGCTCTAGTTTAAGCTCCTCGTGGTGTCTGTCCACTTCCTCACAAAGATGGAGTAGGGAGCGCTGGCTTAAGCTCAACACAGCCACCCACCTACCCACCCTCCCTCATGGCTCTTATGTCTCTTTATGTGAACGTCAAAGTCAGGAGAATCTCTTATTCTTACTGCTCTGGGTCCATGGTTTACTCATGACCTTTAAGATTAAAGATAAGTCACGAAGAGTTAGCCTCAGTTTCACTAGTTCTTTTTTTCCTCTTTGATTAAAGATTTAGAATCACATCTGAAGGAGTCTAAGAGTGGACTGATGTGCAAATGATGGGTTGATAAATCAATTCTGAGAATAGGTGCATAGGGTGTGTGTAGGGGGAGCAATAAATGCGCCACGTTATACCCCTTAATAAGTATCCCTGTTTAAATAGTGAAATTCAGAATATTAAAAAAAAAATGGCATTTTTAAAGAAACATTACTCCACATATGTCAGATGTTTCACCACATTTGCAGTGAAAAATAATTCACTGTGCATATATTTTTTTCCCAGCTGCGCCTCAGCTGCTCTATTAGCGCTGTACGAAAGGCAGTATTTGGCAAATGTCAGGTGTGTTCACTTTATTTTTGCAGCATGGATGAGAAATGAAATGAAATGTGCCTCAAGCCAAAATGAAGGCAGAGATTGACTTTCGGTTGAAGTGAAACTTGGCAGCCAAACGTTGCCACATGCATATCCTATTTCACATTATGCTCACATTGGGTGTTTGTGATTTATCCCTCCATTAGTCCAGGGTAATACTTATTTTTTTACTTATTTTATGGCTGATGACACAGTTTTAAAACGGTGAGTTTACTCTGACTTTAAATATTCAACATCAATCATAGAAAGCAGATGCAAACACAAGGCAAAGCTCACAGATGCAGCTTGGAATGCCATTATTAATTTCTTTCATGAAGCTTTTCATCTTAATTAATGTCCTCTGTCTATTTAACACTGTGTAAGAGTTGTCAATACATTTATTCACACTCAGTGTCTCTGTGGAGCTAAGGTTGTGTGCTCATATTGCCTGCAGGCTTGGTTTGTATGCAGTGATGCCTTGTCAGCCCAGAAAGCTTGAGACTGAGATGATGTGTTAATTAAATATCTGTCAATACCAAAGATATTTTCAATGATAGTAGAAAATACTGTCGAAAATATCATTGGGAAATTGAGTTTAAAAATGTTGTAAAAGGCCAAACCCCCTTCATCCAAAGAGGGATTCATCAATAAAGATATGTGCAAATCCTGACAACTTGTTTCAAATGCAGAGTTCCTGAATATGAGTGTATACATTCCCAACACTCACCACAGTGCATCAAAAACCCTTACAGCACTTAAACCTGCTGTATAATACAAAACACGTTCAAATATGGGACTCTAAATATAGTATCATATGAGGAAAACTCAGCATGATCTGATCACGACTGAACAAAAGTGTCATGAAAATAATGGTTAAACGTGCGATATGGTATTATGTTACCTTTTTAGATATCTATGTATGAAAAGTATCTCGAGATAAATTCTGTTATGATTCCACATAAAAAATGCATTTGATTTGATGATTCAAAGTAAGCTCAAGATGAAAATGTATTCAAATACAACACTTCTGGCACATAGTTTGAACAATTCACTCGTACCATTCTTTTCTGACATGCTGATTTTTCAAGTTCAATCAGGTTAATCAGACGTCTTCCAGCTCCATTGTTACAAACTCAGGAGCAGGGGTTGCATAAGCTCGCCTGAATGCTTTCGTTTATACAGACAATTGGAAAACTGATATGAATAAATTTTGATTTAGTAATTAATATACACTGTCTCCGATAGAAACTGAAGGTATTCCTGATATGCATCACTGTTGTACATTAGGAGTGAAAATAAGTCCCTTTTTATTAATCCAAAGAAGACAGTAAACTCTTATCCTCTACCCGTTACTGTCCATAACACAGAAATTGAACAAGGTTCCTCCTCCTATAAATATTCAGGGATCTACTGTATGTGGAAGCTGCTTTATCTTGGAGTAAACAGATTCTATCTGTGAGGTAGCATGTGGTATACAACAACTCAACTGCAAGAACGCCCACATACACACAGAGAAACCACAGAGTGTGGTCTATAGAGTCTCTAGAGCAAACAACACTGAGTTTAAGCAAAGTTTTCAAAGTAAAGTTAAAATATCACCACTGACTGATGACACATTGATAAAGATTACAAATATTGTGTGTAGGAAACATGGCAATGTGTGTTCTGTAGGCATTATCAATAAACTTCAAGTCAAGACATTTTCATCTGTGGACTATGAGACAATCGACCGCTCTCTCAACAGCACCAGTGCTGCGTTGCCATGTCAGCAGCACTGCAATCTGTAAAGGAGTCTCAATGGAGAGTGGCAAATAGAAAGACAGAGAACAAACAACATCCACATTTAATCCATAATTTAAAATCACATTATCAGTTTCAGCTTGAACAAGTGAGTGAGGGGTAGAATGGAAACTAGTTATGAAAGTGTCTGATGATGAGAACTGGTGATATGAGTCCACTCCAAAGTACATCAACAGCTGTGACTGTAGAGTTTACAGTTGATCATAAAATGCATACACAGTTGGGAATGACCACACAGTGACTGCAGCTGTCTGTGGTGTGAGAATATGACCACTTCTGTTTTCAAATAAAAAAAGACATGGTGACAGCCAAGTGCTGAGATGGCAGTGAGCACTGCTTATATATAGTCTATTTGTCCTTTGCTGCATGGAACTCACTTTATGTTAAGTAACAGGTAACAAGCATCACATTTGGTCCTACATAGTCCTGAAAGCCAAATAGCTGCTCTACAAATAACAGAGTTGTTTCCCCCTGACTTCAAGTTTGATTGTTGCTTATTATATATGAATTATTTATTGTATTATGTATTTCATACAGCATAAAAAATGCTAAGATTTAAAACAGAATTTTCAGAGGGTTTAACGAGTTCAGCCTCTGCATTCGATGAATCGATGCGTCTGTACCACTGTTCCATGACATCAGCCCATCAACTGTAGACTTAAGCATTGTGTCTTCATGACCTAAGCATGTTGAAGATGTGATTCATGTTTGTTCTCAGCCTCTTAATGGATGAAGAACTTCTCTAGCCATTAACAGAGGATACAAGGGTGCTCTGATGGTCTGGCCATGGCAAGAATGCTCTCATCTCATTTCTGGCTATTAGTGATGATTGTTCTATGAATGTTTCTGAATGCACGAGAAGGTCAGCTGAAAGGTTTGCTCAGATGCCAGTGCTCTGTGTAATGGTTAATGCTGGTATTGGGCCAACCATGAGGCCTTACAGTACAGACACTGAGCCTTGTACCTGCTTTAAAACATGCAGTACTACTTTGATTCAAAGTTATTGTTGGATGGAATGGTGCGACAAAGTTGTTTCATAATGCATTACAGCACATGGCACAGAGTGGTATTGTGAGAGGAGGATATTCAGGGCGAACATGTTTTGTCTAAAAAAGATTCTCATGTGCGCTGACGGACATTCTCCCCAGCTGAAGGGTTATGCAGCCCGCATCACTGAAGTGAGTACATTTTGTTGTTCGCCATGTAATTTGCATGACTTCACATACAGTTCACAAATCAGCTCACGACTACCAACGAAGGCTTGAAAAATGAATGAGTGTTCAAAGCTGACAAAAATAGGATCAAACTCAAAGAAAGTCGCCAGCTACTGGCCTGCCAAAGACAATGTTGCTCAGACAGTTGTACACTTCAGCGGCTAATTCAGAGCATGGTAGAACACGACACGTAATTTGCAACTCTTAGTACCCGAGGATTTTAAAGAGACACACTAATGAATGCCTGCACAGGTGTTCATATCCATTTCATTAATTAAATACCAGACATCCAAACAATGTAGCAGCCTGCTCTAATAAGAAAAAATAACCAAATGATCGGGCCCCTCGAGGCAGTCTGAGCAGACACTGCTGCTGGTTTGACTGCTACATGCTTTTTCTGCTGGATCCAGTGAATATATAATTCACACGTGCAACCTTGTGGTTTTTCTTCTTCTGACCATCCTCCACCACACACAGACACACACTCGACCACTTCATTCTGGCTCCATCTGCCAGACAAATCAACCTTATTGAGTATTCTGTTTCTAATCATTTGTGCAAATGTGCATCATGTCTTATCATGTTATGTGACAGAGGAGAGGATTATGTATAATTGCTCTGAACTGAACACCATTGAACAAGGGCTTAATGAGGGACAGTTGGTGCATAAGGAATTCAGCTGTTAATTCCCAGTGAATTTTGTATGAAATCATAAAAATCAGATTTCATAGCAAAAGGCCCTGCATGTAGCATTCTCAGGGGATGAATAATAATGCAAATGTAGATGGCACCTTACCGTCTTACTCTATCGTTGGAAACAAAACAAACAAACAAAAAAAAAGGCTGGCAAAAGGTGGATACATTGACAAATGCAGAAACTATAAATAGCCCACAGTATAGTGGAAAAGACTGGGAAGGCTTGCTCAGCTGGATCACAGCCTGCTTGTGTTCAATGGAATGTGCATGATAAACAACATGCATGGAGCTGTGTTCATTTATTATATTAATGGACTACAATGACGTCTGGACCATGCAGTCTTGCACATCTGTAACCTCAAGGGAGCTGACAGGGTTATGCATATAAACTCAAGGCAAAATTTCCCAAAGTCTGCATGCTTTCAAAGTGCACATGAAAAATGTGTTTTCATTTAATACTGAAAATAAAGAAATTCACTGTGGCTGTGATACACTGGCATTTGGCCTTGTTGGCCAAAGCATAAGTTTTTACATAATAATTGCTGGTCTGAATGTACTAGTGAATGACTAAAATAGAAAAAAAAATTAAAATGACAATCACGACTGAATAACTCTTCCTCTGTGTGAGAGGTTGAAACCAAAGAAGCCATAGTTGCATTAATCAAGCAGATACCCCCGCCATGTTGCTGTTGACCTACCACATTCAGAGGAGCTCTGCTGTCTGCATGTGTCTGTAGGTCAGCAGGGATAGTTTGTCATTCACTATCATAGAGATGTGTGGGGAAAAGTGAGAAAAAAAGTTTAAAGGGGATTTATCATGTTCATTTTCGAGTTCATGCTTGGGGTTCCTATCTACTAGAGCTTGTTTACATGCTTAAATGTAAAAAAAACAAAACATTATTTTCTCATCCAGTTTGTCTGAATATACCTGTCTGACCCCTCCTGAAAAAGCCCAGTCTGTTCTGACTGGCTTGTGTTGGTGGAGACCAATGTGTGGAATCACAAAAAAAAACCACTTGTGGATAGGCACTCCATATACCCAGAAAGTGAGCTTCTCCCCTTCCAACATCCCCAGCAGTTGTTGTTGTTTTTTTGTTTTTTTGTTTTTTTTGTAATTTCCATTAACGGCATATCATTGGGATCAAAGAAGACAGTATGTGATATTTTTCTAACAATAAGAGTCAATTAATCACTTTAATAAATTTGTTATCTTGCTTCCCCTCCAGTGTAAATCTCATCGTGTTTAAGTGGGTGTGTCAGTTTTAATCTTCTATTAATATTAATAACTGAACCGCCTGATTGCCTTGTGCACACATACAAATGCCACACACACACACACACACATTCCTCGAATAAAATGTGTCTAAGGTGATTCATAAACAGTGGAAATTATCATATCATGATAAACTGCATAAGATTTCCCAAAAGTGGACTGTCTGATAACATAAAGTATGTTGAAATTAAATTATAGTAACAATTGTAATTTTAATTACATGGCTTTGTACAAGTAAGCCAGGGGACGTTTACACTGCTGCCAGACGTCCATTTATCAATCACACAATTTAACAAGGATGTACAGTAGCTATTTATCTCTAACTAATTTACCTCAGTTTCTTCACATATCAATTTGATAAAGAATAAACAATCAACAGAGGTCATGGTACGGTCATTAATGTCATTAGCTTTTTCTGGTGTTGAAAATTGCCAGGGCCAGTGGGGCCTTTGTCAGTTGCCATGGAGATAGCTCAGTCGCCTAGTTTCACATTTATGAGATCATTTTCTTCAAGGTCAATAATTACTTTTAAAATGACTTTAAGTCAATGCAGACATTTCATTGTCTGGAAATACACGAAGGTGGGTTGACGTTTCTAAGTTTTATATTAAATTTCTACTGCTAATAGAAGAAGAAATAATCGCGCCTCAAAACTAAATAATCTTACAAACTTGTAGATGTGTATCTTTTAAGAAGTAAGACAAGAGAACATACCAGAATAAGCTACCCTCTGTGTAATAATTTGTTTCACCCCGGATAGTTAACCCCCCATATTATTATTGTGCTCAAGGCCAGGATTAGCCATTCCCTGCTACTTAGGAGTTCATTTAAATAAGCCAATAAACAGCCGCTGTGTCTGTAAACTGCCTGCCAAACTGCAGTAGACTTTAACTGTACAGGAAATTACTCACATAATGAAGATGCACAAGTGAAGCCTAGATTATCGCTAGGTATATTCCGATGAACATTGTTCATCAGAAAAGACTTAATTGAGTAAATTGAGACATTGAGAAAGCAGAAGCTTTGGTTTGGAAATAGGCTTGGCATACATGTCATGAAAATAAAAGTCCTGAGAATAAGATTAGGCAATATGGTATCTGTCATTACAGCACTGAAGGGCTATCAGATAGCAGTGTTGACAGTGAACTTTATACAGAATATACAGACTATACAGCTCCCGAACAGTCCAGTGTCGAGCAAATAATCCTGTGCAAACATCAAATATAAAGATGACTCGTTTTCAGTGTGAGATAACACCAAAGCAAACACACCTAGTCTCAAAAAGAACCCACTGCTCTAGTTTTACCACCTCAACATGTTGAATCTTAAGTGATTTCTTGACAGAAAGAGACTGTTCTCCAGGTGTGAAGGGAAGGGAAGCAAAGGCAAGAAGTGGCCAGAGGGGGTGTGCTTTTATCCGTCAGGATAAAGACAGCGACAGGTGATGGGGAGACAGTCAGAGGAGCATGCTGGGTGCCATGTCAAGGTACAGTAGGCCACTGTTGTGACCTGCTTCACGTGTGATGTCTCAGTCCACCTGAAGGCAAAGAGGAGAGCTGCAGATTCTACCCCATCATTTTCTATTATATATGACTCATATGTCCATTGTATTGTACAGTAGAAATAATGAAAAATAAAGTTAATCTGGTCGTATTTTTTTGCGTTTGATCAATTATTCCTTTGTGCCATAAAATGTCCCAGTGTCCCCAAATCCAAGGGGACATCTCCAAATGTCTTAGATATTCAGTTTAATATCATAGAAGACTAAAACACCAGCAATGAGTCACATTTAAAATCCTGAAACTAGGACATTTATTTTGTTTATGAATGTGATTTAACTATTGATCTGCAGGTTGATTAATGGATTAAGCTCTGAAATGGGATAAGCTAGAGAGAGAAGCTAAAAACACAGGAGGCAAACACAAACAGGGAACAGCTACTGATTACAAAGGTAATGGCTGCTAGCTTGTTTTTCAAAAAATAATTGAGGGCATTACCAGAACTTGGGCTTGTTGCTATTATTTTTGGTTGATTACCTAGCGTCTTTTAAACCCCGGACACGCTGGGTTGAATATTCTATTCGCAATCTGCATAATACTGACAGGTAGAAAAGAAATCACTCACGGTAGGAAGGAAGTCTTTCTTTCTGCTCTCATTACCCTTCTTATTACAGAGCAGAGTTTAAGAATAATACGGTGTCTGTTGGGAGAATCAAATTGGTGCCCTCCTCTGCATTCCTGCTATATAGAGCACAGTTAGATATCAGGGCTCATTTTCCTTCTCTTGGAAAAAGTCATTTGCTGTCAGTCATTCTTATATCTTTGGAAAAACATCCCCCTAGACTTGAAAGTTTCCCACGTAAGATAATTACAGCAGTAAACATGCCGCCCTAATTTAGTTCATTTCTCAGTTCCTGCTTTTGACAGAGTTATGCTCTGCTCGTACCTGACACCGACAGAGGGAAATAAAGGTGAAAAGAAGCACACTCTGTTTCCAATTTATGAGGCCCACCCAGCTGAAAGTAATGCAACAACCCTGCAATATATCGTCCTGTCTTTAGGGTTGGAATGCATAGTTCAGTTTTGTGGAAAATGTTTCAGAGAGTGGAGATTGACCTCAGTCTCAATTTTTAAGCCGATGTGGACAAGACAGGTGTCCTTAAAATGCTCACGGAGACAATAATGTCCTTTTCCATGCAAACTAGACAACCTTTGTATAGTGAGGAAGATTGTGTAATATGACTGAAAGCTATAGGACAGCCACTAATAGACTTAACATTCGTTTGAGGGCTGCAGTTTGTTAAATTTGATTGTCTTGTACCTAGCAGGCTTGCCATGGTTTTCTGTGTTAATGTTGTTAGACACTTCCTGCCTCCACTGTTGTTTTGCTTTTGTAACACACAATTTTGTTATTTTTTGTTATTCAGCATCATGTTCTATGGACACTACAATGTAAAAGTGTGGATTCTCAACTCAAAGTAGCAGGACTCAAATTTCACTTGGAACAAGAGGGTTAACAGACAAGATGATGATGGAGGATTTAGCGACAATGTAAAAAAAAAAAAAAAAAAAAAAATCAACAACTTTATTATTATTTTTTGGAAATATTTCAGATTTAAAGCCAATGCTATAAGAGTTTAAACCATAACGTCACTGAGTCTTGAGATTGGAGCGTTCTGTGGCCCTGCAGCCAGAGCTCGATCAGAGAGGCCAGACATGAAGCCATCCAGGAATAAAGCGCTCTGCATTTATTGGCTGTCATCTTGGTGCTTTAACCAACTGAAACACAACCATATTCACCACTTTAGTTCAGCTTGTTAGCATGTTAAACATGCTAACAAACAAAGAGCAATAAACACAGAGTACAGATGGGGCTGACAGGATTGAACTAAATTATTTACCAAATGAATGTACTAATTACAAATTTCTGTCATGGCACTCTTGATATAAAAGCTGTTGAGGTATTTCACCAAAAATGACCATTTGAAGAAAAGTCAAGGAATGTTGTGCCGATTCATCCAGTAGATGTTGGCATATTTCACAGGATAAATGAAAAACCTTAATTCTTTACAGCTGACTGTATGTAAGTCAGAGGATCACACAACTTATTAGGATTCATACTTTGGGGCAGGGAATCTATGTATAAAATGTCATGGCCAATATCAGTTGAAATATTTTATTCTGGACCAAAGTGGTGGACTGACTGACCGGACCATATCACAAATACAGCTTGAAATATACAGCATGCATTCTAACATGTTTGTGAGAAATTTGAATTACATTAACTAGTCGTAGCCATTCCTCAGTGGCCAGTAGCTCTTTATGTCACAGCTGAAAGGCAGCATGTTATCCATGAAAATATCACCTGCAGTGTGGTTAAAAAGATTCTACAGCATATCTAGAATGCACTACGTATCGATTTTCCAGCTCTGTGCCTTTGTGTGCCGCTACTGCTGCTGATTCCCTTTCTTCAATTCAAGCCACTGGCCTTAAGGTAGTTTCTGAATGTCCAGAGTGCAGGCAGAGAGGAGATGTCTACATCAGGAAAAGAGACACGGTGCACGCTTGTTAAGCACAGCAGATTTAAAACGGAAGCTTTCGCCCTGTGATGAGGCATCATGGGTAGCTCATAAAGACAGGCTCCCAGTGCTTTCACTGATAAAACTCGATAAACACAATATGCTTTGCTTTCTCACAAAACCATAATAAATCATTATTGAATGAATCAGCTCAGATAAAGCGATATTCATTTTACTAATTTCTTCTTACATAAAGTTTCATTCATCTAAAGGGAACTTGTGTCAATATGCACTGTTCTAAGATATCATGTTATACTAAACTGAAAAATAGTAGTAGCGGGATTTCATTTTTATTTGTGCCCCAGGTAGTCAATGGGACTCCACCAGATGTGAAATTGACTGCATAATAAACATTCTATAGAAGGCTTAAATGTGATGCATTATCCACTGCTACTGCATGGTATTGTAAAGCCTGAAAGATGGGCTGCCATTATGAAGCCATTATAGACTGTGAATTTGAATAAAATGAGTAAAACTAATGTGAAATTAAAATATTGAAATCATGATGCATTAGCATGGCAGTTTGAGGTTAGATACTCTGCTTCCCTAGCATCTTTCCCCCTCTCTCTGTACTGTGTACTAAACTTATTGTTGTGTACTAATACTTTTATTTTAGACCCTGTCATGCCAGACCTTCTGTGCTCCACCACCTGTCTACACAGCTGCTTTGCATGAGCTCATAGTCATATATTATAAAGTAAATAGATGGCAGCTTTTTCTTGCCCTTCATCTAAGCTGTCTTGATGCTCTAGCTTTTCTATTTTTCCACCCGGATCTTTAGCAATTCATCTTTTCTCATCTGTCTGCTGTTATTACAGAGTCTCATCCGGCTCCTTGTTGATGATGGTAAAGCTGCCTGACCAACATCTGCTGCTGATCCCTCCCTCTCTCATTTCATTGACTATTATGTACTTCATGACCTGACAGCTTTACCTGACAGCTGTCATATGGTCATGTCAGAGTGTAACGCATCCACAATGATGATAAAATAAAAGGGTGACATGTTTATGTATTTATATATCACTACTTTCTGTTATGTCTTGCAATTCTTGTGATGCAATGAAGCTCATGTTTGAACACGTTTCCATTATTTTAATGCAATGAATGCACATATTTGTTCCACCTACCAGATATGCCATTAGCTAAATGAGGTCCACACACTGTGTGCAAAGGCACTGGCAGTCCAGAGGCTCATCCTACTGTCACATTTCAATAAATTAGATCTTGGGGCAAGTGTGTTTCAGAAAAGGTCAATAAAGTGCAAGTGCTGGACCTGCAGATTGACTTCTCATGATCAGTTTTTGCATGAACCTAAACACTTTTTTTGTTGAATGCCTGTTGAAACACACATATGTCAGCATCAAAGAACAAATGTCAAATGTGAAGAAAGCATGAATCTGATCTGAGCTGGGTTATTATAGATATTTTAAACAATTTACAGCCTGATAAATTTAGTTTCTTTAATTTTTGTATCCCCAATGTTTGTTACAAAAAGTCATATTATGTTTAAGTTATAAAGAGTTTGTTTGCAATATCATTATATTAAATCTGATAAAACATGTCATGAAGATATTAAATTATAAGAAACAATTAATTCATAAGTGTTGAAGATTAAAGACACCAGAATTTGAATTTATATGCAAAAAAACGCACCCTTTCTCAGTTCATTACACTCAGGTATTTCTAGTCTGATATCACACAATCAGAGATGCTTGCCTATACTCAGTGACTGGGGATCTAAATGCAGATTTTCTTACAGCAGACATGACAGTGAAAATGGCCACTAATTAACATATGCCACTTACCTGGATTTGGTCACACCAGTAACAACCGTTTATCTACAGTAAGTGTGGGGACGTACTGGGGTCCATGTGAGGATAACCAGTACAGGATAATATGCAGTGAGCTGCTTTGTTGTGAATTAAACACAGACAGGGGTGTTGTATCATTGCCCTGAAGGGGTTTACAGCTAGCTGTACATTATCCTGCATAATATACAGCTACTAACCTAAGAGCTCCCATTATTAGTCTGTAAAGCTGACTATATCCCAGATAACTATTAAATTAGCATTATCAATAAAGTAAAACAATTCACAACTCAATGCCCTTAATTTTAACAAATAAAATATCCTGTAATAGTCTCTTGTGGCTACAGCGGACACTGTTCCACAAGAAGCTTTAAAGCTGCACTCTATGAGTTGGGATGCTCCCGAAACACTGGATCCTACAGTGGTCATGATGCTAATCATGTCTTTCAAACCCCTTCATATCACAGGCCTTCTGTTAAAATGTGGAGTATCAATCTTTCTTTCTTTCTTCTTTCTCAGATCTCAGAGAGCACCATTTGGAGTCAAGGATGACATTAAACAACTGGTTTCACAGGATGAATATTGGTTCTTGTGACAAATAAACATATCTTTAGGTGTAAAACCTGAGAGGGGCTTCTTTAATATGTGCTACACGTTTCTAAAAGACACTGTGTTTTTAACAAAAAGGGCGAAACAAGTAAATCTAATATCCAGAAACATCAATTCCAGAAAATGAGCCTCGTCAAATGAAACAAGACAACCGCCAGAGTTGGTCTGAAGGTCAGTGTCTGTGAGTCATGTGGTAGTCTGACCTTCACGGCTCCTGCAGGATCAATGACGAAATCTAATAAGGGTTCAAAATCAAATTATGTCACAAGAAAGGAGCTCAGGATTTGTGAGCAACCTGTTAAATCAGGGCAGAATGTTAAGTATAATTCCATTAATTGGCAAGCGCATCAAAGTTTGCTTCATCTGTTATACATTATAAGAACATTTGGGGCTTCCTGAAGGTTCTTGGTTGCTAATCATCTCTGAGTAATGCTCGCCGTTAATCTTCAATGAGAAGCACTGAAAAAGTAGCCTTACATTAACAGTGCACACATTCACTACTGCACTTACTTATAAACTCACAACTCACAAGGGTTTTTACATGCACAGATTAAGAAGATTCACTTTGTATTTAGTACAGGCCCACAGTGTTTATTAATCAAGCAGCCTGTCATGTGCTGTACCGGAGCTCCTTGGCTACAAGCACCATCAGTCATGTCCATCCTGTCATAAACTGCCGTCATGATGCTGCCTGGAAATTTATGTTGCGTCCATGTAACTTCATCACAATTTGTCGAACTCAGGGCGTGAAGGCTGGATATAAAGAGAGATAGCTGGGAGTAAAATTTAACAACTTGTTGATTTACTAAACAACACTTAATATACTAATTTTGCAATAATTTATGTTTTTGTCACAGTATAAATACACTGAATACAATGATAACTGAAGGAACATAATGGCGTATGTAAACCACTGTCAAATTTCTCAAATTGATGGTATGCTTCTACATTTTTTTATATTGATGTTGAATCTGTAGAGTTTCTGGACTTATGGCATTACCTAGTTATTTCAAAATTATTTCTGGGGCCAAATTTATAGAGGCAAGATTAGTCCATCTGTTGTCATTGGATATGGCTACCCATTTGTTTTTTTTGTTTGTTTTTTTTTTAATATGATTTTAATATGGCACAGCATGAAAGAGTCAAACTGATTTCCACCAACATTTGGTGTTCTGACAAACAACAAATTAAAATTGCCTTTGAAAGGCAGTTGGTCCTCATTTAGTGATCTGCAGTCACAATAATAAGTGACTACTAAATTGCAATCAATTTGTGTTGAGGAGTTACAAAACACTTTGAGGAAGGAGCTGATTGTTAGATAAATAAAAACAGAATACTTCCTTGTAATCAGCAGTATGAAATTAAGCCATTATTGTGGTGTATAAAAACTCATCACACTTTCCAACAAAGCCTGAGAGGAAATCATAAAATGGACAGCATAAACTGCAGAATACTTTTAATAGATATGATATTTGAAAATAGTGACCTATTAGGCTTTACAAGAGCAGCACCGCTTTCGTTGGATTCCCCCCAGTGGAAAATCCTTTGCCTTGCCTGTGGCAGATTGATTTTAGGGATTGGTGGGTCCACAGTCAAGAACATTTTACTTCGGTAATGCAGTTCTTAGGATTATTATGAATTGGACTTGGTATTCATAGCCGGCTGAATTGCCACGTGATAACATCATGGATGTGCATGACTTACAGATGCGAGGCTCCACTCGTTCAAGACTTCTCTCACTTGGTCAATCAGCGTACAAGGTTCAAATTTCCACACAAATCTGGCTATGACAAGGAGACTGAGCCGGCGATTTGGCTTTTCGATCACATCCAAGGCAGCTCGGTGTCGTCATCAGTTTTCCAAAGGAGCCACTCTATCAAGTATGTCCTTTGCTGCATCCCTCCGGCTCCTCTATTAAGAGACCATCAGTCCAGGGTTCTTAACCAGGCTGAAGCATGCGATTTCATTGGAGTCTGGAGAAAGTCAACACACTCAAATAGTCAATACACATTTTGAGCGGCGGCGGCAAGCATCTGATCACAGTTATTCAACGTGTTTCAATCAAAACTCTTTGACTGAAAAGAGAGAGATGGACATTAAATGTATCTGCTGCCCAAGAATGTCTCATTTTCACAGCTCATGTATCTATTTACTTGTTTTTGCCAGAGGCCCTGAACACCTTTGACCAGCTTAAGGTGTTTCCTCTTCTTTCCTCTAGCTATATTTTCCTTGAAGTTCCTGTATTTCATGTCTTCACTGGGGGCCCAAAGTTGGGTGCTGGGCTAAAGTTTTTCTCACTACAGTATATGCTGCCTCCTTCGTTTTGGTTCTTCTTGATGAATGATGCATTGCATCATTTGGTTGGTGAGTCTTAGTAATCAGGGTAAGCTCTGTCTTGAACCAATACATCTGCAGCCCCAAAGCTTACAATGCTACAAAAACAGATTTGCAGAAAAACACTGATTTATTTCATGTTTGAGTGAGAGGTGATTGATTGTATTTCAGGATTTACCCCTGACATTGCAATAGCAATGAGAAGGTGATGAAGAAGAAAACGAAGAAAAAGGGAAAGTCTACACATTTCTAACATTAAAGGTGCTAAATATGTCTCACAGTTAACAATGCTAACAGCGCTAACACTGCAAACAATAAAAGAGCTGAGAGAGATTACAATGATTACCTGAGAGGGAAATAGAAGATGCTCTGGATATTGTTTAAATAACCTTTAAAATTAAGGGGTTAAATAAAAATAACACTAACAAAACATTTTATTTACTATTATTATTATAATAGTTATAATAGTGTTCAATATTTGGACTAATTGTCAGAAAAAATAATCTATGCAAAGCTGTTAGCAAGGGTTCTGGGGAACTGTGATGACAGTTAATCAGCTGATTAATCAGCGATGAAAGTAATTAATTACATCAAATCAGCCATTATGTTGTTTTTTTTTTTCCTTTGTGGCATTTAAAGACAACTTCAGTCTACTTGGTAAGCAGTTGTACTCGGCTGCCACCGGGGACAAAATAACGCAGGAAGCAGCTGGTGTGAAGAGGAATAAATACGATCCCACTCATCTGATAAAGGTGATGCTCAGATGGCAGCACTTTGGATTCCAGGACAACTTCTGTGTTTGCTGTTTGTTTCGTACTCTGCGTAGATATTAAATAAAAGAGCATCAATCAAAGAGGTATTTCACACGTATCTGTATTAGCGGAGTATTAGCATATTGTGACAGAGATTTGGACACATTAATATCTTCAGCAATAACACACTGCCACCCCTGAGACTAACATTTGTCTTGTTTTGTCTCCTTCTCTTTTATTTTGTTGAAAGTAGATTGCATCACTTGGCCTCTCCTGTGCACTGAACAATGTAAATGCACACAACATATTGTGCACAAATTTGTTAAAATGTGAATTAGAGTTCTCTTTCACCAAAATATACATATATTTGTAGGGCTGTAACGATATGTGTGTGAAAACCGAAATTGCAATACTCAGAGCCACTATGGTTGTAAATGTACATTTTAATCACTTATCAATCTGTCATGTTTAACAAATTTGTGCATAAAATTTTAGAGAAATAAGTCTTATGGTCTTGTGTTTTTATTATCTATTAAATTTTGATGTTTTATTGGGGTAATCTCTGTTTTTAACTGAAAGGCTACAGGCTAAAGGCTACAGATTTTTTTCAGTTGTAAAAAAATATAGAAAAAATAAGTCACTGGTGATTATGTTGCCAACATGGGAAACTGCCTGTCTGCCTCTTGGTTGCAGAGGAAAAAAGGATTTCAAGTTGTGAGGAGAGGATCTTGGAGCTCCATTAAATTGTAATAAGTTTGAGATGTTATTCATTTTTTAGAATGACTTTTAGATATCATTCATTTTCATGAGTGGAGCAGAGTAATGGCATGCGGATTGCAGACAACTTGGAAGAGAATAGCATCTACAAGCTTTGCTTTATGCAGTCTCGTCAATTCACATAAGCCTGTTGGGGGTTGCTCCAGGATCTATCATCTATAATACAAAATGTATGATGTCAGTTCTTTCTGGAAAATTGAATACAATTTGTCCCAAGAGAAACAATCCGATGATTCTCCACTCTTCATGTTTTCTTGTCACTGAAAGTGTTATTTTGTTATACAATGCACTGGTTCAAAAAAGCCCACAAGACTAGAGGTTATTTTCTAACTTCACAATCACTTCAACGCCATTCAAGAACTAAATCAACTTTTAAGTCCAAACTACATGCTGGACATACTCAATGGCAGATTTGTGTAAACGCTGAATACTGCCTGCTACCTTGATGGAACATATTTAACAGCAACAATGTTCAGAGCTGGTCAGTGTACACAATGGCACACTTCACACTTTGTCCCATTTGGTAGCAATAGTGTCAGTAGCACTTTGGCTTCTATCACATTTGCTCGTCCACGTATTGATTTTTGTGATAAACTCTGAGATTAAATTTCCTCCAAAGAGCCAAGAAAGGCTGATGAGCCAAATATCTGAAACTCAGAGGTCAGTCCAAAAGACGAAGGCACTCATTACAGCTTGTTTCAACATCATATTAAAGTGGACATATTGTGCTTGTTTTCAGGTTCATACTTGCATTAGGGGTTTCTACTAGAACCTGTTGATGCACTTTAATGTTAAAACACACACACACACACACAAAATTATGTCTCATATTGTCTGTCTAAATATATATATATGTGTATTCACATTGTCTGAAACGTCCAGTTTTAGCACCTGACTTAAAGAGCACTCAAAAAAAGCTCAGTGTGCTCTGATTGTCTTGCCAGAAAATTGTTACAACTTTGCAAAAATGCAGGCCTTTTCCAATTCAATCAAATCAAACTTTATTTATCTGCCACTTTTTGTCCATTTAGCAATTCAAAGTGCCTCAGAGGCTAAAAAAATAATGGAAAATGAAACCCAACCCCCCAACCCCATATAAATATACTCTCTCTCTCTCTCTCTCGCTCCCAAACACACACACACACACACACACACACACACACACAGGCATGGCTTGGCACCGAGACCTTCAGTTTAAAAACCTCAAAAGGATCGAAAGGAAAAATAAAATGTACAAGAATTAGGTAAAAGGTTAATTAAAAAGGTGAGTACTGAGTCTTCTCTAAAACCAATTAGCCAAATGAATCACATATTTGTTTACATGCTCAACATTTAAAGGCAGATCTGTCAAATATCTAATACTCTATACTACTAGATAGATACTATAGATGCTACTAGATTTACTTACTATATGCATACAGGCATGTTTATTATCAGAAATAAATTAGCAATACTAATCAATGACGTGTGTCAGAAACTGTCACTGATACTGTAGTATAAAAAATATGTTCAAAATTCAAGCCAAAAGGCAACAACAGCTGTCAGTGTGCTGACTTTATGGTTACTGAATGTAATTTTTTCTATATTCAAAGCTACTATTGATTTTTTCTTAAGAAACAGTGGATGTCATCCCCCTCAAAAATACAATTATGTATCATTGTGGTCATCTTAAATTTATAGTGCTGTTAATGCAGATGTATTCATCCTTGATATACATTTTAGATTTCCAGCTCAGGTTACTCAGTCTTAGTTAATCATTTCCTCTCATCTTGTGACTTGATTTCACTGAGACCAAACATACAGAAGAGTAGCTTTTGGTGAGAACCCTGAGGGCACCGAAATGAAACACAGCAATCCAATTCAGCGCCTCTCCAATTAGCACTATGAAATCCCTGTGAATGCTGACAGTTGGAAATTATGATGGACGCTCATGATTTCTCCATCCTCAAACCATATCAATCAATCGAAGAGTCCAATTCAGGTCAGAGTGCTCCCACGTTCCCGTTCTTCACCCCAGTGTGAGGTTGTTTTCAGGAGTATAAGTCAAACCCAGCAGTCTCTGGGGAGGTCTAGATGATGTGCCAAGAACAGGCTAGGGGATAATTAACTCAGCTTTCCAATTAGGACAAAGCAATCCACTGAGGATACAAGTAGGGAGAGCATAAATACTCAAGCATCAGTAAGGGAGGAGGACAGGGACAGACAGACAGATGAATAATGAGGGGGAAATACACAGGCTAATGATAAACACATAATCAAATGCCACAATGTGTGATTGATGCTATGCTGTGTGTCTCCTTCACCGCGCACTGTGACATATGCCTTTTTGAGCAATAATTATCAATCCTCCTGCTCAGTGTCAACATATTAGGAGACTTTCACATCTGATAAATGCTTAAAGACATTTTGCATTTATTATATTTAGAGCTGTGAGTTTTTGCAGGCTATATTTTCAGTCTATAGTTTTCCCGTGGTATGGCAAAGGAGAGCTGTCACCAATGTCATGTTGCACAACAATGGACAAATGTGGATGTGAGAAGATGAATTTCCTTTGATAAGTCTAAAACCTCCATTGCTGAAATAAATAGTTCCACAGAGGCAAAGGTGTTTTGTTTTGTTTCACTAAGTAGACTCTGTAGACCACATTAAATGCCATAGTTCTTCTTTCAGTAGCCAAGGAGTATTACTTACAGTATGTAGCATTTACTTTGTTATAATGACTAGATATGGCCTTGGCAAAAATATACTTTAGGCTTTTTTTTTTTTAATATAAAGGGGGTATGGGGTGTAAAACGCACAAAAAACAGGATTGAGTAGCTCTCAAACAGTAAAAACACTGGTCCTCTGGGTTGGCTTTCATTGCATTTTCAGGGGGTTGCAATCATTTGAAGTGTTACGAATGGCATTATTAAAGCAGTTGCCTTGCTTCCAATCTGTGCCACTGTAGATCACATCACTTTTAGCCCCTGTCTTATGTAATGATTTCACTGAGAAGGTTCAACTGCGGTCAATCTGTTTGTTAGCTGCTGCTAAGCTTGCAGGGGAAAACAATGCACTGAGGAATAAAAACACTTGGCATACTCTTTCCGATGCTCTTTTTTTCTTCTTAGCAAGATACCAAACACATCCAGTCTCATGTGGTGCGAGCAACATTTCAAAGGGAAAAGCAAACCAAACAGGATTCATATTGTTCCAATCAGGTTATACACAGCAGTCTTGGTTTCTTCACAATTACTGATCTGCTGGCAGTGAAAAGGAGCCTGGCATGGAAAGATGAGGCTTTCCTTATTAACTCTGTAATACCTGCAATGGAGTGAAGCCTGAAGAGTTTTGACTTAAAAGTATACTATACTATTATGCACAGTACACCACTCACTTGTTTTTTAATATTGTACATGTCAAACTGCACTAAATTCTATACCGCACTTTACACAGTTTTGATATGGGAGGGACAAACCCTCAACAAGAGATTCCATTTTTTTTATAGTTATGTCAGTCATAAAAAGTAGCAGTGTGTTTTGATTTACAGTTTTAAGGGACTGGCCTCATGCTCGTGAACACCGCTGAGGCTGATATTCTGTGCTGGAGCAGATTGTTTTTATATACCTGGAGCTGTTGCCGGCTTCAGTGGATGCACCGACAGTGATTAATTTATTTATGGATATTTATCATCGTATCCAAATCTAGTGACAGTGGCTAAAGGCAGATGGGTAAGAGCATCATAAATACAAATTAATCTGAGAGCCACATTTACAAGTCAGCAAGCATGAGGGTAAATGAGAGAGCTGTTCAAGGGTCTCTCAGCAGCTCAATTATTCACTGCCTGCATCAGGATTAGGGCCCATTGTTTTTAGTGTTTTTGCAATACTTATCCTGAATCAAGAATGTTAATCAGTCAAAGTATTTAATAGTGATTAGTTACATGATCGTTAATAATTATACAATATTAATAATTTGCAATTTCACTTATTTTACCTGTATAAAATGTAACCTAAGGGGAGATTTGTAATTGATGCAATACTCTGATCAACATAGGAGTAGACACATATTGTGCTTTATACAAATATATGTTTATGTATTATTAGAGATCAATTAACAACACAAATCCATTTCGAATATTGCCCAGAAACCCTCACAGGTACTACATAGCATATAAATATGCACACATGACAACATGAAAAACCCAAAGCCCAAAGCAACAACAGCTGTCAGTGTGTTGACTTTATGGTCACTGAGAGGCTGAACCACAAAGCTTCAAAGGTTTTTGAAACTTGCTCCAGATGTAAATTGGCATATTTTATGATGCCATCACCACAAAAAAAAACAAAAAACGGAGAAAACATGATGCCTGTACAAAACAATTTCAATTTCCAGTGGCACACTGCTATAGATGTTGGTTTGTCTCAGAATATTCAGAGAAAACATCACAAGCATAATTCACTTTTCTTCAGTTGGTGAATAAAAAATTGACGTAACATCATGCACTCTATAAATGTCCAAAATCTGCAAAAATAACGAGCCATAACTGAGCACATAGGAGGAACGTTAGAGGGGAGGTCAGAGATAGCAGGATGCTACATGACAGTGAGAACAGAAGTGAAACTCTATCAGCCTGAGGGTTCAGTGCTCAGTGACAACCTGTCAGTGTCTTTGAGTCCACTTCTTTACTTGACAGTGCAAGTCATCAGCGCTTTGTTCACAGGGTGGCATCGTCCATCATTAAAAGAGAGAGCATAATGCTGAAAACACATAGGATGTGAGAAATATTGCAAGGCTAGAATAGTGTGACAGAGAGCTGTATCTACGGACACATATTCAGTGTTGTTGAGTCCATTAATGTCTAAGAAACCTTAAGTGCTAAAGTGTTCCTGGCAAGTGCAAGTGCTGCTTAATTAAATCATACCAAAGTTTCTAATCTCACTATAACAAATGACCTTTGAATTATTTTCTATAGTTTTGTATCATATTGAGTTAGCAAACTGCAAAGCTGATATCAAAATCAGTAATTTTATAATGTATAATTAATTCCTTACATTAAACTCCACAATCCCACAATTTAAACTTGTATTCATACAGTAGTATACGTGTACTGTTTCTTTTCCACAATGCAGATAATTGAATTCCCCTCCTTTGCACACAAACAAATAAATCAATAGCTCAATAAATGAACACATTCAGGGCAAAACCATGGTGCATCACTGTCCTGCTCCAATGTAAAAGCACAACACAATGTCAAAAGGATAGTAGCATGCAAACAAACTGTTTAGTAATGGGACCTCATTTAGAGCAAGAAACTGTTCCGAGATCAGTTTTTATTGCCTCCTGACAGTCAGTGAGTGGAATCATTGTTGGTGAACCCTCGTTGACTTGAGATTCTCCATGTGGAGCCTTGTTTTTTTTGTTCTTTTAAGGACATTCTCCTCTTGTAAACAGCTTTGTGCTCTTGTAAACAATTATATGGCACTGGTTATATAGATATGAATGGAGATGACACTGCAAAAAACCCAAGCCTAGTGAATTAGACTGCCACAAGAATTTGTGAGGATATTTAGATATCTGACGGTTACCATAGCGACAGTGTGTTCTCAGGTCTGTACATTACTAAGAGTCTGCATTAAGTCCTGATTGTTTGAGAGGTTTATAATCTGATCAGCGACTTTAATATCAGAGTAACACACCATCAAGAGATGTAAAAGTTTTCCATAATCACTCCATGATGAGGTGATGGCTACCCCTTAGCTATAATATTAGCTTTAAGCAATGTTTAAGTAATGTTTTTTTTTTAATTATAACTGGTCTAACTTGTTGAGTTCATATGGTTCAGAATCTGCTGAGAGAAAAATTTCCCATTTCTGGGTGACAGGTGTGTGTGAGAAACTAATCAGGAAAAGCTGCTTCGTCCAGTCGTCGCAAACCAACGGTGGTTAAAGGTATAGTTGGTAATCTTGTAGCGTTAACAAGAGAGCTAGCACGATTTGAAAGTGGCACCTCCTTTAAGCCTCTTTTCCCAGACTCCACCGCTCAAAGGCTGCACTAATGTTCACTCTGGTTTGTCCTCCAGCGTTATACAGAGCCTGTTTCATCACAGTCTTTTCTGCCTCCCACTTTCTTCTCTTTGCCTGTTTAGCACAGACTGTATATAAATAATGGACGGCGCTATCGTGATGTCACCTGTTGGTTTGTGAACAAAAGCAATGAAACCCATACAGAAGTAACTAAACTTGCATTCTCTCCAGCAGCCAGCAGGGGGCGATACTGGTGGTTCAAAAAGAATTGTGTTTGTATTTAAATCTATGGAAAAATGTCCCTTTTCTCTCCTGCTGTATTACCTCTGTAAACACTATAAATATGAGATTTTGGTCTCAATGGTTAGTTTGAATAATGTTTTAATACATCAGAATGTCGATTTAAAGAATTATGGCCAAATTTATGGTGAAAATGACACATAAAGCTGTGGGGTGTGGGTTCCGTGTGATTGACAGGTCTCTGCTGTCATTACATCCTGAAGAGGAGCAGCGCTGACGGTCTGAGCTCATATTTCTGAGGTGACACTGACACCATTTACTGGTAAATAACGTTATGTTGAGCCACAATTAACATTCCCGGTTAATATCACTGTTCATGTGGATTATGGAAGTTCATCGGCAATCAAGTTAACTTGCTAGTTGTAGCGTTAGCTGATAATATAGCGGTTGCTATGTTAATGGTACTGGCATAATACATATCTCTGTCTATGTCTAGGCTTGTCCAGGGTGTACCCTGCCTTCCGCCCTAAAACAGCTGGGATAGACTCCAGTCCCCCATGACCCTATGACGGGATAAGTGGTAGAAAATGGATGTCTATGTCTACTGTCTGTGAAGAACTGATCCTGCTCAAAGTAGTGTTACTGTACATTGTGACATTTGTTTCCATTTACTTTTTCATCATGACTGTGGAGCTAATGTTACCATCACATTAACACATGCAACACAGGTTGCAGCCTGGTAATGGTACCGGTACTGTTAGCATAGCAACCGCTATATATTTCAGAATAATTAATTAAATCGACACTTTGATGTATTAAAACATTATTTATACATACATTATTTAAACTATCCATTTAGACAGAGGTTTTACAGAGGTA
This sequence comes from Synanceia verrucosa, assembly GCA_029721515.1. NCBI lineage: Eukaryota > Metazoa > Chordata > Actinopteri > Perciformes > Synanceiidae > Synanceia > Synanceia verrucosa. The sequence goes on from CM056549.1 coordinate 26,233,984, forward strand.
ATACAGCAGGAGACAAATGGTCATTTTCCCATAGACTTCAGTGCAAACAGACTTCTTTTTGAAACCACCAGCTGGTGGAGAGAACGTAGGTTTAGTTACTTTCGTATGGGCTTCATTGAACAGAGCCCAGTGTTGCCCACTGGTTTAGCAGGGTGAGTCGTCAGAAGTAACACTGGAAGTGATATTTTTGGCTGCATTTTCTCTCCATTGTTCCCTACAGAACAGATTCTCCTGTTAACTCTGTATTTCTGCAGAGGAGTGTGCTGGATATTTACAGAAACAGTGAGGATGAGGGAGGGACAGAGGGGGACATGAAGGCATCTGATTGATTCTTTCCATTCAAACCGAATGTCAGTCGATTGGTCAGAGCTTTTACAGTCCTGCATACCTCATGTATTGACTGCTCTCAGGATGGGGGGACCATTTCACCCAGTATAACATTATAACATATATAAAAAGTGTTTCTGAACAGAATGACAGACTATGGCTTAAAGTGGTTACCACTCTTAGAGAAAAAAAAACTTAGCAGAGCATATGACTCTCAAAAATGATCATATTATGAATAAAACATAATGACTGTATGTTTCTGCGCATGCAGTGAGAGGAGGGTGTGTGGGCGTTGAAATAGCAACACTGGAAATTACCAAAAGAAAAGAGAAAGAGGAGTATAATCACTGACAGATCAATGGATGGGTTCCTCATCTCATGCAGAGAAAAAAGTCAGCACACAATTTCAAGTCATCGCACTACACAGTTGCATTTCTCTGTATAATTTTTAAATTATATTTAACACTATTGTTTAGAGCTCGGTGCAGGGTTTTATGAATTCTATTAAATAAATCTTTAAATATGGAACTTCAGAGACATGAGAACCACAGAACTCAGCTCTCAAACATATATGGTTTCCTCAGCCCTAAGGCATTTTGAAGTGCAGAGGAAAGAGTTATTGCAAATGCCACACCAATATGGGGAAAAATTGTCCTTGTTCAGTCTGCTGAGATAAACATCAAAAGTCTATTTTCCAACTGCTAAAATGACAGTTTATGTTGACATTGTTTTCTATGAACTGAGATGGTAGGATTCTATTATCCACTTTCACTTTGGTGCAAAGCACAGTTTGAGATGAAAATATGTCTAAAATATGGCATCAAATGGATACATCTTGAGTTTGCATACATGTTTACATTTCTTTCTAATTAACGTAACAACTCTTACAACACGTGTTGCCTTTGATCACTTTTCAATCTCTAAGAACAAACACCCCATTTGAAATATGTCTCTTTTAAAAAGACAAACCAAGGTCACAGCAGCTTATTATTTTAATATTTATTTCTTACACAAAAAGGAGACGCTGAACTCTTTCCAGAAATCTGACGTGCTCTCTTCAACCCGCCTCCAATGAAGGCATTTTTAGGACAATCGTCTTGCATTTGACATTGTAAATCTCATTATGCAAATATGATTGATTGACCACTCATTTAAATCGCCAGAGGTGGACCATGAGGTCGAGCTGATAAACTAATTCAAAGTGAATATACATTTTGTTTGGGAGGAGATGAAGTTGATGACGCAGACAGTTCAATGCCCCCGAAGGAGTCGCTGTTCACTGTCTATGCATGTCTCAGAGGCCTTCTGCTACATTATTCTTAAGGACAGCCGTCTACTGCCACATAAATATGTGCCCCCTTACTCCCACAGGGGTCAGTAAAATCAATGTCCTCCAGAGGATTGCCTGTCACCTTAGATGTCTGGGTAAAAGTGTGCTTAAATGAATGAAGTGGAGTAGCTCACGTAGGCTCAAAAGGAGTTCTTCCTGTCTGAAGGACGAGGAGGGTGGCGCTATGGGGCCTTTAGTGCAGCAAAAGTATTTGTAAATGTGTATGTCATTCTGTGTGTGTAATCTGATTTGTAAATGTGTAAAACATTCTGTAAATGTGTGCATTGATCTGTGAATATGTAAGAAAATCTGCAAATGTGTTCAGAATTTGTGCGTTCATAATCACATTCATAAATGTGCTAAAAAAAATCTGCAAATGCGTGCACTGATCTGTATGTGTAAAAAAAAAAATTGTGAATGCATACTGTATATTAATGACTGATAAGTCTAAGTTATTTGCAGTTATTTTTTTTTAAACACATGGCCCTAGATGGCAGCCATTGATATGGGTGGTTTAAAATTGTCGTGTCACTGTGACTGGAAAACACGCAGCACAACTCACCTTGACCACAAGTGCAAGAACCCCCTCCCTCCATTCCGACAATTAGTCTCTTCTGTCTGATGCCATAAAGCCATAACAACAAGTGCACAGAACTGTACAAATACACTGCAGGCATCCTCTGGAAAACAGACGCTCCTGTTGGAGGCGTCTGCAACAGGGCACCATATGTGCTCGCTGAGATAAAACGGAAGGAATAAGCATACCCCCTGTAGGTAAATACTCATCAGACCAGAGTATTGGCTGCTGTGTTTCCAGATTATTCCATCATTAAGCAGCAGTGCCAGGCACTGTCCTGCACTCCCTGATATCCTGTGACGAGCACTGGAACCTGGTGGGCTGGAAACAGGCTTAAAGAAATCCTTCCGCATCCCCAGATGGAGCACATATGTCTTATTTTCCATGTATGTGGCCGTTTAAATGTTGGTCTTGTTTTAGGGATGGATGATGCTTGTGCCAGCGTTTCAGTGTGGTATTTGGTTTTGCTCATAAAAAGGTGCATTCATTTACATTTGTGCCCTGTTATAGCTTTCTTTTCTAACTTTTTTCTTTTTAATAGCTCATATGTACATTGTCACCAATGAGGTACTTGCATAAGCATAGTGCATGACCACTTTGATACCTTCTTTTGAAGATCTAGTAGAATCATCTAGAGTTAACGGATGTGGACAGGGAATTTGGATAAAAGCTGTGCGGGAAAGCTGTAACTGAAGTCGCAGACCACCTGGCAGCCAGGCATACAGTATTCATGAACCATGCTATTTCCTCTGTTTGCATGCCGTGAAGCATAGGCAGTCCTGCTGTTCACATGGCCTCCATAAAAATTCAATTAGAAATGATTCCATAGTCTCATACATACTACACACTGGATTGTTCAATGAACTTCAATGCAGCAGCCTTGCATGCAATGAGCTTTTCATGCCCCAATGAAGATTTAATAATAGCAATTCAATAACAGACTTTGGCTTCGTCTCTACAAAGATAAGTACTGTACCCTGGCTAGAGATGGAGGAAGATGAGATCTGTGCAGATACATGCATACGCTCCTCTCCTGACCATTTCAGCTCACCCACATGGGCCCTTTATGACTGATGTGATTATGTTGTCACACAACTGCTGCTACCTGCTGGTGTTTGTTACAAGTCAGAGATGCCATAAGTCAGATATCACGTGCTGCTCACCTATTCTTTGTGGTCTGAGATGACCCACTTGGCATTTGTGACTGATTCTTCAGGAGTGCTGGCGATAAATCCCATCATATCCAGCGCAGACCTTTCTCGATTTAAGTCACCATAAAAATTACACCTGCTTCTAACAGTCAGAGCTAAATTATGCGTGAAATATTTATGTTGGACTTTGGAACACTGTATTTCCTGGAAAGATGGAGACACTGCCATTAATACCAGATATCTCATCACCCTCCCTGCCCCTCTCATCACATGACATATTATGTATATGCATGGGGCACAATGTTTGCACCCTGGTTTGACAGAACAAGATTATGCACAAAGCAATTCACGGAGGATTGCTTCACCATGCTGCACTGTGCAGCGGGCTTCACTGCCTTTGTTTGTCAGGATCCAACCCACCAGCCCAGCCCTTTTTCAAACAGGAATACTTCACTGAGGCATGTTAGAAGTGAGATGCTGCTACTGGTTTGTGAATTTAACAATGGCAAAGATCAGAAAAAGGTCAAGGTCACCAAGGTCAAGCAAAAGCAATGCAACTGGTCTCAAAATATCCGGAAAAGAATTTTCAAAATGTATTTGCATTTAGTTTTACTGGTATTTTGGTCTTTTTTAAAATTCAAATGTGACAAAATATGAAATAGACAAAAATAAATCAAAAATACATGATATTAATGTGAATACAATGTTAAAGGTGGGTTTCAAGGTTCGTCAAAATCACCACATTCACTCTTAGGCGTTGTGGGCTTGCAGGAGTATATGCTCTCTCAGAATGCTACCTTGGCAGAGGTCTGTGCTCTCTGAGTGCTTTTCTAGTTTCCAAATATGACTTTACAACATTATAAACAATGATGTAATAATTATCTTTCTGACAAGGTGAATGCACATACAAAAATCCAGAACATGGGGGTAATATTCTAAGAATAAATCCATAAATTTATGAGGAAACAAAAAACAAACTCTCGGAGGGTTGAGTGGCAAATTTAAGGCAAATTTGTAATATCATAAAGTCACAGACTTACAAGAAACAAAATGAGTGAGGCAAAGTTCCTGAGAGATGCATACACTCGTTGAAGCTCCTTTATGAACATAAGTTCAAATATTATAGTTACAGGAAAGTAGAGACAAACTTGGATCTTATTACACATTTTTTCGGCAAATTTTACAATCTCAGACAACATCCGTTATTTTTCCAGGAAATTTACCTCTTTAACTTCAGAGAGTAACCAAGTTTGCTTGATAATACACAGTGTGAAATCAAGAGCTTATGTATTATTTAATATAGCTTCTAGAGCCACTACATACAGTATGTAATGGATGTATGTATTATGCTGCCAGCTGTTAGAGTCAGCCCCATTTATTAAAATAGAAATTAAAATGGAAATAAACCTATATAAAGGTTAAGTTCGTGAGCGAAGGTTGCACATCTAGCGAGAGTCACAGGGACAGCAGCGCTGTCAGACATCTCATCTCAATAATGAGAAACCCCAATTAGTGGCATTGTGCCAGGAATAGAGGATGACATCAACATGACATCAGAGACTTGAGACTGCTGCAGGTGCCTGAAAGAAAAATCATGTTTCAAACGAGTCAAGCCAACCATTCTCTGCATATGCCACATCCAGTAGGTTTGACTAAAACCCTTATGGACTGAGTAATGGATTGTTGTGGACACACACAAGTATTATTTATTCTGTATACTGTCAATGTTTACTTTGGTAAAAATTCCCTGCTGTATTGTATTCTACCCTTTTAATCTATTAGATTTACAGAATTGCGTACCCATTGACACACACTGTCTAAACTGCATCTCACTGTCCTCCATCCTGAAAGAAAATCTCCTCACTACTGCCCTGTGCTCCCTCTTTTAGGTTCTTTCCTTCTGCCAGATAAATCTTTCATAGACTTAAACCCACCCATTCTTCCATGTATTTCCCTCTCCTTGTTTAAATATTTTTTCATACTTACAGGGGTTCAGATCGCTTCATCTGTATTCCCTCAAACTGTCTCTCTGCCTGACTCTTTGAGTTACCAAATGTCAGCTCTGTACAATTGTTTGCAGTACATAATTTATTGTCATTCATAAATAAAAGGGTTTACACCTCTGAAACAAACAAAACAATGTTATAACGTCAGAATAATGTTACGACTGAAAATATTAGTACTCATTGTGTGATGAGATGGGTGACGGTGGGAGTCAGGCTGTGCTGGACTGGTGGTTTAATTGTAGAATTTAATCTCAGTTTTGCCGTCCAGAGTCAGGCTGTACCACACTCTCCCAGTGGTTTAATGGTAGAACTCAATCTTAGTTTTAGCTGTGGGCTTTTTTGCCGGGTCTTCCTCCTCCTCCGGCAGGGTGACAGTAAATGCAGACATGTGCCTTTAACATAGTCCGCCAGTAAAGGAGGCTGACATGCTTTGAAGGAGAACATCTGCAACTGACTGTCCTCCGTCCCACTTCCAGCATGTGTTTATGAACATCCATCCATCCATTTTCTACCTCTTATCCTCACATCGGGTCGTAGGAGGGCTGGAGCCTATCCCAGCTCATTATTTTTGATTGAGATGCCAAATTTCAGTTATTTCCTGTCATTCCTGAACAAAAACAAATGTGTTTTAGAGGTTGTATGCTAATTAATTCCTTACTTCTCAGTGAATTCCAGTGTTATGGCTCAAATTTGGGAATAAAAAGGTGAATTCAGTTTGAATTCCTCACTCCCGTTCAAAATGGTGAAGAGTAGGGAACTCACTGAGAAAGAAAGAGTCTGAATTAAAACTCTTCATGATGCTGGATAGTCTTTGAGACAAACAAAAAAAAATGTTAAGCACAGTATATATGAAACCATTTTTTTTTTTTTTTTGTTTTTTTTTAAATTGGGGTTTCATTACTCAAGCATAGTGGACATTTCTGTTAATGAAATAGTCAGAAATGGCAGAAAAATTACATAAACCTCTGGAAAATAATTTGACACAGTCTCATCGAGTCGATCATGCTTACTGCGGTGCATAGTCACACCCCAAAGGCCCATTCTGAGCAAGGAAAAACTCTACTGAGAGACATTATGGTAAATGGATTTCCTGAGAATAATCAAACTTGATGCATCTGAACTATATTTTTACACTATACACTGCTCTCACACTACCATGGCAGCTGATGTGTGAAGATGTAAGTGCATGCTTAAGCTGATGATTAGAGTATCCATATTGTTTTACCTGTAATGTAATCATTAAATTCAACAGTGAAGATGGATAACTTGAGCTTGAAAATCCAGATCTACCAGCTGACATACCATACCATAACAGAGAACTTTACATTAGTTACACTCTGAAAACAAAATAAAAAAATCACAATCCTCAAACACAAGCACTGAGGGGGAAATTACAACCACAATTACTGCACGTCTTGCTTAAGGTATCGCTCTATCTGCTCTAACTGTTGGCCCACTGGAAGACCGTGACTGGAATGCCAAACATGTATCTCTGCAGTAAAAATCCAGTTAGGATTCTGCAGTGCAAACAAAACCAGCATATCCCTGTCAAAAGCAAGTTCTCAGCACTGTCACAACATGTAACCACTGTGTGCTGGGTGTGCTTAAATTCATTAACTAATACAGAGCATGTGATGAAACTATCCTGTGTGCTATGAAACTGGGGTTAAAGGCATTGAAATGACATGTGGCTTGCATGCTGGAGGGGAAGCTGAATGAGAACAGGAGTCTCAGTAGTGTTAGCGAGGGGTCGACTTCTGTCAGACGCTTCATTAAATTATGCCTATGATACGTCCACATGACCTCTGCAATGACAAACATCTTTGAATTATCTGTATTCACATCTACATGCACACGAATCACATGTAACATGTCTCTACTGCACACTGTGAGCATTTGTGGTGATGACATTATGAGATCAAATGTAAGATTCGGGCAGTGGATATTTTCCTGTCAGTCCAATTAACTGGTTCCAACCTTCCAGCTTTTCAAAAGGAAATCTTTCTGAACTGTAGCTGCCTTCTTCTACTGTGTATTACTACGGGACGCATTGTTGCAGACAGCTTCAACTGCGTGTTGAAACCAAGCTGTTTTTAAACACATAATCAGTGGAGAGGATCTTTCTGCTGCCTCGGTGACACTCCTGATGGCTTTTGTTTTCATATCCCCCTGTCATTCCTCAGAGACTGAACACTTTGCTGGAGGGATGTCACCATATCAGAAATTTAGTAGTCATTAGGATAAAAACAAAACGAAAACAACACCCCCGCAGCAACATACACTCCTGTTAGCGTGCTGTTTTTGTTAATAAGTTAAAGGTTACAATTACCTCTCCGCTTTATATTTGGAGCGGCACTCTGTTTTGGTCTTAATCTTCATGATTGTACCGCTTGTTGGAATCAGTGGATAATAAGTGTTTGCCACATGACATGATGATTTTTTCTTGAGTTTTGAACAGACTTACTTAAAACCTGAGAATAATGCAATGTTGCCTCCAGCATTCTGACTCAGTGTCGTGATAAAATGAAAGTCTAAATACAGAAATATTTTATCCTTGAAAATGATACATTGTAGACTAATACACACTTTATGAAATATCATGTAATCATCATTACCAATATATACTAACCATTAATTAAATTATTTGCGTTAATCAATTAGCTCATTCACTTTCTCTTATAATAATGCTGTGAAAGCCTCTTTACTGAATAGGGCCTGAACATACAACAATATAAATCAATCACACCTCCCACGTTGAAATATGTGAGCTTGTTAACGTTAGCTATTATTAGCCAGTAAGCAGCACAGTCCTGCACTCAGCTAACAAATAACATTAACAAGATCTTGTCCTGCTCATTTCCAGACAGATTTGCTGTCTATAAGGCAGCATCACCAAGAAATATAATAGGGTGTGTCCCCAGGATGTGTCGATAGTGAGATCACTCCAGGGATGCTGGGACACCGTTACTCTCAAGCCCTGACAGTACTTGGCAGTACTGTTTCGGCATTGTAAAGCTACAACTGTATAGCGCTCCATTCCCGGTAGGGACTCTACCAAGTCCTCATGCTTGGTCCTGAACAGTGAGCTCCAGCATGTGTATTATTCATTCTGTTTATTGTCAAAATTTGGTTTGGCAAATTGCCCCCTCTGTATTTTGCATACCCATTAACTAACCACATGACTAGTTCTTCTTTTAGTTTTTCATAAATAATCATGCGGGAAGAGAACATTGAAAGTGAAGAGATACCAGTCAGTAGGCCTAAGTAAACCAGAAACCTGTTTACACAGGAGCTCACTGTTCAGACTTGGTTGCTGATTCAGCGTGTATCGTCCTTTTCTTTCATCTGTATTTTGGCGGAGTGTAAATTATACTCAATATATTACTCAATATATCAATATATTATACTCAATATATCAATATGTCAGGTCATGATTGGTTGTTTTACAATATACTCTATATTCCTCTTTAAAGGTGAGAATTGTCTGTACTTTTCCACTGTAGGTCAGAACGAATGTGAAGGACAGAATCTGAAAGCAAAGACTGGTGGTGTTATGTTATCAATTCCACACAGATGCACTGAGACGGCAAATCTGTCCTCATTAAGAATTAGTTTTGACTATGGCTGTCCTCCACTTAGTTTTACTCATGTATAAAATCTAACTTTTTTCTTTTCCTCGGTGAGATCTGCTGCAAACTCTCCTGACTTTGTGGTTCACGTCTCCTCTCATGCACGAGAATAAAACACTCAAAAGACATTTTTTTAACTTAATCTCTTCATTTAAAATGCCTCCAGCCTTAAAAAATCCACGACAGTATGAAGTCTACAATCTGTTTGTATTTTCCCTATGCTTAGCCTTACCTCGGTGACCTGAAGTGCATGCACTTGGCATTAATTCAGTTATACAGTTAGTTGCAGCAGGAAGCACATAAACAAACCATTTAAAGAGCCCTGCCTTTGTCCCCCTCCTTGTTTGTCCGGCATGCATTTATTATCCCTCCTCCCACCTGCGAACACAAAGCAGCAGATATGAAATGAACTTGTTTAAAAGCTTTGTGTATTAAAAAAGGTGTTTGTATGGAAAGGCAGCTCAAATTCCCAAGAGCACAAGATCATTGTTAATCCGGTTAGGTTGGAAGTAATATTTTATTATTAGTCCTATCCATTTAAGTAATGGGATTGTGCTCGCTATGTAGCCAAGCACTATATTCAGAGGAACCTGTTGTCAAGGTTGGGAGGTGTTGGATTAATGTTAGTTGTATAACATATTACACACACTTTGAGTGGCCCACAGGATGAACAGTCAAGAGATACGGGACACCCCAATATGCTGCAGAGACTCTGCTGAATACTCCAGACTGAGAGAGAAACAATGGTGTTTTCTATGCCATTGGACTCAGAGGAAACTGCTTTTATTAGCTCCAAGTGTTTCTGCTCTAACAGCAAACACTGAAAATGTTCCACTGGCCTTTTTAGTCTCTGCAGAAGAAGGGAATTATTCAGTCCATTCATAGCATTGATGACACTCAATAGATGTCACAGTCCCTCTGCTGTTGCATTGCATTTTCTTCATAACAAGTGGTTGTCAATCACTGTAAAACTCAGCCATAAAACTTACCGTAAAACTCACAACTTGATTGCTGACAACACAGCGATATGTGACACCAACGTTTTTTATACTACTGGCTCACACCTTGCTGAAAGTTAGAACCAAATACTAGATATATTCCACAAAAATCTGATCCTATCATATATAAATATGAATCGGTAACAAAGTAATTTCAAGCACAGCACAGAATTAATGTAGGATTGAGGTCAACTAGCCTTCATCATATGTTTAAAACCAGGGTCCTCAAGGGTCGTATACCCGTTACTATGAAAATACCAGTGGAGGCAAGGAAGAAACAACAAGCTCCAAACGCAGCTCCTGACACCATTTCAACAGCCCCTACCTAGTAATTCAGAATGAAAAAAAGCAATAAACAAATCCACTGGTGTTTTCATAGCAACAGATCTGTCTGCATGGCTGTTAACCATGGGGCTGTTACTGGCTGCCATTGTGCACGTGCATATATACAGTATGTATAAAAAAGGTTATCAGTCAGACCTTTAGGTATTTTCTGATCTATGGGCACAAAAGGCTGGATCTACTATAGGTTTGCGTCTATAAAAAAATGTGTGCGAACTCATTGCACACCCAAAAAAAATGCACAAACTGATTTACTTCCAGTGCACACTCAGGGTTGTGTCGATCAAAGGTGCAAAATAGTGTCTCTGCAGCCAATAAGTATGTTTGCCGCAATGACTATGCAATACCTGGCGTTACACATAATTGTGAACGTGCTGGGAGGAGAAAATGGTAATATATTAGTCAACATTTGCTAGGGATCATGTGTGCATTGTGCATGTGCATTGACCTTGTTACTGATGTTTTGGTTGAATGCCCAGGAGTAAAATCTGAAAAAGGTGATTTCTCAGCTCACTACCAAAACCTGTGTTCACAGTACAGAAACAGGCTTGGTGAGTTGGTTATTTTTGATGGCATAACCCATTCTCTTGATGTGATTTTGATTGTCCATGTTCAGAATGCCTCCACGAAGACAGAGAAATCACTTGCCACCAGCAGAACTGAACGGGGACATCGGCTTACTCGAGGGTGGCCAGACTCAGCGTCATGTAGCAGCTCTCCTGGGAACATCCCAAAGTGTGATATCCAGAGCTTGGACAAGGTACCGGAGACATGGACAGGTAGGTCGTCGTCATGGTGGTGGCCTCCAGAGACTGAAAACCGCTCAGCAAGACTGCTACTTGACCCTCGCCAAAATCGCTTTGCACCAGCCATTGTGCTCCAGAATGACTTCCAGAATGCAACAGGGGTAAGTGTGTCAACTCAAACAGTCAGAAGACGTGTGCATGAAGCTCAGTTGAGCGCAAGAAGGCCATCTGTTTGCACTCTTCTGACTCTGCAACACAGACAAGCAAGACTGCAGTTTGCCAGACAACACAGACGGTGGACGACCCAGCAGTGGTCGTCTATGATCTTAACAGATCAGTCCAAGTTTTGCTTGCACTTTTTGGATTGACGCAGGAGGACGTGGAGGCGGCCAGGTGAGCGCAATATTGAGCCAGACATCTTTGAGTATGATCAGTTTGGAGGACCATCTGTTCTGGTTTGGGGAGGAATTTCAATCCACGGGCGAACAGACCTTCATGTGATCCGGAATGGGATGAGATCGTCAACCCTATAGTCCGACTATATGCCCGTGCTGTTGGTGACAGCTTTATCCTAATGGATGACAATGCCCTCCTCCATCGAGCCAATGTTGTGAATGCTTACTTGGAAAAGGAAGGAATCACCCGTATCGACTAGCCTGCAAGGTCGCCAGACCTCAATCCTATTGAACACGTTTGGGATTTGCTCCAGAACCGAATTCGTGTCTGACAGAATGCTGCTATAACAACAATTGGAGGAGCGGGGTCAGATCACCCAACAGCAGTTATCCAGATTCATTCAGAGCATGCACAGAAGGTGTATTGTGGTGATTCATGATAATGGTGGTCATACACACTACTAGGCACATTTTTGATCAAATCTCTTGTCGACGTGAGACGTTTCACAGAAGTTTTTCAAAAAGTGTTTTTATGGTTAACATCAGTTGGTAATGGTAGTGGTCTTCTGTACGTTACTTGGTTGAGAATAAAAATGTTTCTTGATTTGATTTTTCTTTCTTACTCTGTTATGGCTAAAATTTAACCTCATATAGTGCATTTCCAAAAAATATTAACAATTTTAAAAATATCATTGGCAAAAAACATGATCCCTAGCAAATGATCCATCCATCCATCCATCCATCCATCCATCCATCCATTTTCTACTGCTTATCCTCATAGGGTCGCGGGGGTAGGGGCTGGAGCCTATCCCAGCTGTCTTAGGGTGAAAGGCAGGGTACACCCTGGGCAAGTCTCCAGTTCATCACAGGACACATAGAGACAGACAACCACTCACACTCACATTCACACCTACAGTCAATTTAAATTAGCTAATTAACCTAATCCCCATGCATGTTTTTGTTTTTGGATGGTGGGAGGAAGCCAGAGTACCCGGAGAGAACCCACACAGACATGGGGAGAACATACAAACTCCACACAGAAAGGCCCCGGGCTGGGAATTGAACCCGGTACCTTCTTGCTGTGAGATGACAGTATGACTAGTGTATATTAAATGTAATATATAAAATATATAATTACATTTACAGAGAACAATTTTTTCACCCTTCACATTTTTGGAAAGAATGGGGAAACATTCATTAAAACATATCGCCTATCCAGCCTTTCCACTTTGGAGCTGCTGCAGGAACTCAGAGCAGATCTGGATCCACAACAATGAATCATGCAATACCTGCAATGACTAAACTCCTTTCAAGTTTACTTGTTTTTGCATCTGGATCATTCCAGCATATGGTAGCTACTGCAGTTGGGATCTCCCAATCCTGTTTTTCACATGTGCTTTTCTGAATCCTAAATGCCATGTCATGCTCGAAGGCCAGGATTATTAAGTTTCCACGCACTCTGGACTCCTTGAATGAAACCAAACAGCGTCTTTGCTGTAGCTCATTTAACTGTTTGTTGGCTTCATCTATCTATCTGTAATTCTATATGGTCAAATTTCATTTTACACTTTCATCTCCCCAAACTCGCCATTCTGCAAACAATGAAACCATGCAAAACTCTCATTTAAATAGGCCTGTCTCTGACATGTTTGCACCTGCTGTCATTTATGCAATCACTCTTACTAAACCACCCTCAAAGCATGGCTCAACCCCACACGCAAAATTCCCCACACGCATATTTGTACACGCAATTTGGACTCTTAGTAGATTTGGCCCACAGTCTTCTATCTGTGAACTACATCAGAATACAGTGGAGGATTTGAAGGACTGGATCTTAGAGCCTCTTCTCAAATTCAAGGAGAGACAGGCATGCCAAGAGTAGCTCCTCCTGAGCAGTAGTCAATGCCCACAGCAGGTGACACTGCAGACCCTTTGTCTGTATTGAGGCTGATAAGGAGAAGATTGACAAGGTCATGTCCAGCAGGGACAATCTTTAACTCCCACAGGTGACCATTGTTCACATCTTTTTAAACCTGCCAAGTTTCTAGCTTGACACCATTGTTTGACATCCAATATATCTGAGCCCGTGTCGAGCAATTGTCTATCTAGAATTAGAATTAGTGTCATTTGTTTGGGGCCTTAAATAGTTGACCACAGCAATAAAGCCAACAAAACATGTAGCACATTTTCTGAAGGAAAATTATTATTTTCATAATTGATTATCCTCCTTTGTCTGCACAGCAGACGAAAAACCACAAAATATTCAGTTGACTCTCACAGGGGAGGAAGGAAATGGACAGAATCATATCTGAGAAGATGGAACATGTTTGACAAATTACTTGAATGATTAATTATTAAGCAAAAGTGTCACTGATTTGTACTCTGGTGAGCAACAAAAAGCAACAGTGATAACTGTCACTGAGATAGGCCCTATGCAGGTCATCGGCATCCCTTTTGTTTGTTCTAAAGTTGTGGAAAAAAAACCAAACCTGTTTGTACAATTTAGGATTCACTCAACAAGCATGGCTAATGTGCTCACCAGGATGAAGACAGTAAACCACTTCTAGCAACGCAGCAAATTATTCATGATGCCTGCAGGTGGCCAGACACTATGTGCTTTGTAGTGCAGATTTGCACTGACTGCACATTATTGTGTCCTCACACATGTGACTTTGTGATGATTAGATGATAGATACACAAAATATTGCAGTGTAGACTAAACTGGGCCAGCTTTTACAGTAAATTGAAACCCTGAGGCAAAACTAACCTTAAATCTTTGTCACAGCAGAGCCAAATCTTTTCTGAACAGATGTGTTGAGCAATTCAATTAGTTCACCAATAACAAATTTAAAAAAGTATTGTTCCAAAAGCAATAGGCTATAGCCTTCAATATGTGCCACAAAAATACCACAGCCAAAAATACCACATATGAAGCATTAATGAATATATCAATGCGATGACATTAAAGGAGCTCTACAAAACATCCAAAGCACACCTATGATTGAGAAATTGCCCGCACAGGGAGGTGGATGAACTGATGGCTAGTGTTCTGAATACAAGCTATAGTTGGTCATGTTACAGAGCTAGCAAGATTTGAACGTGGCACCTCCTGTCAGCCTCCTCGAAGCCGTCTAAAGCTACACCTCCTCAAACTTGACAGTAGGATTCAGTAAAGCTTTTTTTTTTAAATTTTGTGACCATGCGGACTCCACTCCGCACTGTTGTCACAAAAAACACTACTCATCTTTTCATATCAACCCGCTTTAAATGAGACATTGATCTTCTGATTCACAGAAAACGTCACAGGAAACTACTAGCAGCAGAGCGCTCCACTATGGAAGCTTTGAGCTGAACGGACATCCAGATTCTGCTCTGTTCAGTCTGTGATCACCTTTATAATGCAGACACTGGAGACTATGACTGTGTAATATGTTCAAAATGTCATCTCCTATAACCTCTTTAATACAAGCCACACCTACGACCAGCTTACACCCACAGAGAAGCTAACATTAGCATCAGGCTAATATGCATTACAGAAGTAACTAGGTTAGCAAACATTACATATTTCATAACAATAACAACTCCTCTATCCTGCGATGAGGTGGCGACTTGTCCAGGATGTACCCCGCCTTCAGCCCTAAGATAGCTGGGATGTTGTCTCTGGTTTGTCCTCTTAGCTTTATCCAGAGTTTTGTCTTTCAGTCTTTTCTGTCTCCCTCTTTCTTCTCTTTGTCTGTTTAGCAGGGTGAGTCGTCAGAAGTAACACTGGAAGTGATATTTTTGGCTGCATTTTCTCTCCATTGTTCCCTACAGAACAGATTCTCCTGCTAACTCTGTATTTTTGCAGAGGAGTGTGCTGGATATTTACAGAAACAGTGAGGAGGAGGGAGGGACAGAGGGGGACATGATGGCATCTGATTGGTTCTTTCCATTCAGACCTAGTGTCAGTTGATTGGTCAGAGTTTTTACAGTCCTGTAGCCACAGAGGTCTGATTCTTTTCCTTCCTTTTTCTGAACACATCATGTATTGATGCTCTCAGGATGGAAGGACCATTTCACCCAGTATAACTAAAAGTGCTTCTGAACATAATGAAAGACCATAGACTATATTAATGAAGAGGTTAGTAAAATTAAAAGTCACTTCCACTACCACTCAATGACGCTCAGAATAAGGCCACTTCAGAGAAGGCTACCTTGTAAATTACCTTGTGTATTTCCAATTAAGTGTGCCATGAAAATAAAGAAGGCCATGAATCATTTTACAAAGACTGATATAAGAAGTGCATATTGCAAGATCTCCACACTAATCTGTTTACTTACTAGTAGTGGTGTGATTTTTTTAATGTTCCTTATGTGCTGATAAGGACGTGGGTATATATTTTAATGGATATGGAGCCTCTATCTTTAACAGTTTCCTGGAAGTGGGTAATCCCTAAACCCTGCATTTATCCTCCTGGGACTTTCATAAAGCTCAGTTAAACAGTGTTAATCCAAATACTTGTCATCACATGCTAATTTGCTAAACACCATGGAGCATGTGTGGTATAGGCTAACTTCCAAGGTGAGTTATGTGAATGCAACACTTAGTGCAGTTACAAATAGGATACCCTTATGTGAGTGCTATGGACTCAGATCTGCACTGAATGTCCCCAATAACCTCCACAACCACCAAACTTGATCCATACTGAATATTAAAGGCACTCCAGTGTAACTGTGCCCCTATTAGACAGATTATAAGATTAGGGATACATTAGAATGCATCTCTAATCCCACCAGTCAAGTCAGGACAGTAAGCAAGCCGAGGAAAAGCTCTGCGATCACAGGATCTATGTGAATGAACGACACAGAATCTGCGCTTAGACACACACCATCACCACCCTGTCATAGTGATAAAACACAACAAGTTGCATTTAGATGTCGTTTGTTTTTCTCTCGACACGCCAGCTAATTGCAGCTGCCGCGATATAATTTATTCAAAATGTATGCACATTATGCTTGTATACAAGAAAGAACAGTGGTTTTATGCACACACGTATATTTTCCATGGAAATATTCAAATACGTGGGGCTGTATAGCTCTCCCTTTTTCTCGTTTTAGTGTGTGGGTGCTTTAGCGCTCCCGGGGAAACGGCGCTTTGCAGTGAAATTGTCATTCACCGGAGTGTTGCCCCCCACCCTCCACCCCTCCTGTCATTTTGTCAACACCATCACAGTGTGGAGCTCAGCCAAGCGAAACATCTGACAGACAGGCAAATGGGAGTGGTGGACTTCAGCAACATCACACCCTCTCGCTGCCCTCTTGGTGCCCAGCGGTGAGGTTCAATGCACGTGTCCAGGACAGACCACATTTTGCAACCCGGACTTCCTATTTCTATCTGATAGTTTGTAGCTGTCTTCAAAAGAAAAAAAAAAACAACTCAGGGACAGACACAGATTGATCAGAGAGATGCAATCACTAAGTGGATGAACTGCATGAGTGGGTTTTCCATTTGTTGCCGAATAGTAAACCTGATAGTAAAAATTGATTGTCAAGTGACAATACCCCTTTTATCTGGAAGCATCACCCAGAGAGTAATGTTTCAGGGTCAAGAATTATGTCTCAATGTCGTATGAGATTTTCTTTTTTCCTTTTTTTGAACTGGACTGACAGAGGATGGCATTTTCAAATCTGTACTGAGAACTGACAAACGGATAAAAGCGGCACACTGTTAATGTAATGCCACAAATGCACAATAAAATACAATTCCAACAACGGCAGGGTGGGTAACTGTAATTTAAATCCGGTGTTAGTTTCATAGTGGCCACAAATTCATGCAAATTGTGTCATCTTTGGCCGAAGCCCGTGGATTAATGACATCTGTGACTCTTCACATTTCCTCAAGACACCATTTTTCTTTTGCAGTGAATAAGCAGGAGTCTCAAAAGTGCCATCAAATGCTGAGGTCTGCAGGCATAAAATCCTCAATCAAAACATAAGACAAAAAAAAACTATCTTATGAGATAAACTGCCACTGCGGGCACGGCTGAATGGCTTCTCTGTGCTAAATGTCGTGTGTCAGTGCTGGAAATCTTTCCTCCTTCTATGTACACACCAAGCAACACACTTATCAGTCGGGGTGTCATGGCAAAACACTGGAAAAACAGGGCGATAGGGGACTCGAATGGAACCAGCACTTGTCAGCCAGGATGGATCCTGACACCAGAATATGCTCAGGAAATGATTAGATAAACATAACAGAATCCGCCCGGGCGTCTTCGAGGAGGTGTGCTGGCGGCTGATAAAGGATTCAGATTTATGTAGCCTTCACCAAAAGAAGGAGATATTATGTTTCTTGAAAAATGGTACATCAGAGTTTGGCTGTGATGTACAGGGCACTCAGCAGAGAGCTGTGAACAAATATGGAGGGGTTAATAAAAGACGGGAAATGAAAAACAGAGCACAGGTTTGGCTCAATGTAATATCTTTGGGAATCAATTTCAGCTCTTGAACATAACTTTGTTTTTGTTTGCCCTTGAATATTGACAGTATATCTCTGTCAGACACGTTTTATTTTTCCTGACTTGTGCCATACACCATCAGGCAGTGTGGAACGAGAGCCTCTGTAGATAGTTGGTTTGTATATTCGAGGAAAGAGCTTAGTAATCAAGAGGGCAACTCACATCAAATGTGTTTTGTTGAATTATGCTCAAGATCAGTGACAGCTGTGGTGTAAATTCTGGCAGCTCAGACACTCATCCAACCGGTGCTCTCAACACTGATCAGACCTCAATTACTCAACGACACGGTGTACCTACATGAGGCCTTACACTTGGTCTGCTGTACTGCACCAAATTAATTTCAAATTTGCTTCAGTCTCAACTGCAATAACCCACAAGGGACAAGTGTCACATAAGAGCTTGAAATGGACTGCATCAGCTCAGAAAACAAACTACAGCAGGATGAGGCGAATCTGATGCAGTGCTGCTCGCCTGAAACTGCCTGCTTTGTTATAATTCCTACAGGGGGATGGGGACAGGGATCCCCTTGAATGCTGTAAGAATGTGAATCCTCTCCCCTCAATAATGCGTTCACACAACAGCATTATATGCAGCAGGTTTTTGGTGCTAGTTCACTTGTCTTTCCAATCTGGCGCTGTTGGGTGATATGTGATCATTTTTGGAATTTAACATAAGAAAAGGGTGTCATACCAAAGTATGATATCTATTTCTTTAAAATTTATTTTTCTTAACAAAATTTTTCAGCTGATGTAGATTCTTTCAACCATGGGATTCCCTGGATCAGCTAAATATGAAATAGAATAATCAGATTCAGAACGGCGTCAGATATGAGGAATTTGACTCCAATTTACAGCACTCTCAGCACACAAGGTAAAGAAATAATAAAATATGTCAAAAGTAAATAACAAGGCACCGGCACTGGATTCAGGAGTGACAGTGAGGAGAAGTGCTCCCTTTTTTTCAGGTGTAGAGGTAAAACTTTTGTACTTTACTGTAATCAAGTCAAGTCAAGTCAACTTTATTTGTATAGCCCAATATCACAAATTATGAATTTGCCTCATTGGGCTTTACAATCTGTACAGGATATGACACCCTCTGTCCTTTACAAATGACCCTCGCATCGACTAAGGAAAAACTCCCCAAAAAAAAACCTTTTAACAGGGAAAAAGAAACGGAAGAAACCTCAGGAAGAGCAACAGAGGAGGGATCCCTCTTCCAGGATGGACAGACAAGAATAAATATTATATTGTCAAAAAGCCCAATTTATCTGCTTTCAGAATCAACTGAATGCCTTCAATAGCACAAACGGATCAGGAGTTACGGTCATCAGAAGAGCAGCTGTGAAATCCTGTCGGCGCCGACAGGTCTGGTGGTAATTAAGAGGTTAAGAGGGACATTGAATAAACATTTTAAGTTTGCAAAAGTCTGTCATTTTTATTATCACTGCATTGATTGTCAATATTGGACATTACAGCCATGTCTTTAAGCCTAAAATAATTTAGTACAATGTAGAATATTTTCCACCCTCCGCAAAAAATAAATAAATAAATAAATGAATAAAAGGCCAGCAATTAGACAAAATTCAACACATGGGCCCCGACAATCGACACACAAAATCCTGTTTCGTTCCCATCCCTCCTCTCTACCCACTGAGTTAGAGCTCATAGATCTCCAGCAGAACTTCTTCTGTTGTTGGGGTAATTCCACTTCCTCAACTGCTCAGTTAAGTTGTGGTGTCCCTCATAGCTGCATTTTTGGCCCCTTTCTGTTTTCTTTATACATGCTGCCTGTTGGGCATCGTCTTTTATACTGACATTATATATCTGCAGGCATGTCCTTAAATGTCCTTAAATTCAATGATCATAAGTTTATAATGCCGTTTGGTTCCCCCCAAATCAGCTGTCTTGGTGCTAATCAAATAATATCAAGCAGGTTGCTAGAAATCTTGGGAGAATACTTGTTGCTAACCTCATGTTAATAATGTTATTTTATTCCAGCTCAAGCTAATCTCGACAATTCAATGTTTTTTTTTGTTTTGTTTTTTTTTGTTTTTTTAATCAATTTCTGACCAAACAAAAAGTTGGACATGCTTTTATGACTTCTTGGCTTGATTAGTGAAATACACTCCATTCAGCCAGGGCTTCCTCCATCATCTCCAGTTGGTACAAAATGCTGCCGCTTGACCGGGACAAAGAGGCATGACCACATTACCCTTGTGATCTCTTCTTCCACATTGGATTGCTGATAGTTTTTGAATTGATTTTAAAATTTTATTGCTCACTTCTAAGGCCTCAAACGGCCTTGCTCCTAAATACATATCTGATTTATTGATCTGGTTTGTGCCCTCTCGACCATTAAGACGATGAAGAGGTGGTCAGGCTGTTATTGAACCCCTCACTATGGAAGTCTCTTCCTACTCTGAGCTCACATAGACTGACAAACTGAGCCTCTAGCTTCTTTTAAATCTCTTCTTAAAATTTTATTTGTGAAAGTTTTAGGAAACAATTGATTCTAAATGAGGACTTAGTACCTTTCAAAGCATTCATAAGTTTTTAAGTCTCCAGGCCAATCCCGTTCACTTGAACCATCAGTAGGTGATAAGTTCGAAACCATAGCCAAGCTTTCAACATGACCTACGTGACCTCATAGAATTGGGTGGTTACTGCTTGAGAAATAAGCATGTTATGCCAGTATTTACTAAACAAGGGTGAAGGATGTTTTTCACAAATGACACAAGTCTTAAAAATGCTGCTGTTGCTTTTAACATGCAGAAGAGCAGCTACTTATGACTGCTTTAACAAAACAGAGCTGTCTCAGTAGACAGCAACAACAGAACTAGCGCACCAACAGAAGCTGTGACACAATAAATATATTGATAAACAGGACCAACCACTGTGAGCTCTCTCTTGCTTTCTAACATGATCTAAGTATTGTGTGTAAACTTGTATTATTTATGATGCTCATGTTCTGTTCAATCCAAAACCAATAACTCCACATCCTCTGATCCCTCTAATACTTAGTGTGTAATGCCTCTGAGCACTTTGGTTCATTCCACTGTGAGCCAATTAAACTGCAGAAAAGAATGAAATCGGGAGACTGGATAGATTGCTGGTGGCAGCTTGATGATTAGAGAAGTAGTCTATGACTGAGAGATGAAACCTAAGAACCTTAAGGCGGAGAAAACAAAGGTGGAGAAGGTGAACGTGTAACCCCCCCCCACTCTTTCTCATTCTCCTACCTGATAACTACTGTTGAGCAGGCTCTGAAGTAACTGCTTCAGTGGAGCTGGTCAATAGAAGACCATGTGATCTGTAAAGGGCAGCTCGCCAGTGTGAAGCAGTGTAACTTTATGAATGTGAAACATGCCGTTGCTGGGAAAGACAGCATCTCCTTAGCTAACTCCTTCAAATAAAAGTGAAAAAAGCAACAATTACAGCTGGGAGGCAAGAAAAAGAGCATTCTAATAGCAGATAGCAGTTATTACAAATCTGGGTACAGTAGCTATTAGAAATCTGTTTAGACATGCTAAAAACAATGGGACTTCATTATCTTTTTTTGGTCAAACATATATATTTTTAAATATGCATGTTAGTGCCATTTTGTTGCTTAATTCTGAAAGGGGTCTTTTTCTACATAGAAACTAACACTAACACTAACAATTGTGTTAACTGTTAACCATCAATTTAACATTTTTCTCGTAACGCTTCCTGGATATCAAACTCACTGTCATTCAGGAATTTGACTGCAGCGATGAGTGTCATCATTTAAATCATTTGAAGTGTGTCTCATGGTATTAAATCTATGACTAGATTAAATGCTGAGCAATTCAGCACTGATGCAAATACTCCATTGGAAATTTGAAACAGAACAGAAGCAATTTTGAGGTGTAATGCAAGTTCAAAAGAATAGCAGGATTCAACCCATCCCCAATGTAAATATTCAGATAACACAATGTGTCACAACCCCTTTACATTCATGTATATTATTATTGTATTGTATTGTCTTTGTCAACTAGTCAAGTTGCAGTTTTCATCCATGTCAGTCCAAAATATCATTTCATCACTTGATCCTGTTAGATATTTGTGTTTAATTCTTGAAATTAAGATTTGAATTCAGCAGTTACGACCAAAACCATGTTTTGTTTGGTCAAAGTGACCTTTGAATGCCAAATTGTAATCAGTTCCTAAGATATGGCTGTCACAGTGACCTTGACCTTTGACCTTCGCCAACCCCAATCTAATCCAGTAAATCTTATTCTATCCAAGTGGATATTCATACCCAATTTAAAGATTTCTCAGGTCTCACTGAAATATTCACAAGAACATGATATATGTACACACAGACAAACAAAACAAATCAAAGATTAAATACCTAAAAATTCCTTGCCTCAGATTTTCAGTTGATATCACTCATCTAATAATAATAATTGGAGTTGCAATTATTGATTGATTGAAAAAAATGTATCAGCAGGCCTTTGATAAGGTTCCAGGCTGAGTTTAAGTAAAATACCAAATGTTCTGTGTTCCCAGCTTCCCCATTTTGAGGATTTTGGGATTTCTCAGTTGATGTCATTGAAAACAAGACATCAGACATTTTATAGCATCACAGAGGACTATTTTCGCTCACTTAAAAAAACCAAGCTAACAGGTTAACAATCAGCAGATTAATCTGCAAAGAAAATAATCGAGTTGTATCCACTGTTATGACTGTGCAAATGGACTTAGATATTACCTCACTTGGGGACTCATTTAAATCAGACTGTAATGACATAGATGCCATGCTTAAATTAAATAAAATCACATAAATCATGAAAGAAAAAAAAAATACTTGTTTATTTAAATCAACATCAAACAAATGAAATGGAAGTCTGTCTACATCCAGTACATGAGCAAACAACTGATGTATTCTCCTGGAGCATCAAATGGAAAAGCTCGGAAAAAACAAACAGGCCTTTTAATGTTGCCATTGTGACCAAGAACTGTGCTCAGCTTTTGTTCATTACGATTATACATCTTACACTTTGCTGTAAAACAAAAAGCCAAGCCTTTCGCTAATGACTCATCACTGAAAGAACATGAGCACGATGTTTACAGGAAGCCAATTACAACACTGACTGTGACAACCCAACACTAATATCTGTAGTGACAGCGGCAAAGAGGTGGAATAAAGGGGATAAAGTGCTGCTTGATACAGCAATAAAGACTCATATCAAAACTATAGTTTCCTTAAATCAACAGCTGGATCAAATGTGAGGTGTGCACCATCACACACAGAAGCACTGAAGTAGTAGTGAAAATCCTGAGTCACGAAGGATACAAATAATTGTTTTGGCAACATTCTTTTTGTTTTAAATTTCTTTTTTTTTCTTTAAAATGTGTTGCTCACGGTGATAAGCCCATAAAGAATGACTCGTCAGCTGCCCTTTAAAGTGTTGTAGCATCTTTCAGCTCTTTTATTTGTGTTTTTTCTATGAGCATGCTAAGCCCTCAACCTTGTTCTCAGGGGCAGCAAAAAAGCTCCACTACCTGCCCTGCAACAACCTGTGTGAACATCTAGCAACATGTTGTGAGGCTACGTTTATATGATGACGGTCTGACCAGAAGACGCTGTTGCGTCTTCACTTCTTATTCCGCACTTAGACGAGCGTTTTCGGGAGGAAATCTGCATGCATATGGTGACGCAAAAGTATGTGGAATTCAATTAGGCATGCCAGGCGGCTAGCTGGTGCTGTGATTTACTATCAGACAACACCACCATGTACACACGTCAAGTCAAGTTTATTTGTATGGCCCAATAACACAAATTAGGAATTTGCCTCATTGGGCTTTACAATCTGTACAGGATATGACACCCTCTGTCCTTTACAAAAAAGAAAAAGAAACGGAAGAAACCTCAGGAAGAGCAACAGAGGAGGGATCCCTTTTCCAGGATGGACAGACGTGCAATAGATGCCATGTGTACAGAATAACAACAATGAAAACACATTAACACTACATATAAAATTGTATGGAAATATCAAACTCAATATAACAACAGCTAATATACAGTGTATATATAGAATTGTATGAGCGTGTCCAAGGGGATGAAGAGCATCATCAAGCATCAGCAATGGATGAGCAGCATGTCTTCCTCTCCACCACGCCAACCAGAAGAAGCCTGGGCACGTAATGACATGTAATTACAGATCCTTCTCTGTTCAGTAATACTATCTGTGCAGATTCGGTACATTTGATGGATAGACTCCTGTGTGTTTATTAGAGCTGCCAGAGCTGATTGAAGGTCTGACAAATGCAAATAATCCGACAGATCTGAGTTTTCTGTCTTAGGCAGTGTAGATGGAAATGCTACAGCGGAGCGTAATCAAGCTTACCACTCTGGAGGGTGGTTTCATTTCTTTGTGTTTTCAAGCCCCAAAAACACTGTTTCCGTCTAAACGAAAGGCACTTCCTATAAATTATTTTGTTTTTACCCGCAAGCGTTCTTGTGTAACCTGGGCCTGAGGCGAGGCTGATCAAACCAGAGCTAAAACAGGTCGTAAACATAATTTTGGCCAGGATCAAATGAAGGTTATAATAGGCCAATGTCCAGTGCTTTTCAGCAAGTTTCCAATGAAAGCAACCTTCAAACATTTATATTGTATTTGAAACATTACTTTAACATGACTTATGGTAAAACAATGTGAACATTATTTACTATATTTCAACCTCAATTTCATTTATTTGTTTGCGTGTCAATGTTCGTGTTTGACAGAATTGCCAGAGTGCCCGTGTTTCACCACAGGGAATGACAGACAGTGTATATAAACTTCCATTCAAGCCTACATCGCATGGGCTGACGGTGTGCTGTTGGTGGTATTGAAGAGTAAAAACCTCACCAGAATCTAATTTAATTAATCTGTTTAAATGTGTTCAGAGTGTCAGTTACCCAGCATAAAACTGTTAATACAGAAATTCATTTACTGCTAGTAACAGAATACAATCCACTGATGAAATATGATTCTTAGTGCCTATTATCTAATATCACATAGGGTAAGATCATGTGGGAAAACTTGCTTACCACAGAGGAGAGGTTGCAGCCTGCAAACCCACTCTAGATGTTGCCAGATCTTACACACTGGACCTTGAATTCAAGAGGACGATCACTTTCTTTTCAGTTTTTTTAAGATTGTTTGACGTATGCAGCGAAACTTGCCAGACCTGCAGTTAACTCAAACATACTCACTCCTCAGTGGTTGAAATAAAACAAAATTAATATCAATACTCTATTGAATAATGACACAATACCAGCATGCTCTCATCTCCCTCAGTCATTTCATCCCAAACATGCTCATTTATAAACCAGGCAAATATCCAGTTTCCTCGTATGTCACATTACAGCACGATGCTATTCAGTGATAAAACGTTGCGTTCCAGAAAGTGAGATAACAGAGTAATCTATGACACACACATTCTGTGTTTGAAGAGCAAACACTTCTGTCATTTCAAACGTCTTCTGAGAGCTCTGAGAGCAACAGCACAGTACCTGAAATGTGGCCTTGAATATAAAAATGTCTGCACCCGCACTGATCCTGCCCCCTTTTAATTACTTTCTCATTTGTAGGAGCTACCCAAGGTTCTGTTTATTGTAGCTCACTTCATTACTGTCATGTGGCCAATGTGGTTGTCATGGTGTGTCCATTATGCCATGTCCTTTGAATTTCTATTACAGTAGCATCCACAAGATTTTTTGCTGAGGACATTACCGGGCCACAAATATCATTTTCTCCCATCTTGCCCCTGAAAGTCATATTTATAACTCTGTCTCTGCTGCACTGTAGATGTCATTTGATGGCATGTAGATGGGAAGTCGTGCCAGTTTTTTTCTCCATGTAATTTCCATACTTACAAATGTTTTATGTTGCAAGGGTCCAATCATGACACGGATCACTGCCGTGCATTAAAAGTCACTCAAAGATTGCCCTTGCGCAGCAATTAAATAGATGCCCATCTTGTAAGGTGCCCTCATCACTCAAGTCAGGCACTTTAACCACTTTCCACCAAACTGCTGCTCTGCAAAATGCATAGATGTTTATACAAGGGTGTCTGCTCAAACATGCAAGGCTTTTCCAAAGTCTTTCAGTATAAATAAAGCACCGGTTCATTTGGGTAATGATAGAGCTCTTGTTCAATAACAATCAAGGTAAATGGCAACACAGCCAAGCCCCACTTAAAGAAAGAAAATATATAGGAGAGCATTTTTTTTCACCCAAGTGCTAAACAACGCCCAGGGATAAGAGGCGGATTATTACCACTCAGTCATTATCCCTGCTAACCATTGGCAGTCCATCAGTGTATAGATTGACATTAACATCTCTCTCTGGTCAATAGTTAGGTCTAATTCCACATCTGCTCCACACTTGACCTCTAGTGAATTCTCAGTTTCCCAATGTGTGAGGACAACTTGATTCCTTATGCTTCATCTCAGTGTTACAAAGTGCAAAGCACAACAAAGTTCATGCCATGAGCGCTCATTCAGTGAGACATCATGCAGAGTTTCTCTCCACCATATTATAATTTATTCACTGTCACTTGTAAGAAAGTATCGATCAGATGCAAATGATGATCCGTGAGATCTTTTCAACTCGGCAAACGTGACAGATTGAGACACAGAAGGCATCTGCTGTTGTGATAAATGAAAAGGATGCTGAGCACCTTTCAGCAGCACAATCACAGTGAGACAATGTGATACTCCAGTCTTAAAACCTGCTTCTGTGACAAGAAAACTTCAATAAATAGCGGCTGGTTTCCACACATTAAGGTGAAATTTATGACAGAATGGGATTCATGCGGCAACATTATCAGAAAATTTCTCCCATAACCAAAATGGTCTTTCCAAATCTGCTCTGACCCAGGTTTGTAGATGATGAAGCCCAGTTGATCATAAATTGGAGGCGTTTGTCCAGTTGTTTTGCTGTTAGCACAGGTGACACACCCTTAACACTATATAAGGGAAGGTGTTGGGCCATGTGCAAATACTTTGGCTCACGCCAAGAACTGGAAAGATAAAACCAAAAACAGCCAGAGGAAAAACTTCAGCAAAAGTGAAATCCAAGTACTGTTGAAAGAACCATAGATTGTATATAAATAATGGACGGAGCTATCGTGACGTCACCCGCTGGTTTGTGAACAACGGCAATGAAACCCATACAGAAGTAACTTACACTTGCATTCTCTCCACCAGCCAGCAGGGGGCGATACTGGTGGTTTCAAAAACAAGTCTGTTTGCACTGACGTCTATGGGAAAATGACCCTTTTCTCTCCTGCTGTATTACCTCTGTAAACACTATAAACATAAGTTTTTGGTCTGAATGGATAGTTTAAATAATGTCTTAATATATCAGGATGTTCATTTACTGAATTATGGTCAAATACAGTATATTTATAGAATTATGGTCAAATACAGTATATGGTGAAAATGACACATAAAGCTGTGGGCGTGGCTATAGTGTGATTGACAGGTCTCTGCCATCATTACATCCTGAAGAGGAGCAGCACTGATGGTCTGATCTCTGGACTAATCCACTTTCCCACCCACTATGAACATTATTTTTATTTTTTTATACTGTGTTACGTAACTAATTTAACCATGCCATTCATTGCAGTCAGCATCAGTTAAACATTCAGGTGACATGCAGAAATCAATAATGGTGTTCTCATAGCACAATAAGAGCTTTTTCATGTGAAATCATACAAGAATCCAAAATTTGATTTCGTCAGGCATGCTCAGATATAGGTTTTTCCTTGTGTTTATGGATGTTTTCTCATCTTGGTAAGAGTGAAATAAGAAAACAATGGTGTATCTCATAAATCAGCATTGATAAAATAACAATTTGCGGATAAGAACAAATATAAGAGGACATTTGGCTTGCTGTGCAAGGCCATTTGGTTTGATTGCTGGAAATAGCATGAATGCATATGAGCATGCTGTTATTAAGAAAGATTATCATAGAAAGAATACGCCCAAGGTCAACAATATTGCATGGAATATATTATAATCCTGTCTCCATCATGAGTTACTGTTTTCCTCTTCATGGCTGACCCTGTATATCATTATGAGACTCCCATTTAATTCACAATAATGCTCACATCCACAGGCAGATATTATGATAAAGCAATACACAACATGCACAATTCAAGGGTCCCCATAGTTCCTTTAATTGCCGTCCAAAACGCTCCGAAATATTTGATGCTGTGGAAGTTCCACAAGTTTCCAAGAAGAGTTTGCGAAAAAGCAAGAGACATCAAAGACAATGTCAAATGTCAAAATGTGTCATATATGTTTCAAGAAAGGGAATATTTGAACATGTTAAAAAGGTGAATCTGTTTGATTGAGAAGAGAAAACAAGCCAAATGCAGAAGAGCAGCCTCCCAACCACAATCCAGATGTGGCTGGTCGTATCTCATGGGACTGGTGTCAATGCAGCCTTGTGTTCTGGCTGAGTACCAATTGATTTCTGCAGTGCCACATAGCCCTGCACCACCATTATGTGGCCTCAATTCATTAAAATCAAATCAATCAAGTCTTCATATGGGCCAGGACTAGCAGCAAAATAGTTCATTTTACATATATAACAGTGATAATAAAAAAAAACATATATTACAATGTTGAAAATTGTGATTTTTGGGGGGGAATGAATTCACGTTTTAGCATGACAAATAAGAAGTAAGCCTGTGGAGATTTAAAGACTACAAAACAGAATTAAGCACAGACCAAAGGCTTAACAAAATGCTGCTATCAAGCATAAAAATTGAAACGGTTTCTATTTCATTAATTCCTGCTCCATAAGGCGCTTCTATCAGGTCACACGACGGAGGTTGAAGTTAACAAATGAAATGGATTCTCTCTCAGACCGCTGATGTGATGATAGTGACTCAAGCGAAATGAGAGCACAGCGATAGACGTAGACAGCCCGAGTCACAATTAATTTTCCTGCTGTGGATGCACCTTGTAGTTGGTCTCTTCTATGTTATGACAAAAAAAGAAATGGGGATGTCACAAATGATAAGTCTTGTGTGGACCCTTGATCTCCAGAATAACAAAAATACGACAGGGGACTTGAAGAACGAATCAACCGAAATAAAAACCAAAAAGAAAGGGTTTAGAGTACAGGCTGGACCAAAAGCAGCGGCCCCTCGCTTTGCTTGTGGTGTTGATGACCATGAAAAAAGTAAAGCTGAATATCTACTCTGAGTTTGGAATAAGGCACATCAAAAGAGAGGAACATTCTGCACTGCTTAAAAAAAAAAAAACCAAGAGCTTCATGTTAAATGTGTCAATACCAACTGGTATTACCGTAACAGAACCACTCTGGGCAGCACTAGATGAGACAGCACAGCAGGATAATGCAGTAGTTAATTACTGCAGGCTATTAGACGCTTAGCTAATACTATGTATCTGACAAGGAACACACAATGATTTGTGTCCACTCGTTCCCTTGTTCAGTGGTGACCTTTTATTGAATCCATCCAAGGACACTTGTGGTGATGACAAATCTTTAGAAACAGGAAAGTAACATTTAGTTGTCCTTGCAGGCTCCTTCTTGCTATCCTCCTTCTCATTGAAATTAGTAATTAACTGATCTGACATTTTCAGTCTTACTACTGATACTGCTGCTGATACTGTGTACCAATGATACCTGTGTCTAATTACCCAGCTGCATGCATCACACACCCAATATCAGACATCAGCATCAAATCAGTGCATCTCTAATCTAATAAACATGAGCCAATACGTTGCCCCCTGTCAGTATGAGTGGGAAAGTTCACTACTTATCTCATAAACTACAAAAAAGCACATTCCAAGATTTTTCTTTCCTGAGGTCACATGCTGACGGCATTAAAATTCACAGAAGAAGAAGCTCCATACAGGATGCTAGGTATAAGACAGTGTTCGTCAAATCTTTCAGTATATTCTGCATTAACGGCCCCAACACCAAAAATTGCAACCTCAAAATGACTATGGAGTTCATCTGCTTTATTTTCCTATTTCAGGTCACAGGTGAGGGTTTACCTCAAAACTCACCTGCCTCTAAAAAAGTACACCCTTCTGAGTTGAGTTTAGCCACTAACTAATACACCGCTGATTACTTTCTATGTGTTCTCTTAATTACTTCTCATGACATTCCCCCTCAAGAGGAGCACACAATCTGCCGACCTGCCAAATTACCACCATAATGCCTCCTTCTCCAATTAGCGCCCAAAAGATCACCTCAAAGGCTGCTGATGGCACTCACCGTTTTAAACTAATCCTTGAGACACACACATTTTAATATACCAAACTTAAAAAGAGCACATTATTACTTGCAAAAAAAAATAACTCAAGAAGTCTATCAACATGCACACAAACAACATAAAACAGACTGAGTGTTTGCAAAGCTGTTGTCTGACGACCATTTCCTCAATATGAACAATAATATTGTCAGTGTGTTAAAAGGTGTGTCAGTGCTTAATTTGCTGACTGCTAACTGCTAAAGGTCAATCCATCAACACATCCCTTAGTTATATGACTCATACATCATCAGTGTAGCGAGCGAGGTGCAATTGTAGCGAGGACATAATATGTAAAGTGGTTGTTCCTCAACTGCAGGCTTGTATGTTCGATCCCTGGCTCCTACTACATCTCATTGTGTCCTTGAGCAGGATGCTGAGTTGTTCTCTGCGTGCTTTACATACCAGCCTTCTGCTCCTGAAAGGTGAAGCCTAAGGATGGGTCAAATGCAGTAGTCAAATTTCATGCATATGACGATTGCAATAAAGTTTCTTTCTGTCTAACTCCTAAAGAGGCCAAAGAAATGACTCAAAAAAATGTACTGTATGTATTCATCTACAGTATGTAGTTAACATCAACAACACAGTTGAATGCCATGTTCTCCTTGTGCACACATTCCTCAGCATTCAGTGATTTGCAGAGATGCAAAAGATGATGACATTACCAAACTGTTATTTTAGGGTGCAGAGTAGAAACAGAGAAAAAGGCAAGTTTTATAATGTATGCCTTCCTGCGTGTGATGTCTCAGCGGCACATATAGTCAAAGCCTCGGGTTTCCTCTAACGGCTCTCATTAAGGAGCTGGTGTCAGGCACCGGCGGGGAAGAGGGATGATTTTATCAATGATTTAATTAATCATCAAAAGTCCCCCATCTCCACATTTCCCTCTCATCCATTCTTCTTGCCCATCACTCTCCCTTCAGCTTCTTCTAAAGCCGTACACACACATACACACACACACACACACACACACCTGCTCTTTTTCAAGACACTGCAACACAAGTAGCCTTGTCCTTTCACTCAGTTCCCCCTGACTTCAACTTGCTCCCTCCCAGACCAGCAGGCGCCGAAAGTCCCAAAAGCAATGTCACCACACTATTCAGGAGGCATCGCGGTCAGTCAATTACCATCACAAAAGGACAACTGTCTCTCAGCCTGCCCAGAACTGACTGAAGACAATAGCCTAGTTCAACAGAAAAAAAGCTCTTCCTCACCTCCTTTTCAAGTCTTTTCAGTCTCCCAACATGCTTAGCACACAAGGAAGAGCCTCTACCCCGGACGAATTATGGTTTAAGCGTTTGGCAGGACTGAGCAAACCTTCAGATTAGTAATCTAAGATTGCTCGTTACATGCTTTGAACCCATACCAGAGTCTCCAGCCTGGTGAAACTGACCAAATAAAGACAATCCTCCCTTCTTATTTGTCTCTTACCTGGTATTGAGGCTCAAAGCTGGACAGAGAAGCAGTAAGCAAATAGCTTGGATGAATTTCATAGCTGTCTCACACTCTCCCGTTCTTTCTCCCCTTCTCAGATGCTTCCCCCGTGTGTCTCTCTCCTCGACTCTCTAGCTCTCCCACTGGCTGCCTGGGTTTTTTAGCGCACTCTCTCTCTCTCGTTCACTCTCTCTATCTCACACACACCCAGACACACAAGCAACGAGGCAGACAGATGCAACACAGTGGCTCAGTGAGAGAGGGAGGATCTCTGGCTTTAAATAACACAGGGACACGGGCCGACTCGCTAATGGAAAGGAGCGGGTGGGGCTGAGAATCAAGAGAGGGAGATGTGGGAGTGATATGATGTCAGCGGCCATGCAGCTTCCGCTATCGGAAGAGAGGCATCCTTGCCATTTTTAGCACTGGTTGTTTCCTCAAACAATGCCATCTCTCCACTCATTTTCATTCTGCCTGTACCTGCTGAGGGACAGCGAAATATTTGTCGGAAAGAAAGAGCAGGTAGCTGGGTCATCAGTCACCGCATGGAAACGCATTAATAGCTCTTAAGTCAGTTAAGTCGAGACTCTCGTTGACTTAAAGTGTAATTACTGATTAGGCTCTGTACTTCAAACAGAAGGCAAAGTCATGTTGTTAGAAAATGACTAATGCAAACGTAAAAAACAATATCTTTAATTACCCAAAATACCTGAAATAATAAAGCTCCCAAAGTTCCCAAGACATCATGAATTTTTCTCTGTTTTTTTTTTTTCCTTTGCTTTCTAGATACATGATGTTTCCAGTAACAGATGCACGCAACTATTTTTTTTTTTGTAGAGCTACAGGTTACACTAAAAATTGTCTTTTGAAGTCATAATAATAGTAATAATCATCTCAGAAACCTAAACAGATCTAAGATCACTCTAATTCTGATATCAAAGAATAAGTAAGATTTTACGTAAAACTATATATATATATATATATATATATATATATATATATATATATATATATATATGTATATACACACACACATATATATATATATATATATAGACATATATAGATCAGACGCCCAATCCATTGAGTTTTTGACAGATTCATCCGGCACTATGACAGGAAATTTGTCAGCAACATGGTATACAGCGCTGTCAAGCATAAACGGCTTCTCAATATCACACTGATACTGCACTACGCACCGATCTGCTTCCTACTACTTCTGAATTGGTTTGTTTCATTTAAAAAAAAAAAAAAAAAAAAAAAAAAATTCTGAGCAAGTCTCCACAGATCTGTGGACAGAACTAAATGAAGGGAGTTAACTACAGCACTTGATAGGTGTCAGCTAACCGCAGACCAGTTAACAGAGTCTAAGGTGGGCTGTCATTGGTCATACTGTACATTCATTGTTAATATAATCTAAAAAAAACTGTTGCAAAATAATAGAATTTAATTTAATTTAATTATAATTTAAATGTACAACAAAAATGTGATGAGATTCTGCAAAAAAAACAATTGATGAAAGAATATGGTGTACATATACACATACATACATATATAGACACATATATACATATATACATATACTGTACATACATATATATACACATATACATACATACACATATATACATATATATATACATACATATATACATATATATATACATACATATATACATATATATACATACACATATATACATACATGTACATATATACAGATATAGATATAAGTATATATATATATATATATATATATATATATATATATATATATATATATATATATATATATATATATATATATATGTGTATATATATATATATATGTATATATATATTTATATACATATATATACAAATATACACATATATATATGTATATACATATATTTATATATATACATATATACATATATATATATATATATATATATATATATATATATATATATATATATATACACACATAGGAACACTGCTCCTCATGGTGCTCAGGCACATATATGTAATGTAAAAAAGAAGACAGTCATCTTATTACTATCTTAATAAATACCTAACAAATGATCTTCACTTCTTCACACTGAAGAATCTGCAGAAAACATGAATATACATTTTTTCCATTATGCAACGCTAATTTATTGCTAACATTGCCCGTAATGTCTTCAATACACACAGAGCATTACTGCAGAATACTACTGGCTTGTAGTCTGTCATTTTAAAAATATATTTTTTCAAAAGTGCATAAAAACAACCTTGAAAACAAACTTATCATCCAAACAAAATGTCTCTAAAATTGTTTGTTTTTCTTTTATTAGATGTTAAAAATATTTGTAAAATAAAATCCACGTACGGTTGGAACAAGTCTGTGTCTTTTCTCACATTTTGGCTTAATTTGTTGGTAGAGAGTAAAATCCAGTGTTACACAGTGAGACACACACCTTGTTTTTTTTGGGCTATTATATCAACCTCCTCAATGACAAATGCAAATATGTAGAAATGAAAGCATGCCATGGCCTCACCCTTGGCCTCACTTGCCCTGTGAATCGCTTTGGAATTCGAGGTTAACCTCATGAAAGTATGAACAGCTCAAGAACAAAATGTTGGGGACTGATAGGATGTTCCAAGTGAGAGTCCAAGCCATGTAATACAGGTAGAATATTAAGCAGTCCACACAAAGGGTGGAGGTCACACACCATAGGCATGATAAATGATTCCCATTACAGGTTTAATAGAGTACTGGACCCCTGCAGCACCCCTTTCTCTGAACTGAACAAATCCCACCCATTTGTTTGGTCTAATTAGAAGTTCATGCATGGAAACCCATGGTGACCAGCTGTAATGAGTCTGCTAGACCACAGAATGCCTTGGTTACCACGGAGAGTGTTCCCAATGGACCTCCGTAATCTGTCTCAATCATGTATCACATCAGCCAGAAACTTGTTGTCTCCGTGCTCAGAGCCAACCTGTTGAGCATCTTATCATAATGAAGAATAATTACCATAAATTGGGCATAATTTGTTGATATTATTCAAGATTATATTTGGATAAATCCCCATAGCTAAGCCAGAATGTCACATCAATTGATTTGTATATCTTGTTTGCAAATGCATCATTTGAATTTTGATCACGCCTGAATGGGATGCTTTGATTCAGTTGAAGCTGAGAAAAGCTTGATATTCAATCCTGCATGGACAAAAAACATGTTTCTGTAAGCCCACATTTTATTCACAACATTAGAGGACTTTTTATTGTATGTTTTCAGTCCTTAAAACTGTTTTGCAAACAGAAAATATCATGTTGTTATGTGCCACTCAAGCATTGGACACACTAATTCCTTTATAATTCCAAAATCAGTAGTGAGTCACTTATTGGTAGATGATATTCCAGCTGAGTAAAAACATTTAAAAGAGGCAGCTATGGAACTCCGTAAGGCACACACAAAATATAATTATAACTACATATTTGTTTCTTCTTCTTGCTCCAATCATTTGCAAATGCCTGTAAGCAAAGTTAAAGTTATAAACATCCACAGAGTGATGCAAAAAAAAAAAAATCTGAATGTGAAGGCAATTTTCAACATTTTGGTTATGAAGTAAAAGTATAAAGTGAACAGCTCAGCCTTTTATTCCTGCTGTGGTCACTGCGGAAGAAATGATGAAATTCATATTTAAGCAGCACATTCAGGTGGAATATGTTCTGTAGAAACTGTAGCTTTGGTTTGCATGAGTCGTCAAGATGTGCTGATTCACTGGTTTTTGGGGACTTATTTCAGAGTTAAACTGTTTTTTTTTTTTTGTTTTTTTTTTGTCAGCACCTCTTCCCATCATAAAACACCACAGTATGGCAGGTGTCAACTTTTTATGAGATTGGTGCTTACTTTTATCTTGCAGAAAAGTATGATATTTTGTGCATTTGTGTGACTGGTCCCCGCCCTCTCTGGAAACTAAGCTATCATTCTTTATTAGAATTTCTTATTATGAGCCAGAGAGGAAAGTGCTGCACCTTTTGTGATTGAGGGGGAAAACAGATGATAGACAGGATAACATAGGATAGATGGGAAAGGGGTACAAACATGCAGTGTTATTAGAAATCAGGAATATGAGATGCATTATTCCTAGCAACCAATCTCCCTGAAATAAGAAGAAGACAGAAAAGACAGTAACAATAATAATAATGATGATAATAATAAATAAGTAAATAAAATTGGGCACTAAGGGACGAAGGTGAGATGTAAGAATGCATAAGAAGCATGAATTTGATGTGAAGCCCGAAGAGTGATTTCACCCATTCTGGCGGGTCCCATCAGTACTCAACAATGGGACACGACAGGCATTCGTACACCCTGAACCAACATGCATGAGTGACTGGCACCGAAGCCCAGAGCAGCTAAGACGACTGAGCAGGGGCCCGCTGGCCGAGTGTCCGTCCCGCCCAGGCAGCAGGAGCACCCAGGAGGCTTCGCCCCGAGAGCCAACCAGAACCACAGGGAAACACAGAATCAGGGTTAAACTGTTAATTGCTGTTTATTTGTCATCATAAAGTCAGCTTCTCAATTATTTTATTATGCGATTTCAAAAGTACTTTGAACTGCAACTGGGTATGGAACATGCTCTATAAATGCATTACCTCACTGTCATGGTTAAGTTTGGGTTATATCAGTAAGGGTTTTCTCAAGTATAAATGTGTGTGTTTGCAGGGTGTTATGAGAATTTTTTTAAAAGCAGGAAAAGGCACAGCTTGCCTACCAGCTGTCAAAATACAGTGGGCACAGCAACTAGTCTTTGAAGCCATACTGTATATTCTTCTGCTGAATTCAGCATGAAGGGCCGTAAGTCTAGATGTTTTCTTCAAACCCTTAGTTTAACTATGAAAGGCTTTTTCTCAGTATACTTTATGGTAGAGGTTTCTATTTAGCAACATACTGCCTTAAATTTAAAACATTTACAGTGCATTCGGTAATGGCACTGATTAATTAAACCAATAGATTTTACACTAAGTAGCTCCACTTAGCAAACTGGAGGGATTGCACCGTATGACTCAATCACCGTTTTAGTCTACATTTTGTTCGTCCAGTGTCTTTTTTTGCCTTCCGGTCTCAAGCCCTCATCTTTACCTTCAGGCTACAACTGTCCCAGCAGACAACTTGTCCACTTGTCCGCAAAAATATATCCAAGGGCTGTGGTATTGACTGACAGTTGCCTGTGTAAATCAAGATATCCCAGTGAAAATAATGGCCTGTCAGCAACATTGCTACTTTAAGTGACTTTGCCTTCTGCAAACATGCTCCTCGTTCCTCTTCTGCTTTTCCTCTGCATGAATTTTAAGCTCGACAAGATAAGTTAGCAAGTGCTGAAATCTCCATAGTCTATTATGTATGTTTACAGAGGGTTTGCACTAGGAGAAAGAAAAAAAACAGCATTCCCTTGCATAAATTTCCATTCTCAACATCTACAGTACCATTCAACATTTTTTTGTGTGGAAAAGGAAAGAAAACAAAAAAGAGAGAGAAGTCTGGCAGCAAAGCAGAAGCTTAAGGCAGTTCCATGTCAGCTGGTTCATTCTCTCAGTGCAGTGAGTATGGAAATGTGCTTTCACAGAACTGGTGCTGAAATAAACCCTGAACATTGAGTCTGGAATGTTTTGTTTGTCATCATGGGTTCAGAACAAATAAGTGGAGATGCTGGAAAAAAAACAACCTCAACTACAAATATGGAACAGCTGTCAGTAGCTACTGATGAACAAGCAACCCGGCTTCACTCCCAACGCTCCACGTACTGCAGCTCGGTCAGGTGTGTTGCCTAAACCTTAATAAGTAGTTCTGTTGTCTAAACCTAACTATGTAGGTTTTTTTGCCTAAACCTAGCAGTTTTGCTGCCTAAACCTAACCAGCTAGTTTTGTTGTCTCAATATAACCAAGTATTTGTGTTGCCCAAATCTAATGACTCAGTTTTGTTGCGTAAATCTAACTACATGCTGTTGTTGCCTAAACCTAACCATGTATTTTTGTTGTCTAAACCTAACTACATAGTTTTGTTGCCTAAAACAAATCATGTAATTTTGTACTCTAAACCTAACCACATAGTTTTGTTGCCTGACACAGACACTGATTTTGAAAAGACACTGCGCATATAACCGGCAGAAACTTGACACACTGTCCTGAGTCCAAAACTGACTGTGATAAAGGGAATGGAATATCTACCCAGAGCATCACAGTTTGACGTACAGGACCGCTGACAATGCTGAACTATCTGAAAAGTTGTGGGAGATAAATTGTTGCTGCTGAGGAGAAAATAAACTGAAAAAGAAACATGCACAATTAATATCAAAAGGAAGTGAACCAGCTGAACTCTTTCCTCAAAGCATGTTGAAAGCATTGTTCAAACCCACAGAAGACACCAAGGCTGAGCTACCAAACATGTCAGACTCAATCAAAGGGGAAAAAAAAGAGTGAAAGAGCTGTTCAAACACTCACACTTTCTCAAGCCAGTATAATGGAGGACAGTTTAATATGAGGTTGAATACTGGAGTTAATCCAAGGTTCATACAGCTGTTGGAAAAACACCTCATTCATAATGTAGTTAACCTATAGCACTGAAGCTTCACTTTACACTAAAAGGAGAAATATGGGTTCAGGTGGTTGAACAATTTCATCATTACAAGTTATTCCAATGGCTACAATGATAAAACAACAAGTCAGTAGCAGGACACCCACGATCAGAAGAAAGATGCCAGGGCACCCACATTTAAAGCCAGTAAGCTGGCAGGGCACCCACACAGAGCTGAAGTAAGACGCCAGGAGGACACACTCTCAGCAAGACATCAACAGGATATCAATGTTTAGCAGCAGAGCAGCTATGGATGACTGTACCCATGTATACACGACTGTAATAACACAGTACAGGCCGTTAAAGTAAACTGGATAATATAAGCCAGTAAGGAGGACAGCCTCAGTTGTTGTACCCGAGTGTTGTTCGCTCTAACACATTGTGATGCTCGAGCGAGGCCCCCGAAGCAGAGCCTTGGCCTTAAACCACAGCGATGCGGCCACCGGAGACGAGCATTTGTGTGGGATTGCGCCTCAGTTTTATTGTGATTCTGTGCGGTTGTTAGCCACTGAGCTACTTACCCTGCATCCTCCGAGTGAAGGCACAAACTGCTTAAGAGCTCACAGTTTCTGCAGATTATTCACCCATGTGATTGTTATAATAAGACTACTATTAATTAAGTTAATTATGTATACTCAAGTATAATTTGGGGCTGACTATACTTTACATTTTAGAGCTTTTTTGATAGTCTTACTAAGCGTAACTCAAAGTACTGCATCAGCAACACTGCATGCATCTAATTTTTAAGTTCAGGAAGGATCAGTTTTGACTGTGAATGGTTGGATGAGGATGCAGAAAAGTAGAGAACGTTTAACTTCAACGTGGAAGCATCTTCACACACGTAGGAGGAATATATTATATGTTTCCATTCAACATACAGTATGTTGATGATGATGTTGATGATCAGACCATTCCTGCTTTAAACTGTCTAAGGTCAACAACATAGCTGTACATCAACAATGTCACCACAGACAAGAGGATAAAACAGTGAATGCTGAACAAGTGCATCGTTCCACCGAGTGATAAAACCTGGCTGTTTTCCAGTACCCTCTTACTCCATGTCCTCATGGCATTGATACGGAGATGGCCTTTTGCTATGACATTCTGTAGCTCGATCGTTGCATGTGCCATGGCCCCTGGCAAAGAATCTATTTATCTGCAGATCTATAAACATAGATTTCTAGTTTCTGTAACGTCAGCAGCTTTACCATACGGTCACCCCCCCAGGTTTCATGTTGGAACATCTGTGTGTTTCGATTGTTTCATCCCATTAAATGACCATTTATGAGACTGATGTTCACTATTTTACCTGTCCTTGCTCTCATCGGCCTTTATGGGACTACCCCACAAGACATATAGGTGAATTACTCAGATGACCATTGTTCTGAAATTTTTGTTAATTCTGCCATAAAACCCCATATAACACGTGTGTTAAGGCACAAGGTTTCGGACAACTACACTGCATTATGCATGGCTTGTGACTGTGTGCCTTGAAAACCCATTAAAATATGTATTGCATCCATCAGAATACATAACCCATTTTTATTTAATCCCTGCATTTCTCGAGGATACCACTTCTTCAATTTGCATATTATAACATTAACTTGCCGCTTCAATTTCAAAATGTAAAAAACCAGACGGATGCCAAGATTCTCATCCGTCATGCCACAGAATACAAACTGGAATTGTTCCATAGAAGAGAGTATTGTGGGAGACTGAATTTGTGAATGCATATGATATTGATTGGAGCATCTATTTGCACTGAAATGAGGTGTCTCTTTTGGTAGAACTATGAGCCAAAAGGAAAGAAAATAAATCACTCAACTTCTCATCCTTCTCGAAGTAATTGTTATGGTGTTCACACTGCCATGCCATCACACGGGTGGGTGTCCTTAATACAGTACTCTAGGGGAGGAGGAAACAGTGAAGTACTACAAGAATACAAACTGAATTGTCAGAGGTGAACGGATTAACGGTGCTCATAACTCAGAGGCAGACCGCTTTTAAAACTCACTGGTGGATTTTTACTTCCATCTTCAGGTTGCTCCTCAAACTGCAAGTAATGTCTCGACTGACCATGGCAACAAATATTTCACTGCTGCAGGATACAAGGATCAGATGCTGCAAAGCTGAGTGTAAGAGTACACTTAACAGAAATATACAAAATGCATTGTGGTGTGCATTTGACTGATATTGCTGTGTTGTTTGTTCGTTTTTCTTGTCAAACTGCTGAACCCTCTTTAATAGGTAGTGAGGCATCTTTAAGACCTCGCATAGCTGCTTCTGTTACACAGCAGCTGCATGACCTGGATAAACAAAATGCCGCAGAGACATCTGTGTTAGCAACCTGCTGCTGTTATCACGTTGTATACACTAGCATAGTCACAGGCTTTATCATAAAGCTAAAATGTATGAGGTAAATACTGACATTTTGAGAACATGATCTTTTGTCTAGACCTCAAACCTAACACGAACCAGTCTCATATCCATAGTCAAGACCACCTTTTCAAGTGGCGCGGATGCCTGGCTACAGTGTGACGTGTTCACAGCAATGAAGCAAACTGGGTTCTGGGGTAAAGTGTACTCGGATCAATATCACAGGGATGATGGGTGATAAATGACTAGGAGCTATTAATGAAAGCTAAACAGTCGAGCTAATGTGTGAATATTAATAATCTAACCTTCCCCAAACTCTCTTAGTAAGTTCTGCTGTATAGTGCTAAGTATGCAATATGCTCTTTGCCCAAAGGTGAACACGGACAAGTACTGTACATAAGCTTATACCAATTCAATTTTAATTTAATTTAATACAACTAGTCCTTTTCAATTCCATTCATTAGCTTTATCTGATGCTTTAGGTGCTGGTTACTTTGCAGATTAAGTTGTTGCATTCAAAATGTATGACAGGCCCAATAAATTTGATGAATGAGTACATTAAATAAGACGTGGTGCCACCTGGACCACTGACAACACTGGAATGCTGCTTGCAGGTTAATGCATTAATATCACTATGGAAGAGACTATTCACGTTCATGAGATCTTTTACTTTTGTGACGCAAAGCAGACTTTATCCGTGTGGTGGATCAATGTGGATGTCTGATCATCAGTACATCAGATTGTGTTTAATTATAATGTTTAAACTTCATTAACCTTATAACACTGTTTCAAACTTGCTGTATAAATAAAGTGTATTACGATATTTGTCGTTATCATATCATACTTCTACACCTGCTTTAATAGGGTATTTAACATTTACAAATATTGTTGAATTCTATACATGTATCTGTATTGAAATGTCTTTATTATGAGGCCTATGTCAACAATAACAAGGCTGATTAAGGCAGTCCTCTGCAGGTCACTCTAATTGCAACCCCACAGTAACAAATCATGGAACAGCTGACAGCAAAAAGAGACCGATTTTTCGATTAATGAGTAAGGACGTGAATTGAGAACGTGGCCATGTGTTTCCAGGATGCTCTTCTACACCATTGTGATGAGACAATATGTGTTGAGCTGAGCGGATGAGAAGGAAAATGCAAATTTCTGTATGTTGCAGCGGCACAATTCCAGCATTTGCATTTGATTCGACTTGTCTCAAATGGACAAATTCTTTGCATCCACGGTTCATAGTAAACATAATATATGTGTGACATATAAAACGAGATAGAACCAATAAACAAACACCCGAATCGTGATCGTCTTTTGCATAAAAGTCATTAACTAGACGTAACCATATTCATAGCATAGGAAACTAGTTTCTCATCCTGTTCTATTAGGTGTCGTGCCAGAGGGAAGAAACTTGAATTCCTTATTAAGGAGATGTGGAGGACGTTCCAGCAGAGCTCTGACTAGCCTGACAACCTGCCGCTGTGTGGCTGTGACAGGTCCAAGTAAATTTGGTCTGGGCCCTCCAGGGTCCCACATAACTGAGGAGTTCTGAAGGGAGGCAGGTCCCTACCGCAGCTCTCTGGAGCAGTCACAGGCCCATTTGCTGTTGTGGGGAGAGAAATACTTGGAGCGAGTAGCCCGAAGCAGCTGTCATGTAATTCAGCTGGCGTCAGATACGGATGGTGGTGTGTGAGCTTTTCTTCAGCCATGCTCTTTAAGAGTGATGAGGCATTACAAAAGCCTTTTGTTCCAACTAAGCAGACAGAGGAGAAGAAGTCAGCAGTCTTGCCCGCTTCATCAAAACACTCAGCTTTGTTAAATCTCTGTTCAGCTCATGAATCACAAGCCAGTACTTTATAAGAGTGTGGGGTGCATTTTACTAAAACCACATGATTCAGTGTTTGTGGAGAGAGAACCAAAATGTTGAGGTTTCATATTTTTTTTCTTTTAAGTGTGTAGCAGCAGATGGGTATCAATACGATAATCAAGCGAGCAATTATCATTGAATTAAATTGAATATACTTAATCTTACATTTTTGGCTTCTTCTCTTCCAGATAATCTTCCCACAAATGTTAGTTTTAAGATTTTTTTTATGTATATGGTCAATTGGTAAAATTAATTGTTCGCTTACACATTGTTTGTGCAGTCTTATATTCCACCATATCATTTCAAAGCATGTGACGTTAAAAACTGTGTTGCTATCCATTAATGTTTACTATCTTTTTGGCTGTTTTGTTTTGTTCCAAACATTCATTCAGTTATGGTTGCACAAGTGAACAATTCACAATGTTTCAACTTTTTCCTAGAAATGTAGCACTGCCTACTTTGCAAACACAAATGTATATCCAGTATTATATATCTGTGGTCTACTACAGTATCACATTATCCCGTGTGTTTTGTGTCTGATTAATAGAGTTAATAAATTCTGAGAGAAGTATGAAATATGGAAACAGTGTGCGGCAGCTAATCCTATTGGGGCAATTTAGTGCCACACTTTAAGCGCATACTCTTGTTTTTGCATTCCTTTATATTTTCAATATGTAACACTGTGTGCAACAACATTACTGTGCTCATACTGATAGGCACATTCTGACTGTTTTGTACCTGGCAGCTGTCTATAAATAATTGACTTATTATCTAAAGAAAGAAAAAGTAATTACGAGCAACTGGAGCTGTAACAATTAATCAATGACTGGTCAACTATTAAATTAATAACAAACTTTCTTAATTTGTGAGAGGCATTTTTTAAGAAAAAAAGTCTAAATGCTGTGATGCTTCTTAAATGTGAATATTATTGTTTATTTACTCCACTATGATAGAAAACTAAATATTTGATTTATGGACAAAACAATACATCTGAGGATGTCATAATGTGCTTTGGAAAACACTGATGGACATTTTTCACCATTTCCTGATATTTCATAGACTAAAGAATGAGTCTATTCATCAAGAAAATGACCAACAGAGAGTCAATAATGAAAACAAATATGCAAGATGCAAAAAAGATTCCACTCTCTTAAAATAGAAACAACACACAGCTTATCTGATCTGTGTTGAAACTGACACTGACCCTTAATTTCTGCCAGTTTCCTCCACATTCTCTTGATTGAGTATTTTTATATTGGATTTTAGTTTACCTGTAATCCCTGTGGGGCTTCCCCTGCCTGCACCAGAGGATAGCTTTGTAATGATGTCCTATTCAAGCTACGATCACACAGTCAATGACACTAATGAGGATCATCAGAGTCACTGATTACTCTGAATGGCCATGTAATAACCAAAGAATGAAGAGAAATTTAAACGGACCTTGTTCACCA
The DNA here is from genome assembly GCA_029721515.1 of Synanceia verrucosa. Classification (NCBI taxonomy): domain Eukaryota; kingdom Metazoa; phylum Chordata; class Actinopteri; order Perciformes; family Synanceiidae; genus Synanceia; species Synanceia verrucosa. Next base: position 26,278,035 of record CM056549.1, read on the forward strand.
TATGGTGAAACCTGTTCCATCACAATATGCCCTTATTCAGAGATGAAACATCGCTGACACAAACTGTTATGCAAGCTCAGCAGTGGTTAGGGTGAGTACCAGTATCATTTTCCCCAAATCACAACATCTAAAACTCAGTGAGGAGATTTGGAGCGGAGAGAAGTAGGTTAAAGCAGAGTTCAGTGCAGCGATACGTCCCACTGCACCAGAGGCTCTTAATATTTCTTCATATGCAGACAGGGAAGTTAAAATGCATGTGGCATCAATAGTAAATCATCGATTAAAGGGCTTAAAATATTCAGATTTTCTAAAGCTTTAGTTGTCTGTCATTCTTTACCTGTTATTTTATCCATCGTCCATACAGCATGCTTACACAGTGTTTGTTTAAGCTTCTATTGTGCACACACTGCCATGGGCTGAGAAACAGTGATAGGAGGGGTGCTTACTTATTCTGGCCAAAACTGAGATCACACTTAATACACTGCCTGGCCACAAAAAAAAAAAAGCTGCCACCAAAAAAAAGGTCACACTCTAATATTTCATTGGACCGCCTTTAGCTTTGATTACAGCACACATTCACTGTGGCATTGTTTCAATAAGCTTCTACAATGTCACAAGATTTATTTCCATCTAGTGTTGCATTCATTTTTCACCGAGCTCTTGCATTGATGATGGTAGAGTCTGACCGCTGTGCAAAGCTTTCTCCAGCACGTCCCAGAGATTCTCAGTGGGGTTAAGGTCTGGACTCTGTGGTGAAAATGATGTCTCATGCTCCCTGAACCACTCTTTCACTATCTGAGCCCGATGAATCCTGACATTGTCATCTTGGAATATGCCCGTGCCATCAGGGAAGAAAAAAATCCATTGATGGAATAACCTGGTCGTTCAGTATATTCAGGTAGTCAGCTGACCTCATTCTTTGAGCACATACTGTTGCTGAACCTGCAGTAATAATCCAATAGGAGGCTCGTATCTGTTTGCTTAGTTAAATCCAGGTTGCAACTTTTTTTTGGCCGGGCAGTGTATAATACAATTTTGCAGCTTACATTTTAAAGTAAAATGTATCAATCTGTTGCACTTTGAGAACAAAATTAAGAGGTTTTACATGGACGTTTGTGCTGAATTAAAGCACTTTATTGTGATAAACACAGTGAATGTATGAAGACATCACAAAAAGACACGGAAAACAGATAACAACACAGGGTCCATGTTTCAGGAGGGGTCAGTTGAGGTTGCTGACGCTCTACCCCAGGTGACAGTTGCCAATTTCATTTCAATCATGACTGAAATTGAGAATTCATTGTGCTAATACTGACAACAGTGAGCTACGGAAAGAGAAGGGGGATGTAAGCAGGACGGGACATGAAGCCATCTGATTGGTTCTTTCCATTCGGATTGAATGGCAGGGATTGGTCAGTTTTTAGCCTTATATGTATGTCCTATTTTTATCTCTGTTTTACTTCATATGTACGATATATATAGAGTACTTTCTATGACTAAATGGTATAAATTGGGACGACAGAGAGTAGAAAACCTTGATAAAACACAACTAATGAAACCACTATGTGTGGGGAAAAAATGCATTTAAATGTAGCAACCTTGGTGGACTGAGGTTGTACTCCAGCAAGCAAAATGTGGCATAAATAGACACACAATGCAAAATGGATGGATCTCATGTAAAGCAAGGTCACAGGAAACAGAGCATGACTGCAGAGCATGGAACAGGGACATGGTTCACAGCTCACACAATTATACACACTTTGAACACAATCACCTCTGTGCTCACTGGCATTCTCAGTAATTGTAGGGACAGGTGTTCTCTTTCTTCTTCATATTCCCTCACTGCAGCAGAAAAAGAAGAAGAAAAAAAGTATCTTCAGCAGATATGCCACGCTTGAGCGGCGCACACATGGGCTGTTCTTTGACATACACCCAGCGCAGTCAGCATGAAGACAGAGGGAGCTGTCTGTTTCCCCTTCTGAGGGCTATTCACTGATTAGAAGTGCACGTGTCCCTGCAAAACACCATCAGCTGCATGGGATAATATTAGCAGCCATGTGGACTTGTTTCTGTTTCCGGCTACACAGCTGGTGCGATTGTCTAAGTTGATGACCAATGATAACACCATCGGTCCTTTAGTAGAATACAAATAAGCCGTAATGAGTTGTGGATAATAATATGTTCTGTTTGGATGTAATGAGTCTCATCCTGTTTGGCTTCAGGCCTCTGAAACAAATAGCTGGATTCAAAAAAATAAAATATGCTGAAAAAATTGAGCACAAAAGAAAAAAAAATACTGAAAATAATACATTCAATATTTGTCATTGCAGCTCTGATCCACAAGGTGGTGCTGTATTATTAATTTTGAGGAGAAGCTGATGGGTTATGTCAACAAATAGGAGGGGTTGAAGATTGAAGAAAACCATTACTTGACCACTGAACAAGTGGATTTGCCCTAACGGGGATCAGTGAAAAAATACTCATCAGATCACATTGACAAATATATTATTATATGTTGTATTATGTATGTAATATTTATGAAACTGCAAATAACATTTGGACATGAAAAACTGATACACATTATGTAGCTCATGAAGTCACACTATTTTATTATAATAATGATTCAAATTCAAATTGTGAGAATAATGTGTGTGATGAAGTGTAAGTGATGTAGACTACAGTTACACTTTGGTATGCAAATTTATTCCACCAAAATGATATCATGTCATAATCACTGTGCACCCTGAACAAAGGTGTCTTTGTGACAATTCTCATTAAAAATACATTTTACAATTCTCCTGGGGACGAATGCATCCATCTCAGCAGCCGGGACTCTTTTGGCAATGTCCCACTGCCTTTCCAAAGAAAAACGGACCATGAACATTTAATTGAAACATAAAATATCATTTTGATCTTGTCCATCCATACTTTACACTCCAGCGATACACTTTAATGATCAGCGCTTTGTGTACGCCGTCTTGAGATGCAGTTAATTAAACAGTGAAAAACATTAGCCCCGTTAATCCACGCTGCCAATCATCCGTTGCCTTTTTTATCCAGCTGCATCATTGCCATTCCCTGCACATTCCTAGTTACCATCTGTCAGAAACTGAATAATTGAGCACTGTCATCTACCGCTGTTTGACAATGGGTTTACCCGAATGCTGAAAAAGCCCTGTGAGGGTTTCTTATTCATGCTTTGACACTTAATAATCAGCCAAAACAAAAACAAACTACAATGGTCTTGTTAGCTGAATTTGTGTGCTTTACTTCCTTTAGACTGGAGAAACATGTGATACATATGACACTTCTCTCTCAGTCTTACTCTGCCACTGTTCACCTACTTCTCACCTCTGCACGCATGTTGGTTCATGTGATGTGATTATATTTGCCCTGGATTTGCACTAATTAGACAGCCTGCTTGTCTCTGTGTGAAAACACAACTGCAAATGACAACAGTCAGTCTGTAGATTTAACCATTTATCCCAGTAACAGTGACTGTAAGCTAGAGGACAAATCAAATCAGCCACATATCGACAAAGACATCTTCCCCTGTCAGTGTGATGAGAATGTGTGGTGATTGTTGCCTGATTAGCACATAGACATAGTCAGTCAGTGTTTGCTTTTGTATGCTTTCGATCACATTTGTCCTGCATTGTGCTGGTTCAGTCCCCATGGTAGCTGGCTGCCATTGAGGTGAGTTTGTGTATGAGAATGTGCATTTTGAAATTTTTGTAGCAATCTTCTCATTTTAGAGCCCACTAAAATCTGTTTCTGAAATCATTTGAGGAGAGAAAAGTACCCTCTGGGGGAAAAAACTGCATGCTATGAGCCCTTTTTCCCTCTTTGGTGGCAAAAATGTGTGCTTAACTGCCCACTTCATTGGTGAGAATGTGCTGTAGGTGCCCTTTTTATTTTCACCCATATTCAAAAAGTCTATTCACACCCCTGCATCACACTAAGTAAACCTTGATTCATATTTGATTAGCGCTGCCGAGTTTGACAGTTTCATCAGAGTACACCAGTGCTGCTTGTAGTGATTGACAGCTGCCTTAGAAACTGCTCAGTTGTGATTGCTTGTTTTCCTTTGGGTGCGGTGAAATCTTGCAAATGCCATTAATAGCACAGGAGGAGGCAGAGGAACATGCTTTTATACAGATTATGTGTCTCATGCTCTACTCTCAGGACATAGTGATCATTCAAAGAAAAAATACTTCATCAGATTTGCTCAAAGTTATGGACTTCAGCTTATGCTCCACTATGTTCACCAGCTAGTCTCTAACCTGTGCAGGCAACAAATAGGAGGTCAGTCAGACTGGAGACGATGCTGACGAGAGCTGTGAGAGTGAATCAGAACAAGTTGCATGAAACCCTAACAATGAGGCAGCAAATCTCAATCTCAAATGGCCTATGAAACCCGGCATCATGTCTACCTATGTAAATTAGAGTTTTAAGATAATCCTCGATATGACTGCTTTCAGACAAGGTCAGGGTTTGCTGACTGTTGACATAAACCCAAAATCAGACCCAGAAAAAACAGCAGCTATAAGAGGGACACCTGACAGGTTCAGAGATTCAACATATACTAGGCCCTGCTGAGTTCCTTAACAACAAAATTTCATTTCTTTATCAAAGCTTATGTAAGAAATTACCTCAGATTTGTTGTGCAAATGACTTGACATGGTTTTTAATGGTGACCATGATGCAACTCAGCTTTCATTAAGCTCAAGAACAGTTTTGGTTCAGTTTCGGTGACAGTAAACTGCACATCTTTGAGTTGCGGACAAAACAAGACAGTTGAGGACTTCATCTTTAGCTTCGGGAGACACTGATCCACATTTTCTCACTAGTTTCTGACAGGGTACCTCTTGTGTTCTTAAGCTCTACGTTTATGTTCCTGTGCTACTCCTCCTCCTCATCACCATGACTGAACATGACATAAGTGAGACGAAATAACTCGAACAGGCGCCCTTCAGGCTTCCATGTGTGGTGCTGAGAGCAAGCGGCAGAAGCATCTTTACAAACGACCGCTGTCTCTCTGAGCGTAACGCCGAGCTTTAGCATTTTTTCCTGTGGAGGGAGACTTAGGGGGAAAACTTGCTGTGTGTATTTTTGGGGAAAAAAACAGAAAAAACATTAGCATCATGTTTGCATCTGTCTGAGAGAAACTTAATACCATCTGCTGCAGATCTGGAAAACCACGCACAACACAGATAGATGTGAAATCCTCAGTGATCTGGCATAATGGACACGTTGACCCTAAAAGACCAACCAAGCACTTAGTGGCTTTGGACATCTTTTTTTTGTGACCATTACGCTGTGTAGTGTGGACAGATGCAGACTGAATTATGTCACATTGACCTATATGCAGCGATTGCTATGACATTCTAAACTACGTCAGTCAGTCAAAGAGCATGCGACAGGGCAACACCTGGAAAAACCTCCTTCTACACGGTGAAATCTGTTAACAAGATTTTACTATTACAGTCAACCACTCAACAGTGAACTGGAAGAAAGAATAAATAAATCAGGGCAGTGCGTCTTTAAGCCATTAAGTTGTTTTGGGGGAGGCGGCTGAGGGATGAAAAGAGCCTTCAAGGTTAGCTTCTAGAGATTTCACCACCGATCATGAATTTGTAATGGGCGTTGCTGGCAAGTGTCTACACGTATCACTGTGCTGCTGATGCCAAATTAAAAGCAGTGTTACATACATTTTGTGAGTACAGTGATTAAATAATGGTATTTAAAGAGTACTATGTAAACACTGGATCAGATGGTTGGAAGCAGCACAGCTACAGTCGGATCAAGACACTGAGAGGATTTTTGCATTAAAGTGTGACTTGTCCAGTAAATTCATTATTTATAGAAAAAAACACACCTTGTATCACGGAGTTTGTTTTAGAGTTAAGTCAACTATTTAACATGCTCAGGCACAAAGCCCAGAGCACCTAAAACGCTCAGGCAGATGTTTACAAGCTGTCACAGCAGTTTTGTGTTCCTACACAGTATTCCTGTTCGGTTTGTGAATTAAGTATGTGGTGGGGGTGAAAAGCAGTAGCTCATCAGCCCCCAGAGAAGGAGCCGAGATGTGTGTGGTTTCCGAATAGTGTCCGAAATCTGTAGCTACTGCAGATCATCTGAGCCAGGAAAGACATCTTGTTGTACACACAATAAAAGTAAGACTTGTAAACATGATTATCACATACATTCACACTTTGAAGTATCTGAAGTATCCCTTCCTCCTAACTGCAGCTGTCCAATCGTAGCTCAGCATGCACACCAGCACTACAGTTGCTGTGGATTTCCACATCTTTAAGCGGTAACCTGCCTGCAGTGAGAGCCACTGTTTGGATGGTGTCTTTTTTTCAGCCTTTCCAAATCTAAAAGCACATGAGCAAATCTGCACTATGGCAACCGTAGCTGCTTTAATGGTTAGTCGTCTTCCTGAAAGCCTTTTTTCTTGTGACATTATTAGTTCGAAACACATGCAACAGGGTTATGTAACCACATCATTCTGGTATTGTGGTTGAAAGCTAGTTTAGACAGAGAGTTTCCTGATTATATCTTTCACATGTATCATCAACTGGAGAGGATGCAGAATGTTTGCAGCGCTTTAGCCTCAGGCTTTTTCTACAGTATCATGCAACTTCCGTATTTTGTTCAACCTGGACGCAGTTTTTTTGTATCTGACTAAATAGGAAAAGCAACTCCTGAAACTGGTTCAGAACACTTTAGACAACAGCTGCTCATGGGCTACAATGTAATCCTGTTTGGGCAAGCTAGCAATGTCATTTACCTCTGCTAAAGGTGCTTGCTTGGTGCAAAGCCACTCTGTAAGAAAAAAAAAAAAACAGCTAGAAACATAAAAAAGCAAAAGTTAATTTGCTAGTTCGCTATAATTAAACCAAATCTTCCTCTGACAGTCATTCTGAATGACAAAAATGTTGTTTGCTAGAAGTCTAATTGTGTATGAAGTAAAAGACCCACTGACTCATAATTCCAAGTGGTACCACTACATATTTTGTCACTATAGACTGCATATAAATGAAAAGGTTGACAGGCAGAGCAACAGTAATTAAGGAGGGTGGAGCATAATGGTAAACATTTCTAACCATATATATTTTATAGTCCATTGACAGCCACATGAAGGTCATTATTTCAGGTTTATTGATGTAGGCGGAACCAGACACTAATGCATACAGTCATGGAAAAAATTATTAGACCACCCTTGTTTTCTTCAATTTCTTGTTCATTCTAATATCTGGTACCACTAAACGTATAATACAATGAACACAACAAAAAATGCAGCTGGTCACATAATACTTTATGTCCTATTTGACATTCTTAAGCTTAATTGATTCCCAGGGTATATAAGAGGCCATTTCATGTCACAAGCAGCACTGCACATGCAAAGGCCTAGAGTGGTTTCCTGCTTACATTCAAGCCGTAGCACAACTCAGAAGTTGTCAGCTCTCACATAATGCCTAAAACAAAAGAATTATGTGAAGCAACAAAGGCAGCCATCTTGGCACTGCTGGAAATTGGCATGAGTGAGAGACAGGTAGCGAAAAAACTGAAGATCTCCAAGACAGCCGTTCATTACAACAACAAAAAAACAAGCTGAACATGGCACTACCAAATTGCTACCTGGCCGTGGCAGGAAACGTCTTTCTACCCCACGAGATGACCGTGCACTCATCCGTTCCTGTGTCAGGAATCGTCGTCAGACCTCCAGGGACCTTAAAAATGAGTGGGCACTGTCGAGAAATGTGACTTGCTCGGCAAGGACAGTTCGAAACCGACTTGTTGAAGCTGGTTTGAAGTCACACAGAGCACGCAAGAAGCCCTTCATCAATGAAAGGCAGAGGAAGGCCCGGTTACTCTTTGCTCGAGACCACAAGGATTGGACTGTTGATGATTGGGCTAAGGTTCTCTTCAGTGATGAATCCACTTTGAATTGATGCCCACTCCAGCCAACTTACTGGTTGGGAGGAAGCCTGGAGAAGCTTACAACCCAGACTGTCTTGCCCCTACAGTAAAACATGGGGGTGGATCAGTCATGATCTGGGGTTGTTTCAGTCTGAGTGGAACAGGGCAAATGCAATTGTGTGAAGGCCGAATGAACCAGGTCAAGTACAGGACTACCCTTGAAAACAGTCTTCTTCCATCAGCTGGAAAACTCTTTCCTGCCTCGAATGACTGGATTTTCCAACAAGACAATGCCCCTTGCCACACGGCAAGGTCAGTTAAAGCCTGGATGGAGAACCACAACATTCGCACCATGCCTTGGCCTGCTCAATCACCAGATCTTAATCCAATTGAAAACCTGTGGAAAATCATCAAACTCAAAATGGAGAACCACAAGCCCAAAAACAAAGAAAATTTGTTTGAATTTGTCCAACAGGAATGGGCTGCTGTGACAGCAGAACAATGTCAGAAGCTGGTGGAGAGCATGCCAAGACGCATGGCTGCAGTCATCAAAAACAATGGTTATGCAATCAAGTATTAACTCTTGTGTGTATCATGTGTTTAAAGCAAACAGAAAAGAAAACATGGAATGCTGAAAAGTAGTGTTTTTGGCGGTACAATGCCATAGCTATTGATGTAAGAATTTAAGTAATTTTGGTTATTATCAAGAAAACCATGGAAAATGAATAATCCTCATGAGCTATTTTTGTTGTTATCATTATAATTGTCCAAACAAATGTACCTTTAGTTGAGCCAGGCATTAAAATTAACAAGAAATTGAAGAAAACAAGGGTGGTCTAATAATTTTTTCCATGACTGTATATATGTTAGCAGGAAGCAATAGCAACATTTTCAGCACCAGCTCTGCGATAGTAGCTATTCTAAGATCTCCATTTGCATTTAAATAAAGTGAGCCCTCCCTCTGAAACCAAATATCAAAGTATTTAAGGAAAGACATCTCTAATATCACTCACGATACAAATGCACAGGTTTTTCTGTCTCAAGAAGAAATCCAGTCACAAATCACAGGTTATGAGTCACATGGTTTCTTCTTCATTTGCTGCCACAGACATAGGGAAATTCATAGCGCCACTGAATGTAAATGAAAATGTCATTAATCATCTGTCCAATCTCTTCTAAGTGGTCACATCACCAAAAAAAGGGATGAATTCATCCTGCTCCATGTCAGGCGGTTCTTATCCTGTGCGTCATCCACTCAGATTTCACTCACTCACATTTCATCCGGCTTTATTTCTCACACAAGAAATAACTCATCTCTTTTACATTAGCCCCTAGTTGGCGAAATCAACCATCAATATCTTTTATGTTGTATTGGTGTGGAGTGCTTCCCGTTTTTCTGACTGCCTGAATAATTCTTTCCTCCATGTATGTTTTATGGCACAGAGATGTGCCACGATTGGCTGTCTTCAGATCTGTGTAGAGCTGTTTGTCTCACAGATTTAGTACAAAAGCACCTTCTTGTTGGAGGTATGGTACGTCTCGATGTCAAAGAAAAAAGATAAAATTACACCTCAGAAAATATTCTACATGGAATACACAGTATATAAGTAAATTATGATTATGTATTATTGAAAAAAAAAGTAACACAGATGATGATTGATAATTCACTTCTTGTTTATCTATATTTATAACATGTTTTAAAAACAATTTGTACTAAATATGGTGTGTATGTACAGTATATTATAATGTAACCAGAAGGAAGTTATCCTCCTAATCAGCTACGGAACAGTATACAATTTGTCAATTAACTGTTTGATATTACAGTTAATAAGTAAACACGCATTATTAATTACAAGGTCATTGTTCATTAACAGTAAATTTTGCATTAAATTGAATTAAGAAATTTGTCTTTTATAGATGCTGGTTTTCATATAGTAACCCATTAAACTATTAAGATATCTCCCTGACATATAACAAAAAGTAACAGAATCAAAATGAAATGTCTTTTTTTCCCCCACTCAGCTCATTCTGGGGTCAGGAGCCCTTCATGTCCACTAAATCCTCAGCCCCCCTTAATCTCCCATAAACACTCCCTGACTGTGGAGCTTGCTTGGCATGGGCAGCATGTGTGTGCCAGTCCTGTATACCCATTAGCACCACTAAGCCTCTCACCCCTCCCTCGCTCCCCTCTCCTCACAGCAAAGGTGAGTTCTGTGGGATGATTACCTCACGTTGAGCTACGGGGTGGTGTTAATCCTCAACTCTGGCGAGAACTCTTCAAAAATAGTAAAAGTACTTATCCATCCGACACAGTCTTAAGTTGCTCGCCGTTTACCAGCAAAACGTTTGCATGCTGCAGAATTGAATTTGCCCTATATCCCTGTAGTTAAGTCACCCCCTCCTCTCTTTCATAACCCTTCACTTTTTTTGCTCATCTTCATCCCTCCCTGCTTTATTTGCATGTTTCTGCTTCCCCCCCCTCTAACCTCTTTTCTCCTGCCACCACACACATACACACTGATTGTTTTCCCTCTGTCACACATCAGCCTGTATTTCAGTTCATGTATAAACAGGAAAAAAAACTACAGTAAACAAAACAAATCAGAGGAGGATGCTGCCAGAGATATCAGACAACATTTCTCTCCATTTCTTTTCAACTCCCCTCGGTGCTCTGAGCCTCTCGCTCTCCCGACACACTGCAGCTCCTCCTTCTACCTCTCTCCTCCCCTCCTCTCCTTTTCTCCTCTTCTCCTCACTCTCTGTCTCTGCTAGGTGCAGCATGCATGTGAGCGCGTGTGAGCCTGCAGTGTGAGCTGCCTGTGTGTTTACATGTCAGCCTATCGCTGCCGCCGGATTTAGTGCATCTGGAAGGGAGGACGAAGGCTTTTTTCTCAAATGCCCCTCAGATGAGGGATTCTCAGCCGGTGCATACATCCCGCTTTTGAATCTAGCTTTCGAATCCAGCCCCAGTTTTGAATCCTGCGTTGCCCCCTACACGTCCCCTCCCTCGTCTCCATGCTTTCGGAGGCATTTTGAATTTCCTTGGCAACATGGAGCTGCCTGAATTAGAATTCTCTGCATGACAGTCCTGGTAAGTGCTCTGTGTCTCTGTGGTGGGCTTTGAGTGCTGAGGCGTTGGAGCAGATTTATTATGGTGCAGTGGTGGGGTCCGGGGATTGCCTGGTAAGCAAATTAAAGTCAGGAATAAAAACTATGTATCGTAGAGGCAAACGGATGGGAAGGGAAGAGGGAGTATTATCCGCTGGGGGGGGGGGCTCTAGATCTTATTTGTGCTTTGTCATCCAGATGGCTTTCATTTTGCTTGTGTGTGCCGTGCAACCTGGGTTTGTGCTGTGTGTGGAAGACACAAGTGTGTATGTAACGTGTGAATGCACAACTTCATTTTCATGGTACAGGTATACACCATAAATATGACATTGTACTGTGTGTGCATGGATGCCTGCAAACACACCTACAGTATATCCTGCCTTTTTTTGACATCACTGCTAAAGGTGTGAGCAAGAGGGTGTTTTGTGTTTCCTCCAGGGTGCCAGGTCGGTTGTCATCATTTCCTAATCTGCCCTCATTAAGATTCACGTTCCCTTCAAATGCCATGCAGTGAACTCATCTAGGCTCACACTTATCCAGCCTAAGCAGCCCTTTCGCTGTTGATGAGGGATCCTATGCAGGTGTTATAAGATTTGCCACAGGTTAGATGGATAGGTGGCAGTGGTGGTAATGGGGAGGTTGACGCGTGGGGAATGATGCCCCAATGATTACATGTGCGTGCCAGAGCCACAGTTTAATTTCTATTGCTTGTTATATTTGCATTTTCATAATGATGGCTGCAACGCTCCAGTAGGCAGACGGTGATGAGCAGATTCTTCCTCTCTGGTTTTTAACTGAGCTGCAACAACCTCTGCAAGCCCCCAGACCCCTGATGGACTCTGAGTGAAGGGTCTGCTCTTCATGTCAGGGCTTTATGAGTCAGACAAAGCTCTTAATTGGAGAGCTATAATCAGGTTATGACAGCTGATTGGAATCTTTTGCTTTTTTTGGGGGGGGGCTGTATGGTTATTAATGCGCGTCACTGTGCGCACGTCTGCAGCTCCAAAGCACTCAATGTAATTTCCATGGGCTGAGATGAGCGAGGCATGTTTATGACAGGAATTTCTGATGACATCTGGAGAACAAATGATCAATTAAAACAAATGTGTTACTGCAAACTGTTTTTCAAATAGTTTGCCTGCTTTTAGTGCCCGTTTTTTTATTGTCGTTGTTTGCATTCATGCACATATTAAAGCTGTAAATCAACAATATGTGAAATGAAAATGCATGTTGCATCACAATATTTTTGTTTAACATTACCTCAATGTTAAACCTGCAGCAAATGAATTTTGCGGTCGTGTGTCAAATTTGTCTGCAAGGAGTTTTTAAATTCTGTTTTGCTTTCCGTCAACTCCTGTATATCTTGTCCCTGTAGCTGCTGAAATTCAAATTTCTGTTCACCAGACAGACACCAGCTCTGTCTACGTGCAATGTGGGGGCTGCTCGGTTATGGCAATAATTGAATTTTTTAGGTTAATATTGGGATTGTGATTATTCAGCACAATTTCATGTTCACTTTAGAAACAGGTGTTTAGAAACAACATTTTGTATGCAACAAAGTTAAGTGCATCAGTCTGGTGGAGGGCTAAACAAAAAGGCTAGTTTTATGAACAAACTTGTGCTCTTGTAAATGGTCACTGTGTTAAGCAATTTAATCATAAACACATTGGCCAAATAGATATGAATGGTGATGGCACAATAGAAAAAAAATGACGCCCACAAAGACGGGATCCCCTTATCACGACGGGTAGGGTTGGCGACACAACCACATTGAGTGGCGAGGTCTCAGGGAAAGGGTGCTGTAAAGTGCCACCTTCACACCGGGCCTTTTCAACCAGACCTCGCTCCACTGGTGGAGCACCACCACAGAGGAAATATGGCTGACGGCCAGCTGGAGTCGGCGAGGGGATCATCCAACAACGAGTGAGCGTCCCTGTCATGCAGAGTGGGGTTAAAGTCATTTTATGAATTTATAAGAAAATCTTCTAATTGAACTTGAAAATGGATTCATTGCACAGCCCTCCTGGGCCTGTAGGGTAGAGTGGGTATATCAGAGCTTCTTTAACCGAGAACAGCTGCAACTGTGTATTTACAATGACATTAAGTTGATTATCTTTAATTTACACTCTGCATTTGTGTTTCGAACATGAACTGACAGCTCATAGAATACAAGAGTAGCCTAATGGGTAAAATGGCAAACACTGTTTGAGAGGCTCTTAGTTCCAATGCCTGTTATTTCGGTGTTTGCATAAACCCCACAGTCCTCTGTGCCCGCACAGTGTCTAGTAGAATGTGCAATAATATGAAAAGAGTGTGCATGCAATACTCCGTGCTAATATATTTATTTATTTTGTTTATATTTGTAGTATTTACAAACCCTGAAGTAATGGCAGCTTGTGGAATCTATAGGAGCCAGAGAGGTTCTTACCTATATGCTCCTCTCAGTGTGTACCTGAAAAATAATAAGCACACTGGAGTATGAACTCACTTCACTTCCGACATCTCAGGGGAAAAAGAAGCTCAAAGGGTTCTTTCAGTGAGCTAAAATATAACTACTCTATTCATATGTAACAACTGCCAACTACTGATAATAATTTTACCAGTGCTACTAATAAAAAGATTAATAATAGTACAAGACATCACACACAGAGCCAATACTCCAGTCTATTCTATTCCAAAAAAAAACCAAAAAAACACACACTCAAAGCAGGGCTGCTGTTCTTTTTCTCCATGCTGCTTTGTTCCACACTGTCATGTGCTTAATATTCTGTGACATAGTGGTCTACATAACGCTGAACAATAGACAATTTTCTCACGTAGGGGATGAAGTGGGGATAATCAAAGCCCAGGTAATGTGTTTACAGATGGATTTAAGTTTTCCTTCCTACTTCTTTCAAATGGAATAATAGTCAAGCTGACAAGTCACATGTTGGAGGAAGTTTCAATCAGTAAAATTTGTGGGTAAAATCCAAGGACATATATTAAAATTGCTTTGTTCCAGAGTTCACTGTGAATGATGATACAGAATGAATAATATCACCTCCATGTGAAGTCTTTGCACATTTTTTTATGGTTTATTTTTTTATCCTATTTGATTTAGGAGCCATTTTATTTACACATAAAATTCCCTTTGCCCCAGAAAGGAGCGATGCATAGAAAGTGTCCAAAGAAAGCAGTGAAGGTGATACGATGTAAGTGTTCTCTGAAACGAGATCCATCTGGAATCCAGATGCTGCCACATAATGGGTAACATCAGCCACCATGGAAAGGAAACGGTGAGAGTGATTGCGGCGAGACCACGTGTTCGCATGGTGTCTGCTGGATGCCGAGGTGACAGACGGAGGCAGGGCTGTCACAGGATACTCGAATTTGCGTTCTACAGAATGTATTCAGAAGGTCACAGTGCTGCTGCTCTGCAGCAGGCAGCCTCCCTCATTTAAATTTAATAATAACAGCTTTATGCAAAACAGGAGGCAGTCAGAGGCTGGTAGGATGGAGGAGTGAGGGTGCCTCGTGCTCGTGCTCCAGGCTGGAGTCGAGCTCTGGCACAGCAGACAACACGATAATGTAGACTGGAACCTATCACAGCGAAATCCTGCAAAGACGCTCTTCTCTCTGTCTGTTGAGCTCGTCCTTTTGTATGGCATGTATTCATTATATCACACCAGTGGTCTGGTTCATGAAGGCTTATTGTTCAGACTTTCTGTATTCACAAAACTGTGAAGACCGGGCCAGTGCGTAATTCATCTTAATGTCATTTTTTTTCCATATAAACACCAAGGCTGATGCTTTCCTATCAAAGAAAATAAGGCAAAGAGCGCAATTAGAACACGCTACTCAAATGAGTAGTCAATAGGTCTCCTCGTATCTGGTATAAAAACACCAAGGCACTCTAACTTCATGTTTTGTACTGTAGCCGGTGGTTCCTGCCTGACTAATTTGGTGTGAAAATCTCTCAAAATCTCCTATTGTGCTTTCTGTGAAGGGCTGTAAGAGGCTTGTCTGAGGTAAAATTACCTTTAGCATGGCATTTAGCCCCTTCTTTTCAATTCTGGTCCAAAACATCTTATATCCCCTGATGGTGAGTCGGGGATAAAGGTTTGTGTAATTTCCAGCTTATCCTACTTGACTTTCGAGAGGAATGGTGTTAATGAAGAAAGGATTCTCTTTTGTAGTATCACTTACAGACTTTGTCAATGAGCCAAGAATTAGATGTGCATGGTAAGACTGTATAACAGGTTAAATATACTGCGAGGTTCAGAGCAGCTTAATTATATTGTACTTTTTTAATATTTCAATGAGTTTCAGCATCATCGAGGTGTTTTAACACTTCTTTTGCCATGGATCTGACTGCTCTGGTTGATAATAAATCTCTCTGTATCTCCAATTAGATATTGATAAAATAAATAATGTAACACAATGTAAAAATAAAAACGCTTTTGGTTTGCAAATTAAAACTCCAAGCAATGCTTTCCGTATCAACACGAAATGAAATGAATGATATTAGTGCTGCTGATCTCAGAGAATGAATAGATCAGTCTGCAGCTCTGAGCAGCTTTCAGCTTCCAATTCCAGTTAATTGTTTTAGTTCGCCAGCCTGACTGGTTGAGTCCCTCTGGCTCTCACTGACCCTCCCTCCATGTAAAAAAAAAAAAAAAAAAACGTGGGTAGCTGCTCCCAGCTCAAAAGCTCCCACACAGTGGTTGTACACTACTCGCCCAATGTGGAAAAGTAGAGCAGGAGGCAGTATCATTTGGAGAGCTGAGTGCCTGGTAAAGACAGTCTAACAGAGGAACCAAGGACATTCAGGAGTTGTCAGACCAAACAAGGGCTGCAATGAAAGACATTCATCACAAGAACGCCACAGTGCTTCAAGACCATGGCCTTCTTTTGAAGTCTAATTTCTGAATCTGCCGTAACAGCTTCAATCTTGCAGCACAAACTAACCAATCTGCAAACTGATTTCATTTGTTGATACAAGGACTGCTGAGAAATGCAATCTCAATACACACATTCAGAATTTGCACTGTTCTGGTTATAGTCTGTTTTGTTCCTCTTTCTTAATCCACTCCAAGCGGTGTAGTGAAAAATCCTGATTTTCACAGACTCAAAATGTCAAAAGAACACCATTATCACCATTACGGCTGGCGATCCCAAAATCCAAACCAATTCACTTTAATCTTCCTAATCAATCATTAATCTTGTTGAACCTACATTTCATATTTACTCTAATCCAACCACAGAGGTCCTGTAATAAGACATCTTATGAATGTCAACGAAAGCTTGGCTTACCACACACACACACACACAGGGAGAAGGTCTTATAGAAGGTCTTAAAGTTCAGCACAGTGGGACATCAGGAGTGGTACAACCCAAATGTTGAGGCCAAATGTTCCAAAAAAAAACAAAAAAAGATGCATTGTGTGAAATACATCAAGACAAATGCCTGTTATTCCACTGACATTCACCCAACATGACAATAAAGGCTGAGTTCTGGCTGTAGTAAAAAGTTTGTATGCTGACACCCCCATGTCTTCTCTTCAGGGTGTGATATGTAGGTGTGAGCTCGCAGCTCTTAGGATTTTCCATTTGTTTTTCTACATGCCTCCGGCCTTCACCTCAAAATGGCAACTTTGTTTGCAGAGTGTGATGCTTTTAATGATTTACTTTTTCTTTTAAAACAAAATGTTTTTGATCGTGCTCCAGTTGTTCATTTTTGAGATACTGACTTGCTTTATTGATTGGTCTTAAAACCTTAGAGATTAGACATTTGAGAAATTCAGGGTTTAAGAGCTTTTGTCTGCCTGTGTGTGGCACAGGGTTTCTGGCTTATGAGCTCTGTTTATTTTTGTTGGTCTATTGACAATTTCTAAACTTCAAGATGTGAAGTGTTAATAGTGCATGATGAACTGTGAAATATTTTGTTGTAAAGTTATTAGTGACTAGCAATGTGGTGCCGATTGTGTCGTTGATTCACATCTTTTTTGTAGCATGAGAATTCAAAAGAATCACAAGAGGTCTTTTTCACAGCAGACAAGTTCATTTGTCATCATAGGCGTAAATAATGGATGCACAACAAGCAGACAAATGCAATTCAGCCATTATTATCAACTACCCTTATATTACTGTGACAAATGAAAATGTTTTCTGTGAAAAATATCTGACTGTATAAAAATTAAATTACTGGAGCCAGCTGACCTGGGCACTTGAGCTGTGTGAAAGGCAACGTATCATGAAGAAGTCACTTTTTCGGTGATTGCGTACGCACATTTTGGTATCTGGAGTTCTTATTAACAGACAAATAATCTAGATCAGAAAAGGTGATTCAACAAGTCATTCACCGGAAAGAGAGGTGCTATAATGAATTTCAGACAGGGTGAATACAGGTACAATCAGACAAACAGAATGACAATATGTTTTTGAACTTTAAAGTATGTAAACTTGTTCAGTACACCACAGCATTACCACACTTTGTGTGGTAATACTGTATCGACATCAGGTCAAGAATCAATCTTTTACTATACAAACTATTGGCTATTGTCTTATAGCTAGAGCTACTGGCATCATATGAAGATGACTTCAAAGTCTGTGCTCCATAAATTTTTGCTAAGGTTTGGCAAGGAATTGCCCTTAAACTCAACTCCAAGATACAGGAGTGAAAACTATCTAAAACAAATAGCAAAAGAGTTGAGATAATTTGCAGCTGAAAAAAGGTAATCACAATATATACACACAATACAAAGGGTATCATACTGTCCCTTAAAGGGGAAATTGCATTTTTTTTGTACAAATTGGACCTTATTTCTGGGATAAAATACTGTCATTTACTCACCCATATCACAGTCATTTGGATTATTTCTGCAAATTTTGAATTTGACAATATCTATTTAACAGGAGTGAATGGGGCACTGAAATGCAGCCAGTAAATGACACAAACTTGACCATTTCTCAAATAACAGACATTTAATAGGATGTGCTACACTATTACTATTCTCATTTGAGTCCGGACTTGTCCGTATCTGTGAACAGAATGCTACTATCATACTAAGGACCCCTAGTGCCCACCTATGTGGCCTTCACAGTGCCTGAACTAAAATACTTATTTGTGATGTTGTCACATACGAGGGTGGCATGGTGGTGTAGTTGTTAGCACTGTCGCCTCACAGCAAGAAGGTACCGGGTTCGATACCTAGCCCGGGGTCCTTTCTGTGTGGAGTTTGCATGTTCTGCCCGTGTCTGTGTGGGTTCTCACAGACACGGGGAGAGGATAAGTGGTAGAAAATGGATGAATGAATGAATGGATAGATGGATGGATGTCACATACGCATACATGCTTTGTTTTAGTTCAGGCACTGTGAAGGCCACATAGGTGGGCAATAGGGGTCCTTAGTAAACTATGATACACAGGAAGTAGAGTCTGTTCAAATCAAATGAATCAAATGAGAACAGTAACAGTGTCGCCAATCTTATTAAACATCTGTTATTTGAGAAATGGTCAAGTTTGTGTCATTTACTGGCTGCATTTCAGTGCCCCATTCACTCCTGTTAAATGGATATGTCATCGGAAATACTCCAAATGTGTGATTAAATGGTGAGTAAATGGCAGTATTTTATCCTAGAAATAAGGTCCAATTTGTAAAAAATGGAACTTCCCCTTTAAGTATTGTAACCTCTTCAGTAAAGAGCCTGAAAATTAGCATGAAGTCACTTTAAGAAATGTCGTGGCAGCCAATGATGAACTACAGCTTAACAGGTCACGATAAGGTGAGCATCTCGCACAAAAAAATGCATTGCATAGTTTTAGGTGCAGTGCAATAGATGAGAGGATCAAAGATGATTAGTGTCCACTGACCACACAGGAGATGAAGGGACCCTCTGATCTTGAAACTAGTTATTTCCAGATCAGTAGTATAGAGGTTGAACGTGTGAGGAGGACGCAATTCTTACTGACTTATCCAGCACCCATGGGGAGTCTTTGAACACAGCGCTGGTCCTGTGGAGGTGTCTGCAATCTCAACACGAGGGGGTATGCCCCTACAGGAGTAAAGTACCAACAATTCATTTTCTAAAGCATATATGCAGCAGCGAAACGGCTGCAGCGCTGCTCACTGCTACAAGCTCACATTAATTATTGTTTTATTGTGCAAGAAATACCACACAAAAAATATAGCGTTTTTATTCACACATATTACAAGTGCTTTTCACATGGTGGCACTAATTTATTTCATTATGGGGATTAAATAGGAATTGTATTACAACAGCCTGCTTGGCCAGCTGTGGTTCCTGCTAACAGGATGAATGCAGTGCTGGTCAGAGTGCAGTAAAGGTACTTTGAGGCAGACAGAGTCAAATGGACAGCCTAATGGAGACAGTTGTTTTCAGTTCCATTAACCACAGTGATGTTTAGGTAGAGAACAGGCCTCTATGATCAACTGCTCCACATCCCCCAGCATCTTCGAGACCATTAATCTACAGTGTTGCTTATCAAACTGAAAACTATCCGGCATGAATGCCAAAGTTTCAGTAGGCCAGAATTGTTGGAGTTAAGTCCCCTCTGGGCTTTAGGCTTTGTTTCCACCCCACTCACAGCCCTCCACTTCACCTTTAAGATTGTTAAAATCTAACGCTAACAGTCTGGGTTAATTATTGTACACTTTTTGTTGTCCAGTTAAATCAGTCTGAATCCTTGGCTCCTGTGCCTTCTGTTGTGTCAATATAATGTCACAACTTAATGACTCTGTGGTCAGTATTTGTTTCCACAGCAGCACAGAACTTCACAGGTGCACTCCTCTCCACCTCTTAAGCTCTTATCAACTGCTTCTTAAACATCATTTTGCAAAAACACAGCAGACTATCTTTTAGATGTATATTTTTGAGTAGGTTTGTTTTTCAAAAAAGCTGCCAGCGAACTACTATCTGTGTGAGTTTATTGTATATCTGGAACATGACATGACAAACTGACACAGGTAATTAAATATTGCCTAAACGTTTTAGTTTTGCATGAACAATTCCTTCATTAATAGGCTTCTGTGTATTTACCCTTCCTCCACAGTGATCACTATAATCATCCTCTTATCTCTCTTGACACCGTCTCCTTCCAAAATGATGTTCTGCACACTAACTTCTGAGACATAACCGTATACCTCTCTGGCTGAGAGCCCAACTGCTATAGAGGATACTGCTGTAGTTTGCTGACCTCATGCAGGTGTGTTTCTGCATCTCAACAGGAGTAGTTCCCATGCATGCACTGAACCATTTTATCCTCCTCTAAGTATTTGATCCTGGCATGGCGGAGCATCAGGCCATGCTGTTCCTCTTTAGGTTCACAGGGGCTGTTGCCTTTATCTTAGGCTTCCATGGAGGATTTGTTTTCATGGGATTTCTCAATATCTGACTGCTCGTTCCTCTGGAGGATGCAGATTAGCTGGCAATGCAGTTCTCAAGTGTCTGGGTTTTCTCAGCAAGTATTCATTGTAATATAATTATTATTGCAGGTCACTGGATAACTGTATCGGTCAACATAAAGGTATATAAATAGGAAGACATTACATAGAGATTCCAAGTTTCATGGGAAAGCATTTTAGCCTTTTTGCATCATTTCTCAACATATCCTCATACAATAGTTCATGTGATATCTATAAATTAGGGCTGTTGAAATTTTAACACAGATGAATTGCATTAACGTGCAAATTTGTGTAATGTCGACTCTACTTGGACAAACTGATGAAATGAGTTGCCAGAGGCATGTCGAGGGGTCATGAGGCAGAACGCTATTCAAAAAAATCAAGGAAACAAACACAGTCACAACTAACGATCAAACATGCTGATCAAATTAGATTAACCATCTTTTCTGAATTTGTCCAAGCTTCTGCTGTAATTCTGCAAACAATCCACCAAAGATCAATGTTAAAGTATTAATCTGTAACGTGACATGTACAAAAAGGAAAAGCAAAAGAGACGTTTTCATACACAGCGCTTATTAGAGCTAATGTGGTATAGCTGTGATTTTTTTCAGAAACATTTCTTATATATAAATTTATATGAATTAATGGAATTAGCTTGTTAACTTCATTCATTCATTCATTCTTTTATGTGTTTCTCTATGAATATCAAAATAAACTTTCGTCTCCACCGGACAACAGTTAGTTAGGTTTCCGAAATTAGGATTATGGTAAAGTAATGTTGATCCAGAAGTGGGTATACACCACACCGAAGACACTGTGACTTAAATACAGAGGTTAAATGACAGCTTAGTTATGTTTAGGGAAAGACTGTTATGGATGGAAATAACTCTGGAAATGATGCAACTCAGAAGAGATGTTACATGACAAATAAAACAACACTGACTTCTGGTTTCACACAGGACATGAACATGTCTCCAGGGAAAACGGCTGGTGTTTTTTGTCCCACATATCCTCCCCAACTTTTTCTCTACATGGCGTCTGCAACTCTTTATACTTCTTTATTCTTAAATATGAGGATTACAAACAAATTATTTTGTGGGATGTACAGGAATGGTGGATGTGGTCATCCTATCATTTGTACACCACACCACAAAACTAGAGTAATATCCGCATTTAGGTTGAGGCAACAATACCACTCAATTAGAACTAGGAAATGTGTCATGGTTGGTAAGTTAAATACACACAGAGATAACGTAACATAAGAATGGAAAATATGTAACATTCAAATCAAAAGTCTGGTGCCCAGCACTGGTGCAGACGATGTGGCATTGTATAAATGTCAAAAGGCATATAGTTCATATGGTAAAAAAAAAATCCTTGTGCATTATCATGGTATTCATACACCCTTTCAACATTTGTTGTAATAGTACAACTCTTCGGCAAACTAGATACTATCTAAACATACTAGTGGCTAGATGAAGATCTAATTTTGATTTTCAAAGAAAATCAGTGGGTATAAAATGTAAGCTTTTGTGTTGATTATTAAAGCACAGCAAGTGTTTAGTCATCACATACTGCAGTTTGCAGTTAAAGACACTTGTCCACAAGCACTCTCACTTCTATGCAGCCCACAAGGTTTTCCTGTTTGTTTGCTTTTTGACTTTGAAATGTTTGCAGTCGAACACAAACGTACCATCTTCATCTCTGAAATCATATATGTAGTTACTTTGTAGCAGCCGATTCCTCTTTTGTTTTATCCTCTACTCCCTAAGCAAGGCACAGAATAATGAAAACTCTTCAGGATGTTTGCCCACAGCAGGCAAGAGGAGAAGAGCTAATGAGCACGTTGATCAAGACCGCAATAAAGAAAACAGAAGCTGAAAGCAGTCTAGAGAGTGCAGTCATTTATGATTCGTCATAAACAGAAATTAAATATGAGATACACCTTCATTGATGAGATGAGCCTTTATTGATCCCCAGGAGAGAAATTCAGGACTGCATTACTGACTGAAACGTGAGGTGTACAAGCAAAATTATTATTGACTCTCTTGAGGAGATTTGTAACAGAAACTGGAAACTAACATGTCCACAATGACATTGCATTTTTTTCATGTCACTAAATGATATTTCTCACAGATAATGCTCATGTATTGTATAGGCTATGGTGGACAAAAAAATAAGACCTTGATGGAAACATACTTTCACCCTGATGAAAACACTGCTAAATTAGATTATATGATTGAATCCCAATAAACATTTTTCTGCTATGAAAGGAAAGAAACATCTGTGCCCTACATGTGCAGAGAGTGAAACAAAAACTGAATTATTGAATATATCAAGGGGAATACTCTCAGAAGTCAAACTGCATTGATGATTCATGACAGCAGTCACAAGTTGAAACTGTCCAGCAGGGACATCATAGACAAACAGTTCCATGTTTCATTAAAAACAGGAAGTAAAAAAACAGAACTTCCCCTTTAATGCAAATATCTTCTGTCCAACATTATGCTGCAAAACAAACTTGAGAATAACTAAAAACAGTGATCCATTAGGAGTGCACACCTCTCCTCAGCTTTGCCCTGAATCAAACCATGAGGCACCATGAAAGAGGAAGAGGAAATGCAGAGATAGAAGGCAACAAGAGACTAATGGTGAACAGAGACATGCTTTTGAAAGGAGACGATGACAGGGTGAGAGGTCCCCAGAGAAAATGCAAGTGGTCATAGAGAGGCAGGAGAGAAAAAGACTTGTCCACTCGTATTTCTCCCCTGCAAAAATCAACATAAAAAAGAGAAATGGAAAGAATCAGGGAGAGGATAAAGAATATGTGCTGAGATAGATCAAGGGCTACATTTTATCTCCACAAAAGAAGACATGTAAAGACTAAAAAGTGTGTATATAACAGAAATTTAGAGGTTTAGAGGTTTCAGAAAGTCAGCTCAAGGTCAAAATGAAGTGGTGATCCAGCAAGCAAATGTGAGCTCAGCTGTGAGGCCAGATTACACAGATAGTACCCCTGCTCTCACTACACTCTGAATCATAAATCATGCATGGTACACTCTGGTAAGAAAATCACCAATGCATTTGCTTTTTTTCCGATTAGCAAGGACATCAGTGAGCCTCGTCTTCATTCATAATGCTCGACTTTGACGAGATAAAAATCACATTCCGTGTCGAACACATTAACATGTCACCCATTTTTCTGAGCAAAGCTTCCAAGCGATATTTCATTTCACTTGAAGGTTTAGCATCTGTCACAACAGATCAAAGTTAAACATGCACTGGCGTGTTTCAGAAAATACTTCACTATCTCATCGGAAGTGCTATCCATCTGCAAATTCACATAATTAGGGAGGGACAGGCGGGAGTGGGAGGTCACAATGGAGCTACCAACAGACACTTAAGCCTTCATTCTGACAGTCTGCCTTTGACAATGCTCTGCATACACTGGACTGACTGACAGCCAACAGCAATTAACAGATCAGGAGGAGTGAAGATTGAAGCTGCAATTACTGATCCAAATGCACTACTCAGACCACAATCCATAATACTTTGTTCCTGTAACTTTAACTCACTGAGAGTGATGTTTAATTTGGGTTTGAATGCAATAAAAGTAGAATAATCTCCACTATCAGGTTTAATATTTTTTATAGCGCTACAAAAGCAGGATACACATCCATAGAGACTCTAAAAAGCACTACACTGATAATTTGAAGCAGAATATGCAGTGCCTATGATGAATATTCACTTTATTATCTTCTCATGATGGATTTTGATCCTTAAAATTGAAAAAAAGAAAAAGATTTCTTTGCATCACTGTTTGTTATTTAAAATAGTCATGATTTCACCAGCATGAGGATTTTAGATCTGTGTGCCAAAGTAAAATTAAATCATTAACCATCGTTATGGATATGACTTACTGTAAATCACATGATTGATGTGAGAAGTAGAGTTTGTAGGTTGTAACAAGGGGGGTTTAGAGTTCTCCTCCTCACCATTCGGCAGCAATCTGTTTCATATCACAGCAAGGTCCACAGCTCAGCGGTGGCATAGGATGTGTCAAGCAAATATTTCAGGGAGCCGCTAAAAGATATACCATGGCATTTTGGCCGCTAATTAAAAACCGCCTTTTATGAGCGGAGACAATGTGTCACTGATATCGGCAGTAATTGTTTTCAGCATACTCAGAAGTCAGAGGCACAGCAGGACAGTTATATTGTGTGACCATGTCTTTTTATTGATTGGCTGATTTCATTACTTGTGAGGACAGTCGCTGTAATGAAATGTTACGCAAGGAAAGGCTTATGGCTCTTTAAAGGTATGCAGATAAAAGCACGATAGTGATTTCCTCTGACTTTGCAAAAGTTCTGAAATAAATTTTTTTCAAAGGTTTTATGATGCAAGGAAAGCTCCAGCTCATACTATCAGCCACGTTAAGAAAAGAGCCAAGTAGGGCCCGTAACTTTGGGAGGACTCATTAGTATCATATAATGGTGTATTATAATGTAATCTGTGAATTGCAAAACAATAGCTCATCAAACTGTTACGATGTGTGAAGAAACACTTTTTTCATCACAGGAAGGCATTTCAGCATTATTCTACGTCCCTCTAAGAAATGCAAGGAAAGCATTTCAGGCCAACAATTATGAAACACTGAAATACAATATACCCTTGTTGTTATTGATATACAGTTGAGCAAACATATCTCTGCACATATCTACAAATGGAAACTTTGTAAGTGTACAGACATTGTAACATTTGCTTCCTAAAAGTGATTACATTTTGTGTGTTGAGGATAATTGTTCACACATTCATTATAATTGTACAGGTGATAAAGAGCTGAATGGAACCCTGGTAGTGTTTTTTTCCCCTCTTAGTAACTAATGATGGGCTTTAAAAAAAAAAATGTGTGTTTTGAGCAGGTGTCATCAACATTTTTCAGGTCAAGGTTCACCAAACTGATAGTGTGATGGAGCAGAGACACCCTACTATATTGTACAAAGTTTGGTTTAAAATAAACTGGGGCTAGTGGCACGATAACTTCTTCTACCTCCATTTATTTGTTCACTACAATATGTTGGATTCATGTTAATGTGTATTTAAATACATTTAAATTTGAGGCAAAGAAAGGTTTACATTGTTCAAAGTTTTCACAGCCATTTGTTGCACCACTGCTTCCTTCCTATATTATCTGTTAATTGTAATTCCTATATATAAAGTAGTGTATTTTATGTTCTTTATGGACCTAGAGAAAGTATTCAGTTCAACTCTTGTTTCCCCATGTCTCCACAGGTAAGCAGTAGGATGGTGACTGGGGAGGCA
This sequence comes from Synanceia verrucosa, assembly GCA_029721515.1. Lineage (NCBI taxonomy): Eukaryota > Metazoa > Chordata > Actinopteri > Perciformes > Synanceiidae > Synanceia > Synanceia verrucosa. The sequence continues at coordinate 26,303,798 of CM056549.1, forward strand.
GGAGGACACAGCTACTTGGTGGCATGCTGGCAGCCCATCCTGATCCTCATGCTGGGCACCGTCCTCTCTGGCTCCACCACCGGTTGCCCCTCCCGATGTGACTGTAATGGTCAGGAACGCTCTGTTGTGTGCCATCGACGGAGACTGGCAGCTCTTCCCGAGGGCATACCAACGGAAACAAAGCTGCTGGACCTCAGCAAGAACCGTCTGAAAACCCTGGGGACCGAGGAGTTCATTAATTACCCTCTGCTGGAGGAGCTGCAACTTAACGAGAACATAATTTCATCAATTGAGCCCGGGGCTTTTGGCAACCTCATGAACCTTCGAATTCTTGGTTTGCGCAACAACCAGCTGAAGCTCATTCAGCTGGGAGTGTTCACAGGCCTGACCAACCTCACCCAGCTGGATATAAGTGAGAACAAAATTGTCATCCTGCTCGACTATATGTTCCAGGAGCTGTACAACCTGAGGGCTCTTGAAGTCGGCGACAATGACCTGGTATTCATATCACCAAGATCATTTCATGGCCTTAGCAACCTTGAGAGCCTCAACATTGAGGGATGCAATCTGGCCTCAGTGCCCACTGATGCCCTCAGCCATCTGCATAACCTGTTGTCACTTCGATTACGCTATCTCAACGTCACTGTCATAAGGGATTACTCCTTTAAGAGGCTGTATCGGCTCAGAGTGCTGGAGATTTCTCAAATGCCTGCCCTGGATACCATGACTGCAAAATGCTTGTTTGGACTCAACCTCACATCACTGTCCATCACAAACTGTAATCTTACTGTCATTCCCTACCAAGCCATCAGTCACTTAAGATATCTACGCTTTTTGAATCTGTCCTTCAACCCCATTCACAGTGTGGAAGGGAACAAACTTTCCAATCTGCAGAAGCTCCAGGCTTTTCATTTGGCCGGTGGCAGATTAGCTGCCGTTGAGCCCTACTCATTCCGAGGACTGAACCATCTCCGTGTACTCAATGTATCCAGCAATAGCTTGAACACCCTGGAGGAGTCTGTCTTCCACTCAGTGGGAAACCTGGAGACCCTGGCTTTGTATAACAACCCGTTGGCTTGCGATTGTCGCTTGCTCTGGGTCTTCCGCCGGCGGTGGAGGCTCAACTTTAACAGACAGCAGCCCATATGTACATCACCTGAGATTGTTCAAGGAAAAGAGTTCAAAGACTTCCCAGACATTCTCCCTTCTGACAATTTTATCTGCCAGAAATCAAAGATCATGGATCATAATGTTCAAGAAATCCATGTCGATGAAGGAACTACTGTTAATTTTGCTTGCCAAGCTGAGGGCGATCCACTCCCTGTGATAATGTGGCTATCCCCGAAGAAGGACTACATCACTACCAAAACGGTGGGGTCAAGACTTTCAGTATCAAATGAGGGCACGCTGGAGGTGCGCTATGCCCAAATCCAAGACAATGGCACATACTTGTGCATTGCAAGCAATGCTGCAGGCAATGACACTAAAGTTGCTCATCTTTTCGTGCATAGCTACTCCCCCAATTGGCCCCACCAGCCTAACAAGACATTTGCCTTCATTTCCAACCAGCCCAGCGATGAAGGCGCTAATGTGACCCGGGCCACAGTTCCATTTCCATTTGATGTTAAGACACTCATCATTGCAACAACCATGGGATTTATCTCTTTCCTCGGAGTTGTCCTCTTCTGTCTGGTGATATTATTCCTCTGGAGTCGGGGGAAACACAATATTAAGTCAAGTATAGAGGTCGAATATGTGCCACGTAAAGAGGAACCCGAGGAGGCCAGTCCAGCTGAGGCACCCATACAATTCAACATGAAAATCATGTGAACCTCAAACGGTGGCCACGTAAGTTCATAAACTGCAGTCAGGATGCAGAAGATCTTCGCTTCAAATATGTACTTAGTACATATCTTAGTTTATGAGCGATAGAAATTGCACAGCAGCAAAAGCATCTTGACACTATACCCTCAACTCTTTTTTTTTTTACTTCAGGGACTTAATCTTTAAAAACAAATGTTGAATTTCAAATATTCAAATTTCTGTAAATTTATATTGACAAGACTCAATCAGTATGTTAACATGCACTCAACAACACATTGACTGTGTTAAACCACATTAAGGTAACAGTTTGATTCACAGTACATGGATTTCCAGAAATAAACTGAGTAGATATGATGGGCTGGTCACTGTTCGAAAGGATGTGGAAATGTGCAGGAACAATCTCTCTATTAGCACAGAACAACAGAAATATATTTTTGACAGGCTCTTAGTAGTTTTCATTTGATTGATGCACAACGCACAGAAGTGCATTATTAGAACCCGTGTTCTGTTGCTTGAAAAGCTAAGTTAGAAGCACTTTGTGTTCTATATTGCCCGATCACAAGCAATTTACAAGTGTGACATATTTTGTCATATTTTGAAACAATAAATAGGTGCTTTCAAGAAAGAAATTATGACAATGAAAAATGTTTAAACACATTGTTGATAAAGGAGAATTACAGCATTACAAGACTAATGCAATAGTTTTAAGAGTGAGGTCATCATATTTTGAGGGAAAAAAAAGCTGAGAAAATGTCATTTTTGGATTGCAATTGAAATTTTAATATTAAAACTCAGTTGGTGGATTAGTCAGTGTACCTCACCACCCTTCAGAGGTCAGTGAACAGTGGCTTTTATCTCCATTTCTTATCACAGACAAGAAATTTTGCAAACGGGCTTCAATTTAAGCATACCGTATATCCGTTATAATAGCTGGTGTATTTCTTCTCATCATCTGATCAACAGATAAAAATCTGTGCATGTTAACACACTGAATAAAAGAAGAGGAGGTCTGTCCTACAGTATGTGCACCTTTCTGCCAACAAAGAAAGTTTGTCATTAAATGTATTAACATGTTCAGCTATACATATATTTCTGTATTTTATTCTTTTCTTGTACATTATGCTATGGCACAAAAGTAATGCTTTTAATGGCTGTGAGTTTTGAACATATTACAATCTAAAGAGCAGATTAAATAATCATGACTGAACTGAAAGAGAGTGTTTCAACCATTCAGAGGACTCTTACAATTTATCATCAAGTGGAACAAAGTTAATTTGTTTACCCATTTGTCAGCTCGATAAGTGTGAGCACTCTGTCCAAGTCCTGAGGTTATATTGTCACCAGTGCATCTCAAAAATGCTGACATTATTAATTTGTTGCCTTAAGTAACCAATTTTCCAGCTTTCAGCCTAGCAATACCCAATATTTATGCATAAAATGGAGTTTTATGCCTCGTAGGGATTTTATGTTGTCAAATTAATTTCACAGTCAAGGTCTGCTCTGAAGATAATGTGTTCATTAACTCTTAAAATACTTGTTTAAAAAGGGATGGGCAGATGGAAATTCTATTAAAATAAATAACATTTTATACTACTGGGTGCTTATTTTATGATAAAAATGAACGAGAAGACATTTTTCATCACGAAGTGAGACGATCTCCTGTGCTGCAAGTAAAGTAGTGTCCGCAGAGCTCAGGAACACACTGAATACCTTAAATACCATCTCTCCTTCTTCTTCTTTTTAATGTTGGAACGTGCCATTGTTGATATCAAATGTCATGTAGTGCATTCAGACCTGAGACAGTAACGCTATACACTTGTCCAAATTCCCCGGGATCGATATATTTGAGCAGTGTAAACCAAGACGGCATGCCAAAAGTGAGATCATGTTCGAGCAGGCTTTTGTATTTCTATTTGGCTCAGTTTTCTCTAAGCTTCAGCTGTCCTTTGAGCTACTACACAGTTCCAACATGGCAGTTCCTAAGTTGTTTTTGCATCTATGAGTGCAACTAAATGGTCGGTTGTTGTGACAACAGATGCTCAAACCAGAACCATATCATTCAACTGTCAGCTCGACACTGGAGACACAACATTACACTGAAAGCTTGAAGGCTTTTTTTGTTTTAACAGAGTAACTGTCAGCCTGATGAAAATCACAAGCACATCAAAGGATAATTAGTTTGCTTTTGGAAAGGTGTGTTTGAAAAAAAAAGAAAAAAAAACATGACATGAAATAAACATAACAGCATGTAACACGGGTAGACAAATTTACAGAGCTTTATTCATCTGTCTGAGTAGCAAACATGCAACAGACCGGATGTAGTTTGATGTCTTGTTTATTCACTCGGGTTAAAAAAAAAAAAAAATCAACCTTGATGAAACTGCTGAAATGGTAAATAGTGCTATGAAATTGATTCAAGGAACAGAGTGTGTAAGAACTCACAGGTTTCTACTGAAAAGGGAAGCAATATGAAGTGGTACTTTCTAAAGAGGTGCGTAACACTGACTCACTCTTTTCTCAGTGGAAAATGTAATAACAGGAAATGGTCTTAGCTTCTGTAATTTTGAGTTGGCTTAAGGTCTTTGCACAAATCTGTATTTTTCAGATGCATCATTTCAATCTGCAAGGACAGAAACACAATGTGTGGACACAGTCTGATGCATCATAATATTCAATCTAACGAGAAAACTCACAATACAAGACAAAATTGAGTTAATTTTGCGAGTGCAACTGATGGCAATAACCCCAAACACGGCTAATGAATGAATGACATTAGCAAGAAGTTATCTGCCGAGAGCTCAGTCGCTGTCAGGCACTGTCTTATTATCCATAATTTTGCACCCATCCCCCATATCTAAAATGTGGGATGTGCTGCAGATAGTTAAGTCCTGGAAGCAAAGTAGAAAAAAACGTTTTATTCCAGCTCAGTACAAACCCTTGCAACCTGGTAAGGAAGTCGCCTTTTGGTATGAAGCTGAAGATTGTTTGAGGTCTGCGGCAGCACATTACACATATGGGGAGTTTACCCCGTCTGGCTCTGTACACAGAAACATACAGTTTCTTTTGTATACATAGATTTAGCCATGCCAAATCATTAAGTGTCCAATGATGAGTATGAGAACCAGAGTTGGTTATGAACTGTGAGTACTACACAGTATTTAGCATATAGACAATGTGTAATTTCAGAACCATTTCCATAGCTGTGTCACCTATTTCAGTATCATCTAATCTATTGAGCAATAATTCATGGTCTAGATCGTGAACTTCTGACAGATGAAGAAATAAAGCACCATCAGAGTCGGAAGTGAAATATGGCCCCAAACGTCCAAAAAGAGATGCCTAACCTGGGATCACTTCAAGGTCCCTCAGGAAAAACTGGAAAACTTGTTACTCCCACAACCCAGCCCGGACAAGGAGAAAGGAATTAATGGATGAAACACAACATTGACTGACTACACTAATCAACATGGTAAACTGGTTTGATTGTCAGGAATATGCAGGTTTTTATGCTTCTCAATACTTTTTTGAAAAAGTGACCAAACATATTCCTTTCTGAAAATAAGTATTTTGGCATGTTCCCGAGAGCATTCCAGCACCTGCTGCACCTGTGTTGTATGCTCGGATAGACAGAGCAATAAAAACAGCAATAACCATTATACTTGTAAAAAATATAAGAAAGTATGAACGCAAAAGGAACATTAGTGACAATGGAAGGACACATCAACAAAAATGTTGGGATTTTTTTTTTGTCTTCTTGAAACTAGTGAACTTGCTTTGAAACAGTACATTTAATATAAAGCAACCTATTTATTTCAGCTGACAGCATAATTGGCCATCTACTGTGATTGATGAAAGTGTATTCCAAAACCACTAGAGGCTCTCCAGTACAGCAGGTGGTGTGTTTAAAGGATAGGATTTTGTTCATACCTTAGTTTCAAGCAAGAGAAACTTGCAGGCCACATTTTATAGAGTTACAGCTGCACCTAGGGCTCACAAAGAGACAAACAGGCAGACAGACATACTGAGCCAAGTAATCACTGAAACTTTAAACTCAATTCTGCAATGAAAGTGGTGGGAAAAAAGCTAGGAAAAAGAGGCTGACATGGATAGATGAAGCGTGTTCATTCTTTATCAAAATAAGTGACGTAGTGGCAGCAGAAAAACTGGAGCTGAACCACAGCTTGTTGTGGACAGATTGAAAAAAAAAAAAAAAAACATTCACTTTCATCCATTTAATATTCTAAGTTCTGAATATACATGGACATAAACTTGATGTACAGTTTTTAGGACTGTGAAAACAATCTGTCTGCCATAAAGAAGGGCTACAGTAATGGAAAATAAAAGAATATGTTGTTTTCTCCATAGCTTGTATGAGAAGAGATTAAGATTAATAACACAGTCAAGAAAAAAAAAACAAATGGGAGAAAACTAAAAGGCACTTTGCAAATAAATAATGAAGTAGGAGCCCAAGGACTTAATATTTTCTCTTTGACAGGTTAGATGGGATCTATGTATGAGGGTTATTATGGGCTGTCAACAATTTAAAATCAATTTGACCGAAGACATTGGTAATATGTGCTGTTAAAAGAGCTAAATGGCCATTCAAAATCTCATATTTTTATCATCTGGATTTGATCAAAGAATCAGTCAATCAGGCCACAAGTTGATTTCAGTGTCATAATGGTTTCTGTGTGACATGCTAGAGTGACACAAGATGAACAGAAAATACCTGGTTTAAATAGCCCAGCACAGAGAAAGTCCTATATGAAAGGAAGACGTGTCATCTTAAAGTTGTAAAGAACTTGATGATAAAATTAACATTGATCCAAAAATTAGTGTGTGTCAAATCCACATAAAATCTATTCAAGACCAATTAACGCTCAGCCACACATCTCCATACCGCTCTTCATGTTAGAGGATGCAGCTGTGGCTCAGCTAGAGCAAGGTTGGCAGTTCAATCCTGTGTCAAAGTACCCTAGTTACTCCAAATGACATATCCACATGTGGGTAATTGTGTGAATGACTATCAGATTTTAAAGTGCTTTGTCCATTGTGGTATAAGGGCTATATAAAAAAAATACAGTCCATTTATCATTTAGATGCAAATGTGGAGGGTCGAGAAACACTCCAGTCAACACAGTGAAAGACCGGTACTAAAAAGGCACATACTGTACAACCGCACTTTTCTATTTACTGTAACAAGGGCATGACCCTGGAAGTGGTTTGTTCCATTCACTACTTACTGTAGTGGAAACTACTGTAGTTATAACTGTGGAGAGAAAAGTCTCTCAAAACACCCAATGCAGCAATCCATAATGGTTATTTGCATTTACACTGTTTTTTCCCCAATGAACGGTAATTCTGCTCTGCCTAGAATGCATGAAGTGTAAACGAAAACTAGTTAAATACGCTCTCCTTAATTATTCATATTATTTTATATATATATTTTTAAATTCCTTTATCCATGCATACTCTAAATAAAAACAGTACTCTTATATGCCATCTTCAAGGAAAAGCATGCATGTTGAAAGTTCCTGTCATAACTACCTATACCATCTCAGTCTCAGATTGTTTAACAACATGGCTTCTGTCAGCGTAGTCTCATGAAACAGGTCGTATGATATCATACAAAGTTAGGCACAGATTTTCGTGCATATCTCTACGAATGACCGGCAACATGAGCAATCAGAGCGTATGCACGAGCCCCGAAGAGAGAGCCTTACAAATGGCAGATATTCCTTTCATTCTCAGTGGAGACTGCAATATTTTAATCAAGTTTATGCACTGAAATACACTTTGACAACATTTCTAGTGATGATTAGAGCTAGGGGATAGGGTTACTACAGAGCCCTTCTAGACCCCTAGGAGAACTGTTTTTATCTCGTGAGTTAGTAACTCGTTCCCTCAAGTTACGCATCTCGTTCCCTCAAGTTACGCATCTCGTTCCCTCAAGTTACGTATCTCGAGGGAACGAGATAAGTATCTCATTCACATTACTGTAAATGTGATCATAATCAATATTCTACCTGCCAGAAAGTGATTGTCGTCTGTGACTTCTGTTCGTATGACTTGCGTAACTCGAGGGAACAAGATACATGGTTACTAACTTGTGCCAACAATATTGCTTTTTCCACTGAGAATGTAAAGAATGTCTGCCATGTTTTCACAGAAAGAGCAGCCTGCATCAAACGTCATGTGATCACAACTCTGGCTCCCAAGTATGTGGGTTATATACGAATTATAGTGAAATACTTTTTGTAGTAATTTGTACAAACATTGGATGAGAACAGCCTGCTTCTGTTGCTATGTCACCTGATGGAGTGACATGAGGAGGTGCAGCTAATGTAATGTAATGTGAACTATGCACATGTACTCAACAACAAAAGAAGTTTTATAAAGTGAATTCTAGTTGTTGTTACCGTTTGTTTCAGCAGCAAAATGCTTGTTTGGACAAAAGGATGCACATGAATGGTAACATGTGCCAAAAATGCAATAAGTGTGTGTTGTGACGCCGTATTCTGATGGTCAGATTAACGGAGGTGTGGTCGACCCAGACGACTCGAGCGCTGGTGTATGAAAATGGGATCGGCGCTTTTGTTTGTCAACCCAACCTGCATAAAATGGGAAAAATTCTTTTCTCTAAGTACTTTTGTAATGATGCCGTGAAATCCAGTGTGAACGTGCTATCGGAATGCTGAGTGCCGGCATGAGTGCAATGAACGTTCATGACTCAACAATTAGTCGTCTCAGAACCAGATTCCATGCCACAAACAGCAGCGGCAGACCATGTGTGACGACCAACATTCAGGATCACCATATCCGTCTTCGCCATCTCAGAGACCGGACTGCTGAAACACCTGGACGTCACCAACCCTGTATCAGTGCTCAAACAGCGAGCAGGCGGCTCAGAGAGGCTGACCTATGCACACGCAGGCCATACTTTGGTCTACTGTTGACTCCAATACGTCGCAAATGGGGTAACGTCCATCGTTACTGGATACATCAACAATGCTCGATTGTTCTGTTTTCAGATGAGTCATGTTTCTGTTCCTTTTATAGGTACTTTGGGGCCGCTTAAAAAGAGCTTGCGTTTCTTTTGTTGCTGAGTATATTTTAAGTGAGTTTAATCTCTGTGCAGCAGAGTTGCCTGCTAACATCTACACAACATCTTCATACCAAGTAAGAGTGGATTAATTATTTCCCTGGATGCCATATAATATGCCAACATTAGGTATAGTGTGACCAAGGCTAACTGGTGACCATTTTACAGCGACCAGCCAGCTTTGTGCAAGCGTGTGCCTTGATTTTTCTATCATGCAAGAAATTAGCTTCAATAATTTTATCAAAGCAAGTCTTGGTCAAACAACCAGATAAAATAGTACTTTGACCAAGTTCAACTCCAATCTCAAAGCCCGATAAAGGGTTGCAGGTATGTTTTTGAATCTCACAACATTTGTTAGGGCTTTCATCAGCAAAAAATAATTTAAAACTAAATTTTAGAACTGTAAAACTATAATTAAAACTGAATTGGGGAAAAACAAACTTGTGTTGCCTTTACAGGGAGTAAGTACAAAGATGGACGAAGAAAGAGGTCTGAGGAGAGTTTATGGGGTAACATGAGAGTACAGAGATGTCTCCTTTGTTTGGAAACATATACAGTGGTTAACTTTACAGCATGCACTCAGTTCAGCACCATGGACAGCACTCTTATAGCCTACAGTGTGTCCACCAGTTGAAAGCCCATATAACTTCGGGGATTTATTGTTAATGGTTACAGTCGTCATGCAGACTCACTTGCTTACAGCTATATATATATATATATATATATTAGTTAGGTAGAAACAAACGTATACACAGCAGTTTCCCATCAGTACACACTGCAGTGCATACAAAAGACATGTCTCTGAATTATTCACTTCGTTTATTCACACACCTCTGCTAAATATTACTTTTGTTGTGGGAGGCACTAAATCTATTATAGTTGTGAAAACGATGCTGTTAATGAGAACAATGCAGACATTTCTTACCTCGTAAAATAATCACAAAAAGATGTATGAGTCATCGCCTTTGACTCAAACTGTGGTTGTTTGCACTCAATCAAGACACTTAATTACATTCTCCACTGAAACGTGTTTTACTTATCCTCATCTAAGCACCTTGTGCATTTAAAATGAAGTTTGCATTAGAGTGTTGATAATATAATTTGGGGATTGAAATGCAGTGCAGTAGCTCTGGCTGCCCTCCAATTTCAGCCAAATGTTTCTCCTTTTAATACAGAGGTGGAAATGTAACACTCTTCTCTGTTGGTGGAGGGAACAAAAAGAGCTTTAATCTGGTCAATTTATCCATTCAGAAAAGAAAATTGAATATATATAGTATATTTGTCAGATTCAGGTTATGGGACAGCTTCATGTTTGCTTAAAAGCTAAAAAACTCCCAGAGTACAAATCCACTTCTAGTTCTTTTCAAACTACTCTGTGCTAATATTTTGACATAGGAGTGACATTTGTTGATGCTTCACAGTTGGTTGCTGACATCTATTTGCTGACATAAAATGTGGGCATCAGTAGAAATTAATTGCTACTTGCAAAAACACTAATTTGACAGCATCTTGTTCTTGAGTGCGGAACTACTTAGGGTACCACTTCTGTCTTTGTTTATGTTTATCTCAGTTTATTAAAGACAGCACTTTCTCCTCATTAACAGACTGTCTACTTACTGTTCATTCTGAAGAAACGTGTTTTCTTTTTTCCTTGGCAAATCATCTAATATTGACTAGATTTTCTTCATTAAACAAACAAACAGGTTGCAATATGCAACATACTGGTCATCTTTGTCCCTTTCAAACATCCACTAATTTTAAAAAACATCTTTGCTCAGCAAGAATTACTGTGCTCTAAAATAAAGACAAAAAAAGTAACACAGTTCCAACACTGAAGGCCTCTGCACACCAATTCTGTATTATTTTGTTTTTAAATCCATCATCTCATAAAAAAAACGGTATACCCAAAAATCTTGAATTAATTATGTGGGTGCGAAACAGGACTTATGAATGAATGATATTAACAGGAAGCTATTGTTTAGCTACAGATTGCAATCATTCATGTTATCTAATTTTACTTGCAACCTTTGTTTTGCAATCACCTGCCACAACCTTTCAGTATTCACTTATTCTTTAATTTTTTATCATGGGTTGCAATCACTGCCTTTTTCAATGATAAAGTTTACACAGACGGAGGCTCTGAGTGGTCAAACATCTGTATTTTGACAGATATGAAAGAATCAAATCTCTTCCGAAACCTTCAGTGACAGATAAATGTTTCAGATTAACACAAGAGGTTCAAGAGCTCTGCCACGTAACACACACTGGAGCCACACTGCTTAAAAACTTAGCAATTCTTAGCTATGGTACAGTATGTTTTAATCAAAGTGTTTGAAGCAAGATGACACCAGTAAAATGCTAGTTGAGATAGTATAGCAAAGGAATTAAAAAAAGGCATCAGAAAACATGTGAGATAAAAGAACCACAAAAAAGAACCAGAAAACTGCAACAATGGGAAAGCAAATCTGACAAAACAGATCCGACAGACTGGGGTTTGATTACTGATCAGCCTTTTATGTCAGCATATCCAAGGACAAATCTAAAACACATGCTGATCATCACCTCATTAACATTCACCTGTGGTACAACGGTGGCCTCATGACTGTGTCTGACATTTCTGTAGAGCACTGTTATTTTACCCTGTTTCAGATTTTAAATCACCCAGCTCAGTGAGACCGAACTGATCACAGATTTTGAACAAATACACCATGTGTTTTCTTCATAAAATACTGAAAGTAATGGAAAAATCAGTGAGGCAGTATGGGAAAACCTGTCATTCTGTTTCAGATTTTTTTCATCAAACAGCTCATATTTGAGAAGAAGTGCTTCAATGAAAAGTCAGTTGTAGGTCTATTGAGAGGTACTTTAGATCAAAGTGATCACAGTAATATATTAGCAATGGTATGTAGCAGTAACAATGGCTCATAGACTTTTATACTCAGGATTTTGTTTGTGTTTGTTGGGAGTTGACACTTTAATATTTCGGCTTTTTTTTGATGTCTGGTACAAATGACTATGTTTAACCTAAAGCGTTCTACGGCTGTCCAGACTTCAGAGGAGGCAGAAATGCCATCTGTATCAGAACTAAAGATGGATTGGTATTAACCTATGTGGTGCCTACTAACAATAGGGCCACAATTTCTGTAATTTCAACAATAGTCAAGCACTCATCATGTAATTATTCCTTATGTTTGCACAGTCCGGTAAGTAATTCCTTCCTAATGACCTTTCATAAGAAACAGTAGTGAGAATAACACTCGTTCTGTACAAACATGTACTCCAAAGTGGATCTGCAGTTAATATGAGGCTTCAGCAGTCTGAGTAAAATCAATTGGGTAAAGTTAAAGTCTTTTTAATATGAAATTCCCTGTTTCCCAAGGCAGAATTCTAGTGCCGAGCTCCAGTGCAGTGAAGAGGTACATTCAGAACTAGCAAGATCCCCACTTCATTTGGATAATTCAAGAATGCTGAAGCCTGATATTGCCTTCAAATAAAATTCGGAACACCGTTTTGCACAGAATGAAGCCCCTGTCTCTTACATTGGAAGTGCATTGGTAAGGGATCATTTATTAGTCAGTATGAACAGGAGGAATCATTGCAGCAACAAAATCAATGTTCAGTGTGCACCTGCACTGGGAAATCATGAATCCACTCTAAGTAGGGATGTGTGTACCCCAGTAGGGCAAACTAAAAGAAAATGAGAGCTACACAGCTTTCATTTATTTTTATCCCAGTAATTAGCTGCTGCCTGTTATTCATCAAATCCAGCAACATCCAGTACTTTTTTCTTTGCTTTGTAATTTCTTCCTGCAGGGAACCTTGAAGAGAGCGTACTCTCAACTAATTCTGCAGCGAGATGAACAGGCTGACAGACAGCTTCTGTCTGTGTGACCACAGTCCCAGTGACAGTGATGGAATTCATTAATCATTAGCAGCCTGCAGACATCTGACCCACACACTGTACGCCTGCTGCGAGGGCTGTTCAACTGAGCCAGTCAGCTAGTGCCTTCACACATGGATAGTGAGATTACTGGGTTATACAAATATAGATCTGCCAAAAGGAATAAAATGGTGTTATTGGGTTTTTCAGGTTTGCTCATCTCTCACATTTCTTGTCTCCTTCAGACCGGCCAATGCCGTTCCAGCGGGCCATCCTTCACCTCCCCTTGGCACATATGTCCCCTTAGTAATATGTAGCACAATTCAGAGCGTGAGTGGCCAATTTCAGAACGAACAGAGGCAGGGTCCAAGAGGTAGCACGGAATTTAAAATGAAACTAACTTGCCCTCAAGCAGGTCTCATAATTGAGAATGATAAGAAATTGTAAAACTCACACATTCAGGTGAGAAATAATGCATTTCAAATTAGTTTTTTTTTTTTTTTTTTTCTTTTTACCAAATCCTGTATGTGTGGTGAAATGTCACTTGACATTCTGTTTTGTACTGCCAAGAACCAAATAACTATACTGGGTTGCCATGCTACAGAAGCTGGGCCATCAAAGGGATGATCTCACAAAAGGTCCCTTGAGTTCTCGGAGTAACAGGACAGCATTTAAGATGAAAGCAAGGATTTCAGTGACAAATGCTGGGTAAAAAACAATGGTGGCATTTGAGACAACTACAAGAATGTGGTCTTATGAATTTTGTTATATATATATGTATATGTATATATATATAAATATATATATACATATACATATATATATAATATATATTTATATATATTATTCCAAATTGACTACATAAATAAAGCATCTGGCAGGGTCATTTGAAAAAAAAAAAAAAAAAAGTCTAAATAATTTACTTAAACAGCTGGGCACTGTAATTAGCAAACCTCAAGGAGCAAAACGCCTGTTTGTTAGGGTCCATTTTCAGGCACAGCACAGCTCTGAGTATTTACTAGTATAGTGTATGAGGGATTGACGCTAAATAACTTGTGTTCAATGTGAACACTTCAATGTTCATTGATGTGTTAAAACTTTTGAAAACAATGGAGGACTATGGTGCAGGGGAATAAACTATGTCAGTCCTGTTTGAATGGGACTTGTTATTCTCAAATATATAATTCCCAGTCCTCTAAAAAAAAAAAAAAAAAGGGATGTACCTGTATAGCCACACACAAATAAATTACCACTACTCAATACTGTCTAATACGTCCATGGCTACATTATATGGTGTGTTCTTTTCATTAGTTGGTTCTGTCGTCTCTGTTTGTGTGTCCAGTGGAAAGGCGGCAAAAATGTGGAATTACCTCAGTAGCCATATTTGCTTCTACATTTATAAATCTCAACACAATTGCAATACACATTTGGAGATTTTGATACACATTGGTGAATCTGATTAAGAAGGTTGGCCCCCATGGTTTTCCCCATTCTCTTCAATGAAACCTGTTTTTTGTATGTATTATTGGAGGAATGACATCGTTAAGCCATAGTGCAGGCTGTTCTCATCCAATGTTCATACAAATTACTACAAAAAGTATTGCACTATAATTTGTATATAATCCACGTAATTGGGAGCCAGAGTTGTGATCATGTGACATTCGATGCAGGCTGATCTTTCTGTGAAAACATGGCAGACATTCTCAGTGGAAAATGCAATATTTTAAGATAGCTTATGAGTCTTGATAACATTTCTAGCAGGAAATATGCATTTTATTTCCATAAGACTAACCCTGTATCCCTATCAGAAATGTTGTCAAAGCACATTTCAATGCATAAACTTTAATAAAATACAGTTTCCACAGAGAATGAAAGAAATATCCACTATTTTTAAGGCTCTCGCTTTGGGGCTCATGCATGCGCACTGATCGCTCATGTTGCCTGTCATTCATGTTGATATGCAAGAAAACCTGTGCCTAAATTTTCGTATGATATCATACAAACCGTGTCATGAGACTATGTTGCATAGTGTTGTCACTGAAGCTTTGTTTACTAGGCAAATTAGTGCTAAATTCTAGCAGATTTGATTTCTATTAAAATGCTGCAAGCTTTGTGTCACAATGACAAGTCAGTGTTTTCAAGACCAAAGTTAACCCTTTAACAACAAGTGTATCACCATTCAAATATTGCACATGCTCTCTTTGGATTATTATATTTACCTAACAGTTTGCACTACCTGAAAAAAAAACATCTCTCTGAAAGCAGACTCTGTTTTACCACTCTGCTGTGTGAATTTCTCTGTGGCTGTGTGTGTATTCAAAGGGACTGCTCCAAATGCTTTTGGGAAAGACACAAGTGAAATTACAATAATGACACTATATTGGCTGTTAAACACAAAATCTGAGCACAAACCATTACATGATTAGGGTAATCCAAATTGTACTTGTGGAAACGGGTTACTAGTGACACACTTGGTGTAAAAGGGTTCTGCTCTCTTTTTCAAACCCTCTCTCTTCTAACACAGAAACACATACAAAGTGGGAAATAATACAAAGCAAACTAGAAATACAAATTTGTCCAGGAAGTTCGATGCTCGCTATAGTCAAATTTGCATGGCAAGATAACGTGGCCTGGATCAAGGTTTGCAGTAAAATAGAGTGCCTCAAGAACTGAACTATGCAGGTTCTCAAGACGAATCGAAGAAATTAGTTGAATATGGAATCACCTTGATACAGCTTCTTATGTATGAGAACATCAGTCGAACTGCTCTGACACTGATCCTTCTCTAAATGAGACAACCATGGCAACAGCCCACTCTACTGCTGTAAAATAACCTGCTTTAAAGCAGGGTGAGGCTGCATTGGAAAGTCATTTGCAACCTCTGACTATAAGTCCCAGGGTGTTTTATTAAGGCTTTGGCATGAGACAGTATAGGCTAATTAAGCAAATTCATTGAATTAATGGTCTATCCCAAACCTCCACATTTCTAGAAAGTGCCTGGCTGCCTTAGAAAGTTGTAAATGCCAGCAAGAAATGGCGCCAAAAGCAAAGAGTCAACATGATAAATCTGCACTTGTGCTTTTAAATTCTTACTTGCAGACAATACAGGCGAAGGATTTATTCAGCAGTATTACCATTAGAACTTCAACAAGACAAGACTCTGCAGTACAGAAATTAATGATGACTGACAGAGTTTTTTTTTCCCTCTCTCAGGCTCATATTTCAGTTCATTTTCATGGAAATAGACCCTGTGTGTATTACAAAGCAGCCTGGATACAGGATGAAAGAATATTGCTCCCCAAAAAGCAAGTCTCTTCACACAAACGTGTACACTCTGCAAACTTGACTATTGTTTGGCAGAGATATGTTCCCTAAGCTCATCGTGACAGCCTGCTTTCCAGTGTCAGAGGTTTTTCCAGTAGTCGTTTCAGGGTGTGCTTATATGGCCTCAGAATATCTCTCACAGTTGTGTAAGATGTCTTTGGAGTCAGGCCTGTACATAAAATACAGTTAGGTATAAGCCTGTCAGAGTCATAAGTTGTGACTTATCGCATGATCTATGGACATGACCTTGATCATTTTCCCTCACTCTGATACTGCCCACTGTGTTTACATGCATGTTTGTTTAAACTAGAATGTCACCTCATCAGCATTTTATTATACCAGAATAAACAGCAATGTTTTGACTGTGGTTATATTTATATTTTTTTAGAATTTTTTTGTACTTGGATTTTGGGAAAAAATACCATAAAATGATATGATATAATGAATGTAATTTCAGGGATGATATATCATCCAACATAATTAGTTATCATGAAAGGTGTGCATATAAGTACTGATGAAATGTTTTCAATCATCGGTTTGATTATGTATTGAAATCTGAGGGTTTTGGTTTTGATCAAATGTTCTGATCAAATTCCCACTTGAACTCAGAAACCCTTCTCTCTGTGCAATGAAGTCAAATACAGTGTGTAAAATGTTATCATACTCATTAAGAATTATGAGCAAATTCTGAAAGTAAAACACACAGAAGAGGAAACTGAAACCTTTTAATAAAGACTCAATAGGTTGATTCCTTTTATTACAGAAAAACGTTGCCACAGTGCAGTGTAAATCGTGAAATACTTCAAAATGTAACTAATATTTCAACTAAAAGTTCCTTTAGAGTGATCTGAACTGCCTTGCAAGATACTTTGAAAACTTCCCCGAAACAATTCAATCATTCACTGTTTTTTTTTTTTTTTTTTATACAACTAATTCAATCAAAACTGCACATTTTATCGAGCAATCCACAATTTAGTTTTCTTTTATCTCTCCTTTTGGTCCCTACCAACTAAAAGGAGCTTTAGCTGCTTCTTCACAAGCTTGACACTGACAGTGTTTGACAGCTGTTTGGTGTTGAGCAGATCTGACGTTGAGGGATTTAAGAGCTTTTTGGCTGAAAGCAGCTGCCTGCTGCAGCAGAAAACAACACCATGAATGCAGTCAGAGTGAGCCAAGACAGTGAAATTGTAGACAGACATCTAAACAATTAAAGGTACAATATGTAAGATATGTATTTAAATTAATTATAAAATGGCCCGGACATTAAGAAATCATGTTCATTTCAAATACTTATTGCACTGACAACAGTAGTCCAGCCAGAATATTCTCATTTAAAAAGCTAAGTTGCAGCCCTCAACTGATGTTGATGTTGTCATGTTGTGTTTTGGTCTGATGCACCACCCTCCACCTATCTCCCAATCACCAAGTCAGTAGTGTGTCAGCATCTGGGCTGCCAGCTCTAGGGGGTTATTCCATCAACCCCGCTAGCCACAAATCCTCGCTTACTTTGATAAGACCCACTAGTTTTAGAGAGAGTTGGGTTCCATGACTCTCGCTAACAGGAATCCCAGCTGAGCTACTGGGTTACCATATGCTTCTGCGCTAACCTGGGGTGTGTTTCCCAAAAGGTTCGTTGCTAATTTCATTACTTTGCTACTTCCTACGTTCAAACGATGGATCTACGACACAGGTGTTTCCCAAGAGCATCGTCAGAACGACACAACTTCTGATGTTTACAACTAACGTAGTCCGATGCATCGGTGAACGACGGAAGTGTTTCCCAAAAGCATAGTTGGAACGATGCATCGGAAGTTGCATCGGAAACTTGTGTCGTTCAAACGAATAGCATGGAGCCGTCGTTGAATGTTCGTTCAGGTGATGTCATGTCCTCTACTTCTTCTTGGGGCTTGAAATGTCAGGACTGGGCACCCTGTGATGCATGATCTCCCCTACAGCATGAATGAAGGATGTCACTTTAACTTTCACCTCACAGTTGAGGTGATAAGACGCAAGTTATGTTTTAAAAACAAATGTTTGTGTAGCCCTAGAAGTTTCAGATTACAAAGTAAATAGCCTACTAAATGCCATGTTGACACACTACAGTGCCAACACTCTAACCACTGTCCTATCCCACCACAGAGTGTTGCAGGAGCTCTAGGTATATATAGGCTAGATGTATGTATTTAGGTCTTCAATTTATTACAATTATATGAAACAAACTGCATTCAGTTCTTGTTTTCAATGAGTAGAGAACATGATCATGTTGATGAATATTTCCCAAAGTTGCTAAAGATGTCACACTGGCTTAATGGAAATAAAACTGTTTCTGTAGTTAACACTTTCAGCAACGAATGCTCGAGTGCTCTCTGAACGCTTCTGAAACATCCGGAAACTACATTGTTCGGACTACGGAAGTTCAAACTAACGTTGTTCCAACTTACATAGTATGACAGTAGTTTAAGATTTTTGGGAAACGGTCAGAAAGGGGAAGTTCGGTCGTTCGGAAGTACTGCTTACTACCGTGGTTTCCTGCTACTTCTGTCGTTATTTGGGAAACATACCCCTGCTCCATGGCAGGCTAACTATCAGGCCTCAGGTTAGCTGTGTTACAAAGAATACGTACCTGTGGTAAACAGAGTATCAAACAATCAGTTGCTCACGCTCCCTGCCTGATTGTCCGTCTTGTCCGAAAACAAGCAAAAAATAATTTACCTTACATTCTTGGTCAGTTTTGGAGATTTTCCAATAATTAAACATATTTTAATTAATGTTGTTGTCATTGTAATTTCTTCAATATGATAATGTTTCTGTAGTATTATTATAGAGGTGGCGGCTGAGTGGTTAAGTGTGCATGTGGGGTGTTGGGGTTCCATTCTCAATAGTAACAAAATTTATACTACTTAAAGAAAGTATTTGTTAGAGTTTCACTAACTTACATTTGTGACATATTACACAAATGTGAATGAATGCCATGCTATTAAACCTATCCATCCATCCATTATCTACCGCTTATTATTATAGGGTTGTGGGGGGCTGGAGTCTATCCCAGCTGTCTTAGGGCGGAAGGCAGGGTACACCCTGGACAAGTCTCCAGTTCATCACAGGACACATAGAGACAGACAACCACTCACACTCACATTCACACCTACGGTCAATTTAAATTAGCAAGTTAACCTAATCCCCATGCTTGTTTTTGGATGATGGGAGGAAGCCAGAGTACCCAGAGAGAACACACACAGACACGGGGAGAACATGCAAACTCCACACAGAAAGGCTCCGGTCCGGGATTCGAACCCCGTACCTTCTTGCTGTGCCGCCTGCTATTAAACCTATAGTTATTTACTGTTATTCACATCGTTATAGAACTTATAATTATCAGCTAGGCCTAACATTACCTTGACCACTCTACAAAATGTTTTATGCTTTGTCTAAACCTGCAAATTAGTCTTCTTCACATTATTAACACCACCCCTGTTCAAAGATATCGCAATTTGGCATATTAGTTCAAGTGCAAGTACTTTTACACATTAAAAAGCCATTCCAACCGACAAAACAGCTCTATAAATATGAAAATATTTTACACAATCATCTGCATTGAGCAGGTACCGACTGACAGGTCATATACATGCTGTGGAATACACATCCTTACTTTAAAAAACAAATTTGATGTTTAGCATTGTTGCAAAACTTAAATTGCACATTTAAGCAGTCTGCAATTTCCTGCCACGCCATTTATTTCCCTTCTTGGTTATTATCTGTTTATACTTCTCATAGAGTCCCACAAGCCTTTTTTGCTCTGCACTATTGAAAAATAAATCAATCCAACTCTTCGACATGATCATGTTTTCGACAATCCCATGCTCTGGGCTTCTTGTGTACCCCACGCACGCGCCTAACAGAAGCTTGGATAAGCCTCGCTGAAGTTAACTCCACTGAGGAGCAGCTTAAACGTGTTAATGGAACGACTTCAGCCTCATGTTAAAGTTGATGCTACTTCAAGCGAGCCTTAATCACTTAAGCACCTCTATGATTAGTGACTTTGATGGAATACTAGTTACCACAGCTGCAGCTACGAACATGTCAGATAATCTAACGTCTAATCTAAAGTCTAACATAACGAAACCTAAAAGACCTCGTTATGAATCTGAAATCAGTTGTGACAAAGTCCGAAATAAAACAAGGATCCTTCTAAGTGTCCATGATGATGCCCAAGGTGGCTGCTTTTCATTCACTGTTACACTTTGAAACTTTGGACCTCCAGGCGGACACCCGGTGTTACCCGTCGGCTTTAGCCGGGCAGCAGCACTGCTGATCCGTGCACTATCACTGCGGATCCGCAGTCCCGACCCAGAGCTCCACTCACTTTACCCCAGCCCTCCACAGCTCTCCCCCACCCCATTTTACGCCTTCTAAGTGTCCATGGTGATGCCCAAGGTGGCTGATTTTCATTCACTGTAACACTTTCTGTTCTTGTTGGATCCTGCAGCCAAGCTGGCAACCTCTAGTCAGGATAGAGGGAGTGGGGAGACACCGCTCTACACTAATTTGAAAGTGATTGCAGTACCAGTTTTGGCCACCAAGCTACATTACTGTTCCTTTAACTAAAATTCACTATAAGGTCCATACTGTTTCTGGTGATAAGGAGGTTCATAACTTATTTTCACATTGTCATTTCATACATATAAATTGAAGCCACATAAAAATAAAACTTTACAGATACAGTTTATCGGCGTACACATTATTGTAGTGACATGCTTGAATGCCCTGGTTTGCTTGAGCATGAAATCTTGCTGAAAGAATTTGTGAATCAGGCCAGCAGGGAGGAGACCTCTGGTCAAGACAATGCATCAGAGATGAGGATCAACGGTGTGGCTGTGCATTTCGTGATGAATCAAGAGCTCAGTGTGATGTGTGACATGCATTAGGTCACTGAATGACCAATGAAAGCTCCAGTCTGTCGTGAGCAATGCACATTGAGAAACACCATTTTCATGATATTACTAAAAGACTGTCTCACTGGTTAAAAGCTTAAGCAAGGATTCTTCCCCTATGCTGAATGTACATTGGTGCTCATTAGGCTATTATTGATACTGAAGGTCCATCTCATTGGGAAATCAAATATTTTATCAGGCAGGGTGCTGTCAATGTTCTGAATGTATGACAATGTAAAATGATGACGAATAATGAGGTCCCCTGCTTTCACACCCTCTTAAGGCATAATACGAAATGCAACTCAATGTGCCAGCATTTTCCAAAGGACATTCACATTGTAGTACCCATTTTACTCTATGTGGAAAAATAACATCCTGACCAGTACCCTGGGAACCCAACGACATTGGTTTGACAGTAAAGATACAAATCTTTAACATTTATTAAAAAAAATGATCAAGAGACTAATTCATAATCAATCATTATGATTGCAATCAATCATTATGATTGATTGAAAACAATCATTAGTTGAAGTCATACTGAGATGAATTTAAGCTCTGATTGGATGGGTCTAGCAACAAATCCCTTCTTTGCTGTGTGCTACTGATGGCAAGAAGCACGGCGCTGTGATGTGTCACTGCTCAGGGCACTGCTGCAGTCCCTCAAAAACCTGTCACATCCATGTCAGGCTCACCTTTAACGACAACGTCTCCAATTAGCTCTGCTCTGAAACCCTTACTGCCTTCGCCAAATGTGCAGAGGCACACGCACACACACACACGCACACACACATCTCCTTTCTCCTTTAGTTCAATCAAGGACTACATAAGAGTGCTGTGTGCTCTCTTGATTAGACAGACTTAATGCTAATTATTTATCCAGACAAATCACTGGATCTGATATATCTAATGTAGACATTGTCAAGAGACATAACTACAGTTCAGCTGAGGTAAGACACATGAGGCAATTTAAATGACTCATTTGAGGTGCGAGACGACTGTTTTCAGCTCCTGAACCTTAAACTTCTTGAGTTTTCCTCGAAAAAAAGATGTCTGGTTTACAATAAGCAAAAACATGCTGTTCTACTGGCAAAAACAATGTGTCATTGATGCCACAGAAGAATGGCCATGCTATTTCAAGCTGGACACGACAGAAGTACACATTTAACAGCTCTTGACAACAAGGGCATCTTTGAGTACACGAGTTACTGAACCTTGAAGCGAAAGGGCTGCAGCAGCAGAGGACCATGTTGAATGCTAAGGCCAAGAAGATAGTGCTACACTGGGCATGTGTCTGCAAAAAAAAAAAAAAAAAAGTGGCTGTCCTCGACCAAATAAAGACTAACACTCATACGATTTTGTTGACTACCCAATTATTTGTGAAGACAGATGAATTTCTTCTCAACTTTAAATCTTTAGCAGAGATGTCCCTCTAAATTTCTCAGAAATTAGTCATTCAGCACGAAAAAAAGCATAAAAGTGACAAACTGACTTGAAGAAATATAGCTAGGCCTGTGACATTAATAACAGGGCTGTCAGCATTAATGATAAAAGTTAAATTATTCTTTTAATGACTCTGAAATCTTTTTATGCTTTTTATGCATTTACATGAGATGAAATCTTGGACATTTTTTTTATCAGAGCCTAGAGCCCCATTTTACCTACTGTTTTGGTTGTGTGTTTGGGACAATTTTCTAAATTCCACTGCCAATGCAGGAATATCTTCAAGAATTAAAAGTTCATTGCAGGGAATAAAACTAGTACCCGCCAAGCGCCAATGGCGGGTAGAATTTGGGTTTGGAGTGTAAAACAAAACTAAGCACCCACCAATGGCTGATGCTATTTGGGACTGGATTTTTTTTCCGCGTTCGTTCCAGAGCGTGTGCGCCGAGTGCTTCAACCAGACTATTTTGTCCCTCGCCGCTCATTGTCGATTTATCTACTGTGACGTTGCTAGGTACACGTCCTGCGTCCCTGGCGCATTAAAATCTGAAAGGAAGACGCAGTAAATTCACTATCCATGCGACCAGGGGACGCAGCTCATTTTCCCCATGAAAAACGGTGCATTGTGATCGACACCTGGTGTGTAAAATCACAGTAACTGGCGAAAGAAACCTTGTTGTCAGCAGAGCAGACAAGCGCTGTTTCAACCCTCTGTTCATCTGCTCAGAGCAGACATGATCCCCTGTAAATATTATGGACTTGCTAGTTTAGCCGCTACCAAAACAACTAGTTACTCACCGCGCATTTCATTTCAACAATTAAAGATACAAACTTCATAGTAAATGAAGCCACGTTTCCACAGCTCGATGTTGTACTTATTCATATCAATGATGTTTTAATGTTTAGGGGACGTAATGAAATAAAATATACTCTGGTAGTGTTGGTCCTGTCGGGTATCAAAAAATGAATAATTTTCGGTGCCAAATTGCGACACCCAAGTATCTGTAAGCCATGCTCTCAACTGTCATTATGGATGGTGTAGCATATCAATGAGCATTAAATAATGAACTTAACTCTTCTCATTTCTGAGTATTTCCCCAGGAAATCCATCTGACACTATGTGGCACCTAAGTGCTAAAGACTTAAGTTTTATGACTGGCAAAATAAACAGATAAGACCAGTTCCTCCTCTCTGACCCAAGGAACTCCAGGACATACACCAGGAGGAGGAGTTTTATTGCCCACATTCCTGCTTTAATCCTGCCAGACACATCCAAAGCTTAATGTGGCCTCTTCCTTTCTCCCTGCCTGGAACAGAACATTACATTAAGATTCTAATGGTTAACTATGCTTTCATTCCTCAGCTACTGTCATATAAGTATCACTGTGACAATGTCAAACATCATTCTCCACATAGATCCTCTTCCTTTTCCTCCTTCTGATAAGGACTAAATGTGGGATTGGTTGTGGATTAAGTCTACAGACACAATCATACATAGATCTGCCTGTTGTAGTACACCTTCCTACATGCTCTGATATCATGGTTCATCTGTGTTACTTAATTTGTTGATTAATTTCGATTCAATTGGTCAAGTTTTGTTCTGTGGTTTCCTACTGTAGGCCGCTTGGTGTTGATCTGCAGCGGAGAGAGGGAGCTTTCACATAGAGCAACTTTAATAAAGTAAAACAGCAGTATTAACATTAAATAAGTTAAAAGAATATCATCTCAGTTAACTTGGTGGATGGGGAGGGACCAGTGGCCACACCCCCACCGGACCTTCAACAAAGATCATAAAAAGCCTCAGCTGGTCTGAGCACTCTCTACTCTTCTTCAGTCCTTTAGCCAGTCAAGTTCTGGTCTTCATCCTCTCCACTGCATCTCTGTTCTCCCTCTCCCACATGCTGGGAGGGGGAGGGAAACAATGATGACCCAGAGACAGAGACATGCTGCCCCACCGCAGGCCCAGCGCCTCATGGCATGAAGAGCAACCTCTCCAGAACCTTCAACCTGCTCCAGATATGACTGAAAGACTCTGAATGCTGCCTCTGAATGGCCTCCTCTGGACCCAGCACCTCATGGCATGAAGGACAGCCTATCCAGAACCTTCCAACTCTGCATCCTGCCTCAAGACCATCTTGTCTCCTCTGTCTACTCCTTTGCCCTGAAAATGTGAGCCAGCTCCTCTGCTCAGACACAGGCTGCAGAAAATGAGTCCAGCCATCATGAAGAAACTTAAAAGAAGAAAAGACTGTCGGTCACATTGGTGTGAATCCAGCCGACCTCCACCAACAAAGGGGGGGGGGTGTTGAAGCAAGGGCACAGAGACTATGCTGTGAAGAGGAGAGACAGAGAGAGACTGAGATGGAGCCATGTCAACCAGAGATGTTCAGAGACGACCAAAGATGTCCAGAGCTGTCCAGAGCTGTCCAGAGATGACCAAAGGTTTCCAGAACTTCCCAGAGATGTCCAGAGCTGTCCACAGATGTCCACCGATGCCGAAAGAGCCACTGGTGAAGTTCAAGCCGATCGCCTGCAGTGATCCAGCAGATCCAGACAGAACCTGCAGCCACTCCTCACTCCCATCCATCCAGGAACGGTGATATACTGCATATACATCTTACAGATATTAAAGAGTTTGATGATTAGACACTAAATTAAATGGCCTGAATTTAGGGCTTAATCCAACAAACTTAATATTTAATAAGATTTCAATAAAATGCTAAACCAATTCTGAATAGTAAATTACTTACAATCTTCTCTGATGCCTCTCAAACTCTCAACTGCTGAACGCCACCAAACCTAAACCAAATTTTGTTAACAGCCGAATTCTTAATTTGGTCTAGATAACCACCACTGAATTAAACTGGTCACATTGAATCAATTAATCATTCATCCTTTAAACTTTTGTGAAATCATTCATTCCATTTTGGTCACGATGAGTCAATCCCATGTTTTCACCATTAATCTTCCTCTATTCTAGTTTTTATTTTCCATTTTATTATTTCTGTTAGTAGCCTGGTCATTTAGTTTGTCAAACTAATCATTTATTAGTTATTTTCTGTGACAGTAGTAGTCTGGTTATAGTTGTCAAATAAACATGTCATTTATAAAGAACTTGGTTATTTGATTTGTGTGTGTATATAAAGCAGTTGAATCACTGTACACTAGGTCAAGAACTCTGTAGCACCCTGAGATTAAGAGACTCTATTAATTAATGTCAAAGTCACAAGTTTTCCCTGTTTTAGCAAAACTGGGTGGCGCCCTGATAATTTCTACTATTAAAGGTAATTTTTGGTTTATGATCAATAACTTGAAGATATTGTTCATAAATACATAATTTGATATTAATTAATGATTGACTAATCTGCTCTACACTATTTATGCTACAATGGGGGGGCATGTCCCCCTCAGATTCATAGAGATACTGTTACAAATGAACATGTCTTGGATGTTATTAATAATTAGAAAAAAAAGCATATATACACTACTGATATTTGTTTTTGTCCTTATGTCATGCATATATTTAGGTGATGTTTATATTAACAGTAAAATAATGCATCAGTAGATATTTTCTGTCGGATAATGCAAGATTTTTTCTTTTTTTTTTTTTTGGTAAAAATATGTTTGGCTAGTAGAATTCTGGAGGTCACTAGCCAATGGCCAGTGAGGCAAAATCTTAGTTTTACACCCTGGTTCATCGTTCTTTGAAAAGGTATAGCTGCTGTACTATTGCCATACCATTCATAGAGGCAGGAAATGGTCTTAAATTAATTATGCTGTTTATCACTATTATTTCTGGGACAATATCTCATCCAACAAAATTAGTTATCCTGACAGGCCTCAAGATATGATGTGACTGATCTGTGTTTCAGATGGTAAGTTGGCCTGAGCGTAAAAGTGTGAACTGTCCATGCCGGTAGTGATGGGTCTCCAAACACAGCACAGCAACTGTCAGATGAGTGGGAATGTTTGCAGCTTGAATACCAGCAAAAAAATCCAAAAACCCATTTTCAAAATTCTCTGTGTTGTCTGTGTCCTTGAATTCGGGCAGTCTTTGAAGGCAACGTCGGATTTACCCACCCAAGTGACAACAGAGTGCCTGCTTGAATTAGTGCTTGAGACAATCTCCTATATAAAGTAGATGCAGTTAGTTGCAGATTGTTCAGAGAGTGCTGCTAGATTTTTGATGTCTCTTATTCATTTTGGGCTGACATACTATATATATATATATATACTGACATATATTTGGGGGCGGCAGTAGCTCAGTCTGTAGTGACTTGGGCTGGGAATCTGAGAAGCTGATAAGCTGAGAGGTGCCAGCTCCTCCTCCTGGGCACTGCCGAGGTGCCCTTGAGCAAGGCACTGAACCCCCAACTGCTCGGGGCGCCTGGATAAGGGGCAGCCCCCTCACTCTGACACCTCTCCTCTAATGCATGTGCATGTGTGTTTCATAACTTCTGTGTGATGTGCAACTGAAAAAAATATACTAACAGAGTGAAAAAATGTAATTTCCCTCACTGAGGGATCAATAAAGGAATTCTTCTTCTTCTTCTTCGTCTTATGACCTGTTAGGCACCTCAATGAGAACAAATGAAGACACAAGAAAGAATGATGAAAGGAGAGTAAGAACCAAAGAAAGACACTTGGAGGGAAGAATTTAGGAGCACGGGGAAAACTTTCCCCCTGGATGTGAAACCCTGAACACAATCAGAGAAATGGCACATTAAATGTGAAAATTAAAAGAAATTGAAATACTAATTTGGATCAGTCTAACATGGGGTGGACAAAATACTATACTAAGAGGCATTAAAAACGCAACAAAGTCAATGTAAAATAAAATTGGATGCAACTACTTTGTATACAAAAAATGTTTTGTTTACTACCACTCGTGGCTATTGAAACTATGGAGCCACATTTTTCAGCTCAAACAATAAATTAACGTGGCAGACGGTACCAATCCCTGTTTTTGCATGTGTGATTCGTTAGGACATTGTTTGAAAGCTTTCAATGAGTTCTTTTGGTGATTTGAGCTCAACTGGTCAAGGCTTTAAAAACCCAGAGGAAAAATGCAAGCTGTCACAGACGGTCACCATGCCACGCTTAGCAGCAAACATGAGGGCGCAGGCCATTGGTATGCTGAGATCCGGAATGACCGAAGCGAGGGTAGCCAGGCATTTTGGCGTCCACAGATGCACTATCTCACGCCTGCAGGCACGTTATGCACAGACATAATGTGCAGGTTATGGACTGGCCGCCTTATTCCCCGGATATGAATCCGATTGAACACCTTTGGGACAATCTGGATCGCCGTGTACGGCGTCGTATTCCACTGACGGTGACGGTTGCTGATCTCCGTACTGCACTCTTGGAAGAGCGGGAAGCGATTCCAGTGGCCGAAATCAACGCGCTCATAATGTCTATTCCAGGACGATCACACAAGATACTGACATTTGTAATCCATGTTGATTAATTTTTCTATTGTTGCTTTTGTTCATTCATGTTCAGTATCATACCAAATAAAGTCGGCCAATAAATTATAAAAATTCTAATTAATATCGAAAAAAATACAATGTTGCGTTTTTAATGCCTCTTAGTGTAGAAACAGCAGTCAGTAGCCTATAACAATAACATTCAATTACCACAAATAATTAAGAGCATGAAGGTGAATCAATGCCTCTTTTTATAGATTTCCATCATATTTTTTTACAATATTAGACAGCATTAGTTTACGTTAATGTACTAAATAACATTCCAAGTCCATGTGTGATTTTTTTCCCCACCAGGTTGTCCACCACATTACTTTGCTTTGACTATGGTCATTATATTCATTTTGCACAGTTACACTTTAAAAAGGATGAAGACAATAGGTGACACTGCAACCTTTCGCTTTGATGCCATCCACCAAAACCACACAGCCTTCACAAGGCATATTTGCTCAAAAAGCATCGCAGTGCTAAGTGACCTTTCCTCTGGTGGCACCCCAAGGCCACACTGCCTCTTCCTAACAGTCCTATCACTCTGCCTTTGTTCACACTGATTAGCAGCGCTGTTGAGTGGTTTCACATAGAAACCACTGTACAGCCAATAAGCCCTAATGAATTTGTTCTGTTTCTGCAGGGATGAAAGACGAACCGCCACAGGGAAAATGCTGAGCAGCCACTGTGTCGACCCTCTAGCATGTCATCAAATTGAAATCCAAGCACTGCTCTTTTCATCTCAATATAACAGTAGATCACAATCTGTCAGAGGGAGCAGAGCTGAAGTATGTTACGCTTGACTGCCCAACATGGAGATGAGTTATATACGCATACAGAAGACAGGAGGAGAGAGCAGTGATGTATATTGATGGTACAGTAACAAGTCAATATTTTACCATTTACATGGCATCATTTCTATGAGCAGCACTTTCTTTTCAGCAGTGTTTGTGAATTATTATCCTGTAATCCTTCACACAGAATTAAGATTAAAGAAGAAATATTATGTTGTTGCATCCACTGTGTTCCCATAGCCTTGACAAGAATTGCTTTCACCATCTTAGGCACTCTGCTGGTTCTTATGGGATCTTAAATCTCTTCAGCTGACATAACAGCTGTTCATTTATACAACACATACAGTATTACAGCATGTAGACTTAACTGAAATGTATCTGCCTGCCTGTCAGTTGTGGATGATATATAGTAACTGTGTTCAAACAGGCCCTTGATGATTTTACTGTATAACTACACACACACACACACACACAAAAGTTTGGGGTCACTTTGAAATTTTCTTGTTTTCCATAGAAACACACATGAAATAAGTCTGAATAGGAACTATAGCAAATGAACAGGACATGCTGACATTGTTAGAAATAATGGTTTTAATTGAAATGATGAATATGTTCTTCAAACTTTGTCTTCATCAAACAAAAAAAAAACAACTTTTGTAGCAATTACAGCCTGGCAGATTTTAGGCATTCTAGCTGTCAACTTCTCAAGATACTCTAATGAGATTTCACCCCATGCTTCCTGGAGCATCTCCCACAAGATGGATTGGGTTGATGGAGTCTTCCTCCGTACCATAAGGTCAAGCTGCTCCCACAACAGCTCAGTAGGTTCAGATCACGAGATTATGCCAGCCACTCCATTACAGTCAGAATTCTGGCTGTCTGCTTATTCTTCATATTGTAGACACATTTTGGAAGTGTGTTTAGGGTCATTATCCTGTTGGAGGATGAAGTTGGGCCCCAATCAAGTGCTGTCCACAGGGTATGGCATGGTGTTGCAAAATCTTGTGATAGCTTTTCCTTCCTCAAGGTCCCTTCCACTCTGTAAAAATCTCCTATTTTACCGCCTCCAAAGCATCCCCAGACCATCACGCCGTCTCCACCATGCTTGACTGATGGTATTAAGCATTGTTCTCGCATCTTTTCATATGTTCTGCATCTCATAAATGTTCTTCTGTGTGATCTGAAACTTAGACTCGTCTGTCCACAACACCTTCTTCCAGTCTTCCAGGGTCCAATGTCTGTGCTCTTTTGCCCATCTCAGTCTTTTCTTTTTATTGGCCAGTCTGAAATATGGCTTTTTCTTGGCAATTCTTCCATGAAGTCCAGCATCCCGAAGTCTCCTCTTCACTGTTAATGCTGCCACTGGTGTTTGACGGGTACTATTTAGTGCAGCTACCAGTTGAGGACCTGTGAGGTGTCTTTGTCTTAAACTACACACTCTCAGATATTTGTCTTCTTACATAGTTGTACATCGGGGCCTCCCACTCTTTTTTCTGTCCTTGTTAGTCCTTGTTTGTGCTGCTCTCTGAAGGGAGTAGTTAACAACATGGTAAGAAATCTTAAGTTTCTTAGCTATTTCTCGCATTGAATAGCCTTCCTTTCTAAGGCCACCAATGGCCTGACGGGTCTCTAAAGAAAGTTCTTTCTTTCTGGCCATTTTGCGCCTGTAAACAAACAAACAACTGCTGATGCTTCAGATACTGAACTAACCTGAAGAATGCCATGCTCCCTTATTAGTGCAACAGTTCAGCTGTGCAACACAATTGCAAAATGGTTTTCTAATAATCAGTTAGCCTTATTAAATGATTCACTTGGAGTAGCAGCCATACCAGGAGATTGATGCAGAGGACTGACACATGCTGATGACAGGCCTCTATGCAAAAATGTAGATCATTCTTTAAAAATCACCTGATTCATTTTAATTGTTTGTGAAATGGATACAATTTGTCACATGAAAATGTGTTTTTCTTTGGAAAACAAAGAAATTTACAATTTATATATATACGTATATATACATATATATACGTATATATACATATACAGTCATGGAAAAAATTATTAGACCACCCTTGTTTTCTTCAATTTCTTGTTAATTTTAATGCCTGGCTCAACTAAAGGTACATTTGTTTGTCAAGTACAGGACTACCCTTGACATTTCCTGCCACGGCCAGGTAGCAATTTGGTAGTGCCATGTTCAGCTTGTTTTTTTTTGTTGTAATGAACGGCTGTCTTGGAGATCTTCAGTTTTTTCGCTACCTGTCTCTCACTCATGCCAATTTCCAGCAGTGCCAAGATGGCTGCCTTTGTTGCTTCACATAATTCTTTTGTTGTAGGCATTATGTGAGAGCTGACAACTTCTGAGTTGTGCTACGGCTTGAATGTAAGCAGGAAACCACTCTAGGCCTTTGCATGTGCAGTGCTGCTTGTGACATGAAATGGCCTCTTATATACCCTGGGAATCAATTAAGCTTAAGAATGTCAAATAGGACATAAAGTATTATGTGACCAGCTGCATTTTTTGTTGTGTTCATTGTATTATACGTTTAGTGGTACCAGATATTAGAATGAACAAGAAATTGAAGAAAACAAGGGTGGTCTAATAATTTTTTCCATGACTGTATATGTATATATACGTATATATATGCGTGTGTGTTAGGTGTTAGTGGTGTTGTAACGGTATATGTAATCATACCGTAGTGGGCTTCATGGTTCAGTGCACGCAGTCATACGAGTGAGTATAAAAAAAAAAAAAAAGTCCTCACTCCAATCCAGGTGGTAGTAATGAGCCTAAAAGCTGCCAGCAACCGTCATTAGCTACAGAAGAAGAAGCAGTTACAAGAACAACTCCATCCATCCATTATCTACCGCTTATCCTCATAGGGTCGCGGGGGGGCTGGAGCCTATCCCAGCTGTCTTAGGGCGGAAGGCAGGGTACACCCTGGACAAGTCGCCACCTCATCACAGGGCACATAGAGACAGACAACCACTCACACTCACATTCACACCTACGGTCAATTTAAATTAGCCAATTAACCTAATCCCCATGCATGTTTTTGGATGGTGGGAGGAAGCCGGAGTACCCGGAGAGAACCCACGCAGACACGGGGAGAACATGCAAACTCCACACAGAAAGGTCCCGGGCCTGGGATTCAAACCCGGTACCTTCTTGCTGTGAGGCGACAGTGCTAACCACTACACCACTGTGCCGCCCACAAGAACAATTGAAGAGGAAAATTGACTAAAGTGTTTAGTCAGAAGTAAAAGAGCCACCGTCTTCATTTAAATCACCCACATGGGAACAACTGGGCTTCCCAGAGCAACGACAATGGCAAGAGAGTGGTGGACAGAACAAAACCTGTCTGCAGGAGATGTTTCACTGAGGTGCAGTACAACGCTAGAAACATGAAACATGTTTTTAAGCAGCCACTTAACAGAGACAGGGTCAAAAACATGACCGAAAGAATCCACATATATGTGCCCATATGTCGTAGGAGAAGAGCCGAGAAGAGTATTTATTGAAGGCTATCCAAGCTTCTGTTTGTGACCTGTGGATGGCAGTAATGCACATTTTCCACATCTAGTCTGCCAGAAACTGACAAGACAAAGGCGAAGGAAAGCAGCAACTGCAGCACCTCCGTAAGGATAATGGCGGATTCAACCTTCCTGCATCAGTATGTAAAATACAGTACGATCTAAAGATGCAAACGATGCATTTGTGAAATGTCGGTAAGGCACATAATGCGCTACAACTATATTTTTACCAAAACAATGCTCCATGGTAAACATTAGTCCTAATGAGCACCGGCAGTTGCCGAGACAGCGCAGGGACCATCTACAAAGTGCAACACCAGAAGGAAATACGAAAAGTGTTCCCACTATATATGCTGTAGCACTACTACATTCAGCTCAGACACATCTCACCTCATGCTGCTGAAAGTAGAACACTAAACTTGACTAAAAGTACTACAACATGAATTTTGACAAAAAGTGATTTAATGTATTTTTTTGAATTATTTAAGAGGTACAGCTAAAGAAATCGTGTTTAATGACTGTTTTTCCACTCATACATTTTGTCATTTTAGTTTCATGAAAGTAATATTATCTCGACCTTGTGAACCCAATATTGTGTGCTGTCTGGTCTCG
This sequence comes from Synanceia verrucosa, assembly GCA_029721515.1. Taxonomy (NCBI): domain Eukaryota; kingdom Metazoa; phylum Chordata; class Actinopteri; order Perciformes; family Synanceiidae; genus Synanceia; species Synanceia verrucosa. The sequence goes on from CM056549.1 coordinate 26,336,710, forward strand.
TGAGCTGAGTGTATCCCCCCCACACACACCACCATCATCATCATCATAATCTAGTTTGACAATCTGTAAAGTGTAAATCTGTAGTAACTGACAGCTGCATTAGAGACTCCCTCTGACTGTTTTTGTTTTTTGCATGCAGCACAATGCTGCAAATGCCTTTAGCACTAAAAGGAGGCAGATGAACATGATTTTCTTCACAGATTATCTGTCACATGCGTCCATGTCAGGGAAGAAATAGTGAGAGTCTGAGTAATATTAGGTTATTTTTTACAAAAGATACCAATTGCAACCGTTATCGATCATCAAAATACTTCCTGATTTTTTTCAGCTCCACGTCCCTGCTCTGTTTTAATCTGATCCAGTTATTCTATGAAAATGATGTCTTCACAGCTGAACACACCAAATGTTTTACAGTTCATGGAAATATTTTACACAGAATTCTTGCAGATAAAATGAATTTTCATGCCACCTCTGTGATTTATCTCTCTGTTACAATATTCAGCACACGGGAAGCATCACGTTTCCAGGTGAAAATGTGGGGACTTGGCAGCATGAGCCAAGCCTACTGAAAATAAAGTAGGCTGCACTGTATTTCAAGCCACATTATGCCACTGCCTGGCTGTCAGGCAGGAAAGGATGTCTTTGGTTACTTCGGTCCTGTCACTGTCCCTGTCAGAGGTCTCATCTCACCGGTATATCATCTCATTTCATGGCACTCAGAAAATTGAAGTCAACTCAAGAGAAGCAGGAGCGAATTTGGCTTCATCCTCATGTGTGCAGAGAAATTCTCAGATGTACATCCGTTGTCACATCAGATTTAGCAGTGGAAAAGCACAGCACAGCTAACGCTAGTCAGATTAGTGTCTGTAGAAAATGAATTGCCTTGGGCTTTTTTTTTTAATGAGAGGCAATGGATAGTGTTCTTTTCCCAAAAGCATGATTTCACTTTGTTTATTCATACGTGTATTCATGCGTGTCAGTTAAAAAAAATATGTTATCAAATGAAGTTGTTTTTTTTTTTAATTCCAAACTATCCTCACTCTTTTAAAAACATGTTCAGGCCATGGTGAATGTGTGCCGTTTATGCTTCCAACATAATTTTATGTGGAGATTTTAGGTGAGACATCAAAACTTGTTCTGGGTGCCAATAAACACACTGTCTCTGAAAAAAGGACGCAAAAACACAAGTATACTTTTATACATAACAATCTGAGTTTCTGGACTGTCCATGTGTAGTATAAGCAAGAGGAAGAAGAGGAGCTCACGAAAGAAGACATAATGGGTTTGCACCCCTTAACAAAATGAGCTCAGTCAATCCATCAATACTGCAATTCACTGATGCCTGTTTGCATTTGATTAATGTAACTACTGCAGTGATTAACTGTCATTCAAGGAGTTTACTTACACGGACAGCAATTCAACACAGTATACTAAGCATTTAAATATCTAGATAGCTGCTGGCTACTGCACGAGACTCAGCAGGACATTAACTTTACAATAACAGCTGCAACATTACTTATGGACTCATGTCCATCCTGCCCTGTTTGAGACACTTCCTGCATAAAATATGCTGCACCTCGTATACATCTACAACAGTAAATGTATTGTAAGTCAATGAATCGCCAACTATTTTAGTTGCAACTATTAATAAAAAATCCTGCTTTTATGTATCTTAGTGTTTTTTTTGAAAAATATTGTTGCAAGACATTTTCAGACCAATAAGAGCTACTTTTTCTATTAATGATTAATTCAATGCTTTTAAGACTTTTTATTATCATCCTTATTATTTAAGGAGCTGGAGCAACCCTTCAACAGCCAACTCAAACCAGCGAAAACAACTAACATCTAGCTCAGTTGGACACTGAATTGTTGCTTATTCACTCACTCATTCATTCATTCATTCATCCATCCATGATTTATTCCCCCCAGAAATCCTCATTTCAAGTCAGAAAATGTGGTGTCATAATGATCTGACATGGCTGACCAAATCCAAAGAGCTAATCAGGGTTTCTTTTATCCAAAGAAAGAACCACTGCAAGCAGCCCTCAATATCCCATAATTCACCAAAAGGTCCCATCTGTGTGACTCATGATTCTTTCCTTTAGAAATACTATGAACATTTTGTGCTAGTAAACAACATTACTATCCTTTAAACTCTTCATCATCATCATCATCTGAACACACACACATTTTTCCTGAACGTTGACTGCAGAAATTACAATTGTGCATAAAAATCATTGACAGAAGTTTGAACGCTGCTCAACATGCACAGCCTTCCTCCACCACTAACTACTAACTTTGTTTGGGAGGAAAAGCTGGTGTTAGTGCAGTCAGCCAACTCACAAATATGTTGTGTGAATGCAAAATGAGTAGACTTGGGTTTTTTTGGCATCTAGACTGACGTTGACACTAGCCACAAGCAAACACCAAGATAAGCAGCAAAGCGGATACTGGGAAGTGATGATAATAAACAAACCAATATAAACACTATCTAGTGGATTGAGATGGATAACCCTACAGCCTGAATTCCACCTGATATATTATGCAGCAGCAGCAGACTGAAACACACCAGCCTCTGCAGGTGACAATTATTCACTTAAGCATATCAAGAAGCCATGGCTTAGAGCAGACAGACTCTTCATGTGAAATGTTACGGAGTCCTGATAAGCAGCAGATGACCATCGATACACGGATATAAGCCTCAGGTTGACAAAAGGGTGCAGCTGAGCGAGGAGCAGGGAGCTCAGCAGTGCAGATGCTATTATGATAGCAAGTATGGGGAAAGAAAGCTGTCCCTTAAACACATTGCTTTGAATTTAAACATTTTTTTCTAGGTATAGTGTAGAGCTAGCATAATATTAGCAGCCAGAATATGCACTGTGGGGCAGCGTTAAAACAGTAGTAGTAGTAGTAGCATAAAAAAGCAGCAAGTCTGTTGAAGAAGTTGACCAAAACTGCAAAACTGAGGGGACTGAATTGGAAAACTTCTCTTGAGACTGACATAAAAAGAGAAATGTCTGGTGTCAAATAGGCTATTATTTCCTCCCCAAACACATTATTTCATCCGTCAGCTACATAGCTAGCTTGTTTAGTAAATTTCTGATGAGCAGCAGTGGTTTGACCCGACCTGTTTTGACCTCTGAGGCCACAGCCAGTCACTGCTGACGGCGGCTGGAAGTGTAATTGTCTAAACTGTGGGGTACATCAACAAATTTCATTCAGTTTATTAGGTAGCTACTACACCTGATGTCACAAAGTCCTGAAATAGACCACTCTCTCACCAATACTGTATGTTGCTGGGGCAACAGCTTCCTGCTAGCTGCTGCATTATCACATACTGAAGCATATGTTGAAGGGGCCACTTACAACGTATATGTTTAAAATAAAAATAAATTGTAGACTTACCTCATGGACATTGTAATGAAGATTTTTAACTCACACTGTTTCAGAGTGGCATCTGTTCAACTTTATGGACATTTTGAAGTATGCTGTTTGCGGTAGCCTAGTATAAAGAATGTGAAGGTACATCATACTGCTATGCATTGTGGGATCGTTTCTTTGGAGAATCACGTACGTAAATAATCCCTCCCGGCCTGTTGCACAAATCTAGGATAAGGGATTAAGCCGGGCTATCTTGGTTATTCTGGCTCAATTTATCTGTGATCTGGTTCCACAAAAGCAGGATAGAGGACGCAGGGATATGTTATGGTATAAATTACCATGGAGATTTATTCTGAGGAGCTAGCCTGCTTCAGACCAGGCTATGTTTCGGGATTTATTTAATGTCACCCCTCATCTCAGTCGGTAATCAGTTATTCCACTGTCCATTACACAATGTTATCGCATTCAAGCTACGGGCTTTTTAATCCGACCCACCCAACGTTATATTTACTGCTGTTTCCGAAATGCGGAACAGCTAAACACGATTAAAGCGGGTCATGAAGAAGAACTCCATTACAAAAAATTAAGGAAACTAAAAATGCGGCTGTACCTACCCATCAAAAATACTGATTAAAAATTAGGTGAACATTTTTTTTTAATCTGTCCGAGTTTCTACTGTAATTCGGCAATCAAATAATACACCAAAGAGCATCGTTAAAGTGTCAAACTGTAACGTGAAATGGACGAAAATGAGACATTCTTTTCTTAAACACAGCGCTTACACACATAATAGTTACATAGTTACATTCACACAATTCACTCACATCTGCAGCCAGTTTCACTTCACTCATAATCAGAGTACAACTTGGCTTTCTGAGATCTTAATGACCTATTTGAATTGTAATAGTGATGTTTCACGGAGCACTGAGTGTGTATTTGTGCACTAGTTACATATTCAGGAGGTCTGCAGTACTTTGCCTCACTTTCTCTGAAGTATCTCAGTGAAGAAACTTTGAAGCAGCCATGATCGGGCAGTACTGCTGTATTAAAAGCTGTTCCAGCCGATCGCATGATCGCTTTCGTTTACATTCCTCCAAAGATGGCACCGACACCCAAAATGCACAACGACGTGACAACACGTTCACATTCCTGGATACACTGCTGACCTTGTCATTTCAGCAAATAATCAATAGCCCTACTCTAACTTGTATTATAATTTCAAAAAGAGCAAAATAGGCCGTACCCGCTCAAAACTAGATTCCTTCCATTTCAAAACGTACACGTTTATGATTGTCTTAGACATTAAATACAATAACTGTAGGCTAAATGTCACTTTGCAAACAGTAGAAACAGCCGACATCCTTTTCAGGATAACATAACAATTAGCACCACTAATTACTGCATCCAAATGATAAATGAAACAAAAATCGCTATTGAATAAAATAAGTGGATGTAGGATTTCTTTCATTTCGCTAAGTTTACCTAATAAACTGGCTACTGGCTGAGGAGGACTTCATATGACAGGTAGAAGAGGTCAGCAAGCTATCCTATAGACAGTTTACTGTGAGCAGAAGCTTAATGTGAAAGAGTGGAGAAATATGAATGAATTTCAGGACTGTGTAGCATCACGTTTATATCTCCAAGGCCAATATTTTACCACAGCATGAGTAAACACAGTGAGAGCATCTGTGCCAAAACACACACTATATGCTAATGTTCTGCCATTACTGTCACCGCAGAGCTAGCAACACAGCTAATTAGCAGCCAGCAAAAGCATCTAACAACGCATTAAAACAGTAGTAGTGTCGTAAAACACAGCTAAACACGCACACATAGCTATGACAACCACTGAAAATATACAGCACATGTTAGCATTAATCACCAAATAGCATCTGTACCTCTGGGTAGTGAAGCAGGGACTCATCAGTAGCATCTCAGTAGCCCGCTGAAAGAAGTCTCTGGAAGAAGTCAGCGTCAAGCAGAACAGGGAGGACTGGACTGGAAAACTTCACTTGTGGCTCACAATTATATTTGACACTGACCAGAAAGAAAAAAACGGAAGTCTGCTACATAGCTAGCTTGTTAATTTAATTCCTTATGAGCAGCAAAGGGGTACTGCACAAAAGTACAGAAATCCAGACCTAGTCTGATCTGCGCATCTTGGCTTAATTGTTTGCACCTTTGCCATGCTAGGATGAAGAGGTGTGGCTTTTTCAAACCAGGTATACACAGTTCTTAAATAGACCACAGGATCGAACACAGAATCAGTGATGGGAAAATGAGAAACAGTTGAGTGTCTTACTTTAGAAGCTGCTGAACAACAGCTCTTGATGGAGCTCTATGAAGAGATGAAACACATCATGAGAAAGAAGGGAAACACAACTACAGTAATCAAGGAAAGAGAGAAAGCCTGGCAGACAATAGCAGACCGGCTTAATGCATAAGTACTCTAAAAATGTACAATCAATAAACAGTGCTCCACTGAACATGTTATAAAGCACTAAAGAAGTTACTTTTCAAGTCCACCAAACAACAGTTGTACACTTTGTACACACTGCTTTAAATGTGGCCAGTAGATGTGCATGTTACTCAGGAAATGTAGAGTTTGATAAAGTAAACAATTATCCACAATGTGCTAAATGTTTAATGTTTTTAATGGTCTATCCTTAATAAAGAGCAAACATTTTCTGGCCAGAAAAGGACCTGGCAGCAAGTTAAAATCAAATACATGAACATTTTGCAGGCTGGTAAGTGACTTTAATTTAGATATCAATGAAAAAAAAAAAAAAAAAAACATAAAAATGGCCCAGGAGGCGGCCCATCAAGCCAGGATTTGACACCAGCAGAGGAGCTGGCACTGCATTTAAATAAATGGAGACCAGTGATGGAGGGACGGTCACAGAAACTGTCTGCTTCATACAAGGTACATATTGCAGTACTACATACCATCAAAAAAATATATTACACTGCCTGACTGGATTTCGTTGCAGTGTCTGGGAGCACACTTACTTTTGGACCCACCAGAAGATGATCTGGTTAGTACGTTTGATAAAAATCCCCGGCTTGGCATGTGTTTTCTTTTACGGCAGGGGGAAGGCACATCTGCAGCTGTCGGATGCACTTCTGCACATGAGGATACTCTCACTGGACTCCAGAAGGCTTGAGGTATCATGTCAATTTTGTGGAAATATTCTGCTTATTCAGTCCATAAAGAATGCAAAGTCAGTGATATGATGCTAATACAAAATTTGTGTTACAGGATCCAGATGCTGCGCAGTCTCCTAAGCCTGCAACATTGTGAGTATTGGCTACTAAAGTAAATCTACATTACACACAACTCCTGCTGTGCTAATTGACATGTCTTTTACAGAATTCACAAACTGGGAGAAGACTGTACACAAAACACCTTGAGTAACAGAGCTGCTAGATGTCAAAATCACACTGAAAAAGAGAAAGCTGTAAGAAATGGAACTGGACCTAGAAATTAAACACAGTACACTTAGGAAATTGGACCTGGAAACCAAGAAACGAGAAGTGAGTATTTCAGGACAGCTGCAGAGAATAAATCACCATAGAAATTTAACCAGGATAATTTTGACCTGCTTTCATGCAACTGATTTCAAGCTAAATTAAGCCAGGATAACCAACATCCATCCATTATCTACTTCTTATCCTTTCATAGGGTCATGGGGGGGCTGGAGCCTATCCCAGCTGTATTAGGGTGAAAGGCAGGGTACACCCTGGACAAGTCTCCAGTTCATCGCAGGGCACATACAGACAACCACTCACACTCACATTCACACCTACGGTCAATTTAAATTAACCAATTAACCTAATCCCCATGCATGTTTTTGGATGGTGGGAGGAAGCCGGAGTACCCGGAGAGAACCCACGCAGACACGGGGAGAACATGCAGGATAACGAGGGTTACTGCTGTTACCATGGTTCTATGAGTCCCAGATGACCACCAGGCGGTGCTGTAAGCACTGGATGTTTCCATCCGAGCAAGCGCATATCGAGTACAAATGACAACAATATGTGACACCTGCGAGACTACAAAACCCAGCGTCCGCAGGTGCTCGGTTCCTGACACCTCGCGAAAACACGAGGCTTCAGAGTGACCGCATGTCCTGGCGGTCATCCGGGACTCATAGAACCGTGGTTACAGCAGTAACCCTCCTTCTATTTCGTCCCTTAATGACCGCCAGGCGGTGCTGTAAGCACTGGATGACACATATCAACAATGTCACAATGAAGCCCAGGCACCCACCTCATTGAGTGGAAGCAGAAGAACCCAGGAGCAAAACCACACCCAACGGATGGCGAATGGCAACATTGATCCGATTGATCCAAAAATGTGCCAGGCGATGCCCAAGAGGCAGTGGCACAGATGTCCTCGAGAGATACCCCCCTGAGAGCAGCCCATGAAGTGGAGAGGCTCCTCGTGGCGTGGCACCGTACACACACTGGTAAAGGGCGATCCTTACTCTTGTAGGCATGGGTAATGGCACAACCACGATTAGGGCCCCCATAACAGACAAAAAGTTGCTCAGACTGACGCATACGTGCCGTTGCCTCAATGTATGCAGCAAGAGCACACACTGGGCACAGTAGCTTTGATTCAACCCCGGCCAGGGGAGGGTCGAATCGGGCAATGTGAATTGGCTGATTACAATGCGCATGTGGCAGAACTTTGGGGAGAAACACTACGTTTGGCCAAAGAGTAACCCCTGATCCATCTGCATTCCACCTGAGGCAAGACTCACTTACCGACAGAGCCTGCATCTCCCCGACTCTCTTTGCCGATGTAATGGCAAGGAGAAAGGCCATCTTAATCGACAGCCACTTCAGGTCTGTCCGATCCAACGGCTCAAATGGGGGTGGAAAGAGGGCATCCAGTACTAGGGGTAAATCCCAAGCAGGGACCCTCATAACCTTCGGGGGGCGCAGTCTGAGGGCCCCCTTGAGGAAGAGGGAAACCAACCGATGGGAACCCACCGTGGCATTTCCAACCAGGGAATGCTGTGACGAGATAGCGGCCACATATACCTTCAAAGTTGAATAAGCACGACAGCTGTCCAGGAGGGACTGGAGGAACTCCAGGATTGTACTCACCGGACAGAACATAGGGTCCTGAGTCCTGTCTGCGCACCACATAGAAAATTGTCTCCACTTGCTCCCGTACTGAGCATGAGTGGATGGCGCATGAGCATTCAGGATGGTGGCTGAGAACAGTCAGTCAACATCGGACAGGACCCTGTAGAGGCCAGACACAGAGTTGAAGACAACGGGGGTTGGGATGCCAGATCTGACCTCCCAGCTGAGACAGGAGGTCCTTCCTGTACGGGAGGCGCCATGGTGGACTGCACCGGAGCCTCCACAACAGCGGGAACCAATGTTTCCCCGGCCAGAAGGGGGCCACCAGGAGGAGCCTGTGCCCCCCCTGGATCACCCTCTGCAGTGTTGGCAATATCAGGGGCAGAGGCGGAAACGCATAGAGGAGTACGTTTGGCCATTCGTGACCTAGTGCATCCTGTCCCAGAGGTACCGTCTCCTCTGTCCATGAGAACCACAGCGGGCTATGGGTCGAGATCTCCGAGGCAAAGAGGTCCACCATCGCCCTGCCGAAGAGTCCCCAGATTCTCTCCACCACCTCCGGATGGAGTCGCCATTCCCCTGGCAATTGCTTGTGTCTGGAGAGGAAATCTGCCACCTGATTCCTGTCCCCTGGCAAGTACATAGCCCGTAGGTTGGACAGGTGAGGGGCGGCCCAGGTCAGGAGGCACTGGGAAACGTGCAGCAGTTGTCTTGACTTGGTGCCTCCCTGATGGTTTATCTGGGAGACGACAGATCTGTTGTCTGACTGAATAAGAACGTGCTTCCCCTGCAGGTGTGGCAAGAAATGCTGCAGAGCCAGATGTACAGCATGGAGTTCCAGTACATTGATGTGGCATGCACGGTCCTGGACAGACCATTGTCCTTGGGCTGGCCTGCCCCGCCAAACCGCACCCAACCCCAAGAGAAAGGCATCTGTGTCTACCGTCTCTCGGAAGGATGGAACAGCTCCCATGGGCACTCCCACCCGCAGGAGTGCCCCCTCTCTCCAGGGTGCCAGGGCACGGGAACACGCCAGTGACACCCTGAGCAGCTTGTGCCTGTGGGCCCTGGCATCCAGGTGCAGTCCGTTGAGCCACATTTGCAGGGGGCGTAGCCTCAGCAGTTCCAAAATGAACGCCCTCTCATTGTGGGGAGAGGCGGGCTGTCATGGTCACAGAATCGAGGACCAGTCCCAAGTAGGTGATCCTCTGGGAAGGTACCATGCAACTTTTCCCTAGATTCATAATGAGGCCCAAACTGGCCATGTGTGCAAGCAGGAGGCCTGTATCCCGTATCAACTGATCCCGGGAGGGTGCACATATTAGCCAGTCGTCCAGGTAGGGCAAGATTTTGACACCCTGTGCTTGCACGATTGAAAGAGCCACAGCCATACACCGGGTAAATACTCTTGGGGACAGTGAGAGTCCGAACGGGAGCACCCTGAACTGGTAGTGGTGACCTTGGAAGGCAAACCGGAGATACTGCTGATGATGAGCAGCGATTGGCACATGGAAATGAGCATCCTTGAGATCTATGGTCACAAACCATTCCCCTTGATTTATGACACTCAGGACAGCATGTGAAAAGGTAACACTTTCAAGTATCTGTTCAGATGCCTCAGGTCCACAATCGGGTGAAGTCCGCCGTCTTTCTTCTTGACGAGGAAGTAGGTTGAGTAGAACCCCCTGGGCTGCAGCAGAGGATCCATAGGAACGATGGCGCCCTTGGCCAGGAGGACGGCCAACTTCTGAGCTAGAGCTAGGTTCTTTGCCGGGTTGCTGATGAGAGTCACCTTGACCCGGCCTGATGATGGGGGCCGGCACCCGAACTGTAGGGTGTATCCCCTGGACAGGGTGGAGACAACCCAGGGGTCTGACGAGCAGACAGCCCAGTAACTGAGCTGCTGCTCGGAAAAGCAGCCGACAGCCAGCCCCGCATCCCTAACGCTGACCCCCCCGACTTCGAGAGGTGCCGGGGGGACAACGATCAGGGTCGACGACCCGATTCTGCCTTGATGGGCGGTGTCGTGGGGGGGGGGGAAGTCAGCAGCAGTCCGTTCTGCAGTTTTCCTGCTGCCGATATGACTACCCTGCAGAGGTGGTCGGGGTCGACACTCTCCACAGACCCGAAATGGGCCTCCTATGCAGGCTCACCAGCCACTGCCTGGCATCACTAGCCAGAGCAGTACACTCCAATGCTTCCAGAGCAGTGGACCCAAATAACTCTCCCGGTTCCGCTGGCACTTGGTGCAGGACCCGTCTGGTAGCCTCCGTCAGAGGAGACTGCGCTAGCCAAACATGACGCCGTGCGTGTATCAGGGTGGACATCAGTCAGCCCAACTCCCTTGTCTGAAAGGCAAAAGCTTGCAGCGCCACATCACACACGTCCTGGGTGGAATCATCCACCTGTGCATCCTGCAGGGAGGTGGAGAGGGCAAGCAGCAGGTGGGAGAGGGTGTTCCCAAACTTGCCAATACGTGCTGCCGTATCATAGGCTTTGCAAATGTAGTTGTCAGTGATCCTACACTGGACAGATGGGCACTTGGCATCCGGTTTCAATGCCTCCTCCGGGTCCACAATAAGAGCTGCCACAGAGGGCTCAACTGCAGGCATACGCCCAAGGCCGACAGTTTCAGCATTTTCCATTGCTGCCAATGTGCGCTCATCTGACGTGGGCCTGGAGAGAGCTGTGGTATCCCTCCAACAGGAATGCAGTTCTTCTAAAAAGTCTGCAGACTGTGGAACAGTAAACTTCGCAGGGCAGGGATTGCGCTTATGGAAGGCGCTGGGGATCCTATCTCCCTGTGGGCCAGAGCAGTCCGGACTACTGTCCCCGCCGTGGAGATATCTGACCCCCCCTGCGAAGACAGGACAGATGACTGTGTAGATAGGTCTGTGGCCTGGGAAACAGGGTCATTCACAGAGTGAAACTGGCTTGCCGAGGCTGCAATGGAAATCACATCCTCAGGTGGAGGCGGGGAGACCGGTGCGTGCCCCAAATCACTGGGTTCCGTCATGCCGACCCTGGGTTGAAGCCCCAGTAGGAGCAGCTTCATCTGCTCCATGTCAGCGGCCAAACGATCCACCTGAGAAGAAAGCTGAGTCTCCACTCTCCTACGCTTGGGGGCACCCCTGGTCTTCCGTGGCAAGGGCCTCTTTTGACCCCCGCCACAATGTCACCAGATGCCAGCGGGGGTGTTATAATGCCAGCCTGGGAGTCCAGCTGCTCCAATCTCGCAACCCGTACTGACCGAGGCATAGTGCTGCAGTTCATGCAGGCACTGTCAGTGAGGGCCTCACGTAGGTGGTCAGGGCCAAGGCAGCAAGGGCAAAGATCATGGCCATCTCCTAGGTCCATGGGACTTAAGCACTGGGGACAGTACTGCTCCATGACAGCGAGCACCGTCAGCCAGTGGAATAAAGGGTGTGAGTCTTTGTTGGGGAGAGGGCAGTGGAAGCGCCACCTTCACCCACAGGCCAATGCAAACAGGACACACACAACACAGACTGGGAGAGGGGAGCGTGCACGCTACCGTCACCAGGAAGGTCGTCAGGGAGTCACGTAGTTGGGAGAGAGGAGCAGAAGCGCTGCCATCACCAATAAGCCAAGAAACTAAAGTAGCAAAAGCAAGCCGGATCAGATCAGGCAAGGAAATAACACAGGTGGGAGAGGGAAGCAGAAACGCTGCCGCACACATAAGCCAAGTAACTAAGGTCTTTGAGTCGCATGAGACCAGATAAGTAAATAATACAAACTAACAGAAAGTCAGTTGCAACAAAAAGCGAGCCGAATCAATCAGCTGATCAACGATACCTCAGGGGAGGAGAGCAGAAGCGTGCAGTCCCCTAACAGCTTACAGAAATAACAAGATACAGCCGGGTAGACCAGGTGTAGCAAGTAACAAAAGGTGGGAGAGAGAAGCAGAGTTGCAGATCTCGTCACCAGTAAGAATAAGGCAATCAAAACGAAAGCGAGCCGCTCGTTATAATCTAATCACACACCTCCCTAACCAAGATGCAGGTGGGAGAGGGTAGCGGGACACTGCCGCCAACAACAACACAGCAAGCTAACAAAAGCGAGCTATCAAAGCGGCTGATCAATAACTATGAACGCCCGTGACTGTGAGCGCTGCTGTGGCGAGGATGAAACGCCACGCCAGCAGCAAAGTCCATGCAGTGCAGGCGAGCAACACACAATCTGATCACACACCAGCCACAGCCTCTAAGAGGACAAGAGAATCGTAGCTCTTACCGTGAAGGTGGCGAGGCTGCACCGGGCGAGCGTGTAAAACTAACTCAGAAGAATAAACTTCTTATGGCATGTACTCATTAAGCGCAGTTGCGAGAAGAAAAAAGGAGCCGAGCACCTGCTGACGCTGGGTTTTGTAGTCTCACAGGTGTCACATATGACATTGTTGTCATTTGTACTCGATATGCGCTTGCGCAGATGGAAACATCCAGTGCTTACAGCACCGCCTGGCGGTCATTAAGGGACAAAATAGAACCAACGTATCCCAGCTTAATCCCTTACCTTGGTTTTGTGCAATACCCCTCCGGTGGTTCGACCAGACCTGTCTTGACCTCTTTTTGCAGCCAATCACTGCTGGAAGCATTAGACAACATAAACTGGGAAATGCATATCGGTCTATTTTCAGTGTTTGTGTTGTCAAGATTGATAACATGAACACAGAGTTGACAAAAAAAAAATATGTAAAACAAAGGAGGCCTCACATGCATGATGAAATTCAAAGCCTTTGCACATCCTTGCATAATTGGCTGAGCTCCAGATCCATAAATATAGATTAATTAGGAATAATGAACACAATATATGGAAATATATACCGTATGCATAATATGTAAGTCTACGTGTAAATATGTGCTATATTACCACTGTAAGAGACAGCCTGGATATCCTGTAAATTAACATGTGTTTGAGAAAATGACAAGGCTCCATGGGTGAGCCCAGACACACGACTCAAGAGACAGGTAAAATGTGCAACCAGAAATGTCTTTATTAAACAGGGCAGGCGGGAATCAGAGCAGTGTGTCCCAGTGGGGAGGTGGAGAAGGGCGCTCGCCACCAGACAGATGGAGACGCGTGCCAGGGAATCCCTCCACTCAACTATTAAAGGGGAAGGAATCAAAATCGGCCACAAAGCATGAGGAGAAAACAATATCAATTACCTGTAAAATAAAATATATCTCTCAAGGGAGGCTACCAACGATAGGGGAGAAACAAAAGGGGGAAACCAAAAACACTAGTGCCAGATAAGGCTAAACTATCCAGCAACAAATCTTACAAATTAAAGATCACCTCATGCACAATGAGAAGGGAGAAATTACGGCTACAAAAATTACAACTCAAAATCACTCTAAACTAGAAGAAACATTCAACAAATCCAGGCTCTACTCACGCTAAGGATCTACTGGTAAACAATACACAGAATACACTAGAAACAAAAGGTGGCTCTAAAGCTATGAAACTTACAACAAACGGAACATTGGAAAATCAGGGTCACTGAGTGACTAGAGCCAAATACAGGGAACATGACAATCTCACAACGAGACAAGACTATTTATTAGCAAGGTAATGGGGAACAGGTAGAAACAATCAGGGCGGGGTTTGACAGTCACCAGACGTGGGAAATAAGGGGCAGGATGTGTGAAGCTGAAAAGAGAAGGAGACAGGGTTATTTCAAAATAAAACAGGAAAGACAGGCCAACATGAAAGCATGAGACAAAAATGTGTAACTTAACCAAAACAGAGGACGGATCATGACAGAAAACAGAATGTCTGTCCTATTACATGGTATAGTATAACATGATAGTTAGCAATAAACTAAATTACACCACACATACTTTCACTGGAACAGTGTAAATAAGCATAACATAGTTAACATAGGGTTTCTTGCCGGATTGTTAGCATTTTTTTTAGTGGGATGTACCTAATAAACTGGCAACTGTGTGTGTGTTGTGGTGCGTAGAATTAATCTACTGTGACTTTGTTTTCTGTCTTACTAAATGGTTTACAGAATATCCATATTTTACATTATACAACAACACTAATAATAATATTAATAATAATAATAATAATATGTATTAAATTCCATAATACAGAATTTATTGTTATGCAAGTTATGTTACACAATTACCTACATTTTTTTTTGGTTTATACTTTTTTCTGCCTTTTCACACCAGTGAGGATTTGAGTAATGAAAAGCGTCAAATCTTAATTTATTCAGATGGAATATCTGACTGCACCATTCATGAGTCACACTGAAACAATACCTGTCTGTCTCTTGCATCAAAAGTAGAGGAATACAGTGGATTCAGCTACCAGACAACAGACAGGTAAATGTGAAAAAGCCTTGAAATAGCAGGAACATGACTTGCCATTTCGTTGATTACATCTCTATTTTTAAAATGATATTTAATTGTTACTGTGCTACGGACAAAATAAGAACACATCAATCTCAAAGGAAGTCTAAAACATGTTTTATTATTCCATGATGCAGTCAAAGACAGGACAGAACAAATGAAAATTATGTGCTTTTACCAACAATTTTAGCACAAATGAACTTTACATCGAGTGACCTTTGCAACTCTGAGGCAAGCTTCTAAAAAGAACTGTGAATAGTTTCTTCAATAGCCAGTGACAGCTGACAAAAGAATGACTGCCTTTAAACCTCACAAAATGCTGCATAGTGGGTTATGCAAATGTTAACTTGTGGCGCTTCATCATGTGGACATTATGGCATATTTTTAAAGAGCACTACAAGGCCGTCTTATATAGTTAGTGCACAGTATTATATATAATACGCTTACACTCTGGTGCCGTTCGACACAAGGTTATGTTTAATGCTGACATCCCTTAAAGGGACACTATGTCATTTTTTTAGTATTATTTTATTACCTCAAATCAACATCTTCATTCATAAATAGATCCTCGTTGGTGTAAAGTAACATGCCAACAATATGACTTGTCCTCCTGGGCGAAGAATCAGTTATCTGTCTTTACATAGAGAGGGTCGCTCATACGGAGGCTTCCATGTCTTTCTGGTCTATCAAAAACTACAAACTGCTGAGAGGAACATAAAGCACTACCTGCTAGTATCCGTACGACAAAATGCATTTCCGCATTTTGCGATTCACTTTTCACACAGAGAAGCAAAGTGGAGACGCCGGTTTTATTTACCCGGAACTAAACTAAAACCTGCACCGCACTTTTGGTCATAATACAAGACCACACTTACATACAAGAATCCTCATCGCCAAAAAAGCGTAAAAGGGCCATAAAATGGCCGAGCTGCGGCCCAGTGAGTGGCCGCCCGGGAGCGCCACATGCCCGGCCACGGATGGCCAGGGCCTGCCGGGAAGTCCTCAGGACCGGAGGAGGGCTGTGGAGGTCTGGGAAAAAATGACCGGACCTCTGGGCCGGAGGCTAGGGAGCCATGGTGTTACCGTAGTTCCAACCATGTTGCAATGCATGCAAAGTCAAATTTAACCACTAGATGGGAGAAAAAAATTACATAGTGTCCGTTTAAACATTTTTTTCGTCATCTATTTGATATGAAATTCAGCTTCAGGGTTGTGAAGTGCTTCATAAATATCTTCTTAATATTCATCCAACTTCACAGCTGATTGAATGCAACACACTAAAAATGTTTGCATCCTTCTGCAAGGTGGGGAAGCAAACTATGTCATATGGTATTTAATTGAGAGGAAAAAAAGTGCATAAATTATTCATTAATGAAATACTACAGCTTTTGAACATGTCACTCATAAAACATCACGTTAATAGTATGTAATAAGGAATAGTACAAAGAAGTAATAGGGCGGTTTGATTTTGGATGACATCCACTTGACTAAAAAATAAATTATATTCACCACTTTTTTTATTCCTCCTGGACCACATTCCAACACAGCTAAATACACCAGCATCTTCAGGTTTAGGGAACTGAATTATGATATTTTTTAGGTTTACGCAACAAAACCATATGGTGAAGTTTAGGGAAGATGGCTGTATTTTTGTGTTGTAACAATGACACGTTTTTAGTTTGTGACTGTGACTGTGACTTTTAGTAAATGTGACTGTGACTAGATGATAAAACCTACTACAGTTAGTGTAGCCGGCCCATTTCTGACCCACATCTATCTGACAACCATAACAGTCTGGTTTGATGCTTTGACATGTGAGTGAACACGTTTAATCCACTGAAAACTCATCACACAAAGATGTCCACAGGTACTAAGGAACTAGAGATTTCATCATACTGTGCATGACATTTTATTCAGCTTGTGTCCAAAGTGGGACATCCATTAAAACCAGAGGAAATGAGTAAGGCACTGTTGCTTTTGGGCCTACGATTTGGACTGATCAAAACCAAACACTGTCACGATGAGGGACTCAGATTGGACATTTTCATCAAGGCTCTGCATGTGATCCACTCATAAGCTTGAGCCAGTTAGTTTAGCTGTAAATAAAGGGGTCTGAATGAAAACACAATGAGTCAGTCAGTCAGTCCCTTGTTCTCTTACTGTTACAACAGCTGCTTATGTTTAGTCATTTTTAATATTTTTCTCTCTTTTGTCAGTCATGAACATCAGAATTTTTTAGATACCTGAACTGCACATCATAGTGCAATGTGTTCCTGCCATTCACAGTCACCTCTTCCCCTCATTATGGCTCCAACTCTCTCTCAACAGTCATTAGCCAGTTGTTCTAATGTATTACCACTCTTAGCTTTCCAGCCTTCATTCTTGTTTCCTGCCTTCAACGCTCCTGACCACAGTCCGTCTCCAGTTTCACCTGCCTGCTTCTTGCCTGCAAAGTTTGCCCACGCTGACTGATTACCTGTTGCCTCTCTGCCTTGAACTCGTACAGAATAAACAATTGATTGCTTTCAACCGCCTGCTTGTGTGTCCACATCTCTGTTCAGAGCAGTTGCTGCAATTTCTCCCTGCAGCTATCTCATACAAAGCTGATCGCTTCCTCTTGCCTTCTCCATGTCTTCTGTCTTTAAAAAAAGTCTTGGTTCATTTTTTGTGTTCTATTTTACACTATTCATTATACATCACTCCCACGTTCCTTTGTTGTCATCCTCTCTCTTTGCTCTCATTGCTCATCTCCCATCCCAGACAGGACAATGCTGTGTGATATCAGAATAGGAAGGGGCTTCTTCTGCTCCATAGCACAACACCAGACAAAAAAAAAATCCCACACAATGCACATCTCAGAGTGCTGAGCATGTTGACTGGGCTTACATAGGACTGAGGCCCAGAGTCTTTCAAATTTCTCTGCCAAGCAATTGAGGCATTGTTTCCCTCATTTTCAGTCCTGCAAACAGCCCGATGAAATTAAATCTGTTTCAGAAAAAGAGAAGACATTTTTGCAGAAGTTCAGATGGCATATCTTACATCTCTTGTGCCTAAGAAATATTGATTTGTTGACCTCAGTCAAGAAACATGGTGCATCATTGCCAGGAAATGACATCCAATCGCAAGCCCAAAGTGTCTTAATCATTCTTAGCACTGACAAGTGCTGGAAACCCAGGCACTGTTTCAGATCTAAGCTCATCATTGCATTGCTTCTCCTCAGTGAACTCAGCAGACCAAACTCATTCAATTGGCCGAGTAATTTGTTGCATCTTTGGGATTTCCTGGACGCTGTTGTCTTTTCTTCTGCTCCCCTGACCAGCCAAAGACGTGCGTTAAGGACAAATTAAAGCAGTAATTTCACTCAATGGCAGCTTGAAACCAGTTTTAAATTCTCACCATGCTGGAGTAATATAAAATATACCCACAGCATGTCAGTACACAGTGACATCACTTCTTGGCATAGTCAGGGATGCAACACACTTTTTAGCTTTTCAGCCTGATATCTGTTGCTTTTAAGCTCTGCTGGTATCAACACTTAAAGGATGGTAATGTTGAAGGTGCTCAATAAGGAATTCAGAACATGTCTGTGGCCTCCACACAACTCTCAATATGGCAATGGTAAGCAGCTAACACAGGGGTGGGCAAACTATTTGAGGAGCCAGCACATACTGTATATAAGCTGCGGAAATCAGAGCAACCACATTAGTTCTAAAAAGTGCTGTGTTTATGAAAAGAATGTCTTTTTTGCTTTTCCTTTTCATCCATTTCACCTTACATTTAAGGATGCTCCTTGGTGGAATATTTGTTTTCTGAAGGAGAACATCGGACAGATTCAAAAAAGATGGTTAATCTAACTTTATCAACATGTTTGATCGATAGTTATGTCTGCATTGTTAGTTTCCTTGATTTTTTGAACGGATGCTACCCTTCCACGAGGATGGTGTGGGACAGCCTTAACGTGCACTGTTCAGATTATACACACACAGATGGTGAGCAGCAGATATTACTTCTCTATGCGGTATCTCTACACAGCAAAGAATCGTTTGCTGCTATATTATTGCTCTGAATTTCTAATTAAGCACCTTGAAGCAATCCGTCTGCACAGCTTTCGATCCTTCTGTCCAGAGCCTTCATCCAGAGTGATTTATCTCCATAACTATATGAAATTTGGTAGAGACATCTGTGGTCCCCAGAGGATGCATATTAAAGATTTTGTCATCGAGTGTAATATATTAGAGGAAACCTGACAAATTCTGTCCTTCTCTCAGGCCAAAAGCTTGATTGCGTTGAGTGTGAATCCGATGCCTCTCTTGGGACCAGTGAGTCCCCACCTCTGGGGTGATGTCACATTCTTGACACCCTGTCAAAAATGTGACATCTTTTCTATTCCCCTGGACCATAATGATGCTGCAGAGATCCATAATACAATCCATGTTTTGTGTGCTTATTAGTGTTTCAACTTCACCCAGTACTTCACATTTAAGCTTTGGCCCGCACACTGAAATGCTCTTTTGTGTGCAGATCGTTGGAAAACTGGCAATAATTAGATTTGTTGTGTCTTTTAAAGACACAGACTAATGTTTCATGTCATTTTGATCTGATTAATTTTGACAACTCCTCAGTAAACTGGTAATGCAACACTGGTAATATTACTGATAATAACTGCTTGTTAGGTTTAGATTTGATTTTAATATTTGACTGATCACCTTTAAAGCTTGAACCGATGTGGCTCATGTGCAGTTTCTTTTTGAGCTCATGCACTGCTGTGTTGTGTTCCTTATATTTTTCTGTTCTTTCCACATTACATATAACCAATGCTGATCAATCAAATTGGTGTTGTGAGCACTGCATAAATGCTTACTTTATGTCTTATCTTCATAAACACAATAGACACAAATAATAAATGGCACTAGATGGTGGAATAATCAGGTGGGCAGGCTTCCAGATCTGTATGACAAGAATAAAAACCAGCTGTGAATGGGATCATTTTGTTCTCTTATAAATTGAATACCTACAGGGTAAACATAATGTTCTATTGTGTAAACAGACAGAGATAAGTGCTGCTATATCATCCTTTTGTATCTCCTCACCTCCATGTTTACTCATATAACATATTTCTATGGGATTCAGATTACATTCAACTGTGTTTCAGAACACAGGACTCAAGCTAAATATAGAACTTGTTTGGAAAAAAGAGACAATGACAGTGTTCTCTTCTGCAGCTGTGCGCTATCATCAATACCGCAGGGTGCCAGTTTTACAATACAGTCGATCAGTGACAAAAGAAGAGAAGGTTCTCAAGCTCCATGGCCAGTTTCCATGGCTTACTTAAGCTTGAATGGATGTGACACCATTATCTATCCATTATCTATATGTGTGTTTTTAGGGAGAACACTATTGTGTAATTTTGATAACTAGATAACAGGAAGTAATGCAATAATGTTGGCATAGCTGAAGGGGGATCTGGAAATTTCAGCAACTGTCAAATAAAAGTAAACTTTAGATTAAAGGAAAACTTGTGATTTTGTTCGAGAACATTATCACTATATATTTTCTTAGTCAAATCCCATGAAAAGACTAAATATTCCCTACTCTGTCCCTGACCTTCAAGCCATCTACATCCTTAAAACTAAAGTGTGTCATTCTGTTCAGAAACACTTTTTGTTCTACTGGGTGAAATGTTCCTTCCACCCTAAGTTCAGTCAATACATGATGTGTTCAGAAAAAGGAAGGCAAAGAATCAGACCTCTGTGGCAGCTACAGGACTGTAAAAACTCTGACCAATCAACGAGCGAGATAGGAGAAACAATCATGTTTCGTCCTGCTCACATCCCCCTCCGTCCCTCCCTCCTCCTCACTGTTTCTGTAAATATCCAGCACACTCCTCTGCAGAAATACCGAGTTAGCAGGAGAATCTGTTCTGTAGGGAACAATGGAGAGAAAATGCAGCCAAAAATATCACTTCCAGTGTTACTTCTGACGACTCACCCTGCTAAACAGACAAAGAGAAGAAAGAGGGAGACAGAAAAGACTGAAAGACAAAACTCTGGATAAAGTTAGGAGGACAAACCAGAGTGAACATCTGTGGAGACACTGGGACATCTGAAGGGACTGAAAAGTGATGCAGAAGTTTCTTTCTTTCTGTTGGACAGGTCATTATTTGTTTAGATTCAGGAGGAGTTATTATTTTCATGAAATATGTAATGTTTGACAACTTAGCTACTTTTGTAGCGCGTATTAGCCCGATGCTAATGTTAGCTTCTCTGTGGGTGTAAGCTGGTCGTAGGTGTGGCTTGTATTGAAGAGTTTATAGGATATGACATTTTGAACATATTACACAGTCATAGTCTCCAGTGTCTGCATTATAAAGGTGCTCACAGACTCCAGCAGACTGAACGGAGCAGAATCTGGATGTCCGTTCAGCTTAAAGCTTCCATAGTGGAGTGCTCTGCTACTAGCTGTTTCCTGTGAAATTTCTGTGAATCAGAAGATCGATGTCACATTTAAAGCAGGTTTATGTGAAAAATAGATGCTGAGCAGTGTTTTGTGTGACAACAGTACGGAATGGTCGCAAAATGCTTTGCATACTCCGTGTCCATTCCGCCGAGTATGTT
Source organism: Synanceia verrucosa (assembly GCA_029721515.1). Lineage (NCBI taxonomy): Eukaryota > Metazoa > Chordata > Actinopteri > Perciformes > Synanceiidae > Synanceia > Synanceia verrucosa. The sequence goes on from CM056549.1 coordinate 26,358,179, forward strand.
TGGGCCTTTAGAGCAGTATCTGTTATTATACAATGGTTGTCAGTGCTGCTTGTATTGAAGAGGTTATAGGATATGATATTTTGACCATATTGCACAGCCATAGTCATCAGTGTCTGCATTATAAAGGTGATAAAATGACATTGATATGTTGGCTTTGAACGGGAAGTTTTACAAATGTAGTGATGCAGCATAACAGCTCTCCTCTCCCTGCTGAATCCTACTGTCAGATGTTTAAGTTTGAGGGGGTGTAGCTTTGAATGGAGCACTGATGGGAGGGGGAGGAGGAGGTGGAGCTTAGAGGAGGCCGAGAGGAGGTGCCACTTTCAAATCTTGCTCGCTCTCTTGCTAGCTCTCTAACATGACAGACTATGGCTTTAACAGCTGGAATCAGCAATATGTTCCAGATGTTACTGAGAAAGCAGTACTGCATTTCTTTGGGACTATTTTCACCTGTGTACTAACGCTTTATAGTGAGTATTTATGGTGGCGGTGTATGTATAGGAGGGACAGAGTAAATATAACCCACAGCACCAACAACCAGTGCAAGAATGCAGCTCATGCATGGTGATTCTTTCAGAGTTAACAGGTTTTGGTTACTTGTTAGTGAAATGGATTTATTGTTGAGACTGTTGTTGTTAGTTATGAGAAATTTTGACAATAAGAACAATGCAGCCTTATCCTTTAAGCTGACCCAACTTGTCACTGCCTGATTGTATTCTCAAACCATATGTCAAGTTCAATATGTATGTGCAGCCCTACACAAAATCAAATCAGCCTTAACAATATGCTTCCACGGCTTCTGCTGGCTCGGCTGACAGCATAATAAATGCAGGTTGCCCTTACCGCCTCACTCCAGGCCACACAGCAGTGTTAGCAGCATGGGGAGCACAGCACCCTGAGGACACAGCAACAGCAATTACACTTAACTCTTGGTATTTTGAGTGACAAGGAAACTGATTCAGAAATAACCTGTAGCGCAGAGTGGTGTTAAGTGCTAAAATCTGTGCCTGAGGGTGTAACCAGAGAGCTGGGCCAACACAACAAGCTAGTTGAGTTACTATTTCAAACAGAAACGGCTCCCTTTTGTGCATTTCAGGGGGCTGAAGAGAGACAGTAAACTGCTTTTCCAAGATACAGCACACTAACTAGACGAGACAACACATCAGCGTGGCATATGGGTTTACCACTATCAAGGCTCCAGCTGGAGAATAGATACAGACAGTTCTTCAGGTTTTGATTTCAAGAGCAGAATGTATACATCATGATTTTTTTTCTCTCTCTACAGATAAATCAGCCACACAGATGGGCTCTGTGTGTGTCCTGGATTGTGTAGGTAATTGTGTTCTTTACTGACATGTTAAGTGTCCATACATTTTGAGACCCTTAAAGCTACAGTAAAACAGAAATTAAGGTATCATTAGTTTCTAAAATGGCCATTTGGGAACCGAAAATATACATAGAATGAACTTGGAGGGCAATAAATCAATAGTTATTGTTCCTACGCTGCAGGTTTTTTTTTCCCTTAGAATAACATTTAAATATAAGTCAGACGAAGGTACTGAATATATGCTGCGCTTCCTGTGTTACTAATGCTTATCCTTGTGCAGTTTGAATTAATGACCAAACAACAAGCACACAAACATTATGAGTTACTTTTAAAAAGCTTCATTTCCCTGGGATAGTCTGAGAGTCTCCAGAGACTAAAATATACGTTGTGGTGGTTTTGATTGAGATGGCTGTACATTTAAAATTTGCATATGCAAAATGTGCAAAAGTGCTACAAAGGAAAGTGCTGCAGTAAAATCATATTGCTGGAAGCATGCAGCATTTGCCCAATTTAGGATTTAAAATGTACATGACTTTAGATTGGGAAGCATTCAAAGAAAGTAAAATCATAAAAATCATGTATATATACATACGTATATACGTATATATATGTGGATATACATATATATACGTATATCTGTATATATATATATATATATATATATATATATATATATATGGGAGAAGTTGAACATCTCCCATGGCCTGCACAGTCACCAAATCTAAATATTATGGAGCCACTTTGGGGTGTTTTGGAGGAGCGAGCCAGGAAACGTTTTCCTCCACCAGCATCACGTAGTGACCTGGCCACTATTCTGCAAGAAGAATGGCTCAAAATCTCTCTGGTCACTGTGCAGGACTTGTATCTGTCATTCCCAAGATGAATTGATGCTGTATTGACCGCAAAATTCCACCAGTATATACACTGGATGTTTATATATATATAGCCGACTGCATATAGCTGAGTGTTCCTTGTTGTATTGCATTGTATATCTGCAATACAACAAGGACCAACATATCAATATACCAAGTCTGTGAATATTGAATGACTGACGGCTCAAAAAAAGGACAACGGTTCTAACTAAAAACATACATTTAAATCAGTCAATTAACCTAATTCCCATACATGTTTTTGGATGGTGGGAGGAAGCCAGAGTACCCAGAGAGAACCCACACAGACATGGGGAGAACATGCAAACTCAATACCGATACTGATACCTTCTTGCTGTGAGGCGACAGTGCTAACCACTGCACTACCGTGCCACCCCATGTGTGCTTCAGTTATAATATGTAATATAATAATATAATATATAGTATGCAATAATATGTACATGTTACCGTGTGTATTTAAACAGTAAAAATTTCAAACTTAATAGTGTCATTTAACCATGTAAACTGTTCATCACAGTGACTGTCTGTCAAAGGAAATGTCATGTCTGACAGTGTTCGGTAGCTCCAGGGGGGAGAAGTTCGAGCAGGTTGTGTCCAGGGTGTGACTGGTCTGCAGCGATGCTACTGTTACATGCTCTCTTCCTGTCTCTGGAGGTGTATACACTAAGTCCTGAATGGAAGGCAGGCTGCCACTAATATGCCCTGACTGCCCATTGTCGTCTGTTCCCGTCCTGTTTGGTGTCTGATCCAAATCACTAAAGCACTGGCATAAAGAAAACTGCCCACAACACATGCCAAATGCTTATTTGTACACATAATGCCTGCGGTTGCATTAATCTCTTCATTCCCACTAAACCCTGTCTCACTTTGTGTGTGTCTATGTCTCTTTTTCAGATGCTGACATTTCCCACCTGTCCACCAGCCACCCTTGCTGCGTTTTTCCTCGAGCCTGATTTCCTGCACAGCTGGTACTCCTCTCCTCTGCTGTGTCTCAATCACATATTATGTATTAATTCTGAGTATGTGGCAGTTCACACTAAATTGAAAGGAAAAGTATATTTAGCTGTCGTAAACAAATGCTTTCTGTCACCATAGTGATGAAGAGCAAATAAAGGGATCTTGGTTGGTTCATAAAAGGGTCTCCTTCCTGATACATAAACAACATAAAACTGTGGTTCCTTCATGTTTTTCAGTTCGGAAGCTTATCAGATTTAAAGGAGGGAAATAAAGGGATCACAGGGACAAATGCTGTTTGACCAGAAGGACTAGAAATAGACAAATGAATCTTGACAGTGATAGTAAGGGTTTTCTTGCTGTACCAGTGCAGCATGTCCTAAAAACAACAGCATAACTTAGCACTGTTGCTAACCAGGAGCTTCCCCCTCGTGGACACTGTTTACCCTTTTCAAATGAATACTCCTGTGAAGGAAATGCAACATGACAGTGACTTGCATTTACTCCACTGGCCTCCCCATGTATGATCTGAACCCAACAGAAATCATAAGGGCCTTACATAGTTATAACAGATTAAGAAATCTACAGGGGACATGTGCTATCAAGATGGACTAACATTTTTTTGCAGAATAGCCACAGCTCTTTGTTGAAGCTGTTAAATGGTAAATATTCAATATTTATTTCTCATCCATTCAAAATGGAATGTTGCTGTCCATCACGAAGGTGAAATATTACAAGGTTGTTGTAACCGTTGCCCGAAGATGTTTTTTTTACAAACTACAAAAAAATTGACACATTTAGGAGAAGCATCACTGAATTATTTTCTAATGGAAAACATGTCTTTGTTCTTCTCCAAATTCAGTAACAGTTTGATTGACATATTTCACTGAGGGATCCCAGATGGAAAAGAAACAGAAAAAAAACTGTAACTTTCATACAACATTATAAAAAGAAGTATAAGGATATTATATGCATCATTACTGTCATATAGTATTCTGATAAATACCCAAATCATACAAGTGTCATTTTGTTTAAATTTACTAAGGATCATATATCTGGATTCACTGTTGTGTGCTTTACATAAAGTTTCATTCAAAGGAGATACAACTTCCATAACATTTATCTATAGATTTTCTGTATGGGATTCATCTAATCATCTCAAGTGTCACATCAAGTATATTTGAAAGTGCTTGCTCTTTTCCAAGCAGTTACCAGTAATGGTTCTGTGTGAACAAACCACATGTTGTGCCTGTTTACAAGGTCTGGAAACAACTTCAAGGAAATTTAGAAAAATGAATTTTTTTGATCACACATCTTTCGCTGTGTACACAATATTTCTCCAATTTCATGTTTCCAGGCTGCAAAGATTAATAAGCTGCAAGGGAGTGATATGTTAGAGAAGCGACATCTGCTCTGACATTCGCAATCACTGTGTTTCACTGTCTAGTCATTTAAAAACATAACAAAAAAGCAGAAAGAAATTGGACACAATTCTATTTCTGTGCCAATGCAGGGCTATGTTGTGCACCAAAAGTGAACAGGAGTCAACGACAATGGCTTCTTTGTTTTGCAGTCCACAGTGCTCTTTAGCCTAAATATCTGCATGTACAGAATGAGTGTCATAAAGGACACAGCGACTGTGTTCCTCAAAAACAAGGAATGTGGGCCCCATTTCTCAGGCTGCATTCAGAGGAGTCTTTGTAAGGAGCAGCCTTGTCAGAGTTGGTCTAAAAACAGAGACTGAACTGGGCCACGGTGAATGTGTATACACCAGCCTCAGCAATGCACATGCAGGACACTCTTCATCATTATTAATTGGGTTACATCACAAAATGCAAAATCCTCACTAGTCTTTTCACGTCTCACATGCTGTGGCTTGATTAGCCATGTCTTTACAAGACCAGGCTAGTCACTGATAATTTATTTGGGATGTCTCCCTGACCCTTTATGTGTTCATATGACTCATAAATATGGAGGACAATGCAGTCTGAGATCCCATGACTAATTTCTACTGACTGCCCTGAACGCTTGGACAGAGCCCTTTGGAAAAGCCGTCTGTGTTACCCTGCAGAGACATTGCAACCTTATGTAAGTGCCCATGAGTTCAAAGCATTATGACAAGGAAACTGTGGAAACTGTAACTATATTCCATTTGTAATTTTTAGGAAGATATGTCTGTATCGTTTCTTCTTCTCACTGTTTCCCTGCCATGCTTATTGCCAGACGGGGAGATGAAAGTTGATGAGTGTGCTTCAATTATTTAGACTTATAAAACGTTTTCATCATTAATTTATTGCAGTGCACATTTAAAAAGGTTACTTCACCAAACGAAAAAGACATAAAAGCTTATATACAAATTACACTATGTTACTCTCTGCAGGTTTAGCTAGTGTAAGAGAACAGCTTGATTAGTTACAATTGAGTTGTTTCCCCTAACAAAATGCATTATTTATTGCTGCTGTGTCAGCTGGGGCTTAGAAAAAGATTCTTTTAATCATATCAAGATCAGCCGGGGTAAATAACAGTTAATAGAAATACTGTTTGCTTCATATGACCTCTTAGAGGATGATAATAATAATATCAGACTCTGATCGCTTTCTGTCCTCTGGTGTCGACTGCAACTGAAGGCGTTTTGCTCTTTATGTGAAATAGTTTTTCAAAATTGTTGAACATAAGTACAAAAGTGTAATTTTATTTGCTCATGCTAGAATCAGTAAAGGATAATGTAACATGAATGTTAAACAGTAAGCATAAAGCCGTCAAATAGACAAATAATCAGTCTGATTATTGATTACTCCTTAGTTACTTTACTGATTACTTAATTTTTTTTTAAGTAACTAAGTTAGATCAGTTATTTTTATGTATTAGATACATTCAGCAGCTGCTGCCTCAACTGAAAAATGACAACCAGTTTTGCCAAAACACACTTTTTTGAAGTGCATTTTTAACAGTAACAACAATGTATCTCTTGACATTTTAGGTTGAACGTAAAAACTACTGATCCAGTGGAGCATTACTCCCATAAAGCTTCTGTGGTTAGCAGGCCAAATAGCCACAGTAGTTGACACAAAGTCAACCTTATCTGATGCAACCTTCAGATTTCTCTGCATTTCTGCAGATGAGAAGAAAAAGATGTTCTGGCACCTTGGCACTGATAGAAGGGATCTTGTTTATTATGATAAAACCAGGGTGAGTCAAGCGTGTTTAAGGCAGCATTTCCTCTACAACATACTGCCCAACCAACTTCTGCAACACTCCCCCACTTAAGGCTACTAGTTTTGCATTGACGTCTAGCTTTAGTTGTTTTGTGGTGGTGGGGGATCACTGAGCCGTGCTGAGAAATTTGACATAGTGTTTTTGAAGCTACAACGAACCTTGATCATGTTTGTCTCAAAACTCTTTTGACACAAACTCTAAATAGTGACTGTATTTCCAGCTACAAAATGTTCAATGTTCCATTGTTGTTTTCGTTTGGGTTGCTGGCTGCTTGCTATGTATCACACCTGAGTTGTCCTCATGCTAAAAACGTGACTTGTCCCATATGTGATGTCACTCCCCGTCATGCGAAAAGAAAGCAAATATATCTTTTTACTGAAGAAAATGACAAAAATAGAAAGGCACAGAGATTTGGATAGCTAACTTTAATCTGATTACTGGTTTGGAAAGAGTAACCCCAATTATTTGTTACTGAAAAAAATGCTCATATTAGAGTAACTGGCATCATTGCAATTAATAAATACCAATATTGATTTAAAAAATTATAAAATATAATCTTTACTTTGATTGACTTTTGTGAAGCAGGTTTCTTCTTCTGGGCAAGATCGACAAATATGCATGTGATGTAAATACTTATGGCGGCACGGTGGTGTAGTGGTTAGCACTGTCGCCTCACAGCTAGAAGGTACCGGGTTCGAATCCCGGGCCTGGGGCCTTTCTGTGTGGAGTTTGCATGTTCTCCCCATGTCTGTGTGGGTTCTCTCCGGGTACTCTGGCTTCCTCCCATCATCCATCATTATTGACCGTGAGAGTGTGTCCTATGTGTCTCTATGTGTCCTGTGATGAACTGGAGACTTGTCCAGGGTGTACCCTGCCTTTCACCCTAAGACAGCTGGGATAGGCTCCAGCCCCCCCGCGACCCTATGAGGATAAGCGGTAGATGATGGATGTAAATACTTAAGATAACACATTACTCATCCCAGAGGAAATTGTTGTTTACAATACATACAGATTTGTAATACAGAATGTACAGGTTTTCACATGACAGTGACAATATTCAGGTTGTGTGTATAGTCTAAAACCCCAGACAAATATAATCAACATATTTACATTTAATCCAGTCGTATCAGTGAATCTTTAATATTTGTGCTTGAAAAAAGAATAACTTAAACATTAATTGATTATTATGATCGCTAATTAAATGTTGGATATTTTATTTCCTTCACACATTGAAATATTGGAGCATGGGTGACCTTCACGATGTAGTGTGTGTTAGCTAACAGCAAGAAGTGGTTAAAGTTGTGTTTATGTCTACCTGGCAACAGATCCTGTCATCACATGGATGCCACTCGAGTCCTATTAAAACCTGCTACAGCAAACCTGTTTCCTCCTCCTCGGACTAGCATGACCAAGGTCACTACAAAAACAAATCCACAAGGTGACCTTGTCAAACAGAGCTGGATGTGTCCCCAGAGTTTGCTTGAATTACAGCAGCACCGGGGTTGACAAAGTTCCTTTCACACTGCAATAAATCACACACAGGTCAGGGAGCAGGCATGACTTTCAAGCAGTAAAGTGGTAACTCCAGCTCAGGTACAGTAATAGTAATATGATTTGTATCGTATCATTCATTTACTGGTGTGTCTTTTTCCTCTCATTTTGAAAGTCTCATTGTGGAGGATAATTAGAGATAAGAAATGTTTTCACAGAAAAACTGAATGAATAGTGAAATCCCATATGTACACAATGCAGGACTACTTCATTGGGTTTTCTCCACCGGAAAGGCAACTTAGAAGACACTTTATTATATTCCACCAATCATATAGGAGCATCCAAGAGTGCACTTTCGCTGTGACTTGTTTTAGGGAGAACATGAGAGGAGAGGAGAACTGGATGTAGATTCCAAACATTCCAGACACTTCCTCTCACTGAGCGTCATTCCCGACTGATTTCCACGTAACTGACAGTTTAATGAGGTGGAAGCGACTCACATTCAGTATGTCATCTCAAATAATGGGAGGCCATTCTATACAGTTCTGTGCAAATGAAGATGAGATTCATCTTCTGTAAGTAGTAAATGAATTCAAGAAAGACAGTGTGCAAAAAAAGAATAAAAATAAAGACGTTCATATATTTCAGTATAAAAAGGGGACAAACACAAAACAAAACAGAAACCTGCTGAGGGCCTTGACTCAACCTTGAATACATTACACAGCTGTAGAGCTTGATTTGCAAAGAAAACGCTTTTTCTGATCATTACTGAGGTTGGAGACACATTTTGCTGTTTTCTGATAACATTAAAATACCTGAATAAATTCAGGAATGATAGCAGCTCATAATATTGTGTTATGAATTTTGGTGGTTGGGATTAAATCTTTTGTTGTTTGTTTACATGTGGGTTAGCCTTGTCTTTAGTTACTTTAAGAGCATGTTTACCAGAGTGTGATGTAAGAGCTTTTTTTCACAGTAATGCAACACAGATGGCACTGGTAACCTTGAGGTATGCACGTGCTTTGCTTGCTGCTTAACCATTCACTAAATGTCTGTGAGTGGTACATATTTTCACAGCAGAACCAAATCACCTATTATCAGTTATTTGACTAGTAGGCAAACACTTTCATTATATTAACCACATTATATTTATGTTTACAGGTTTGCAAACATACTTTTGTATTTGGGGTGAAAAGTAATTATATCTTCTTCGTCTTCTAATACTAATTATTATTATTTATAACAACAATAATATTTTTTGGGTGGGAGGGGTGTTGTGTTTTGTTATTTTGTTGTTTTTTTTTTTTTTCTTCTCACAGGTCTGAACAAGTGAAAACACGTGTGAACGGCTGATGACTCAGAGCGCACCGCCTGGCGCCTGAAGCTCTCCAGTCTGATAAGTGCTCTGAAAGAGGCAGGGGACATTCATTCGGGGCTGAGACATCGAAACACCCCCAACAACCAAGAGAGCTGTAAAGTTAAATGAAAGAAGCACCATCCTGCTTGATCTGGGACGTTAATAACTCCGTTTATGTTGCAACGTTTACGCGCCCCGGTGAGATCAGGCGCACGGTGGAAAAATAAGCGAAGAAAAGTTAACCCAGCGACAGAAGAATGTCTAATGCCGCCTCGCAGCTGGGGAACACACGGAGGTCGTCTGGTGTGACAGGAAGAAAGAGACCACCGGATTTAGAGCTGTTGGAAACCCCGTTTAGCGCGCCTGATCCGGCGACACGTGCGGGAGAGGACGCATTTCCCCAAAGAGACAAAATGCCAGAGGACGGCAACTCTCCCATAAATGTCCCAAATGTTCATCTCCACCCGTACTTATCTCATCCCCGGATGTCTGTTCGGATGTCGGTGTACAGCACCGGGATCCGTCCGGTCATCACTCGCGCCTACATCCAAGGACGAGTGTATAACTTTCTGGAAAGGCCGTCGGGCTGGAAGTGCTTCGCCTATCACTTCACAGTGTGAGTGTTTTTCCCCTCTCATAATCACACAGATCCGTGGGGTATTCAAGGGTATAATTGCAACTCTAAATCCTAATTAAACAGAGAGTTAATTGCGCATGTAGAGTGTTGGAGTCTGACTACAAAGAACAGTTAATCCTGTTTTTTAGAGAGATGCTGCGCAGATATCACAGCTCAAGTGAAGTCCCTGTTGGAATCTTATGAGGATATATAAGTCTGGCCACAGTAGATTAAAAGAACATGCCATCACAGGCAATAAAAAGGAAGTACTAAAGGAATATTATACAGATATTTCATTTGGGAGGTTAGTTTCTGCAGCACCATTGAACATTTAATTTTCCAGAACAGCACAACACAGAAGGGCTCTCTGGTTTGCATTCAGCAGCTATTTTCAGTCTGACAGGGATGTTTGTTTTCCCCTTCCTGGCAGCATGACAGACATGTGAGGCTACCTGGTTTAATGACAATGAAATATAAACATTGCAGCTAGTATGATAATGAACATGACTTGAGGAGTAATCCAGTGTGGGATAGATTGTATTCACACTAAAGCTCCAGTATCATGAAGCCGTCACATTGTGGTTCATCAACCAAAGTTGATGTGACAGCTTTGTCAGGTAGCTTGGAAATCTGTCTCTTTTTTTGGACAAATGGAATTTTACTCATGATAAAGACCTTTCTGATTACTGATGCAATGCCAAAGGATAAATTTCAATCTTTTTCTGTCCTTCTTGGAATCGCCCACATCTGGACAGTCCAGCAGATCCAGACTGGAGTACTGAGTTTGAGGAATGTGGGATATGGTCTTCCAGCTCATGTGTGCTGTCTGTCCCCACTTGGCGGCACTGATAGCAGGCAGCTAAACTTGGCAATATGTATGTGTGTCTGCCACCCTGTGACCCTGCGGTGTCGGGGGGCGGCAGGGGAACGAGGCCTGTCGGAGCAGGTTAGAGTCTCAGTGACTCAAAGGGAGCGTGAGGGCAACACAGTGCAACAGAAAACACATTGGAGCATTACCAAGATGTACGACAATAGAGGAGGCAGTGGCTGCTATGAGTACAGAGGAGACAACTTTTCAAATATGATATTATTAGGCTGTACATGAGTCTGTCCTAGTCTTCCTGTAGTAGCAGCTCTATATACTCTGATTTCTAGAAGGCTCAGATTGCACAGAATGACAGGAATATATGTATTGATGTATATGCTGGTGATCATTTGAACAATTCTTCATTAGGAATGTTAAAGCTACTATATCAGGGAGCTAACAAGAGAGCTAACAGGATTTGAAAGTGGTACCTCCTCGCAGCCTCCTCTAAGCTCCTCCCCCTCCCATCAGTGCTCCGTTAAGCCACGCCTCCTCAACATCTGACAGGATTCAGTGGAGAGAGGAGAGCTGTTATGCTCCATCACCACAGTTGTAAAACGTCCTGTTTAAAGCCAATATATCAACGTCATTTTATCACCTTTATAATGCAGACACTGATGACTATGGCTGTGCAATATGGTCAAAATGTCATATCCTATAACCTCTTCAATACAAGCTGCACCTACGACCAGCTTACACCCACATAGAAGCTAACATTAGTATCGGGATAATAGGAGCTAATAGCTAAGTTGTCAAACATTACATATTTCATGAAAATAATAACTTCTCCTGAAGCTAAACAAATAATTACCTGTCCAACAGAAAGAAAGAAACTTCTACATCACTTTTCAGTCCTTCAGATGTCTCAGTGTCTCCACTGATGTTCACTCTGGTTTGTCCTCTTAGCTTTATCCAGAGTTTTGTCTTTCAGTCTTTTCTGCCTCCCTCTTTCTTCTCTTTGTCTGTTTAGCAGGGTGAGTCGTCAGAAGTAACACTGGAAGTGATATTTTTGGCTGCATTTTCTCTCCATTGTTCTCTACAGAACAGATTCTCCTGCTAACTCTGTATTTCTGCAGAGGAGTGTCCTGGATATTTACAGAAACAGTGGGGAGGAGGGAGGGACAGAGGGGGACGTGAGCAAGGCGAGACATGATTGTTTCTCCCATCTCGCTACATCTGGGTATGACAGATGTTTGTTTGCTGCACCTTAGCCCCACGCAGAAGAACATGGACAAAGTTGATCTGAGGTCATCATCAAAGTGAGCCAGGAGATTGCATCAAATATGGAAGTGCGTTCATGAATTCGTCTTTTGTGTGGGCTCTGATGTGAAGCTGCACATCCAACTGTAAGCTTCCAAAACCACGCCTTTAGAAACTGACAGTATATTCAAAGTTGCTGTGAGGAACTTTTACTGAATGCTGATGCCTCTATGTGACCTTCATAAGTGAGAAGACTGGGTAGTCTTCATTCGTCATATTCTTCATGCTTGTCATCAGTGCCACCAAGTTGGGTTGCAGGTTTACGAGAACCTCCTTCAGCTCAGTCTTCAGCAAAGCCCTGTGACCCTGTGACAGTGACCAGACCCAGATCTGGCCTCTGGCTGGAGCAGAGCTTTAGCTCACTGCTCCTGCCGGAGGATCAGGCTGTGTCTCCGGGCCCGCTCGAGCAAAGGGAAACATGGGAAAACTAGAAAAGCACTCAGAGAGCGTAGACATCCGCAGCTTTTTTTATGTAAAGTTACCCCCGCCGCCAAGGAGGCTATGTTTTCACCGGGGCTTGTGAGTTTGTTGGTTCGTCGGTTTGCAAAGTAACTCAGAAAGATATGGACGGTTTTTGACAAAAGTTTCAGGATTGGCCGGAAGTGGCCTAACTTAAAACTGATTAATTTTTGGTGGTGCCGTTGAATTGGATCCCTGAAAATGTCGTCAAAATCCGTCCACATCTTTTTGAGTTACTTTGCAAACAAACAAACAAACCCCAGTGAAAACATAACCTTCTTGGCAAAGGTAACCAGTACCAGGACTGCTTGGGGAAGACTGTCAGACCTTGCTACAGTAAAATAAGAGTTTTTTTAAAGGGAGTCTGGTGTTTGAAAACATTACATGAAAGTTCTTTGTAATACCTTTAAAACATTTCTCTAGCAGACTTGTAATTTTGTTATAATGTAATTTAGACCATACTCTCACCTCTATAATCCAGGGAGGTGCTTGTTGTAAGGGCATGTTTTTGGAACGTCTACCCCTCCAGCAGGTTTTCAGGGTCAGTTCGGTACCTTGTTTTGTTAATGTTTGAGTTGGAGAAAAGCAGCTAAGAACAAGCGTGGCCTTATCACTGACCCAGAACTCGAATGTCAGACTGGCCCGAGTCCTTATCAGAGGCCCCCTTGTGTGTTTGCACATGCACACGTTTGTCAGTTCATGTGTGTGGTGATTACAGTGTGCTTGCAGAGACTTATTATGGTAAGAGAAAAACACAGAATGTGAAATGAACATGGTGTATTTTTAGCTATATGTAATTAATAAAGTATATCCTATGCTCCTGCTGGGTGTCTGCCTGCAGCGTGCCATGGTTTAAATGCAGGATCCATCCCACATGCTGCTTATAGATGAGTCGATCGTAAGAATTAAGAGAAATCCCAAAATCAGAGAGTATTTTTCAGACTCCATTAAACTAAAGCAGATATTCTGGCTCTAACAGTATCGAGTGGGAGGAACACTATTCTGACACATTTTTTTAATGATTTCACAATCCGTGGAATAATGTATCCATTATTATTTTCAATGTGAGGAACATTTTTTTTACTTGAACTGTTAGGAACTGAGGATAAAGCTTCCATTGTTTCTTTTCCAAAACTCAGGAGGTCAGATTGTTAATGCCGTACATAGACAAGGTTAGCTGTTGGTGACTGCCTTATATCACTCAGCTTTTTAACTCATTAGTAGCCAGATTTTACGTTTGGCCCCTGAGGCTTCTACTGGCTGTCCAAGTTATAGACAAGGCCTTATTTGACCTTTTATTGTAGTGTATTCGTCTAATCCTCTCGTGGTGTTTTTGGTTGATTTGCGTTTTTCTTTTTTGGCACAGTCACGTACAAGCATTATTCCAAACATATTTGACGATAACAGCTCGTGACACGGTGAGCAGCTAGTCACCACTAGCCCCCATACTGCCCGCTGCTTTGTCTCCACCCTCACCATACAACAGACTGCAAGTGAAATCTGTCCATCAACAATAGATAGGGGTGATGCTTTGAGCTTTTGGTTAGAGTTCAGCAGTGCCTATATGTAGCCGAGCAGACATTTAATTTTGTCTGTTTGCCACACCGAGTCCTCTGGAGGCAAAGGAAGTAAAGTGTGATGGCGTAGTTACTGACGGGTCAGGTTGTCTCAGACGGATTCATAGTGAAGCCGAAGTGTGCGCTCAGCATACTGAGTGTGTGTGTGTGTGTGTGTGTGTGTGTGTGTGTGTGTGTTTACTGGCATTTTGGATGCCCTGAAATAATTTAAGCAGAACTTCACTGACAAATTACATCCATTAGCATACTGGAGTGTTTGGCTTGGAAAGTTTGATGTTCATTTGTGTTTCTTTTGATCGTCTTTTTATCCACCTCTGTCACATATTGAATGTAAGATTGTACAAATTGCACCGTGAACATTTTTTATTTATGCCCAGTGTGCCCTAATAGACAAATTTGGTCCCATTTATACGTTGTTGTTGCATTCTTTCAGACAGAACCAGCTCATTGTTAGCTGTGTGACATGCCTGTCCATCTTCCCTGAGCAGGTCTCTCCCCCGTCTTTTATCTGAGTTGACGTGCGTTCAAGCCTGTGTGTGTGTGTGTGTGTGTGTGTGTGTGTGTGTCTTAGTTTAATGGGGGTATTTAGATTCCTGGCCAGTCCTCAATAACCTCAGGCTGTAGCATGTGGTGATAAGAGCCTCGATGGACTAAATACCAACTGGAACCTCCCTCTGCACATCAAGTGTGTCTGTACGAACAAGACAGCAGTGCCGCCCCTGACCGAATTGGGGCCCTAAGTGAAATTTTATTTCACACACACACACACACACACATACACACCAACTGGTCATGTTGCTACTTTTTTTATCAGAGGTGAATGCTCACTCCTCATGAACTCCTCATGAACTCTGTAAGTGCGTGCCGGACTTCTTCTCTGATTGGTCAGATGTTGAGTGCTGTCAATCATAGCAGCTGATTACAGCTGTCTTCTCTCCTTCCTCGAGCTGATTTGATGCTGTAAGCGCACGGGTCTCGCGTTAGCGCATATGCTACTACTACTACTATTCATATATATGTCCCACAAAATCAATACAGATTCTGTACTGACACTGTAGTTGTCAAAATGGGAAGAGGAGTGTCAGTAGTGAAATGAATTTCTCATTCATCTAATTTCTAATTTGTATTAAATTTTTAACTCCAGATGTCAGGAGGCAGGTTTTGAATGCTTTGTTTTATTATTATTATTAAACCTTGATTTATACTAATAATCTCATTGAGACACAAGGAGTCATTTTCAAGAGAGACCTGTTCTAGTCAACACACAAAAACACAACATTCTTTGTAGACAAACACTAAAGACAATCCAGGACAAACATTACAATTCAAACGCAGAGTTACAGACATTATCGCTTTTGTCGCAACTTGATTATTGTTTAGTAATTTGGTCAAGTACTTCAGTTAAGAACTTGAGGAAATTACAGGTAGCTCAAAATATGCACATTGTGCTCTATTATGCTCGTATAGCACCAGCATGTATGATAGTCTGGGTTGACATAAGTCTACCGATGCTTTGTTGATTTTTTTAAGAAACACACATGTGACACTTGTACCAAAATTACTGTATGACAGATTATGTTCCCATTTTGCCCAACATAGTTATCGAACAAGAAGTACATCAGAAGGGAGGCTCATACTGCCGAGAGTGAGAACAGGTATAATACAAAGAACAGTTCTGTACAGAGCTATGGTTGCCTGGAACTCTCTACCAGTTCATATTGGTCATGAAAGTAACAAGCACCGATTTAAAACGCTGTTAAAACAGTGTCTCTTAGAATTTAATGAATTACAATTTCACATATTTAGTCTATAAAGAGGACTGGTTTACAGCTCGAATGGAGTTGTGGTTGTACCCTTTTCGTGGAGTGGATATATGTGTATGGGTAGTTGAAGTGCATGGTTGCCATCACTACAGACAGTTAATGCTTATTAATGTGATTTATTTTTATTTATTTTGTGTGTTTATTATACTAGTTTATTGAAGGTCCAGAGAAATGGTGATGTCTGTTGTGTCTGTTAAATGTCTGTTTGATTTTTTTTTTTTTTTTGTGGTTTGTTAATTATTAGGGAGCTGCCATTGTTTGTTTTTGTTGTTTCTTAAGTGTAAGTGTGAATGTTTATGTCTATGTTGTGTGTATGTCGGACCCCAGGAAGAATAGCCGATGCTGGCGCGGGTGCTTATGGGGATCCTAATAAAGGAAGAATACATGTTACCCATGTAATTGGGAAGCAGGAAGTATACTGTGTAAAGTGTCAAACTATGGATGACTTTCACCCAGGAGACCAAGCCAATTCTGACTTATTTGTCACATAAGTCCCAGGCTTCAGTAAGGCCTCTCCCATAGTTATTTCATCCCAAACAATCTTTTCCAAAGTGGTTATGTTGACTTAACCTAAGCAAAGTTGTGTCAAGTGAAGATCAAAAAGACTGTATCCATGTAACAAGTGGAAATTGTGTTACTAGACATCTGGAGGAGAACACATTTTATTCTTTTAAATAGAAAAAAGTGTCTGTCAATGTATATTTTCTTGCATTTTATTTTGCATAGTTTTATGAGTTCCCATATGACCATCAAGCATTCCTAGGCATATAGTTCAGCACATATTTATCACAGTAATGGGAAGTTTTGAAATAAATACTGGCAGCGCAGTGATATCTAAACAGAAGGCTTTCCAGCGTCTCCACACTTTTTTGATTGGTCCAATCAAGGAAGTTAGTCCTGATGGCTGATTGGCAAATGAATAATGACGGTGTCATGTGAACCATTCAGAAGTCTCACCGCCGCATCTCCCGCCAACGGAAATGAAAAGTTAATCAGTTTGTCCTTGCCACAATGCTCACTGTTTCACTACGTCCAATGCACATTCATTATTCATTTTCTAAGATAGCCTGCTAACGGGCAAACATAATGAAATGGAGGGAAACATGACCTCAGCTTCAACTCTGATGGTGGAGACAATACTGAGTAACAAGAACAAAAGTAAAAAAAAAAAAGCTCTGCAGGCTGAAACATATGGTTAATATGAGAATGGTTCGTCATTTGTGTTCCATCTTCCTCCGTGGCCAACATAATAAACAGGAGCCATGCCTCTGACTCTTTGCATAGGTGTGAAAAATTACCATTAAAATGTATTTGGTGTTACAAGGTCCTATACTGTATGTGGGCCTTTGTTATATAAGCTGCCTTTTTGTGTTAAAGTGTTTTTTTAATTATTTATTTTTATATTGTGTCACAGCAGCTTAAAGCCTGATCCCAAAGACATAAAACATCTTTTTATTAAGTAGTTTATTAGTAGTTGAGGAGTTACAGACGTCTTATTGTTGCTGCACTTGAATCACTTGTGACCTTACGGGGAACAAGGAGAATGTTAAGGAGCAATTTAATGTTTGTTTATATGCTGTGTGTGTGTGTGTGTGTGTGTGTGTTTGTGCCAAGTGGCAACCCATGTGCTCATTATTTGACAACGTTATCATGCGCTTTGCATTCATACAGCAGAGTTCAAAAGGTGCACAGTATTTTCCCCCAGAGTACTGTCCTTGAATGTTTGCTCAAATTCTGTCAGATACTTTTCATGACAAAAATATAAAGTAATGTCATTCTGTCTTGAAACTTTTTTAAGTTGAACCAGACAGAGACGCTGACTGAACTTTTGCTGTTTCAATTAAAAGTTTGAAATGTTGACATGGATATGAGGTGGAAAATGAATTGATGTGTTTTGCGTTTGCATGACTCGACTGAGGACAAGTTATGCAAATCTTTGATTTATGGGAAACAGATTTTTTTTAAATAAACAAGAGCCAGTTTGACATAAGTACCAAATTGAATCATCATATTAGAATATATGCAAAGAAAACAAGAATTACCACCAATGTAAAACGTGATACAGTTCTCTGCTTGATTCCTACAGGTTTCTCATAGTTCTGGCTTGTCTGATCCTCAGCGTTCTGTCGACCATCGACCAGTACCAGGCCCTGGCTCACACAACACTCTTCTGGGTGGTGAGTGTTGAATTTGAGTGGATCTACTGTGAGATGATGCCTGTGAATATACTACATCTAGTGTTTTTATTGTGTTGGGCAGACACAGAGCAGTGGCTCTGGTCTGCACTGACCATGTTAAGGTTAAAAGGAGTAATAGAATTTGCTGTCTTGTTTTGGAGCCTCTGTGTTGTTGTTTCAGAAATCAATGTGTTATACACAGCATGATTGGTTGATACCTCAAGTACAGTATGTCGCTTTTTCACTGTGTAGTTTTCACATTCTGTGTGATAGTACTCATGACAAAATAGCCTGTTCTTACCAGACCCTGGTACTATCGTACAGAGGGTCTGGCATTTGAGAACCGATTTCAGATGGGAGGTGTGAACTCTGTTGAAGTTTGAAATGAATGGATCTGATTTTACCCAATTGCTAACATTTGGTCGTGATGTATGTAATGTGCCGCTAGCCAACTCTTTAACCACTAACGGAGCTAACTGAAAAATAAGACCCCAAATTTACCCCATGGGGAGTAAAGCCACGACATCTTTGCCAGCAGTAAAACTGGTTAAACATTCCTCTTGCTACAACTTCAATTGCTGAATATTTGGGAGGCTAGCCAAAACGGATTGAATGGCTTCCTTCACTTCTGTCTCTGCCGCCATTGCCAAACTCCAAGCAGCTAGACTACAAAGTAAAGCTGCACATATGTTCGATGTCATTGTTAACACCTGCCTCCCCCCCGTCCCCCACCATTCACTGATTGGCCAGGATGGAAATCATCCTGACAAATCAAGTCCAAGGGGATCAAATCCAGACATAAACTGCAGGGAAATTATAATTCAGCGGAAGATTACAGATGGCTACGGCCAGGCTAATGACAAAACAAAATGTTTGAAAAAAAAAATATTCACACCCAGATGAATTTAGCATAAAAAAACACTGCTGGTGTATAAACTCCTTAAACATACACAAACAGGACAATAACAGGACTGCAGACTCATACTGCATATCTGTTGTGGGTTTGAGTCTGTTTATACTCCAACAGACCAGGGTCTTTTTTCAGACTCTGTGGGTCTCTTCAAATAGAAAAGATATCTTCCAATAGCTCTGCAGTGTGAATTCTCCAGTCTGTCATGTGTTGTGAAGTAATCAAAAAGAATGAAAGACTGAAATCTGAGAGGAATGCCAACAAATAGCTATAGAGAGTATGGAAAAACAAATGCTTAGACAACAGATATACTCCCAAAAAAGATTAAATGGTTTAGTGCAGCACTTAAATGAACAAAACAACTAATGTTCCTGCATGATAAACCATTTAACATTGTGCTGCGTAATTAGACAAATATGCTCATATCTACCCGGGGACAGGACTAACGCTCACTTTCACGCAATTCCATACACAATAGAAATAGTTTCTACAGTCAGAAGGTAGCTGTGTGCCAGTACAGGCAGAGAAAAAGAACATCTGTAAATAATGCAACTTCCAAAACATATAAGAAATCAAATAATCAACTCCATAAATACTTTACGAGGTAACATGCATCTGTGTGTTTGTCAGACCTTAAGGATGTGCTTGGGCAAAAAAAAAAAAAAAATTGAATGTCAAGAAACACTGTGGGTGTTTGCAAGAAGACCCCAACGTGTATCTTCAATGATCTTGACCACACGTGTCTGACAGATACTGCACTAGGAGGGCAACTGAGACTTGACAGAATCCAAATCTCTATCTAATCAAAATGCTTTCTTATAACAGCACTGTTTACATTGTAGATACAGTCTGTGGTGTTTCTGCAGCCTCCTGAGCCGATCTTCCCTTTGACTTTCACCATCTGCTCAGCACTTCTGTTTCGTCTGTTTTTAGTTGAATGACGTGCAAACTGGACCCGATTCTGATCTTCTGAGCCTTTTGTTCCCATTGCCATGGTTCATGTCATTTCAATAAATCCATCAAGTATTCATAAAACATTGCAGTAACAACCGTGTTTAAAGGTGCAATGTTTAATATCTGGCCACCGGTGTTGTGCCAGTTACTGAAAAATAGCGACTAGTTAGAGTTACTTCATTCAAAAAGTAACTCAATTACTTTGTTGATTCCTTACACCAAAATGTAACATGTTAGTGAGGAGTGAGAGTTTGCCTTATTGTTAATGGAAGTCGGAACTTGGAGCTCAGATCAACGTAACCTCAAAGTTTAGTGCTCCCAGCTCTTCCAGCCTTACAGACGTACAACAAAACATGTAGCTACTGTTAATGTCAGGAGCAGATAGCATGAATTCTACTTTACGGGAGGCTCTGATTTAAATTTTATCTTGGAGCTTAGAAATTTCTGACATTCGTGTACAACTCGAATGTACCATGAGTCGAATGCTGCAATGATATTAATCCTCTGTTTCACCGACAATGTTTGTTTCTTTATTCTGGGAAAGTGGGTGGACGGATCAGTGTCACTATGAATCTGAAAGGGACATGTCCCCCTCCATAGACAAATCTAAGTGCATGAATGAAAGCACTCTGAATTTGTCAATCAAAAAATCATTTACCATGTAACGGAGAAATGCACCATAATGTAACGTAATGCGTTAGAGTATTTGTCACTGTCACAAGTAATGGTGTTACAGTAATGCGTTACTGTGGCCATATGCTACAAAGAAACAGATAGCAGCATTTCACCTCTAATAATGGGTCCTTACAATCTAAATTTAAAATTATCAGCAGCTAACAGCAGTGTAATAACATGCAAACTTAAACCGAACTGCTGAAACTCGGAGAGATGGCTGAAATAGCACTGCTCTCTCATAATGTTCACGTTTGGCATCAGCCTAGTTTACACAGATGGCTAACATGCGTACATTCAGCTGTTCTCTTCCTGCTAAAGCAACCTTAGGCGGGCAGGAAGATGAAACAAAAAAGTTGTTTTCTTGTTTCTGAAATGAATTTAATCCATCATCAGATTATCAAAACATACACAGACCCTTTGAGAAGCTCTCAGGCCAGCTCTACTTCATCGTCCTCTCTTGTTAGCCTGAACGCTACAGTGATTCTCTATTGCCTGTCCTGGTATAGGTGGTAATAAAATACAGGACGGGTGGGCTTAGCCAGTTAACATGCTAATTTCAGTAGATATCCCTGCGACACATGCAGTAGATGTCTTTAACATATATGTCAACACCGTAATCTCTTCACAGTTTGCTGATACTGCTGATTTTAAATTCTGGCGAAATCTTACACATTGGACCTTTACTAAAGCACAGGATGAATTTGAGAGCAAACAGAGATGTTATTTTAATGTCTGTCATCATTTGAATACTTTCAAAGGCATTGCTGCAAAAATTGACACTATGATTGTGAAGATGTTGCAAAAATAATTAGAGATGCACCGATCCGATACTGCGATTGGATCCTCTGGCATAAAATGTGCACAAATTGCTGACACAGTGTTCGCCTTTGTAACATGATTTGCAGCTGTTGCTGAATAAAATCAAGTCAAAAGAGCAGCGTAAACAACTATGGACAGAAGGCTACTACATAAGAGGGGTGTGTCTGCTATAAGCACTTACAGGTCTATTGAACTGAGACTGTTATGCAATGTGTCTGTCTTTTAAGACTGTGTATTTTGTGTGCATATATTCAATTTAATCATGAGACATACTGAAACCTTGAAATAATTAATAATAATAAAAACATAAGAAAAAAATAGAAATAAGAAAAAAAATAACGACACAGAGAACGAACAGCAGCTAGTGATAAGCAAACAGAGCGACATGCTTTATTTTATATTACATTATAAAATATCAGTTATTTATTTCTTTTTGCTGCTGATGTACACTTTGTTATTTGTTAATAAATACATTAAGTACATTTATATCTGTGTTAATTTGTTACCTTTTTTTAACAAGGCTAAATGTTTATGTCAAGCCTGATGCCATCGCTCACATGGTAAGGTATACAGTTCATTCATTCATCAGCAGTATCGGATAGGTATCGGGTATCAACCGATATGCTCAGCCCAGCTATCGGTATCGGAATTGGATCGGAAAAAACTGGATCGTGCATCTCTAAGTATAATAAATATCAAACTTGAGTTTCTGCTGTTTGAAAAGCAATTTCATGAATTGATTGACCTAACTGCTGCCTCTCAGAAACAATTTTGGCACAATTTAGACTGGACTATATCGACATTTTTCCAGCAAGCAATTCCAGGGCGTCCCACTGGCCTGCAGGGCCAAAGGTTCCTCCTCTACAGTCAATAGTGAATGGGATAAACTTAACCCTGAGACAGCTGCTGCTGAGCACAGGAACTGTTTGGGCGATGGAGGAGTCACTCGAGCACAGATAAAAAAAATCATAAACAGGAAAGGACAAAAAGGAGATCTTGGGTGCGCTTGGGTGACGAGTTCACCTTCACTTGAAGATAATGGGATGAAATGGTCATGTCTGTTCATGAACCAGCACATCAGACTTTCAAATCCTTCAAATCCATTGTTGGATTCATAGAGATTCAGGCTCCGCTGTATTAAAGTCTGTAATTTTGAAGAAAAGTGTGAAATCTGTTAATAAATATCACAATACCATGAAATATACATTTTATGGTGAAATGTTTTTGTGCCTTAAGTTCACCCTGGAGATATTTAATCTTCTTATTCCTCTCTTCAACACAGATAATGCATAATTAATATTTGCCATGCTGCTAAACCTACCAAAATCTCAAGCATTCATCTCTTTCTCGCTCCATCCCACAGGGACTGTTTTGTACTATGTGCTTTCTAGTTTAGAGCTTTGCTGTGACCCTGCCGCTCTTTTTATTCTCTCCTCCCCCACCAGAAACCTCTTCTTTTGTCTTGCTGCTTTCTTCCTGCACACTCAAGGTTAACAGAGAGCACTCTGTTCTTTACTTGGAGATGCAGCACAGGCTGGCAGTGTTTGTAGGTTTGGAGTAATGTGTTTGGCCAGATGCTTGGCAGTTTGCCTCAAAGGAGGTTTGATTTTTTTTGGATCCAAATTAAGTGTAAAAAGTATTAATACACATAAATCCTGACCACACAACCTAATTCAATGTGATTTCACTAACAAAGATAAATCATGGTCACTTATGGATGCAGTGCTTTAAGAAGGATGATGAGTGCAAGATCGAAAAGAGCAAATGAGGGTGGAGCATGGGGGGAGGAACCAATTGGATTGAGGTTTAGTTTGAAAGATGTTGTGTGGTGACACTATATGGCTACATGGCTCGATGATTTATTGTTCAGTTTTGTTTCTTTAATGAGAGTGAAGAAGGTGAGAAGGATTTTTTAGAGGTGAGGGATTTGAAAACCAAGACATATGGTAGAGAAATGTAGATTAATGAGAATGAGTGTCTTTGTTTGTAAACATATAATGATTTATAACTAATTTGTACATTGTCTAACAAAGCTGTAAAGTGCCTGAACTGAGTCTGACAAAGTTGCAAGAACACTTGCAAAAGAGTAATAAATGTCTTCTTGGACAAAGCTGCTGTATCTTTAGCTGCTGATTTCCTAAGATACTTTGTCCTGCAGCAATTTTGAAGTACCATGTGATCAGACATGCTTAAATCTATTTAGATCTACTCCAGTATTAGCCTCAAGAGCAGACCCCACCTTACCGAATCAAAAATGTCCAACAGCTTGTTTTGTTTTTCTTTTGGGTCATATACTGCGAAGGCATGACTCACAACTCTGCCTCTTACTAGTTGCCTATATTGGTTTGGTTGATTAAATTTATAATGAACAATGTATTTACTTAGGTTCAGGGTAAGCGTTTAAGGCCATAGTAGGAAAAATGGTCAGATGACATACCTTTGCATTATAAGTAGCTGACAGTGGATAGTTTGTCTTTTTGGAGCAACTGGCAAACAGACTATTGATCCAAAGGCACATTTTTCAGACTATTGACCTTTTTGTTGCCATTTTTCTTTTGTCCGGATTTACTAGTGATTAACCACTGGAACAGGAAATACAAAGGGTCCCATTAAGAAAGTTTACATTATCAAGTCTGAGAAGGTCTTTTTGGCTTTTGGAATGATGCCGTGACAACATTATCAAAGTCTTGTTTGAACCCAGTCCCACTCTGGTGCTGTTTCCTCAGACCCAAGTGGACCCGTAAGGGCACACTTCATCAGCAGGTGGTATTTTCTGTCATATTGTAGGTGTTTGAACTTCTCTGCACTTGGAAACTGCAGTTGACTTCCTCAGTTAGCATCAAACTGTAGATGTTGGCTTAAATCGTTGTTGATCATGGAGACAGCAGTATATAATACAGTCATAACCCGAGTTAATGGAGTTTCGATCATGTCATTCAGCCTTCTTTTTCCATAGCCAAGAGTGAACAGTCAAGCTCAAATATTAAGCCAACATCTGCAGTTTGATGATCAGAAGGTGAAAGTGTCCAGCTGAACTAAAAAAAAACAAACATCCGCTCTGATTGTTCTGTATGTCTGTTTCTGCTCCCATCCTCTTTGTTTATGTGTGGCTTTTTTTTCCAGATAGACCATTTGTTTTCCAACCTTTGAATAGAAATCCTCTGTGTCTATATTACGATAGCATTACACAAAATTTTACATATTTGCTTCCAAGAACACATTTTCACATATTATGAATCCAATTTTTGTTTTACAAGATGTGCTATTTTATATTCGCTGACATTTTAATCTTTGGCTCTGATGAAGAAAAACGCATCCAATAATGGCGAGCTGGAAACGACTCCTGCTCTACAACATGAAACGCATCTTCTGCCTGAATCATCCAGTTTGCACCTCCCTGCAAAATGATCATGTCACCATTAAAACTCTATGAAAGGGCATTGAGTCCCTCTCAGACAGCTTCATTTCCAAATGCTTGTCAATGATTAAGAGGTGTTTGGATGTAATTGCATTGTCATTCACACCAGTTCATTAATTTCCACATGTTGGTGTAATTGTGTGCTATAATTATTTTTTAATCCATTTGTCATCAAGGAGCACTTAGGGAATTCAAACAGGGCAACTTAAATTGAGAATCTTTAATTGTATGAGCTTCACATGCTGTTGTTTTTTTTTTTAGTTTGCATTAAAGAGAATAAAAGGAGGCAGTGATCCAGATAGGGTATGGTAGATATGAATACTGCCAGCAACAGGTTAGCTTACCTTGGTCATCTGTAGCCAATGTTTTGATGACATTTTCAAGCAAAATTCAAGCCAACATTTTAAATGTCTTGAAATGCCACATATTAGTGTTTCATCGGTTGGCTTGGAGTGAATAAACTTGGCTACACTGTAGTTTGGAAGAAGCTGGGTTGTGTTTAAAAGGTAATCTACAAACTGCAGAGGCCCACTGGCCGATGACCAAACCAAACATAGGGGTTATAAACTAAACAAAATGAATCAGCTTGGCCATCTAACCCATCTAAAAATGCTCTCAGTGGTTAAATTATCCAACAAAAGCCTTTCCATAAACCATTTAGTGCATCAACTCTTTTTCGACAAATGTAAACATCACCTCAAGCTAGTGAGAAAACAATTTGCTGACTTTGGACAGAACCAGGCTAGCTGTTTTCCCCTTTTTAAGCTACTGACAATAGCTTCATCTTTACTGTACACATAGGAGGGTGGTCTCTATGGTGTCATTCACTCTTAAAGAGAAAGCAAATAAGTACTTTCCCCAAAGTGTTGAAGTAGTCCTTCAAGTGATCAACAAATTCTAGATAAATATTATCAAACTATTTGTCAAGATTACAAATCACTTTTTTCTCATTTGTCCGGTGTGAGTACATGTAGCGTATAAATTTAACAGTGACAAATGGTACAGTTGCTGATTGAGAATCAATAACCCTTAATGAAATGCTGTGGTCCCATATGGAAAAGAAACAGAGAAAAATTATTTAAAAAAATGGACTGAAATTCATGAATAGTATATGATTAACTGTTGAAAGTGGCCACTTTTGCATTCCTTTCATACACGATAATAAAAAGAAGTATAAGGGTATTGTATGCATCATTCTCTGTTGTATGCTTTATATACAAGTTTCATACAAAGGAAATCTCTTTTTTATGAAACTTGTTTGTAAAGCATACAACAGTGAACACTTTCTTTTCTGTATGGGATACGTTTGTGCATGAAGCTGCACTTTAGAAAAAAGGGAAGTTGAGACAACACTTGCATAAAAGAAACATCAAATATATAACTCAACAGTATCAGAGTTAAAGCACACTGCTCAGGTGTTGTTGCACTCCATAACCTTTAACAAACATCAGATGTTTTTTCCCTCTCCCCTGTCCTTCTCTCTCATTCATCTGCTGTGTTTCCTTTATTTCTCTGACAGGAGATTGTTCTTGTGGTGTTCTTCGGCGTAGAATATTTTGTCCGTCTGTGGTCGGCTGGCTGCCGCAGTAAATATGTTGGCATCTGTGGCCGACTGCGCTTTGCCAGGAAGCCAATATCTATTATAGGTAGGAACGCAACCCCCATACGCAAACACACACACACACACACACACGCACACACACTCAAATATCTAAACACATGCACACAAACAGACATATCACTCTTCAGTAGTTAAATAATAGCTGGAATGCATCCTGAGCTTTTTCCCAAAAGGTGATATTTGGCATGAAATTAAAACTGTCACTGCAATATTATTTTTGTACCTTCACCTTTTTATTCTTAAAATTAGAGCATCCATGTGATTTAAAAAATATGCACCAATGCATTATAGCATTATTATTCATTATTTTTATGTGTGACCTTTCTCATCTCAGCTGATAGAATTATTTTATAATGAAAACCAATGGTAATTGAACACTTTCCGTCCACTTTCTTCTTTGATTTTTCCAAACATAACTCATATGGAGGATAACACTTTCTCTTGTTATGCTGAATTAAACATCTGCTTGCCATATTTATAATTCATTCTCTATCAATACAGATCTGATTGTCGTTGTTGCCTCAATAATTGTGCTGTCGGTGGGCTCAAAAGGACAGGTCTTTGCCACCTCTGCTATAAGGTAAGAGACAGTGTCTGTGCAGGTAGTAGCCAAAATCTATGTGGCCAAAAGTATGTGGTCTGGTAGATGTTTTCTATTGTCTGGGCTGTATGACTCTTTGTTCCAGTTAAAACAAATCTCAACACTGGAGCATTTTTCTTATTTTCACCTTTTAACATGCCTATACCCCTCTGCACAAAGCCAGGTCCCATAAAGAAATGATGGTGTGGAAAGGCCAGTCAGGTCTACACAAAGACCTGTGAGATGAACAGGCCAACTGTGACCTCCCTAATCCTGCAGCCAGGCTGCATGTGGAAAGTGTTTCCCAGTGGAGTGAAGATTGTTACAGCGACAGATTGCCCACAGTTTTGGAATGAGATGTTAATCACATTTGGGCATCCACATGCTTTTGGCCTCATAACGCTTGTGTGTATATATACACACACCTCCATGTGGTTTGTCTGAATACAACTTCAGCATTTAAAAATAATTGTGTTATGTTCCAGAGGGATTCGTTTTCTGCAGATCCTGCGAATGCTCCACGTAGACCGGCAGGGAGGTACCTGGCGTCTCCTGGGCTCCGTTGTCTTCATCCACCGGCAGGTACACCACCACAGCTTGGAAATCGCATCACGTTTTTAGGTCCAAAGCTGTTCTTATTAGTGAGCTGGAGGCTTTCTGTCATGGAATTTGAAGCCTCTCCTTGAGTGTTACAGGGTGCACAGTCTTTACATGACAATTCATATTACAGAGAAATGAATATTCAGCACAGCCACTATGCAGTAGGTTATGGTCATAAAATCTTCTTCTAGAGATGACTGTAACCCCCCAAGAGTATCGTTCAGCAGAGAGATAGAAGAGGCTGTGGTTATCCTCAGAGGCCACTGTATGTGTCCTCCATGTCTGTGTAAAACAGAGGTATGAAGCTGAGCAGAGCAGCAGGGACGTTGCTCATCCAGTACCGCCTGCTGTGCTTCCTTCTATTGGCCTTGGTTGATGATATTGCTCCTGGCTGAGGCTGGTCATCAATAGAAACTGACCTCAGCTTTAAAGAAAGGGAGTGCTGTGTGGGGAGAGATTGCAGTTATGTGGGATGCTTCGATTGAGGATATGAGGTGATAAAATAAACATAATAACCATAATCAAGATTGTTTGTTAAAATGTTGCTTTGTTCTGTTTGCCTGCAAATTTTCCACAAGCAATCACCGTGTGCAATAATAATAGATGATGCATTCTGAAGTGATTGAAAGGTAAATATGGGCATCGCTCGCGGTCTGTCCATTCATCCCAGCTACTTCAAACTTCGCGTGGGTATTGCTGGCGGCCCAAGGGACTGCTTTGTCAAATTTGTTGCAGTTTGAACACACAATAACGCTAAAAGAAGCAATATCAACAACCAATCAGTCAAATAAATTGTGATAGTGGCAAAGTAATGGATATTTTTTTTTACTGCAATCTAACTGCAATAACTGATTTTCAAAGGCAGTGAGGAAAAAGTACACAAAGGGTAAAATAAAAACCAATGACACCCTCTCCATGGTTTCAGTTGAATGCATTTCCTTCTCAGAATGCTTAATTTTCAAGGAATTTTCAAGGCAGAAAAATTGAACAACGAGTCATCTTGTGAAACCCTCAGATTTATTGAAGCCCTAGTTGAGAACCTGCGGTTTAGCCTCCGTACATGACCAAAATATCATTTTACAAAGTAGCAAGATTTTAAATTCGTGTGATGTCTCCTCCATGATCCTACTCTTGTATTTCCCATGCATTTAGGGTGAGAGAGGATAACAAGACATCACTGATTATTTGAGGTTTTTAAGTGGACCTGAACTTGACGTACCCTTCACACAAATGGAGGCATGTGGAAGACGACAAGTATACTGTATGCAGGGGCCAGAATGAGGTTGAGCTTGGGTAGGCCAGTTTATAAGTAGTCCTAATTGGGCTTTACAGGCATGTTTAGGGAGCATCTCTGTCGGCACGGCACAGCCCTCTTCCCTAAACACATGGACGTGCTGTCCTTTGATACTGCTTGTTTGTTACTGCTGTGTTACCAGCATGGAGTTTCAGTCACTTCAATCAGTATCCAGTCCTGGTGTCATTACAGCTTTTAAATACACACTGAGTATGTTCCAGTGCTTGTGGCTCGTAAACACAATTTGCACAGTTGCTCCTCATTTGCTCACTGGCAGATTGGAAGCACATGTTTCTTAAATGTGTTTACCAGGTTGCAGCAGCAGCAACATATATCTGCTAAACCTCTGGTAGTGACCTGAAGAATGCATTCAAAGCTGTTATATCCAGGAACCTACAGTGACGTTAGCTGAAGGCATTAGAGGATCTTGTATTCAGTGCCAGAGATTTTAAAGGACAGAAATGCCCCAGACATTCTGAAAAGGTAATGTGTAATCATATGAAGAAATACAGACTTAGATGCTGAGTATGAGTGGACCATAAGTGTGATTTGTGTAGGGTGATATAAGGCCAGGTTTATGTTATTTCAAGGGAGGCAATCACAGACATTACCCTGGCGGTTTTCCCAATAATGTACTGCTGCTTCTCTGCAGCACTCTGAAAAGTCTAGGAGTGACAGTTTTGGGCCGAGAGACACAAATAAGAATTTTACTCATCAGGAATTCAGTCCGATTTAGTGCAGTGAGTGCCCTGGCACTCCGAGTGGCTAAACACAATTTAAATTACGTAGTAGGTGAGTGCAGAGAGAGCGTTCCCTTGAAGAGCTCTTTCACAAAGCACTGGTCCAATTACAGTCAGACAGGATAAGAGCCAAGCCCAATTAGACCTCCTCAGCAAATCACAGACAGCTCCTTATTGAATCTGCAATGAGGCGCTTCATAGTTATTTTTAATATGCTGGGAGAGATCAGCTGTCTGGGTTTCAAACTAATTTATAATGATTTAGTGCCCATCTGAATTCAATCAACATCCCACCAGTGATTATTACAGAGCATACTTTCAGTTTAAACTCGTTTACACTTGTGGTTCGTGCATAAAGTATTAACGGTGCAGATATTTTTTGATATTTATGTTACACTTCCCCATCAGGTATGTATATCAAATTAATGAAGTGCTTATTTTGTCGGTTTTTAGATTTAGCTTCGGTCTCGCAGATCAAAAGTACTGAAAACTCTGGACATTTCTTTTTGTCAAGCTTTAGTAAACATGTTAGTCATCAAAATATTAGTCAACAAACATGTCATGAAAATTTCAGTGACCACTTTGATCAAACTTCACAAAACAGCCTTTGAATAAGATTGCATCCAATTGATTTCAGGCTAAAAAGAACTGGCACTGAAAATTAGCCACAAAAAAAGACAGGTTGTGTGATTAAGAATGCAGCTTTGCAGAGAGGATGTCTTGTCTGATGTTGTTCATTTACGCAACACAACCAGGCATGAAACATGTCCTGATTTGCATATTCATTTTGAACAAACACAATTCAACAAATGAGGCCCTTGGGTGAATGGAACATATGGTCTTTACAATAGACACCAATTATTAAGGCAAGCAACAACAACAACAGCAGCAGCAGCAGCAGCAGCCACCTCTCCGACTGTGTCAGAGGTGTTGATTTAATTCTGTAAATTATGACTTAGTGGCAGTCATATGTGTCTACAACATTTTATGCACTACCATATATTCCAAATAGACTGCATTCAGCAGGGATGGAGCCAGTCAAAATCCTCATAGCTATTAAAGGTGTGTAGTGATTGTTTTATGCAGGATTTTGTATGGATAGCATGCCAACAAATCCAACAAAAAGACCACAATCAACAGTGAATTGATCTTGTTACGTTTGGAGCAAGAGCCTGATACAAGTCAGTGAGAATCTGTGGGGCACTGGGCGATATGATTCTTCATTATAATGAACACAGACACTGTAGTTTATTCTGAGCCAATCCCACATGTACCGTCCTGCTGACATAGATATACTCACTAACACAATGCATGTCTACTAATTGTAGCTGCAAATAATTAAAGGGGATCTACTATGCTTTAAGGTTTTTCCCTTTCCTTGTTTGTTTTATAGTTTTGTATATAAAAGATTTGCAAAGTAACAAAGTCCATACTAAAGGGAGTTCCTCTTTCCCACAGAATCGCTGCTCCTGAACGGCCCGAGTAGAGAATGAAATTGCTCCCCCTCTGTGTGTGCTGTAACCAGTGTTAGGCTAGTTTCTCCAAAAAAGAAATGAATCACACATTATTAGTTATTTTTTACTCACTTACTCATTGCTGAAATTAATTAGGTACTCTACTAGTTACATTAAGTGCCAAATAATTTTAAATTAAACCTCATTTGCACAAATCAAACCTGCCTTTTCTGCTCTAGTACAAAACTGACAGGAAGTAGTGAACATCAGTCCAAACAGTACTTGAAAAATGTGCAAGGCCACAGTACTGGCTTACACTTTTTCACTTTCTTGTCTTTCACCAAACAAATTCTCAGTAATATATTATTTTATACCCCTCAAAAGACGTCTTAACCAGCTCCACCATCTTTCCCATCTCTCTGTCCATGAGCTTGTCACATTGAATGTTGAATGTGTTACCATCAACACTGGTTTTTAATATCTTAATAAGGTCTGAATTTCTAATTTATTAATATGTAATAAAAGTTAATTAATGCACTATTTACTCATAAATGAGAAACTTTGGCGGAAAACTCCAATGCCCAACTATTTACTGAGCCATCTAAAAAAATTTAATGACCCATTTTTCATGATTTATGTCTGCAGTCGGAGCAAATGGGCTTGGGGCTGAGAGAAATGGACTCACACATTGTTGGTTTTGGTCTTTTTGTGAGATTTGTTGACTGTAGGAAAAAACATAGAATAATGCCAGCCTTATCCTTTAAGTACAACATCATTCTATCAAACTGATTAGTAGCTACTGCAGCTTCAAGTGTGAGTCTACTTTTAGTTTGCCAGCTGAGTACACAGAAAGCAGAACATTTGCATGAATATTCACATCCTTATGTCATATTAATAGCAAACAGCCTCACTAGTCTCCGGGCAGGCAGCCGATAAAGTGGTATAACTGATGCATTGTGTAAGGCAGTATATGTAGATTCACAAATATATAAAATTTCATATTGTGTTCTTTGAAATGATTTTGTTTATTGAGTTTGAAATATGTCATGCATTTGTGTATTCCAGGAGCTGATCACTACATTATACATTGGCTTTCTGAGCCTGATCTTCTCCTCGTACTTTGTCTACCTGGCAGAGAAAGATGCACTCGACGACGGTGGATACACAGAGTTTGAAAACTATGCTGATGCTCTGTGGTGGGGAGTGGTAAGTATCTGTGTGCATGTACATGATGGCTGTGATTGCAAGTGGCTTTTTGTCACCACCAGGGCCCTGATATTTGTGAAAAGTAACTTTTATGGGAGATTCTTGTGTCTCCCTATTCTTGGCTAGCTGTTTCCCCCTGCTTGCAGTCTTTACGTGAAGCTAAGCTAAACTAAGCTAATCACCTGCCGGCTGTAGCTTCATGGTTAACAGGCAGATATGAGAGTGGCATCAATCATCTCTATGAACGCTCAGCAGCTTTGGTGATTAAATACACTGGACTTATATTTCAATTATTTAAAGGGAAAGTTCTGTTTTTTAAAAAATTGGACCTTATTCCTGGGATAAAATACTGCCATTTACTCACCCATTTCACTTTGGAGCCATTTGGAGTATTTCCGACGATATTGGATTTGACGATAGCCATTTAACTGGAGTGAAGGGGGCACAGAAATGCAGCCAATAAATGACAAAAAAACGTGACCATTTCTCAAATAACAGACATTTAATAAGATGGGCTACACTATTACTATTCTCATTTGAGTCCGGGGTTGTCCGTAACTTGAGAAAATTCAGTCTGTAAACAGACTCTACTTCTTGTGTATCATAGTTTACTAAGGACCCCTAGTGCCCACCTATGTGGCCTTCACAGCGCCTGAACTACAACAAAGCATGTATGCGTATGTGACAACATCATAAATAACTATTTTAGTTCAGGCGCTGTGAAAACCACATAGGTGGGCACTAGGGGTCCTTAGTAAACTATGATACATCATTTATTGGCTGCATTTCTGTGCCCCATTCACTCCTGTTAAATGGATATCGTCAAATCCAATATACTCCAAATGACTCCAAAGTGAAATGGGTGAGTAAATGACAGTATTTTATCACAGAAATAATGTACAATTTGTAAAAAACAGTGCTTCCCCTTTAAGTCACAGAACCAATATCTTACATTGACATTGCCATTAATTTTATTCTCTTTCAAATAAAGTTTAATTGCCATTGTTCTAAATATTGTTTCAGTCTTTGCCATCGTGCCAAAACAAAGATATGATTTTGCAGAAAACACTGGCTTGTTTTCAGAAGTATTTGACAAGTGAAAGGTCAAACACAATTTGTTTTATCTTTACTACTGCTGTGACTGTAGGAGTTGTGTGAAAACCTCTGGGCACATCCAGTGGGCTGCTAATACAAGCAGCAAAACAAGTAGTGCACAGAGAACAGGATGGAAATATATTTTCAGACAATAAGTCACCACCCACACTGCTCTCTGAGAACTTCAGGGACTCGGATATTAAAAATATATATATGCAAACAGCAGATTCAGAAGCACCTTTCTCATGTTAATGTAGATTTATTTATTTACTCATTATATACCACAAGTTTTTTCAGGTTTGGATCTGCAATAACACATTAACAATCTGCATCTCAGTGCATGAAGATGTAAGTGAGAGCCATAGGGCTGAAAAGGTCAGAGTTGTTGTGGTGTCAAGAAAAACACAAGCCTCTTGTACTACAGCAGTAGTAGAAAAAAGCAGTTTTTGCGGTCAAGGCACAAATAATTGCCATGCTGATCAGTAAAATGACACCATTTGACCAACATGTGGAACAGTCAGTTGAGTGGGTTGTCATCAGATACAGTTGGACAAAAAAATTCAGAGACTTTTCAATAATTTAGCCAAACCATTTGGATGAAATGTGTACAGTGTAACAGTAACGCAGATCATGGTTGACACCTTGGTTTGGAGTGAAGCCAGAACAAAGCTGCTTGTATTAATTATCACATTTTTTTAAAGGTGACAGTGACTACCATTGGATATGGAGACAAAGTGCCACAAACCTGGATTGGAAAGACCATTGCATCCTGTTTCTCAGTCTTCGCCATTTCCTTCTTTGCTCTGCCTGCAGTAAGTGGAAAGAGAAATTGCTAAATCGGGATATATTTCAAGCTACACTGTACATTAGGGGTGCCCCGATTCGATATTGATTTTGGATATCGTTGCGATATCAGCAAAAAAACGAGTATGGGATTACATCGGTCTGCATCTAAAATCTCCAATATCAGCACTCCACTGCAGCTCTTCTAATCCAGCAGCAGAGCTCAGTGATCACAACAACAGCTGTGCTAATGTGCTAACAAAGTAGAAGGAGGAGGAGTGATGTCGGCCGCGTGGCAGCATTTTTAATTAAAGTCCGAAAAAGATGTTGCAGCTGTTTGCAGAACTTGTCATGCACAAGTTTGGTGACAGCACCGGGAAGTTTAATATGACCAACCTCATCAGTATTTGAAGCAACATCACAAAAAAATATGAAGATTTTCAGGGTCTTCTAATTTATTTTTATTTATTCTATTCAATTGTAGAATATGCTTTTAAGTAAAAGCTATGGTTATTTTGTGCTTTAAAAACACAATTTTCTTTTTATTTGATTTATTGAGGTTATTTTTCAGGGTCTGAAAAAAAAAATTGTTATTCATTTTATTCAATTGTAGAATATTCTAATGTTTAAGGTTAAACCCATTGGTTAATAATAAATAGGTCCATTTTTCTCAGACCTTCCTTTGCTGACTATTGTTCTCTGTTCACTTGATCAAGCCCTTTCTAACATCCCACACTACAAAATAAGAAATAAAAGTATGTATGATTAGTGCTGATATCATATAGGATCGATATTGACATCGGCCAATACTCGAGGCTGCAAGATCGCATTGGAAGTGAAATAGTCATATTGAGTCATATCTTCCTTTGGATGAACCCCTGCTGAACCACGTTTGTATTTATTTTGTTCATGTATTAAAAAAAAACACAAAAGGCTAATTTAGGCTTTAGTGAAGTTATTATCCAAATGTAAACCACTAAACCATATTACCAATGGGACTCACACAGCATGTTTCAGCAGCCGCTGCAAAGATTCAAAAGGATTATAGTTATACAGTATATATATATATATATATATATATATATATATATATATATATATATATTTCGTGAATGAATATCTGTTTCAATTTCTAATATTTTCTGTGTACTGTTGCTGAGCATCAACTCTTTATAATAAGTTGTATTAATCACTGTGATGTCATAATGTGCGATCCACATATTAACTGTCTCCCTCTTAACACAAGGGGGTGCAGCCAAATACAACCAAAAGCCACAAGACATTTTTAAGCATCCAAAATCTTACAATAGACATTCATTCACCAGTGATTGAGATCATAAACTCCTGTTTACAATATTTAACAATAAATCAACAGAGAAGTAGAGTCTTTTTCTCTCCCTTAAGCCACTCCAGAGGAGTCACCTCCTGCTGGCTGTTAGACAGTTTAAAACTCTTACACATTGACTTTTGAATTGGTTGTGGTGTGATGCTGAGGGATTCCTCCTGGCATCATCCCAGTACCTTAAAGTTCACATCTGGAATAAAGATTAACAATAACAGCGACTTTGGTTAGAAAGTTTTGTTTGAAAGAAGCAGGTGTAGGCAAGTTTGTTCCCATTTTCAATTATTTTCTGTTTGTTCACTGTTCTAAATGTATATACTGTCTTCATTAAAATGATCTCCAGTTTGAGTTGATGTGAAATTCAAACAAGCAAGCAACCCTTCACATTTAAGAAACTGAAACCAATTAATAATACCGTGCATACTTAGTCTGGCAAAGACTTCAGCGATTTAACAAGATAACATTTTCATCTATTAAATTCTGATAATGAACAAAGTGAATAATAGACTTGATTGTTTCAGCATAACACAGCCCATTATTCCTTAATTTTTGCTTAACTTTGTGTTTATTTCTGTCTTTTGAATCATACTGTTGCTGCCTGTAAGTGTGTCGTTTTAACAGAATTAATGAGCAGCAACTGCTGTGCTGTTGTTCACAGGGAATCTTAGGCTCAGGCTTCGCCCTGAAGGTACAGCAGAAGCAAAGACAAAAACACTTCAACAGACAGATCCCTGCAGCTGCCTGTCTCATTCAGGTATTTGACCAAAAAAATACTGTAACAGAACAACAATTCAGCCTGCAGACTGAACTGTCTCTGAGCCCTGGCCTTATTATTAAGACCATCCTTTCATGTACCTTAACCCTTACTTTCTGTCTTTCATGGCATGAAATTAGTCCTGTTTCAACCAATATGTTGCTTTTTTTATGCCCTTCAGACATCATGGAGATGTTTTGCAGTGGAAAACTTTGATTCTGCCACATTCAAGATGTTTTTGAGAAAGAAATCCAACATCCCCGCCTCCTCTCTGTCCACCCCCAAGCCCAAGAAATCGGTTAGTAACCATTTTATACATTTCACTTATACTCACTTTCCAGTTTAGTAGGTGCATCAAGGCAAGACTAATGCAATATGAAGCAACAGCCCTGCAACACCATGAATCCTGCATCCAAGGTTTTAATGGTCAGTTTTCAGCAAAATTGTTTTCGAGAGGTGTGTGTTAAACTGTGTGTTCATTTTGAAGGTGTTAGTTTGTGTATGTGTGTTTAGTTCAGCTGTGATTTATAAATGAAAGACAGCAACTCCATCATGTACTGTCCAGAATATATACTGCTATAACTGTCATAGGTGTGGAGATTTGATGGATTATAAACACTTGGAATTACATTATTAAAGAATTAATATCATCATTACTGTGATGGGTGTCTATGTTGGAATGCAAAAATGCAAGATATTAAAGCCATTATGCAAGCAAGACAGCCAGCAGCAGTTTGATATTCATATTGATTATTCAGTATTACAGCTACTTGGACAGTGTCCACGCTATACTTTGTTTTTTGAGCATGTTTGCTACTGACTTCAGCTGAGTTGATTGCTTTGGCAGGTGAAGATAAGGAGAAAGTTGAAGAGCACAGACAAGGACAACGGTCCGACATCTCCCACAATTCCCACCATCACCTACGACACCTATGAGTTTGACAACGAGAGGGAGCTGAGCACAGATGTTTACAGCACTTTGGGTACAGGTAGGAACGATGGGACAAACAGCACAATATGACTTTTTCTGATGCATGCCAGTTCACTTTAATCAGGTGGAAAACTAATTAAGAATGCATTTGCATTGGCTGTCAAAAATGTTGAACTCGATATTTACGTGATTCCATTAAAAGCAGAATAAATTCTTGCAAAGATGCACGACTGGGCATGAAAAGAAATGATGGTGAACTAGCTGCAAAACACACATTTGGTGAGGATACAGCAACAAAAAGAAACTGTTTGATTCAAGCTACAGTTGTAGGGTTGTAGCCACAGGAGGCAGAGAGGACATAGTAAAGACATTAAAGATGAATGAGCACATTGCAGCAATAAAACGTGAGGTTGCATTGATAAGCACAAACTCCAACGCTGCACTGCTGAACTTCCAAAACTGCACATATATATACTATACTGCTGGATCAGTCGAGAGGAGAGCTGAGAGCGATATAAAGAAGTAAGTCAAATCACATGTTGCATCCTTGCAAAGTCATCTGAGGTAGCCTGACTCCATCAATACAGTTTAAATTTGGTGCATTTACAGTTAGTTATTAGTGATGAAGGATTGGTTGGAGGAAAATAAAACAAATTTAAAAGAGTCTCAGCTGACTTTCATTTTACAAAATGCCTTTGCCTTCGGTTCTGTGCGCAGAGAATCCAAAGCAGGACTCACAGGCAGAGCGGTTCAAAGCAATCCATCGTTTACGTGGTTAGGTGTTCAAGGCAGAGTTCAGCAACAGGCAATCAGTCAGAGAGGGCGAGCTAAGCAGGCAAGGAGCAGGCAGGCAGAACTGGGAACAGGCTGAGCAAGACACCAAACCAGGGCCCACCAAGACTGTGTGGTAGGCCCATACTGTATAGCCTACAGAGGAGGGAACATGACTTTTTGGATCCCCTTGAATTTTCATTTGTCTGATACTTTAATTTATCACCAAATACCTACATTCCCATCAGCTTCAGTTGTTTTTTATGTTCAGTGCAAAGTAACAAATGCTAATGCACTGAATCAAGATGGTGGATTTAGTGTACTATATAGACATTGTAACCTGGACCGTATATTCCCATGTGTCTAAATGACAGTAAGTTTTCAAACTTGTCCAGTATTGAGGGAAAATGCTGCAGACATCAGCCATTAAACAGCTAAGCTATGTTATTATCACTCACTCATCGTCAATGTCTGTCTACTAAAAGTAATTGTTTTTATGACTGACAGTTTAAGATTGTTGTTAGAAGTGTCTGAGAAGATTATGGAAAGAACCTTACAGAGAAATGAAAAATATTAAAGTTACCCTTTAATATCTATTAGTGTTGTCACTTTGACAGTGTTAACGTTTAGCTCAAAGCACAGCGGTGCCTGAGTACAGTGGCACATAGCTGCTAGTGTAGCGCGTTACTAGACTGTTTACAATTTTTCACTGTGGAAACCAACCTTTTCATCAAATTCATCCCTCTGCCATGAGTCACCTGGTCCCTCAGAGTTCAGTGTGCAGAAACAAGGATTGTTAAGAAATATCAATTAAAAATGGTATTTAGACTGACAACATTTTGCAAATTCGTGTGAGCGCATAAATGATCCTCAGCCAGCGACCCTCTGAGAGCCCTTCTCGAAAAAAGTGTTTTTATCCAACCTGAACGCTTTTCCAGAGTGACAAACACTCGCCAATTAAATATCACCTTTAAAATGACCTCATGTTCATTCACTCTGTATTTGTGTTCCTTAATGTTTACATGAATTTGAAAACTCTACTGTTTGAAATCATTTAAACAAATTAATTAAATATTCAGTACCTCTGTCGAAAAGGTCATGTTTTCTGTTCGATTTGTTGTTGTTTATCAGCAGGTGTACAGTTAAGCTATGGGTGTGATTTTCATGAAGCTTGGTGGAAAGGTGTGGATACCCATACGGAAATGAAAAAACTTATTAAAAATGTACTAAAATTCGTGAATAGTATATGATTTACTCTTGAAAGTGGCCACTTTGCATGAAACTTGTATGTAAAGCATACAACAGTAATGATACATACAGTATCCTTATACTTCTTTTTTTGTCTTGTATGAAAAGAATGCAAAAGTGGCCACTTTCAACAGTAAATCATACACTATTCATGGATTTCAGTATATTTTTACCTCCGCCATGGAGGTTATGTTTTCACCGGGGCTTGTTTGTTTGTTTATTTGTTGTTTGTTTGTTTGCAAAGTAACTCAAAAAGTTTTGGATGGATTTTGACGAAATTTTCAGGGTTGGTCGGAAGTGGCCTAACTTAACTTAACTGATTCATTTTTGGTGGTGATCCGATCCAATTCGACGGCACCTCCAAAAATTAATCAGTTTTAAGTTAGGCCACTTCTGGCCAATCCTGAAAATTTCATCAAAAACTGTTCATAACTTTTTGAGTTACCTTGCAAATCGACAAACCAACAAACAAACAAACAAAACATAACCTCCTTGGCAGCAAAGGTAACTTTAAATAAAAAAAAAAATGCCACCGCCTTGATGGAGGTCTGCGCTCTCTAGTGCTTTTCTAGTTGAGCTCATAAGTTTTTTTGTATTTCTTTTCCGTATTATTTTTTTTAGTCTGCATTGGATCCTTTTTCTAGAACTCTAGATGAAGGACTGTTTGTCTGATTTTGCTCACAGCCAATCACTGCAAGCGTTCTTAAATGCAGTGTGTAATTGGTCCACTACCAAGGCAGTCTGTGGTAAGGCAGTGACACTGAGTGCTGTGTATTTGACGGGTATTTTACTTGGCAGTTCCGGGAGTCAAAATGCCATTTCTTTAGTGTGCTTGTGTTATGCACATACATCTGATTGCATCATTCAATTTGCTGTGCTCACCCTTTTTATTTTACAGCAGCTGGTAACCTGAAAAGCCGCCTAGCCGTACAAATGGTTGACGCTTTGCACTCAGTCTTTAGTGCATCAGCAGAATTTAAATTGCCCAGTTGTGAAGATGTGTGTTTGTTTGCTTCATGTTCAATGAAAATCAGTCTCTCAGATTTTGAGGCTAAAAACATTCTACCGGTCACACTGAACATCTCACATGTACAGTGTGCTGCTTAACTATAAATCATTTAATCAAATTGCTGCTTTGCCATCTGGTGTGTGCTTATATTGACTCTGCTGTATACAAGGGCTCAGCTGCTCACAGTTAGCTAACACTATCAGCTGCGTGGAGGTTTGTTCTTGTCCTTCAGTAAATTCTGCCATACATTGTTGACATTATTAAGATTTTAATTTATCTAAAATAACTATTTCAAACAGGAGCTCAAGGATGCAGTTGAATGTGTTAAATTGTATTGCGTCAGACTGTGTTTCTATTTTTTTATTAATTCGGGTAGAAAAAATGAAAGAAACGCCTGTCGTTGTAAATGTGTGTGTGTGTGTGTGTGTGTGTGTGAATAGTCTGCTTCTTTAATTCCAATTTAAATGCCTATTTTCTTGCTTGTCTTTCTTCCTCTCGATGTTTTGTCCATGAAGCCGGTTCAGCAGGATCCCACATGTTAGGAGGACGTGGTGAGCTGCTGTTAGTGTCCATGTCCTGCACACGTCCTCAACACTCTTGCTGTCCTCTATCGCTGTCCATCTTAACAGCCTCTCAGTTACTCTAATAATACCTTGTTTGTTTTAGCAGTGCATGATCCTGTGGTTTGCTTAATAGTGTGAGTCTTAAATAGACTGCATGCTCTACACCTCGGTGTATGAGCAACATAAACTGCTACACTGATCATGTTTTTCATGTGCTTCAGATTGCCAGCAGTCCTGGACGTCTCTGTCTTCCCTTCAGTTCAGCTCACCGCCTCCAGGTAACATCATGTGTTGAATAGCTGCATCACATGGGTCAGATATAAAGTCAGCGACAGTTTGAATTGTTGATATATCACATGCTGAGACGAGGAGGACTAAAGTTTTACTTGTGTTTAACAAGTTGT
The DNA here is from genome assembly GCA_029721515.1 of Synanceia verrucosa. Taxonomy (NCBI): domain Eukaryota; kingdom Metazoa; phylum Chordata; class Actinopteri; order Perciformes; family Synanceiidae; genus Synanceia; species Synanceia verrucosa. The sequence continues at coordinate 26,399,361 of CM056549.1, forward strand.
ACTATCAGGAAAATCTTGTAAAGTGAGTTTAAAGCTGTTTTATTTTTAACAGCAAATTATTCATAGATGTGTGGCTGAGCATTACACAAATCCAATGTTATTGAGAAATATCAGTCAGTCTGTCATGGCTTGTCATGTCACATCTTCTCTGTCCCGGTCGACAGCACCAATTAAATCCATTTCATTCATTTAAAGCAGACACATTTCACACCACTTTTCATATCTGTGCTGTCACCCTTCTTTAGCTGGTACACTTCCAAAATAATGTTGATTAAACTAATTAACACGTTTCCACAGTCTTCCACAACAACTACGTCATCTTTGCTGTATATAGACCTTTTGTGATAAGGACACCATTTATAAAGTTATGGATTGCTGGTTGTGGTAAAGAACTGGTTACTTCCTTGATCTCCATTTTCCAGATTTAAAATACCCCTTTTTGTGTACATATTTTTATTATTTACTCCAGGGCAAATTTGTTAATGTTCATAAATCATGTCAAACATTCAAGGGCAAACACCAATCAAGCTGGTGTTGGTTTATTTATTGTAAGAACAGCCTTCATCTGTTTTTAAAAATGAACTTGTCAGATGTGCTGTACACGTACTGTACGTACTAAAAGGCAGCCGAGTTGCAAAAAAACACAACTAGCATAAATAAACCTTTCCTTTCAGGTTTTGTGGGAATATAACAAGTATTTAAACTTCATACTTATATTTTGAGTTTCTACTAGAACAGTTTACATGAAAAAAAACACTTTACTTTTCTCTTACCAGCTGTGCTTCAGCACTTCTCTCCACCCTCTGTCTGAAAGGCTCTGTTTAAACTCCTGTTCCACCCTCCTATAAATTGGTCAGCTGGCCCACTGTTCACTGTCCACTGATCCGCCAATCGACCCAAACTCTTTGGAGTCCAGGTCCAGCTCCATACCATTAGATTTGTTTGAGGCAGTGCCAAACTAGCCGCTGGGCATGTTACAGGAGAACAGGCGAGACTTGAAGTGCTGCATTGCAGACGGTTTATGTGTGGGGGAGAGCAACTCTCTCTGGTGAGGACTTTGGGCTTCATAATTTTGCTTACCTTTCACACAAAAAGCTATATGACACACTGAAGGAAAGGGAAAAGCTCAAAAGCATAATAGATTCCCTTTAATCACGTGAATATGGTTGTAAAGTCAGATCTTTTCTACTCACTCGTCACACGGGTCATGGCGTTCATAGGGATTTTTAAAAGGCTGAACCACCAAATCACAACCTGACCTGAGCAACATCTGTTAATGTTCTTGATGCACAGATATATTGATAACTACAGTTTAAAGTCTGTATGTGAACTTTCAGTGAAAAGAAACACTCTGGACGTCCAGTCCCCTGGCCCCTTACAGAGGAACTGCAGCTTCGCAGATGACCTGGAGCTGGAACCAGAACGATACAACATGCTGGCCCCTGTCACCTCAGTGTCACAGTGAGTTCACCACCAATTGTGTTGAGTCGTACGTGAGGGACTCATAATGTGCGTATGTGTTTTAATGAACATGCTAGAGAACATTTGCATGCAATTTTTTTTTCTCCTTGTAATTAACCTTTGCAATGTGCCAAACCCCAGGGCGCTGCTGTCTCTGCTGTGAAATGATTCTCTATTTGTGCTCATGGAGGCACTTACAGCGAGAGACGGAGACTTATATGAGGAAATGAGTGTTAAGTAATTGCAAGTGCATATAATGGTGAGACAGTTTTGACCCATGGGACTTTTTTAGGTGACGGGGTAATGGTGCAGGGTGGGAATTGCACGCAGCAGTGATGTTAGTGAAAATCACTGCGCTCCACTGACTCTAAAATACGCAGCCAGCTGTTCACACGGAGCAGTGCCACATCAAATCCCATGCTAAATTCAACCCTTACAAGATACTGCCGCTTGTTTTATTTACGATGAGCGAATACCTTTTAGAAAAAGGATGAAAAGTATGATTTCTAAAAAAACACTGTTATAAATCCAAGCTGTAGCACAGATCCTTGGTGTGGGATAGTTCACAGAGTTCATTTCTACAGCTGCCTCAGTACTAACAACACTGTACATTAAGTTGAGGTATTGAGACACTACCACACATTTCTTGCAAACAAGAACAAATTGCACCTCTTGTAAAACATAGCCTTTAAAGTGAAACTTTCTAAACAGTGGGGCAATAACAGCTATGTAGGTGGGAGGTAAAAGAGTCACAACCTTGGTTTCGGACCTTTTTCATGTTTCTTACATTGTAATGTTGGTTTATATCTCATGGAGCAAGCTGTCACAAGAGATAACAAAAGATGCAAAAGCTGGGCACATTGGGCTGGGCACACAATTGTGATAGAAGTTTTAATTGAATACACTGAAGAATAGTTTTGTGGTAAATGAATAATGCAATTTTTATCAGGCCAGCAAAAGTTCAATAATTGCTGAAGTGGCAGAGCATATGACAGTAAAGCATTCCTCACAAAACCGATCAGAATTGCAGAAACTTTCTGAATTGTAAAATAATGGTGAGAGAAATAGATTAGTATTATACACTGATGATAAAAAGTTCTCTCCAATCTACAAAGTTTTGTTTCTAAATGACAGAGAGGATTCATCGTGTTCTAGAAGACTTTCAACATGTCTCACACAGTAATACTGATCTGATGACTGAATACTGGAGCATCTTTTGGATTTGAAAATTAAAAACTTAAAGGAATACATTTTTGGGAAATTCACTCACTCGAGTTAGATGAGAAGATGGACATTACTGTCATATCTGACTATTAACTCAGTCAGCCACAAGTGCCTTGTGCCAGCGTGTTTGCCCATTTTGAGTCACATTTCATGACCCACAGAATATTTTGCACTATGTCTCTGAAAACACAGAATAGCTCAAATGAAAGAAGAGACTCTCTATTTCATCATGGAATTTTTTTTTACCTTGTTCCGTTCTTATTTTATCAGAGGTAGAGACCACTTTCACCAAAAACACCACTTTTTGTCCAGATTCTGTTTGTTTTGCTCTCTCCACTTCCTGTTTTGATCTCTGTGGTGTATACGTCTCTTTATGCTCCGACTACAAATCCCAGAAGCCACATAATTACTCACAGGCTGTGTGAGAGCGCCCTCTTGTGCCAGCTGCTGACATGTACTCAAGCGTTGAATTTTAAATGACGTGCGAACATGTAAATGGCACTGAAAAAGTTCATATGAGCTCAGCTTAGTATGAACGGACTTTGTGACTTCCTAGATTTTTGTTATCATCATGAGGTTGCTAGTCAACAAGGTAGCAGGAATTAGCCCACTTTTTTGTACAGCTTCAACAAATTAGATACAAGCTGTTAGTTATTGAGCTTTGTAGGACCTTGTTGGTGGGCGTGTTTTTGCTTCAGATAGAACCAGACTAACTGTTTTTAGTCTCAGTGCTAGGCTAACCCATGCCAATCATCTCTGAGCTTCAGTTTCCTATTTAGTTAATCTTAAATAAGACTAAGCGTATTAGTCTATCTGTTGTAACATCAGCTGCCTTCTTTCTACAGTAGCCATGAATGGACAAAACATTATCTCCAGATGGCGTGTTGTCGTGTTGGTCGTCTGTATTTCTCCTACCTGCTCAGTTTCAGTTGGTTGGAATTTGCAAAGTCGCTGCTAGATGCCGCACACTGCTCACTTTTCAGGGTTCCTCGATACACGAGAACATTGCTAGTGAGTGACATGAGCAAACCACCAAACACAGTTATCCTTCATGCATTTATCAGAAACACCAAAGCAGGCTCCATTAGTCCCAAAAACACAAAACCCAACCATGAGCAAGGAAAATGAGAAAAACAGCAACAATAAAGATGTAGTTTCAAAAAGAAACACCATCATCTATTCACAGTGCACAGCATCAGAAGTGTTCATTAGTTATTACAGTTGAAAGAAGTGGTGTCCACCTGTTTACCTCAGTCTTTGTTTGTGATCATATCAGTGGTGGAAGTGGATTTCTGTAATAGGTCACAGAGCACTTTACGTTTCATGATATAGTTCTCATTTGACGAGATGTTATAAAAGCTGCATTTGAAAACCACCCCATCGCATTGCCTGTGAAAGGTCCTTTATGAGACACGTGCAGACCTCATTCATCCTCTCTCTTGACAAAGAGCTGCTCTCCCCCTCACATACTCATTTACTGCTTTTCCATAATGAATCACACTGAGTAATAACTTCTTATAATTCCCACAACATAATAATGGAGGCTAAATACACTACAGTTATTCAGGGCTTTTTATTCATGATTTTCAGAGAAACACACATCCTTTGTTCTTACTGTAGCTCACCTTGATCACATTGAAAGGAAGGCTTTGATAGACCGAGCAGTGGTCACCAAATATCTCCCAAGTTTGGATGTGAAGGCCATGTCGGCCATCTTTTCACAGTGTTCTGTATTTCATAAAAGACATTTTACAGGGTTACTCTCTGTTTTCTGTCTCTGATAGTTTGGTAAAAAACCATTTCAACAGTGGTTTTCAACACACTCTCAGCTTCTTTGCATTATTCAGGGATAATCTCACAGTGACACAAGCTAATGTGGCACTCTTGTGAAACTCTTTCATACAGATTGACGGAGTCACACCGAAAAGCCATCCGGGTGATCCAGAGAATGCGTTATTATGTTGCCAAGAGGAATTTCCAGGTAAGATTTGTCTTCCAGTGTTAACATTTCTATAATCAAACTAACCTAGAGATGATTTAATATTAAGAGCGTAAACATCGGGCTGTGATGATAATAAACTTTGCTTTGGAATGCAGATTCAGATAGAGAGACAGAGGGCTTATGGTGATGCAGCAGCAGTGTTTGCAGTTGTGTTGGAGCAGAGTTTGCAAATGAGCAGATGATCAGCAGAAAAGTTGACGGCTCAAATTGATTGCCTCATTTCAAACGTTTTATTGCAGCAAGTAGTCAGCTTAAACCAGCAGGGTTTGTTCCTTTTCAGTCAGTCTTGTATGAGTAAGTGAATTCAAAATGCACAGAATTAATATTTGGTGTCTGGGCTCCAAACCTCAATGTGACGTGCCAGATGGTTTGTTCACACACAACCATCTGGAAACAGTTTGAAAAAGAACGGGCTCTTAAAAAAATACAGGTAGGTAATTGGATGGAACACCTGTCAATCAAACTATTGCCAAAGCTGGTTGATAGCAGAGTGAAAACAGTTTATTGATAAAATACTTTAGTGCTGCTCTTTGCTCTTCTTTCGATGAAGAAATGCAAATGCTATTGCAGCTATGCTAACCTCTTTAGCCCGCCATTGTTGATTTGAACAGTCACAAACAGTTGTTGCATCACACCTAAACCACACCCAAAGCTGCAGCACCTTCAAAAATGTGTTTTAAAGACAAAAATATTTAAAGGCATCGTTTTTTTCACTGACAAGGAGTTTATGATGTAAATATATCATTGACATTAACATTTCTGCAGCAAGCTCGTAAGCCATATGACGTGCGTGACGTGATTGAGCAATACTCCCAGGGTCACCTCAACCTCATGGTGCGAATCAAGGAGCTGCAGAGAAGGTAAACAGCTCAACAGAGAAAAGCTGCATAAGCTGCAGATAACCTGAATAATGCATGGACAAATGGTGGATGATACTTTTTTGCAAACACGACCAAAACATTCTCATGAAAACAGAGAAGGTGAGTAAATATATATTCCTCTGACTTGAGCCTCCCATTGTTTCTCTCAGGCTGGACCAGTCCATGGGGAAGATAACTTTGTTCCAGTCGGGCTCCGGTAATGAATCACTCCACTGCTCTCTCAAAATATATTACAGGAACTATGGAACAAACCACACATTTAATCCCCCTGTCTTATTATTTGCTTCCTCTGAAGACCGAGCCAAAGACAAAGGCACCAACTCCATCGGATCCAGACTCAACAGGATGGAGGACAAGGTGGGATTTGTGCAACTTCATTGGGAAACTGGAGCAATATTCCCTTGTCTTTTACTGTTTAAGATCATTTCTGTTGTTTGTGAATGTCAAACATTTACATGTTTTTTTTTTTATGAAAATGTAATGAATACCCCTGTCTATTGACCGCACAGTGGCAGTTTCATTTATCAAAAGAAGCTCAAATTGGGAATAGTTTTGGATAACGCAACACAAGCTTAACTGGCTTTGTAATATGAGATATGTGTGCGTAAAGGCATGTGGCCCTGTTATCTTTGATTCAGATATGAAAACTTAAACAGCTTGTGCCAGTTGTGCGGCACAAAAAGAGAAACCTTGATGTTGTTTTTCTTTTCTATGTCAAAACAAAAATGTTGAATCACAACCTGCTTCAGATCCCTCCCCAAGTGGGCCTCACACTGCTGCCTTTCAAGCGTGTCAGAAATTACCGAACAGAAATGGATGTTGTTGAGCGAGAAATTATTTTTTTTAATAACAAGGTGATTTTTTTCCTTACCAAATGAAAAGTTAAATGGTTGTAAAGAGTTTCTTAAAGTGTAATTTAGTTTGATGGGCCATTACAGACCATGCACAGCGCAGCAGTAAAATAATTTGGCACAAGCTGAAGGTTACAACTATAATGCCTGTTGTCACACACAAGGTAATTAAACTCTTAAAGTCCTGTGTTTGAAGGACTAAATAGCATCATAAATTTAAATATTCCATTTTGATTCAACTGTCACAGATAACGCACATGGACCAGACACTAACCCTCATCGCAGGGTCCCTCTCCGTTCTGCTGGACCAGAAGGAGACCGCCGAGGGTGACGGTGAAGGCAGGTCGAGACCCGGGAGGACCCGTAACGTCCTCCACAGTGGAGACAGCCTGCCGAGCTACGACCAGCTGTCCTAGTCACCTTCGTCCTTCTCCTCTAACGCTGCTGGCACCACGGCTGGGCCCAAGCATCCCCTCATCAGCATCGCCGGTCAGGATGAGAGCTGCTGAAATGAGGAACCAAATAGCCTCAACACTTTTCTGTTTTAGCAATAATTCAGAAAATGTATTGAGATCAAATGCAGTTTTTACTCTGTCCAAGTGTCTGCCCACTCAATGGTGAAAATTCAGTTATAGGAAAACCTTTAAGACCTTATTCTGATGTTCTCACTGATCGTTTTTACGAAACGTTATCACTGTTGATCAACAATATGTTACATCATGGAAAATATAAAGCATCATTTCTGTGAAAACTGCTTTTTTTACTTGCAGTAACTGCAGTCGAAAATTAGATTTCTTCTATTTTCTGTAAATGAAAAATCTAAATTTTGAAGAGAGACATTACATGGACTGTCCACATGTCATGAGTAGACATTTTGGCCATTTTGCATGTAATTGTGCAACATTACAACTTACTTAGGTTGAGAGAAGAAAAACACCATGGTTGGAGTTAGGGCTGTCAAACAATTTTTTTTAATCGCTGAATTTAAATAGTTAATCACATTTATGTTAGACATTTGAAATTATATTAACAATTATTCCAATTCACAACAAGCCAACTGGAGTACAGTATAAAATTGCTGTATGGATGAATAAAGTTTTATCTTATCTTATCTTATCTGATCTTATCTTATCTTATCTTATCTTAGCCCAGAGTCTTTCATGATGTTGACTGGTCTGCAGTCAGCTGACACCCATTTAACAAGAACTGTAACTTCTTCCATTAAGTTTCATCCTCAGGACTGTGGAGACTTAAACACTCTTACTTAGCAACCATCTGATAAGCTGCACTTGCATGCTGAGCTTATACTGTACATACAAACTCAAACCTATATTTTAATTTAATTTCACACAAGGTGCATATTGCGACTGAGCCGTCTAGGAATTTTCAAAATAAAACGAACCATTCAGAAACATATTGCTGTCAGTCTTCTCCATGACTGCGTCAAAGTGACAAAATGGTTCAGCATGACTTAAGAAAAAAATAACGCGTTATGCTTTGACTGTAATCTAATCGCAATTAATGTGTTAACACTGACAGCCCTTCTTAAAATAAGTATGTGAACAAACATCACTGAAAAGCACATGATAATTAGCAGCACTAATGTAATTAATGAAACAAAATGCCCCTGGTTCAAAGTTAAAGTCATTTGTCTTTGGCTGATATTTCTGTCGTCTCTGCTTTTGACTCTGGTGGAGTTTATGTGCTTGGGTTTTGTAAAGACACAAAACAGATTCAGACTCTACACATAAAGCTGGGTACTTTTGTGCTTTTGTGGTGAGTTATTTCCTCACATTAGGGGAAGAATATGCAGAGGCAGGTGGCAAATATTATTTTAAAACGCAGGTATTACAACATTTGCGAATTGAAAAATGTAAGCCCTTTTTTCAGCCTCACTGCCTCTTTTATTACTCTGGGCCTTTTCCAACTATCCAGCAGCTGCCGCTTTGCTGAATGTTGGCATATTTACACATCTCATCAGATCTGTGTGTGGAAGGTAAACAACATCATTATTGACATTTCAACACTTTTTTTTTTTTTTAACATATCCCATGACCATTATTTTCATAACCTTAGAGTTTAAAATCTTTCAGCAATGATTGAAGTTGCCTTTTTGAAACTATTACTTGCCAAAACATCATGTACTGTGATTCAATATGTTGTTTTCCTGTGAACAAAACATATTTGATTGAATTCATCTTTCAGGGTACTTCTCTCCAAAGGGTTCACTTAAATAGTGTTTTCACTGTTTTTGCTTTTTTTTATGTTTTGAACTATTCTTCTGTAGCAATAAAAGACAGTGGTAATTATTACAAAGTGCCTATGTGTTGTGTCTGGTGCCTTGAGGGGAGTCTCTGACTGAAACAAATGAGCTAAATGTTTCACTTGAGAGTTGAGATTTTCTTTTTCTTTTGCCAGGGGTGGTTTGGTCGAGGCAAAAAGTTATGCTTTTACATTAAAAAATTGATGCTTTTATGTGGTTTCTTTATGCCTCAGTCATTAATCAAATGGATGCCTCCCTTTTTTAGATTTAAGCACTCATGCTTTCCTATGTCATGTCCTTGCTGACTTGTGGAGATAAGCTGAAAGCATGGCTAAAATCACGCTCTTTACACAGTGACCTTTGGGCAGCAGATGGTGACCTTTTCCCCGCTGGCCGTCCATGGGGTGTCCAGGCATTCCTTCACACAAGTGACCGTGTGGTGAAAAGGCCCAAGTGACCATCTGCTCTCTGGTGTCCACAACAATGGGCCCCACCCTCCTAAAGTGTGCTGAGGGTGGTTGGCTTTTGTGCTGACCAGGAGGGGGAGGGCAGAGTTTTTATGTGGTGGTTTTAAAAAGAACCCCCCCCCCCCCCCCCAAGGGATCTGTAAATAGACAGCCACAAACATAAAAATATAGGAGGGTCAATCCATCAACAACAGCAGAACTTCCCTGCTTTGTTTGTGAATAACTGCTTTGTGATTTTCATCTTGGGCAGTTTACTGAGATGTAGTTTGCTGAATCATCAACATGAATAAAACCTACAAAGCTGCTGTTTTCTCATTTAGTGTCTTCTGTTTTAAAAAAAAAAATGTTCAAATGAGGTGCTGCGAAGACATACAATCTCCATTCCTGAGCCGTAACATTTACAGCATATATGTTTTATTTCAGTACGTGAACACACACCTCTAATGCATTCAGCAGCAAATTGTGTTAATTGACACAAGTGAAAGCTTCATTCACTGCTGATGTACTGAGCAGCTTGTAGCATGCATCTTTAAGGGAGTTTAATGAAGGTATTGGGTGGAACCCATGGGACCATTTGGACCTGTGGGATAGTTTGATTATTGATTTCTTGACTGGCAATCCAGACAAGCATCCACCGGAGCAGAATGGAGGATCATCTGTTCCTTAATGCAGAAAAACACACTTAACATTGGCTGTCCTTGGCATTATGGATGCTTGAAAATGCAAATGTGATGTTTGTGCTTTCTTTTATGCTTGAACACATTCCCATTGCTGGAGTAGCAAACAAGCAAACACAGGCCCAAGTGAGAATAAATATTAGTGGGATGGGTTTGGGCACATGTCAGCGATAATAGCTGCTTTTGACTGTGAAAAGAGACAGAGTGAAAATAGAAAAAAAGCTTAGGAAAGACCTGGGGGGGGTCGAGGAGCTCCAAAGGCTGATTTGCAGGTGAAATAGGCGGCACACTCTGCTTTGTGGCCATTGTCCTGCTCTGTGGCCAGATGGCCTCTTGCAATTCTTTAGAGCCTGAAACCCCAACACTGCGGGAGTGAATACGCCTCTGTGGGATTTGGCCTCTCTAATGGGCTAATTTGGCAGTTACAGCTCATATTAGCGGATATAATTTCAAGCCTGGCAGCGCGGTCCTCACGACTGTGATTATGAAACATCTCATAATACAACCCAGAAAATGCAATTACTCGAAGACGCTTTTCTCCTTTCCATTTTCCAAACTTGCAGCTTGAATTGATTTTGCTGTGACTTTAGAGGCGCACTTATTATTGTGGCTGCAACATGTCAGCATGAAACCAAAGATATACTTTCTTGTAAGACTGCAGGCATAGCTACTGAAAATCGAAAGAATTGATATTCTGTTCACAAGTTGCTACAAAGTTTGTAGCAGCTGCGTGGTAAAGTGTGAGTCTACCTTATGAGACAGGTTGCTATGGAAATTAACATTTTAAGAAACAAGTTACAGAACAGGCTGGCATTTGGCATATAACTATTAGTAACTACAGCATTATTTCAAATCTGTGCTGCAGGGTCCAGCTCACCTGATGGAAGTCCTGACTACAGAACTGTGCTGACATTTTCTGACCTATATATTGTTATAATGTTACTCAAAATAGGAAACAAAATGAAGCTGCTATGAATGCCCCACGAGACTGAATCAAGCACTTTGATGTGATAGGTTTTGTTAAAAGCTTTTGTTGAAATTAATTAACAAATTGGGACGGCAGATTATTGAATTTTTGTCTGCCTATGAAATGTTTCACTGTGCTATATATACACATCAGGAGGACAGCAGAAATCAATAATCACTCAGTGTCACTGATGAAGCACTTTATTTTAATTGTGAGGTTTGCAGGCATTTACAATAACAGTTAATTTAGGCAAACATGGTGAGGACAAAACAGTGCTTTTCCACCAACAACATTGACAAAAAGAGATGTAGGCTACAGAAACCAAAAAAAAATCCATTCAGTAGTTTAACTGTTCTTTTTCACGTATGAAAATAATGAAAAAAACAACTGAATATTATCAACGAAAAACACAAAGGCATTAAATAAAAGTCCATAAATACAATAAATAACAGAAAGTGGTATAACTTAACCCTCGGTTCACAAATCATAAAAAAACATAAAAATAAAATAATATAAAATAAAATCCTTTGGTGCAGTGAATAGGCTTTTGGTCCAGTCCTTGTACAAATATAATATATATATATAGTCCGTTTTGAGCAGCATGTTCACCTTATTGTTTTGCAGGGAGTTGCTTCACTGGCACTTGTGTGGAAAGGATTCAGGATGCTTTTGGCTTCAGTCGACCTCCTTCTTTTTGGGAAAAAATCTGACAGGAAAAACAAAAAAAAGTAACTTAACAATTATCCATCATTATGACTGATTGAATAAGGGTTCCACGGCATGGACTAACAAACTTTTGTGTTATGGACCTGTAGGACTCCTCACCTGTGATGCGTGTGTTGCTCCGGGGCTTGGTTACCGCTTTACACAGCGTCCTCTTCCTCCGGAGCGGCGTCACCTCAGCGGGCCACTTGTTTGTGTTGGACACGCTGGAGCGGTTCTCCTGGTCGGCCCCTGCGCTCTGCTCGCTGCCGCTCAGCCTGTCTTCCTCCAGGCTGTGAGAGCAGCGCAGGTCACCCTTTGCCTGAACGCCCTCCTGGTAGACAGCAGCAGCGTGCTCTGCGGGCACCTCCTCCCACTGGAACCGGCCGCACAGCGGCGTTTCCGTCCTGAAATCAAAGTTCCAGCGGCGGCTGTCTTGCTCGGCGATTTCCGTCATCTTCTGCGACAAGTCCCGACGCAGCTGGTCGTGATCCACCGGGCCGAAAAGGTTCCTGCAGACCGACTCTCTGCGCCTGATGGCATTCATCTTTTCGTTCTGGTGCAGCTTTAAGGTTGAATTTGCTGTCTGCTGTCCCTGGCCCGCTCTGGTCCGCTCTGGTCTCCAGGTTCCTGCAGGAGGGATTTAAAGGCTGCAGGGCGCACGATGTTCTGTTTGTACACAATGAGCCAAGGCTGCTGATTGGCTGCAGCCCTCTGAATTGGAAGATGAGGTGGGGGTGGAATTCATTCATGGTGAGATGGAGACCACTGAGGCCATCAATAAAAGCCTCTGGTTTCACTCTGGATACTTTAAGCCTGTAGCCTGATAAAATCTGTCCTGCCTTATTATTTGCACCATTGCAAACTGTTTAGAAAGGGCAGAGAAATCCTAAAAACAGCCTTGTAGTCACAACATTTCAATTTATTGTGGGGTTTTTTTCTGACCGAAAGGGCACCGACAAAGCAGCAGTTTAGCCTGCAGGGAGCAGTGATCACAGTGGATAAGTGCCATTTCTGCCTGCAGGCCACAGAGGCCAGTGTCTTCTTGTGAAAATAACACACAAAGCAGTGTGTGACATCCAGAAGGAAAACCAAATCAGGAGATGAGAATTAGTTTAAGTTACAGATATAGGTCAAGACTACAGTAATTAAAACATTATTGCTTTAATTGCTTCTTTACCCACTGAAAGAAGAGATCCCCCCACAGATTAGAGTGGTTCTAATTTGTGCAACTGCTTTAGAAACTCAAATCAATTTTTGCTACCTTAAAATTAATTCTATTCTAATTTTATTAGCCTGATTGTTTTTTTTAACTATCACTGAGAAACTTGAGGAATTACCTGTTCTCACTCACACAGTAAAACACAATCATAGGACCACTCAGAAATGCAAAACACGATTCGCAATATGACCCATAATCCTGATAAACTACAACTACACATTCTTTTTGAGTGAAGACAGCATAACACCTAATATCATAGCTACTTAACCCAACAGTGTTTTGTAATTCTTTAGCTGTCCATGAATGTGCCAAAAATTTAATTTAATATATAAGACAGAAATAAATTGCCCACTTTAACATTAAAGTGCTTTAGATGTGTTTCTTTAGGTAGCAGCAGTATGTGGTCCTGATGAGAGCAATTTGCACCAACATGCAAAGTGACGGTGCACAGCAGTACCTGGGTTTGGTCAGACGGCGAGCCCCACCTTCACACCACTTCCTGCTCACACAGGTGGTTCACCTGACCGATGTGAAGGTGAAGCCATCAGCCCTTACAGGTGTGGTTCAGCAGCAGCAGCAGGAGGAGAGGGACATCCATTTGAGCCATGCAGGAGAGACAAGACACCCCTCTGGTGAGTACCTGGACCTTGTCTTTTACCTCTGGTTAGTCTCCATACGTTCCACAATGATCAGTGTTTTCACATAAAGCTGTATGTCAAGGGTAATAAAGCAATATGGGAAAATCATTCTATGGTTTATGTGTTGTGTAATAGAAAATTTTACGACTGAGATTTTTTTAACTGTGTGATTCACACAGCTGAAGAGTTCCACATGAAAATGAACCAGAAAATGTTGGTCATAACAACCTACAGACTGTATTTCATATATGCTTTTCCAAAATGGAGCAATCTTTATATTACCCAACTGCAGAATGATATCACTATGCAACACATATGTGTCTTACCTCTCTTGGTATATGGTAAAGTGATTTTTCTTCCTATGATGATGTTTCTGTGTGCTGAAAAATGTTGAGGATGAAAAGCAAATATTAACTTTGATATAGTATGTTGTTTTTTTCCTGTGAATACAATTGAAAGGAGGTCTGGTGTTTGAAAGGGGTTGCTGGGCCCTACAGTTTAAAAAATAATCAAAATGTGCTGTGTGATTCCTGCTTGCTAATGTGCATAATGCAAACTTACTTCTGATTTACAGGTAAAACAGTATTTATTCGTGTGGCCATTATTATTTTTATCACAGATAAATGTTCAAATATTAATAACATTAAAGTTAAATTATCCATTTTTTAAAGAAATGAAGAATGTCATTGTGGTACACAAGCACTGGTTAGGTGAAATAATGACGTGAAGGTCCCCTCTTTGATAGATATCGCTCATAGATGCAAGAATGCAGACAAAAAAAAAAATCTGTAATATTTTTGCTTTTTTTCAAAATTGCCACAAAATAGTCCACACTTTTTTGAGTTTAAGTGGCATCATCGCCCTCTGATGTGTGTGTGTGTGTGTGTGTGTGTGTGTGTGTGTGTGTGGGGGGGGGGGGGGGGGTCTGCACCTTTGCATGCAAATCGTCCTGTTTGCATACCCAGTAGTCTTTTCCCTCCTGGATCCAGACCTGTAGTCAAATAAAGGCCTAAAGACAACAAGCTGCTCACTTACATTAGAACAGATGGCTCAACACAACACTCTCAGTCGCTGTCTTAACCATTGCACCACAAATCTATGAAGACACTGTCCTTACCCAAGGAGGGTTTCTGCCAAAGAAAAAGATGCTTGTGCTGCATGTTTTTGTTCTAATCATCTTTCACAAACAGCCCACACAAATAGTGCATGCTGATAAAAGTCTGTGTTCACTCTGGAAAATGGATAATCTTATCAATAGTGGATGTGTTTCCTTTCTGAACTATTTGTCATTTGTCTCCATTAAAACAAGCAGTCAGACAGATAAAGATATTGTGGCTATTTTCATGTAAAACAATAACTGCAATGGCAAAAGACCTGCTAATAAAGCCCAAGTAGTATTGTCATTTAACATGATATCAGGATTTTTTATGTTTAGACGTTCTGTTAGGAGCCAATGCTATCGTGCTTTCATGTATGTGAGTGACAGTGTTAAGTGAATTTCTAGCCCAAACATCATGCAGGAAGCACTTTGCATATGAAGCGAGGATGAAAAATCTGCCAACTTTGCATTGACCACAAGTACTTCTAAGAGCCTTCCCTTCAGTGAAAAGAGTGGTTAGTGAGTCATAATGGATTTAGAGGGAAATGGACTTAATGTCTGTGTGTTTATTTGTTTTCAGGGGCCACTGCAGTCACAGACACGATGTCTGCGATGTGGGGACGTCCTGGAGTGGTCGGAGGAGCACAGGTGTGTGTGGGTAGAAGACAACATAAAGTGACATATACAGTGCATTCATGACAACTGGCAGAAGTTATTATCTGAAACAAGTTACAGTGCAGTCCAGTATTTATGATGAAGAACTCCCCATCAGATCATTTGAAATCCATTGGATCAGACTTGTGCTTAGCAGGCAATAAAAGGAAGAGGTGCTACAGGAAGCAAACATTTGTGCTGGACTAAGAGCCTTAACTAATTCCAAGCGTAGTTTTCTATCTAAATTATTCATGTGAGCCGGTCATAATTCCCTAGCAGTAGAGTAGAATATTTACCGTTAAATACTGCCACATTCTTGACACAGCAGAATATGGACAAAGCTCACGGTCATAAAGGACTCTGTTTTTAATGATAGAATATGTGACTGAAATTTTAATTAGAATTCTTCAACCTCTCTATCTGGATATGAACATAATGCATCGTGATACAGCTTGTAATAACCCTAACCCTGGAAATATTAGCAAAATTAAAGCTATAATTCATGATTCTGTTCAGAAGCACTTTTAGTTATACTGTGTGAAATGTTCCTTCCACCCTGAGATCAGTCAATACATGATGTGTTCAGAAAAATTTAGGAAAAGAATCAGACCTCTGTGGCTACAGGGCTGTAAAAACTCTGACCAATCAACTGACACTAGGTCTGAACGGAAAGAACCAATCAGATGCCTTCATGTCCCCCTCTGTCCCTCCCTCCTCCTCACTGTTTCTGTAAATATCCAGCACACTCCTCTGCAGAAATACAGAGTTATCAGGAGAATCTGTTCTGTAGAGAACAATGGAGAGAAAATGCAGCCAAAAATATCACTTCCAGTGTTACTTCTGACGACTCACCCTGCTAAACAGACAAAGAGAAGAAAGAGGGAGACAGAAAAGACTGCGAAGAAACTGAATAAAGCCAGAGGAAGTTTCTGTTTTCTTTCCATTAGACAGGTCATTATTTGTTTAGCTGCAGGAGGGGTTTCATGAAATATGTAATGTCTGCCATGTAGTTTCCTGTGAAATTTCTGTGAAGATCCATGTCACGTTTAATGTGGGTCAGTGTGAAAAATAGTTGCCGAGCAGTGTTTTGTATGACAGCAGTGTGGAGCGGAGGTCAGAAAAATTGAGCTTTGCGCACTCCATATCTGTTTCACTGAGTATGTTTGAGCCTTTAGCTCAGTGCTAACTTATCATGCTAGCTGTGCTTGTAAACTGGTTGTCAGTGCTGCTTGTATTGAAGAGGTTATAGGATATGACATTTTGACCATATTGCACAGCCATAGTCATCACTGTCTGCATTATAAAGGTGATAAAATGACGTTGATATATTGGCTTTGAGCGGGATGTTTTACAACTGTGGTGATGTAACATCACAGCTCTCCTCTCCCTGCTGAATCCTACTGTCTTTTGTTGTTTGAGGGGGCGTGGCTTTGGGTGGAGCACTGATGGGAGGGGGAGGAGCTTAGAGGAGGCTGAGGGGAGGTGCCTATGGTGGAAGTGGATATTTGTATGAATCATGGTTTTGAGGAAATGTTTTGAAAAATAGTGGTGGGAAATAAACTTGGGGCGTGCATAGGCTGAAAATGTCCATGGAATCATTCTAGCCTAAAGATTCTTATAAATGACCAGACATTGCTGTTATGTAGCTTTTGAAACCTCTGGCTAAATAACAGTCATACAAGCAAACAGAACAATTTAACCTCCTCAGCAGAGAGTAAATACTCACTGCCTGGTAACCTGTCCTAATAGTAACTATTGATGATCAATGGCGAACCAGCTAATGGAATAAATAGTAATGTGCTTGTTTCAGGGAGAACTGGAGAGTTGGTGCTACGCTTCTGCGACGACACTGTCGGTTGGGACAGTATTTTCAGCTGTAACATCTGTATAAGCTCAGTGCAGAGCAGCAGCTGTGCGCTAGCCAGTGGAGCAAGCTCATATGTACAAACAAGGCACATGTGGCGGCCCCAATGTTAACAAAGCACAAAGAAAAGCTCAGATGACAACACACACAGGGAGAGAGAGCAACTTCACTATCTGCTCAGACATTACTACCAAATTAACAACAGATCTAATGGTTATAGGGCAGATTATACCTTTATATTTAGATAAAGTCGAAACTAAAAAGTAGTAGAGTTGTTACTGGTGATGATGATGATGATGATGATGATGATGATGAAGTTGTTTGCAGGGATCCCACAGTCTCATTGAAATGCTTATGACGCACTTCCGGAGAGCAGTAGATCAGAGAGCATGTCATAGCCATTGGGTGCTGGATTGTATTTTATAATACACATATCAGTTGAATGTGTATGTTTCTGTCAGTGTCCTTCTGGGCTGTTCCTGCTGCTCTACAGTGGATGAGACCCTGGAGAATGTAGCCAGAGACCTGGCCAACAGAATGAAAAGGGAGAAGAATCACTGGGCAGTTGGACGAGTGGGCGACATTGACTTTGTTGGTCCAACTAAGACAAGAGGAAAGGTAAAACCAGCAAACACTGACTGATATAACAGCAGAAATAGAGCAAAAATAATTCAGTATCAACTTGTTTCTTCCAGTTTGTGAGAGTGCAAAGTAACACAGACCCGGTGCTGATCTACCAGATGCTGACGGAGGACTGGGGCCTTGCTCCCCCACACTTGGTGGTTGCACTGGTGGGAGGAGATGAGCTGACTCAGATGAAGCCCTGGCTCAGGGACACTCTGAGAAAAGGCCTTGTGAAAGCTGCACAAAGTACAGGTTATAACAATGGGGGGCCAAACATGGCGTTGGCATAGTGACAACATATTTTCCTGACTTGCAATGCTTTAAAGGAGGACCAACACAAGATGCTTTATAATCACATTAGGCAGTCACATAATTAGCATAATCAATAGGCCAGCTTTGATGCAGGAGAGAGTCGCTTCTTGTCCCCCTAGATTGTGCCACCAAATAGGAACAATACATATGCAACTGCATCTCTGTTCCACAGGGGCATGGATTCTGACAAACGGCCTTCGCTTTGGCATCACCAAGCACTTGGGCCAGGCGGTGAGAGATCACTCATTGGCCAGCACCTCCTCGAAAGTCCGTGTAGTGGCCATTGGCATCGCACCCTGGAACATGATCCACAACCGAGAGGCACTGCTCACCAGCCACTACGCCAAGGTTTCTGTGTATACACACACACACACACACAACATAAAGCTTTTCAAAACAGCAACTTTGAGCAAAAATTCATACCTTTCACATCATTGTGTTCATGCTGTGTTTGTGTTCTCAAGGCGGATGAACCTGCAGTATACAAGCCACAAGACCTGCCTCACGGGTCGGTGTATTCCCTGGACAGCCACCACTCCCACTTTGTACTGGTGGAGGAGGATCCCAACAGACCAGGAGCCACCAGTGAAATGAGGGTGAAGCTGCTCAAACACATCTCTCTTCAGCGCACTGGTTATGGAGGTGAAGCTCTTTAGATCATGAGAATCCTTTACTCACACAATAAATAACATTACTAGAATTTAAAATATTGAAGTGCTGCATTCACAGTACTAGAAAAGCACTCAGAGACCTCCGGCACCGCGGTGGTGACTTTATTTAAAGTTACCCCGGCCGCCAAGGAGGTTATGTTTTCACCGGGGCTTGTTTATTTGTTTGTGTGTTGGTTTGGCGGTTTGCAAAGTAACTCAAAAAGTTATGGACGGTTTTAAGTATTATTTTGTTATTGAGCTGTTCATAGTATATGTGGCTGCAGCTTTAAAAAAAGGGGGCTTGCTTCATATTTTAAGACCTCTTCATATGGCTTGTTGTAAATTTGTGCGCCTCAAAATTGGACACAAGTGCTGTAGTGAAGTAAATGCACATCTGCTCTGAGCTGTGTTTCACAGTCTGCAATTGAAATTCTGTGCGTCAGGGGTGGGCTCTTTACTGCCCCAGGGAAGTAAAATATATTTATATATTAAATATCATAAGCATTCTCATCCCCTCCGTGTTTTTTTCATGTTATACAACAAATTATCTAAGATAGATAACTGATATAAAACCAAAGGTGTAGTCTTCTTGTAAACAAACATATCCTTTGGTTTTATGCATATCCTACCTCTTAAAACAAAGCTGTAAAGCTGTTTTTCAATGAAGTAAATTGTAAATATAATGTAAACTGTGCAGTATATTACAGTGAAGTTGTGAGGGCTCCATAACCACAGGGAAAATCAAAAAGCACATCCTTCGGAATAACAGTTCATTTTATAAAGAAGATAAGGCGACAAGAACATGGAGATGATCACAGGGGTTAAATAACAGGGGAATAACGAAATGTGCTCACCAAATCTATACTGTAAACCAAAAATCATCCACAGGGAGCAAGGAGAAACTAAACTAAAGTCCAACCCCTAATACACTCATAGGGAGCCTAAAACTAAATCTCTGGGTAATAAAACAATGACACCATCGGAGGTAAGTATGAAGGATCTAACTTTGAAAACAAGAGATGCTCTAAAGGGGGTAAATAAAGTGTCAAAATGAATAAAGGGTGCTCATGGAAAATAATCTCTGATAGACTTGATTTTAATATACACAAAAATGCTCACAGGAGGTAAGTAAATCTAAACAGTACAAACAAAACATGCTCACAGGGAGGTAAAGGTAATTAAGCAAAGTTCAAACACAGGCAGGCAAACACATGACAAAAGGATAAAAGGACTGTCAAGAATGTACATTGCAATACCGACATACTCATACAAACAAAACACAGACTTACTCTCAAAAATATTGCTCGTCTAGCATGCCATAGTGGTCAAAAATCTTATGGTTACATCTCATTGTCTTTTTTTGAAAACTAAATTTTGTTTTAAAAGCAGTGTGTGGGTGTGAGTGGCACTTAGGTTGCAGATTGCAATCAACTGAATACCCCTCTGTTCGCGCCTGCCTTACCCAGACTAAAGAACAACGGTGGCCTTCAAGTAACACAATACCATTAAAGGTTGCCACTAGTGTCTGGTTCGTCCGGTCTGTGCTACTTTTATAAACCTGACAGACTCAGCACAACAGTTCTTAGTTTTATAACGGCTCACAACAAAGGGAACATGTGAAAAAGATATTTATTACACATACTTTGGTCAGACAGTGTTTGCTTTGCCACTGATAGCAGATGCCTATGTGCCATTCACACAGCAATAATACCAGTAATACCGGAGTGATAATAAATTAAGATGCATACACTATTATTATGAATGTACTCTTTGGTGCTTGCAGGCACAGGCAGTTTCGAGATCCCTGTTCTGTGTCTATTGGTCCACGGGGAGCCCAGGATCCTAAAGGCAAGTTTCATTTCATTATGCTGTGTTAGTTAGTTGCTCCAGAACTTTAAAGACGTTGACTGCAAAGAGACATTTTGAGAGCTAGATGTCTTTTGTCTTTGAACAGTGGCTTAGGCTTGAGAATTAGGCTCCAAGTCAAATTTTGGTTGTGCCACCGCCTGAAGTTGCGGGCCAAAGCCAGACTGAGAAACACATTCTTTGTGTTCTCACAAAACTAATCTCTTTGGCTTGAACGCTACCAGATTTGCATATATAGAGCCATAATGGAATATGGCTGACACTGATCAATATCAATTTTCTGTTTATATGTAGCTGAGAAGTTATCTTGTGGAAACGAGCACGTTTGTGAGTTTATCTGAACGTCAGAACACTGTGTCCCCATCTGCAGCGGATGTATAAAGGCATTGGGAACTCGACACCATGGCTGATCCTGGCAGGCTCAGGAGGCGTGGCTGACATCCTTGTCACACTGATGAATCGGGGCTGCTGGGATATGGACAGTGTTCATGAGCTGCTGCTGGACACCTTTCCAAATGCCCACCACAGCACAGACATCAGTAACTGGGTCAAGCTGGTGAGAGAGCGATGTGCACAGCATGGAGGCAGGCACATGCACATCACGTTCACGTTGCCAGAAAAATGGGGCACACTGGGGAAGAGCGTGAGGGAAGCTAATGTGGGATTTCATCCTTATCTTCAAATTGTGTATGTGATGACCTAATTAAGGATATGAAGGAGGAGGAAAAGATACTAATAATGGAATATTTTTGCACAATGTGCACAATGAAATGATTTTTGAAAACAATGTGATAGTGATACAAAAAAGTGCATTGCTTCCAGTGTCTTTGTAATAACTGACTGTCAACCTGCCAATCAGATCCAGAGGATACTCGATCATGGGCATCTCCTCACGGTCCACGACCCCGAACAGGAGAGCTCTGAGCTGGATACAGTCATTCTCAAAGCTCTAGTCAAGGGTAAAGTATCTTGTATTGTTGGGAAATTTTCTGGGGCTGTACAATTACAGCACAGGTTCTATGAGACTTTACAGTGTTATCTGCAGAGAAAGCCTTGACTCTTCATAGGTGTGTGTGTGTGCGTGCGTGCGTGTGTGTGTGTGTGTGTGTTTATCAGCATGTAAGAGCCAAAGTCAGGAGGCTCAAGACTTCCTAGATGAACTGAAGCTGGCTGTCGCTTGGAACAGGGTGGACATTGCCAAGAGTGACATCTTTAACGGCGATGTGGAGTGGAAGGTGAAACATATACAGATTGTCACACTCACACTTGGTAAATAATCCAATATTCAGTGTGGTTAAGACTGCAAAGTTCAGTCGATGATCAAGTCAAAGCAAAGCATATTTAATGAGTCACATGAAAGTCTGTAAGGCTAAACACAGTGCAAGAATCTGGCAATGCAGGGGTTACTATTTAATATACTGTAATAATTTAAGCAAGGCAATTTATTGCTTTTTTTTATAAATTAAGTATTGACTGAGTCGATCTTTGCTTATAAACTACTAATTAAAAATCAAATTGAGAATTGAATTGTTTTGAGAATCAATACAATATTACAAAACATGATATACAGTAAAATACTAGAATTTCAATATTTAGATACATAGACCAAAATAAAGATCTATTTTGCATGAGCATGTATTTCCTTTTTAACTCATCGAGTGCCAGCCGTTTTATAAAACAGAAAGTGCCTTGTGCCAGTGTTTTGCCCATTTCGAGTCATATTTCAAGACCCACAGAGTATTCTGTACTATGGCTCTAAAAACAGAGAGTAGCTCAAATCATGAATCATGAAAAAACTGTTTGTTTTTACCTTGTTCCATTCTTGTTTTATCAGAGGTAGAGAAGGGGCCACTTTCACCAAAAACACCACCTTTTGTCCAGAATCCGTCTGTTTTGCTCTCTAATTGTGATTGTCTCCGCTTCCTGCTTTGATCTCTGTGGCGTATCCCATCTCTTTATGCTCCGACTACATCTCCCAGAAGTCCCAAAACTACTCACAGACTCAAAAAAACCCACTTTATTACGTCAATGACACTCAAGCGTTGGATATTAAATTACATCGAAATACTGTACGTTAGTGGCAGTTAATCTTATGTAGGGCTGTCGAATGCGCTAATTTGCGCAATGGTAACTCTTGGACAAACTGGCCAAAATACATTGCTAAGAGTATCAGGACTATAACAGGTGACGGTAGATGTGGAAAAATAACGAAGCTGTGGTTTTGTGTCCCACTCACTGGAAACCGTAGATGTTGAGAGCTTGGAGGAGGCTGTAGAAGTTGATGGAGTGATCCCTGTCGGTGGCCATGGTGCAAGTGTACATCATAATAAACATGAAAAGAACCTGACAATTTCAGAAACTTGTTCACAGGAAGACATGATCTTTACAGGCATGTGACCTTGAAGAGGTGATGATGGACGCGCTGATCAATGACAAACCAGACTTTGTGCGGCTCTTCGTGGACAATGGTGTGAACCTAGGCGAGTTCCTTACCTACGGCCGCCTGCAGGAGCTTTACTGGTCTGTGTCAGAGAAGAGCCTCTTTCACAACCTGCTCCTTAAAAAGTATGAGGAGAAGCAGCTGCTGCTTGGAGCCGGCAGGACACCCGGTCCACCAGGCCACCACCCGCCCGAGCAAGGGGACAGGAAACCCCGCTTCACTCTCTTTGAGGTCGCCAAAGTGCTGAAGGACTTTCTCCACGACTCCTGCAAAGGCTTTTACCAAAAGATTCCTGCAGTAAGTGTTTTGCTCTGTCTAAAAAGTTCCAATAAATAGGGAGTGTATGATTCATGCAAGTGTCTGCATGCGACTCCTGAGTTTTATACATGTTTAACATCATCTGTGCGCTCCAGGAAAAGCCAGCAAAAGGTAGACTGTTCCATACCCAGAAGAATCTGGCGGAGCTGGAAGAGCGCTGCGAACATCCATGGCGGGATCTCTTCCTCTGGGCCGTCCTTCAGAATCGACAACAGATGGCCAACTACTTCTGGGCTATGGTCAGTCCTGTCAGCTTCTTTAGTCAGTTCAGCTCCAGCCCTGTGCGGCTCAATCAGTGAAAGATTAAATGTGCCTGGTGTTAGCAAAAAAACATTCAAACCCAACTGAAGTGAGCTGAATTATGCTGTGCTCGTTCGTGTTCTGATTCAGTGTGAACAAGAGTGATGTGGGCCAACACAGTGCAGGTGTAGGTCAGTCCTGCCATATGAAAATGTCCCTCCAGATAAAAGAGCCCAGCAAATGGCATATTTATGGGGAACTCAGATGAACTAAAAAGCTATCTTATCTCCAGGAACATTATTCAAATGAAGGTCATGCTGTTTTGTGGGGCAGTATATTGAGCAAGATGCGAGGTAGTGCGGGCGTATCTAAAGTAGCTGATGAAGTTAATGAGAAACATATCCTGACATGGGATTGATGCACTATGAATAGTTTAAAAGACACCAATCAATGGTAATTGCTCTTTGTTTTCAACATTGTTGCAAGGCACCTTTCATTTCTCTATTGCCCTTCCCCGAACTAAGGGAGCCAATTATTGTGATCTCACAGGCGGTCACCCTCATGTGCTCCTTTCTTGTGTCTTATTTCAAACATTATCTGAAATTATGGTAATTGCATTCAGTGTGTGTACAACCCCCACTGCAAATCTTTTTACTGCTCACACTCTGGCTGGGATATCTGCAGCCATAATAATTTTTTGAAGCATCTCTTGTGTCAACGGCCTCATCACAAACCGGCTTATGCTGGCAAAATATCCCACAATATAAAACCCAGGAGCATAACAGTGTGACATAGAAATATTGATCATCTGAATAAAGATGGTCGAGGTGCACACCACTAAATAGTGTAGAGCCATTTAATGTAATTACCTTCACATTACAATAAAATGCAATTAACATGATCTAATATAACGGCATTATCGATGACAAAAATCTCCAACCAGAAAGGATGAAAAAGATTTTCTTAGTGAAAATGAATGTAGCAGTTATGTTTTGGTTTCTGTGGTCCTATAAACACCCTTTTCCTTCAGTCCTCATTTACATGTATGTGTGATTGACAAGAAATCAAAGTGGTGTTAAAACAGAAAAAAGACTCCAACATAGATATCATTCTCATATCTGAACATTATATATAATCTATGAGACCGTTACCTTACTATACAGATTGGACACAGCCTGATAGACTGAAGATTTCATCAAATATTGAGAGCCAATGGCTTATACAGTGACACACAGTGAAATGTAAAATTTGTGCTAGCCTGGTCTTACCAGACTCTCGTACTATTGTACAGAAGGTCTGGCATTCCTCCAATGAGAACCGATTTCAGACGGGAGGCATGAACTCTGTTGAAGATTGAAACGATTGGATCTGATTTTACCCAACTGCTAACGTTTGGTCGTGATGTATGTAATGTGCCGTGCATGAATCTCGCATGAATCAATCTTTCATGACACTTACAGGAAGTTACGTGCGCTGTAAACAACCAGCCTCACTTATGTTGTTTAAAAGTTCACTTACCATTTATAAGTAACATGGACCTTGTTCATGATGATGCCAATTACGTTGTCTTGGTAAACAGACGAAGTTAGCATTCGTTGCCATTTTGACTTTAGTAGCCAAGACTCAGGCCTCCCGAACACCAGGCTGAAGCATCCATCCAAAATCTCCCGATCGTCGTGCACACCGAGCTTCCTTCACGTCCATCTCTGCCGCCATTGCCAAACTACAACCAGCTAGACTACAATGCAAATGCTGCACATATATTCAATGTCATCGTTAACACCTGCCTCCTCCCGCCCCCCCACCATTCACTGATTGGCCAGGATGGAAATCATCCTGAGAAATCGAGTCCAAGGGGATCAAACCCAGACATAATATGTAGGAAAATGATCATTGAGCGGAAGATTACGGAGGGCTACGGCCAGACTAAGTTTATGCCTGACTCATAAGAAATTGGCCAAACACATGAGGGTTGTTTTTCTTAATATCAAAAAGAGTTGTGTCTAAGGTGAAAGGAGTCCTTAACCAAACTATACAACATAAAGTTGGAACCTGCTATCATACTCAAAATGATTGAGAGGTGACAAGCTATAAGAGAATATAAAATATGTTTACTTACATCAACGGTAAATATAGAGTATAAGCACAAATATGATGAGCAGAGCAAAATGGGATATTTAATATAAGTCTGCCTGAAAGCCCACAGAAATAGTCGGTGGATAGAACTGTTTCTGTCGCAGCCTGATGTGCACCAAAGTGCTTCCAAACCAGATTTCTCAGATCCCTCTCTCAGTCCAAGTTCTTGGATCCAGCTTTCTTTTAATCCTTCAGGGCCCTGAGGCAGTTGCTGCAGCGCTGGCGGGTTGTAAAATTCTGAAAGAGATGGCACGACTGGAATCTGAGGCTGAGTCTGCACGTAGTATGAAGGAGGCGAAGTATGAGCAGTTCGCCCTTGGTGAGTGCATAAGCTTTATGGTGACAGTGCGATCAGACAAAACAAGGTCAGACATTGAAAGCAGTATGCTTATTTACCTCCAACAACACAAGCACAGACATGTCCCACTGGTTTGGAATGAAATATGAATCTAAATGTGCAAATTCTTCAAATGGAGCCGAGAGGGTGACACTGTGTATCCATTGTTCTTACTGTGGCAGATGTCTTCGGAGAGTGTTACTCCAACAGTGAAGACAGGGCTTATGCTTTGTTAGTGAGGAGAACACACTGCTGGAGCAAATCTACGGTCCTCAACTTGGCCACTGAAGCAGACGCCAAGTCCTTCTTTGCCCACGATGGAGTTCAGGTAACAAGGAGACACATTCTTGTGCTCATTTGGCTCAGCTTTATCAGTTAATGTGACCCATTTAAAGGGGACATATCAAGCTCATTTTCAGGTTCATGCTTTCAAATTCATAAACTGGAGGTGGAAAATGAAAAATGGAGCCAAATCTGTTGAGTGTATATTTTCTGATCTGAGCAATCCACAGACAACAGACTAGACTAGGCTGTCTTATTTCTTTTTTTATGGGTTTGTGAGGCACTCCAGACATCCAAATATATGAGCGCAAGTTCAAAAAAAGTGAGTTTTTCATGATATGTCCCTTTTAACTTTCACCCAACAGTTTCAACGAGTATTTTATTTGATTAAGAAGTGTATGCAGTTCTTTCTGCCTTGTGTATTGAAATATGGTGTCACTCTACAGTTATTGAGAAAATATTCCAGGGTACTGCATGTCATTAGGTACTTGTTTCAAAGACTATGAGTACATGATCTTACCTAAATAGATGTCCTTGTCTTTACAAAGTCATCCACTGTCAGCATGGAAAGTTAGAACACAGAAACCTCCTCACGTCAAAGTAATATTTTATCTAATGCACACCGTTTTTTTAAAGAGGAAGCTGCTAGAATGTGTATTTTACTCAGGTCTTTTAACTGAAACTACACAGCTGTGGAGAGGGAAACACTTCACAGAGCACATGCAATGTTTAGCAAGGAGGGAAACTTAGTTTTTTTTTTGCTAACCAGTTGGAGTAGCTTCCTGTGTGATGTTTCCATGGATGGGGGCACTTGACCAGGAAGCCAGAAATACTCTAAGGCCTGTGATGCCCTCTTGTGGTGAACTCACAAGTCCCTGTCTGATCTTGACCTGATTTGACTTTTTACGGCAGGCCCTGCTCACAAAGATTTGGTGGGGGGCGATGACGACAGACACGGCCATCTCTAAACTTGTGGTGTCTTTCTTCTGTCCACCGCTCATCTGGACCAACCTCATTAAGTTCAGGTGATCAGTCTTAATGCTGCCCCACCATGTGCATGTCTTTTTGTAGTGTGGTGCTGACACTCTCTCATGTGTTTCTCAGCGATGAGGAACTTGACAATTGCAGTAGCCATGAGCAGTTTGTGGAGCTGGACAGTCTGGATACAGAAAAGGCTTTGTTGTTGACTGACGACGATGACCCTTTGTGAGTCTGCAAGGAAGTATGACTTAAAAATTGCTGACAAAGAGTAGTTTTTTTTAGATGTTTCATGACTCAGTTTCTTATTCTTTCTTTTTGCTTTCTGTAGTCTCCCATATAAAAAACATGATCAAATACACAATTAATAAAACGCATAAAAACCCCACATCCACCCACATGATGTCCTAATACAATACCTTGATGACATCTAGCCTGTATCAACAAACCCAATCATCAATGATCAAAACATCAGCCATAATCTTTCTTTATTTTGATCATTAGATACTCGTCAGTCATGTTCTGTGTGTAAAAGTAGTTTGCCTTTGTTTTCACAGGGACTCATCACCTGGAGGTCCAGCAGCTCAGAGCTGTGCCTCTGTCTGGTGGCGCTTCTTGCTCCGCCGCTGGCGTCGTTTCTGGAGCGCTCCTGTCACCGTGTTCCTCGGTAATGTCATCATGTACTTCGCCTTCCTCTTCCTCTTCACCTATGTGCTCCTGCTAGACTTCCGCCCGCCGCCGCCCTTTGGCCCCGGGGCCGCCGAGATTATGCTCTACTTCTGGGTCTTCACCTTGGTGCTGGAGGAACTTCGACAGGTGATCGCCAATAAGCCTTCAATCTCAGTAGTGCCTTTAGAATCCCATTTTCACATTTTAAGTTTTCAGGTCATTATTTCATATGCAGATTATATGCAGTGTGACTTCTCCTTTTGAGGCACTGTATAAGCTAAGATACATGAAAAGTCAGCCATATCTAGGAGCTGATGTGAATCGCTAGAATAAGCTCATTCTCTGGGGGGTCTTATGGACTCATGAGCCTTTCACCTTTCCGCCTGACTCAATCCCAGTGAGCCCTCCTCCCCTGGGCACTAAAGGCCCCAGATGAGACAGGACTTGTTCCATCTCCTTGCTCTTTCAACATGCTTCTCTCAGAAAGTCCCTGAGCTGAGCAGAACTACACCATTTCCAAATAAAGAACCCCACTGCTTCAGGCAACCCAGGGGTGTATGCCTTTCCCTAAAGGAAGACAACAGCTCAGCTTCCATTCACCAGACTTGCCATGTAACAAAGCAGGAGGCTGTTGTGATGGATGGGCTGGCATGATGCTGCTCACGTTTGCAGGGTTGAAGAAACCAACACATAGATACAATATATACTGTAGTGTCATACTACATCAATAGACTTCACTGGTGTTCTTATGCTGAATATTTTCTGTCTTTGGCATAGCAGTGCTAACAACGTATTATTCCAGACAATTTATATAATGCTAGTCTGAGAGAGATTTTAGATAATTTTTTGCAATCCATACAAGATTTACCACTGCCTCATAATAAACAAACACCAATTCATCTGTGATGACATTTGATCAATTCACCCTCAAGTGTCTTAACTCCTTATGCCTCATTTACAGACACTTTCAGCTCTATTGGCAAACACTGTATGGCCTGATAAAGGTCAGACACCAACACCAGTGCTGCAAATAAATAGCCAAGGAAGACGAGTCTTTCATTACAATATTTTATCTCTTCATCACACAGAGCACAGAGCAGGTCTGAACTGAAAGGATCAGGTAGAAGTAGAATTACAGTGGATTCATCCCAAATTTTTGGGCCTACACAAAACAGTTCCAAAAATAAGAATGAAAAACTGATTACTATTACTACTACATGACTATAACACCCTTAAATAGGATTGGATGATAACAATTATTACCAACAATTGTGACTAATTGTGTCACATGATTAGCCATATGATCTCAGTATATATGGGGGCCAGAGTCCAAACATACCTGCCTGTCACTCTTTGAACACAGACTGCCTCCCTCAGCTCAAAGCAATTGTCCCATCGAGGGACTGAGCGCTGGCTCTTGTTGCACTACAGGTGCCTTGTTCAAACCATGGGAGACAGCTCAACCTTACACTCTGTCTAAGAGTGCCAGAGAAATTTCACAGGATGGACAATTTTGGACTCTGCAGGCACTTCTAAAGCAGCAGGACAACATATTTGCTGACTCCCTTATGGTCCTGCAGGTGTTTCCCGACAGGATCTGACAGAGGACTAAAAGAGAGAAATTTTAAAAAGGGTTGAAAAAGGTTGAATTAAGTCTTGTTTATCTTCAGTCTGATAACACACCATTTTCAAAAATATATCAAGGATACACAACGACCTGTAATTTATGTCATAACAAAACAAAGCGTACCAAATTAATGCTATTAAAGCACAGAAAGTGCTAATACAATGCTGGATGTAGAAATTAAATCAAGGCTCAATCTATACAAATAATGCTGTCTACAGTAATAAACTGTCTTTTTTGGCACAGAGCTTCTTCACGGATGAAGAGATGAACATCCTGAAGAAGTTCAAACTCTATGTAGAGGACAACTGGAACAAGTGTGACATGGTTGCCATCTCACTCTTTGTTGTTGGGGTTTCATGCAGGTAGATGATATTTAATGACATTCATGATGCTTTAGAAATAGGCTATAGATTTGTTGTTATGATAGTGTGTGAATGAATTACTGAATTGCTAGAAGGGGCAGGATCGAATGAACACTTATTGTGTAATAAATGATGTTTGTTTTCTTTGATTTTTTGCAGGATGGTGAATGATACATATGAGGCAGGAAGGACAGTTCTGGCTATAGACTTCATGGTGTTCACTCTGCGTCTGATCCACATCTTTGCCATTCATAAGCAGCTGGGCCCAAAGATCATCATTGTGGAAAGAATGGTGACCAAAAATTAACTTCACTATCTAAACCTTTCTAATTCTGAACATTTTAAAGGACATAAATCATGCTCACTGAAGACAGTGTAACCCCATTAAGAAAATGTGTCTGTTTCTCTGATGCAGATGAAGGATGTGTTCTTCTTCCTTTTTTTCTTGAGTGTGTGGATGATTGCATATGGCGTTGCCACCCAGGCTCTGCTCCATCCCAACGACCCGAGGATTGACTGGGTGTTTCGCAGAGCCTTGTACCGCCCCTACCTGCACATTTTTGGTCAGATCCCATTGGAGGAAATAGATGGTGAATCACAACTGATGTATAAATTCAGTGTATAGCAGAAGCAACTTTTGTCAGTGAAACGTGTGGTGTGAGCGTTGTGTTTTATTTCATGTCATCATGTAGGCAATTGGATGCTATCTGTTCATCATTGTTATGCATCCTCATCCAGTTTTCTTCTTTTAACTGAAAACAGCCGCTCGTATGCCTGAGATTAACTGCACCAATGACTCAGAGGAGATCATCATGGGCCTGCGACCACCATGTCCCAACATATATGCCAACTGGCTGGTCATCCTGCTGTTGGTCATCTTCCTTCTTGTCACCAACGTCCTGCTGCTAAACCTGCTCATTGCCATGTTCAGGTCAGAGGCCTAGGACTGCAGAAATGTATCCATGTCTGATATGTTCTGTTCACATGGTAGTGGCTTCTTTTCACATTATAAAATTTAAAAAAAACACACACAAACTGATTATGTTTGCCATTTGCAGCTACACATTCCAGGTGGTGCAGGGCAACACCGACATCTTCTGGAAGTTCCAGAGATACAACCTGATCGTGGAGTACCATAGCCGTCCAGCACTGGCCCCACCCTTCATCATCATCAGCCACCTCTCTCAGCTCCTCCTCAGCCTGGTCAAACAGCCTGCGTCCAAGCACGAGCATCTTGGTACGAAGGTTATATCTGCATGATTCACCATTATTCCCATTAGGAACTATTAAACCATTTCAAACACATATTGAAATAGTTTATTGGGGCTTATCTGGCTAAATTAAATTTGATTTAAATATTAGGAAAAACATGTGTGCTTATCTCTATCCTTCACCTGCTCCATCCATGGAAATTGCCTGTTGGTTATTGGACTGCCTCGTTGTGTGTGTGTGTGTGTGTGTGTTTGCCAGAGAGGGAGCTGCCGGCAGGGCTAGACCAGAGGCTGATCACATGGGAGACAGTGCAGAAAGAGAACTATCTCGCCAAACTGGAGCGCCAGCACTGGGAGAGCAGCGAGGAGAGACTGAAGAGTACCTCCTCCAAGTAACTGCAGTTTATTTTATTGCTCTTCCACCCCCTGGTGGTAAAGAAAAGAAGATGATTGCAGCATCAAATGTGACTTAAAATTCATTTGTGTTTGTCACCAAGGGTTCAGAGCTTGCTGAGGATTGTCGGTGGGTTCAAGGACCAAGAGAAAAGACTTGTGTCCATGGAGACTCAGGTAAATCTGAGCACCGTGTTACCCATGATAATATTTGAAAGTAATCTGACAGAGAATTCACATAACCCTCAGTCTTTCCTGGCTTGGTTTAGGTCAGATATTGTGGAGAGGTTTTGTCCTGGATGGCAGAGTGCTTTGCTCTAAGCACACTCAAGTGCGGGAAAGAAGCTCCAAGAGCTCCAAGTGAGTCAGAAAAGTCTGAAAGATTGACTCATAGTTAATAATCATGTGACAATATACAAAAATACAATTCTTTTCCACACAGTAGAATACTGCAATCATACCCTTGCACTGTATGCATGCATTTTGATCATCAATATTGCAAATTTCAGCATGTCTAGCAGGCTGTAAAGGGAGCAGCACCACAGACACACTTCAAAGTCAAGCAGAAGAAGCCAAACAAGATCAGGATGAGGCCAGATCTGGTCACCTGGGACACAGAGCCAACAAAAAAATCCCCTTACATTGATGAATAACAGTGGTAACAGTACTAGGAAGTATACAGCTATTTCAGAAAATGAATCTACCTGATTCCATTTTTCTGATTGATTAATCCAGAACATAATCCTCAATGAATGTAGCCTTATATGACACTATAAGCAGTTTTTTAGAATATTTTAGGACAGTATAGTACAATTAGGGGAAAGGGGCCATTGACTTGGTTGGACTTTAAATTAATAAAATGATGTTGGATTTATTTGCAGATGTCTTCCCTCTTTTGTGCTGTTGCAGGAAAGTTTATTCCTTCAAAACAAAATCACTTAATTGTGATCATCCTGATTTAGTGAATCATAATCATCTGAAAAAAAAAACTCTTGAAGAAACATCTTCTTGGTGAGATGACTCTTCTCTTTCTCATAACAAATACTTTAACCAAGTTATTATTGTACAACTTTGGTTCCTTGGTTTAAATAAGTGATGCTACCACAGGTCCAAAACAGTAGAAGGGAGTGGCCATGACATTCATTAAACTTGGCTGTTTTTATCAGTATTGGATCATATCCTATAATTCTAACAACATCTCAACAGTAATCCTTTTAAACATGGTCAAATCACTTTGAATGACATTAAACAATGTAATGTTACATAAGTTACACAGTACTCAAGACAATACGATTTATTAAGGACATTAATATGTGAGGTTTATCAGCATATTGGTTTAAAGTAAAGACACTCGACTCACCTACTGAAATAGATCAGAACTTGTGTCAAAGGCACCACAAAAACTAAATGAGCAACAAAGTGACAAATCTGCATAGCCTGTGATGTATTATGCAAAAAACCTGCAGTGGTGATGAAGCGGGGTGAACACTGTCTGACACTGTCAGTTTCTCACTTATTATGTCACAGTGATGCCCTAAGAAGAGGACAGTCAAAAGTAGTGAAGCATGAATGTGTTTACTACATCATTTAAAAGGTATCCTGTGGAGTTTCTCCAGTCTGCCTTTCTCATCAAAAACACACTGTACGTTTCCTCAAGGTCCAGCAAACACGCTGAATGTATTTCCTGCCTCACAAAACATTTGGTTATTGTTTATAAACAGTCAAACATACATAAACTAGTAATCTTCTTCTCCATCCTTTGCTGGAACATTATCAGATTTTTGCTGTATTGCTGCCACTAAATATCCAGTGTAATAACATGAAACCAATGATGAACATGGACAACAAATGTTGCTCGCTTGGTGCTTACACAGAGGGTTTCACTGCATCACAATAACATGCTGTTAGACCACTTATACAGTCAATGTTTTATTTTGATTGGACTTATGTGGCACTTGTTCATTGATATGCAGCCATTGCTTGTGGTGGGTAAAAACTAAAAATACAATAGAGATCTGCTTGTAAATGTGCCACTATTAATGGTCAAAAACTCTCTTTTCTCAAATTGTCTCTAACACTCAAAACAAAATGGATTATATTGTATGTACTCCTTAAAAACTCACACTGAAAAGTTGGTAATCAAATAAATACTAGCATTCTTGCAGTGTCCAAATATTAAATGGCTGTTAATAGATGCTTTCTTTCCCCTGATGTCCATTAATTCAAATGCGTTGACCAATATTTGCACACTGGGCTTATGAGTTTGACTTTAGTCCCTCAAAACTGAGGCCTCGGGTCCTCTGGGCTGCACGGTTGGTCCCTCCCGTTGAAGCATATTGTCAAAACGTGGCGTCACCTCGCAGCGAATGAGCAGAGTGTCATCCTTAACAAAGGCTCGCTGACTCAGCTGATGCAGATGTAGGAAGGTGACGTAGCCGAATCCTTTGGGGTTGCGCTGGATGGTGGGTTTCTGGAAAGCTTGCAGGTCCGGCTTAGTCTCCATCACTTCGATGTGGTGTTGGCCCACGGGGCCCTGGTCCAGGATGGCGAGGCGGATGGTGCCCTGGAAAGGCCAGGTCAGCTGGCCGTCGAAAGCCCCTTGCATGGTGTGGACAAACAGGGAGATGAAGTTGGAGCAGCGCGGCGCATTAGGGGTCTGTAGGTGTAAGCGCAGACACAGCTTGTAGCCCGGCCGGCCCGTGTAAAAGCCGGGACTGTGCTCAACCACTGGCTGACCTGCCTCCTGGGTCCGCAGGTGGGCGGAGAAGCCTCTGAGGCGCCAGATGAAGATGCCATGACACTGCTGGGACTCAAGCTCCTTTACAGTCTCCTCCAGCATTGACACTTTACGTCTGAGCTCTGCGAGCTGGCCAGTCTGCGGAAGAGATGGGACAGTGTGGTTTCAAATGATGCAGGAGGCGTAGCGTGAGCAGCAGGTTAGCAGAGCAGTTGCAGTGATAGATAATGATAACACAGGTGTTCAGGCACAGCACTGACTGTAGGTCATGCTCGTTTTAGAGGCCGAACACTCGCTTACTGTAATTACTCATAAAAAATAGAACAAAGTGGTGTAAAAATAGTTTTAAAATAGCACAGGTTGGTTGAAATGTGGCTAAAGCATCAAGATTTTTTACAAGTACATTTTTCAAAACGAGCAAGTTTTATTTTTTAATCGCCTTTCTTCTCCTTATTCACACTTTCCTCCAAATGACTCATGAAATATATGTATAAAGTAGTGCATTTAAGTCATTGCTCTCCTACATTACATTTCTTTACCTGTGTCTCTTTTAAAATGATGAGCTCCCGCAGCTGGTGATCCTGCTTTACCAATCTTCCGTCAATCTCCCTGAGCATCTGCATCTCCTTGCTGGGCTGACCGGGGGCACAGTTAGTGCTGCAGCTCGCAGGTCCTCTGGGCCCGCCACAGGAAGATGCAGATGGCGATGCAGATGCTGACGCAGATGCCGGCGCAGATACCAACGCAGACGCCCCTTGATCTTCGCAGGAGATGGAAGGTCCGAGCGCCCACAGCGGCTTGGACGTGGTGCCGTTGAGGCTGAGACCGCGCAGAAACTCGGCCATGTAGCGCATGTGCATCTGTGTGAACTCCTGCATGTGCTGAGCCAGGTTGTGGCGCTGCATCTGCCAAATGAAGCAAAAGAGTTATCTTTGGGCTGATGGCCGTGTAACAAAACCATGTTCTCCAGGATTTTTTTTTTCATTTTCACAAGCGTGTAGAACATTTGAATTTCTTCACCTACCCTCTCCTTACATCCAAAGGTGCTAAAGTTACAGGCAATAGGTGCCTTTGGGCAATCTGTATCACAGTGGGACTCCATCTGAAACAAAAACATCATCAGCATCTGTCAGGATTTCAACACGTCAGTTATTACAGACTGTGAACAAAAGCAATAAGGAAACCCTCTTAAGAAATAACTAATTTACTGTCACATAGAAAAACATTTAAATGTCATCAATTGTATTTACTGTGGAAATGGTGGATGCCCACATCAGCAATGTATCTTTGCGTATATATTTTTTTTTTGTATGGGATCCTTGAGTGCAAAGACAGATACCTTTAAATAAAAAGTACTACTATTATCATTTTTATTATTCTTATCTACAGTAAGGATTGTGGAATGGTTCCCTGGTGTCCTAGTTAGAGCTGTTGAATTTTGTGTGTTAATGTGATTAATCAGCGTTAACGCATTAGCTTGCGCAACGGTAACTCTGCTTGGATAAACTGCCCGAAATATGTTGCCAGAGACGTGCTGGCAGATCATGAAGCAGAACTCTATTAAAAAAAATCAAGGAAACTGACGACGCCATCGTCACCAACGATCAAACATTCTGTTATGAGCACATCAACATGGATTATCGCGTTAACTTCAACAGTTTTAACCAACAGATACTCCTGCACCAACAATGGATAACTCACCTGGTCTCTGATGAGATCCATCTCACAGTATTGGCACTTGACGTTGGCAAAGGGACACTGTTGTTCATGAAGCTGAAGGACAAACAAAAACAGACCATGAGGGGAATAATCACTCACAGCAACACAATTCACAACAGTTCTAGGGAAAAAAAAAAGCAAAATGAGCCATGAGATGAAACGAATCTGCATTACCTCTCTCTCCTCATAAACAAAACATGCCACGCAATCCGGACACGACATGGGTCGCCGTTGGCACTCAACGGTTGTGTGTTCGTCAAGGTGGCTCTTTCTCACAGCCTGTTGGCACTGTGGGCAAGGCACAGTGGCAAACTGACACCTCGCCAGATGATTCTGGAAAGGAAATAAGATGTTGAAACTGTAAGATAGCAATGGTTCACATATAACAATTTCATCACCGTCCACACCAGAGACAGATGTCATTCTTTACTTTGGCACCATTTTTCTATGGAGGTAGTGATGAGTGGAGGGGACAGATTTTTACTACCTTATTTTACTGAAGCAGTTCCTTTTTTCTTTGTCTACAAGTAGCAAAAGTTCAACCATAACTGTGGTTTACATAGCATAAAAAAATATCATTTACATCTTACTATGCATGTTCTTGCCTGAGCTGCAGTCAAAATCAGAGACAAGCTTCAATGTAAAAATGCTCACCTCTAAATGTCTGAGCTCCATCTTCTCTGTACAAGCAGAGTTTGGACAGCGAACGGTTAGTGACAGGATCTCCCGTTTAGCAAAGTTATCAGGAAACAACTGGTCTTCTAACAGCCTTTCATTGTCCACAGGGCACCTCTGTCCTGTGTCACTGTTTTGCAAGAGGAAGAAAAGCCATAGTTTATGCAGCGCACTAAAAATAGCAGGTTGTGCTTTATGTCTGAGCACTAGATACACAGTTTTTTGTTGTAGCACAGTGGCATACCGAATAGATTTCTCAATGCAGTTCTTGCAGAAACGGTGGCCGCAGGGTGTCTGAATGGCATTCCTCAAAGCCATGAGGCAGATGGGGCACTCGTATTTGCTCTCTAGGGGTGGGTCAAACTCCACGTCATAGCCCTGGAGGGGGTCGGCAGCCTGAAGACTGGTAGAGGTGCTGCTGATGAAGATGCCGGGGCTCTCTGATGGGCTGAGCAGGGATTCCCGCTCTCTTTCAAGCATTGCCAACGCACAGCTGGACAGCTCTCCGCCAACAGCTCCTTCATAGCTGTCCTCCTCTAAACTCCTCTTATTGCCGTCAAAGCAAGCCATCTGTGGGTTGAGGGACACGAAATGGGCAAACATAAGGTGATGCTGGGAAAAGAAATAAAGAACTATGATGTACATAAATGTTTGTTATGTATCCAAGTTGGCATCTGCAATTATTTCCTCTGTTGAAGTAGGCCGCTTTGCAATAACTATATCATAAGGAAACACCTAAGCTCCAGGAAACAGCTGGATAAAGTGGTGTTAACAGCATCAAAAAACATCTCTGAAACGATCTCTGTCCATTGCTGAAATATATTACATTAACACCTACATAACACCTTAATTCCTGAAACACCAGAGGTCGTAGCATTATCTGCCATATAATACAGTGATGTATGTACACAATAGTATGCATCATAAAATAGCATCCCTATGGAAACGCTTCAAGGCTGCCACTTTCAAAGATATCCATCACAGATTAACCAGTCGGGTATTTCTTTTAAAATCAAAAACGTCTTCAAATAATTGAAAAAATATCTCTCCTACACAGTTTCAGTGAGGTGAGGTTATGTAAAGTCTTTAGGTTTCTGTTTTGTTACATAAGTAGGCTACAGCTAATTTAATTCAGCTACTTAGTACTCACTGGCACTGCTAATACTGCTAATACCACTAGAGTGAGGTTACGCGTTAACGTAAAGCTAACGTTGAACCTATAATGGGAAGTAACATTAAGTCGTTTTTTCATAATAAGCATGACTCAACAAAGTCATAACTAAAGTGGTACCTTGCTAACACCGTCACAAATTATTTCATAGCGCATACTTTACACAATATATACATATATAGTGTTTCCAGTGTCGCTACTTGATATATAAGTCATGCCTCTGAATGCGGAACTGCAACTCACTGTGAACCATGAACACTTGAACCTCACTGTGCTAAAAAGCGATTTAAAGAAAAGATACTGACCAGAACAACAGCAACAGCAAACACTCGTCCTGTTCACCTGCAAGCAGACTATATCTATGAAAGCAGGCGTTATTCTTCATTATACTCACCTTTGTCTTGAAATCGCTCCGGATTTTTCGTTTCTAAAGAATTTCCTGTTTTCTTTTCCAGACGTCATCACGGGCGACCTGTTGAGATGCGGGAGCGAGCGCCGCCGCGCGGCCGGAGGCCGCGCTCGATGTTGCCACAGTGCAAAATGAGACAGAAAAATGGCGGACCTCAGGAAAATCTGTCCTGAGTCTTTGCCTTGTCGTGTCAACTATTCGCGAAAAACGTCAATTCAGGGGAAGCTTTTCATCCTTCTTTCCATACTTTTAGTGGACTGCGGAGGAGCTACGACCCACTGGGTTGTCACAGAGGATGGGAAAATCCAACAGCAAGTATGACAGATAAGGCTAGCACATTGACCCGCTAGGTGGCTAGCTTGTAGAGCTATATACGATAGCGTTAACGGTAACGTTTTGTCAGGTGGTTTGGCAGCATAATTTTAGTAATTAATTTAATCTCAGCGAGGCTCCTCTGCCCGCTTCGGTACCGGTATATACAGATGAAATATGGTATTAAAACATTATGTTTAGCTAAGTCGGATAGCTTACACTAGCCACCTCAAACTGACGTTATCGTTAGGTGTTTGAGGTCAAGATGACCAGTGTATTACAGGCCCATGATAACGCTTGTTTATTATGTTAGACATAACATCAATGACGGTTAGTGGAAACTGCTATTAGACTGCTGCCTTCATGTAGAGCTAAGTACCGAGTTAGTGTTAATGTGACAGACTCTGGGAATCAGTTGGCAGTAATTGCAATGTCTATACCGACATTTAAATTGGATGGACTATCTTCCACCATGACTCAATCGAATTTGAAGCTATTGTCATTCATAAGAATAAACCGCTAGTTGAGTGTTTTCAGTCATAGGGACTGTGTTTTTACAGTTTGCCAGTACTTAAAGCACTGCTAATGTTTCAGGTTGACTCGCCTCTGAATCTGAAGCATCCACATGACGTTGTAATCTTCATGAGGCAAGAGACTCGTGTTAACTACCTCAAGAAGCTGGAGGTGTGTGGGTTTCACTTTGCCTGTGACATCATGTTGTTTGAGTGTTTCTCTTTGGTTTCTCATTAGTCTGTGTAACAACAGAGTTTCTAGCCTTCATAGCGCAGAAAAGAGGTAACGTTATCTCTATATTGTGCGGTAAAGAGAGCTCTCTCTCACTTTATCCATTGATTACCATTACTTCAGCTGGCAAGTGTTTGTGTGTTGTGCTCACTTGACCTGACTGATTGATTGTCCTTGGCTATTGTTGAGCAGAAACAGCTTGTGGCACAGAAAATTCACATCGAGGAGAATGAGGACAGAGACACAGGGCTGGAGCAGAGACACTACAAGGAGGATGCAGATTGTGTCATGGCTAAGGTACCCCTAGGAGACCTGGACCTGTATGATGGCACATATATTTCCCTGGAAAGCAAAGACATTGGGTATGCTCTCCTCAATAAACCATGTAACTGCAAACATTGTCATTAACTCTTTTAAATTACGAAGTTACTCTATGGTTATGACAAAATTGTAATCTTTAAGAGATTTATTTGCTCTTTCCTCCTATAGCCCTGAAGACTATGTGGATTCACGGTCAGCTCTACCACCGGACCTGGAAAAGCCTGACTGTGCAAAAGTGTTTGAATTACCTTATAGTATCCATGCTTTCCAGCATCTCAGGGTGAGTACCGGCCAGACTTGCTAATAGTTTTCTTAGAATGGAAAAAGATGGAAATGACTCAAGCACATTCGCCTTACAGCAAGAAGGTACCGGGTTCGAACCCGGGCCCGGGGCCTTTCTGTGTGGAGTTTGCATGTTCTCCCCGTGTCTGCGTGGGTTCTCTCAGGTACTCTGGCTTCCTCCCACCATCCAAAAACATGCATGGGGATTAGGTTAATTGTCTAACTTAAATTGACCGTAGGTGTGAATGTGAGTGTGAGTGGTTGTCTGTCTCTATGTGTCCTGCGATGAGGTGGCGACTTGTCCAGGGTGTACCCTGCCTTCCGCCCTAAGACAGCTGGGATAGGCTCCAGCGCCCCTGGATGGATGGAAATGACTCATAATAATGAGCACCTCCATTTGTTGTCAACACTCAACTCATATTTTGTTTGACTAAATAGGCTGACTTAAACCTCTGATTTTGATAGGATCTGTTGTGTCAACTATTTTACATATACTTGCCATCTCCCTACCATCCTGCCAAGCTCACCAATCAGAAGCGGCATGCTACTTGTTGACAGGTCACGCTAACCAATCATTATTAAACTGCTCCTCCTGCTTTGTAACATTAATGTGTTTTCAAATGGCTTCTGTGGAACCAGAAGCAGAGTTAGGGGATTTAATTTATTCAGGAGTAACCAACTTGAAAAGTCACCACAGATATTTGCATGAGTGCATGACCGGTGAAAAATTCCAGTGAAAAGTCTAGTGGAAATGATTCTGAGGTTCACTGTAGTATACAGTGTAACTTTCTATGACAAGAGCAGCCGATGAAACCGGGAGATAACGACTTACTTACGACTTACTTACTATCATTATTATTATTATTATTACATTGCTCATGCTCTCAGATGGCACTAGGGACGTGGGGAACATGTCCCCTTACTTTCCCAGTATAAAGCGACAAACAGTGACGGTAAAACAGGATTAATGGAGTTGCAGCAGCACTGGGAGCCCAGCGTTTGTGTGATTAGCTTCATGGTGCATTCCACTTGTACACGAATGTCAGAATTTCCATGCTCCAAGTCAGAATTTGAATCAGTGTAGTCTCCAAATTGGAAAGTGGGATTAATCTCACCAACCTGACATTGAATTAATGCTATCTGCTACTGACATAAACAGTAGCTACATGTTTTGTTGGAAGAGCTGGGAGCACTAAACTTTGGGGTTACATTGATCTGGGGCCTTATGTATCAAAGTTTCCATTGGTGGCAGTTAGAGGGGATGTTGGGGAAACGGTCACTAGTTAACAGCTGTGCGCGGAGCTGTGACTGGTCAGCTCCCGGCCTTGGAGCGTCACAGGAGGAGCCGACCGCTGCCAGAGCCACACAGGTGCTGACCACGGTCGGACACCGACCAATCGGGAGTGAGCCAGTCGACCCTGAGCCGGACCATGGCACCTGTGTTGGACTGGATCATCCACACATCAGCCAGGCATATTAAAATTCGTATACAATGCAGTTAAACAGATCAACATTAATGCGCAATTTGCAGTGATAGCTGGATTTCCTGATGTAATCAGAGCGATCAGCTGCATTCATGTTGCAATAAAAGCACCATCACAATATGCAGATTATTTATGATGCGCAAATGAATCTGACCAACATCACTGCGAGGTGATCTGGCTCAACAGGCGATTCATACATCCTAAATAAAAGCGTGGTGGGAACGGCTTTAGGCAGGCATGGTGCGGGGCGGCTGGAGTAAATATTGACTGGTCATCAGTCTTCTCGCTGACTCAT
This sequence comes from Synanceia verrucosa, assembly GCA_029721515.1. Classification (NCBI taxonomy): domain Eukaryota; kingdom Metazoa; phylum Chordata; class Actinopteri; order Perciformes; family Synanceiidae; genus Synanceia; species Synanceia verrucosa. Next base: position 26,440,927 of record CM056549.1, read on the forward strand.
TGTTTGCATGTATGCGTCTCCAGTTATCATCTACACGTGTGTGTAAAGTCACAAATAGCTTCATCAGCATCTCTCCTGAATTGTAATCCTATTTCTCATCAGTGTGAGCCATCAAGTGCAGCACATCTGGCATCTGATTCTGTGTTTTTTAACTCAGGTGATCGTGGCTATGCCCTGAAGTTTCTCCTCTTGTGATGAGGAGAGCCCCAGCGTGGAGCCTATTTAAATGAATTTGCATATGTATTTATGGATGTGGTGAGGGAGGAGTCTGCAACGCCAACATGTACACTCAATTCCACGCTGATTGGGATGTATCAAGGGAAGCTGCGTGGATTCAGGCATTCGCACTGTTTGATAAATTCGGGTTTTCGACAGCGTACTCCACTTTCTGTATTACAGCGTACACCAGCTCTCAGTATGAAATCCACGCACATATTGATACATGAGGCCCCAGATCTCCAAGTTCTGACTTCCAGTGAACACACCATAAGGCAAAAAAAACTCTCACTTGTCAGGGTCCTACAGAGGAACTGTGACTGTTGATCATCATCAAACCACTGTGTATGTCTACCATGATAAAGCCCATATTACACAAAAATAATATTGAGATAATTATTCCTTTTAATTATTTTTTTCATCATTCAAAATCAAGTAATCAGTAAAGTAATAATGTTTTTTTTTTTTGTTTTTTTTTAAGGTGTAATCAGATTTCAGATTTTTTTTTTACTTTTTCAAGGTAACTGTGGCAACACTGCCGAGGATACATTTGGGAGCAATTCTAACCTTTAGTTTTCACCCTTGCAGTAGAGTAATAGTAATAGTTTAATGTTTTGATGGTATGATGTTCGCATTGAGTATTGCACTAAAGCTTGCTTTAAATAAAAATGTGATTAGAATTGGAATTGCTCTATCTGCCAGAAAAATTGCAATTAGGTGTGTTCCTAATATTGTTCAGCGCTACCTGATAGCATTAAAATAGTCTCGGTGCCTGTATGGAAATCACTGTAATTTACGTCACTGTTTTTCCCACCAAGTTGCAATAAATGAAGTTGAGATTTTGTCATGGTCAGAGATGGTTCACTTCTCCACATTCACATCACATTCAGTCACTCATGTATTGCTTTATCGCATGAGGAATCCAGCAGATGGTCACCAGTACTTCATATTTATTTGACTACAGTTGCAGCGGCATTGAAAGTGTGTGTTTTGGATTAAATAAATCCTTTTTTTAGTTTGCACTGCTGTCAGGTGACATTATTCAGGTGCTCTCCATAATATGTACACAACAGAGACATAGCCTTGTCTGACTGCTCACGTGCTAAAAGGTAATTGAATATTTCCCTCTGTCTGCTTCAGGGTGTGCAAGAGAGGGCAAACCTCACCTCCCCACTGCTTTCCAAAGAGGATCTCATTTTTAATTCATTGTCTCATAAGCTGGGTCGCAGTGTCGATGAGGTGGGCCATCGCATCCAACAAGGATTACTGAGGGTAAGTTCTGCACAAACATTCAAGACTTTTGTTTTCCACTTTGTAGATATTGGATAAAAGCAATACACAAATTATATTCAGCAGAATCCTTTCTGTAGGAATGATAAACCATAGGTGCAGATCTAGGTGTAGGGTTTTGTAGACATGTTATTTATCTACTTTTGACATCAACATAGAGCTGGGCGATATAGCCTAAATTTTATATATTGCAGTATAATTTGAATCATAGATGGTAGACGGTATATATCACAGTATACTTTGGTATGTAACTTAGAGCATAACAGTTTCTTAATGGTTACCATAGCACATGGTAAACGCATTCAAGCAGGAAGATGTTTTTAAACTATTAAATAACATAAAAGTCAAGAATATTACTGCAAGAAAATGTATTGTGCAAAACTGTAATTGTAGAAAACATAAAACAAGTATCTTTACACTGTTAACACAGTAGTAATGCCTTCACTATTAGCCCTACACAAAGTATGCTAGCTTAATGCTAACACATAATGAAAATGGCATAAACTGGCTAACGTAAATTAGCATCGCTACCACGATCATTTGCCGCCTTTGCCTCGGCGGCGGCAACTTTCTTTATTTAAAGTTACCCCCACCGCCAAGGAGGTTATGTTTTCAGTGGGGCTTGTTTGTTTGTTGGTTTGTCAGTTTGCAAAGTAACTCAAAAAGTTATGGACGATTTTTGACAAAATTTTCAGGATTGGCTGGAAGTGGCCTAATTTTGAATCTGATTAAGTTTTGGTTGTGCCATTGAATCGCATCCGATCACCACCAAAAATTAATCACATTTAAGTTAGGCCACTTCTGACCAACCCTGAAAATTTCGTCAAAATCCGTCCACAACTGTTTGAGTTATTTTGCAAACCAACAAATAAACAAGCCCCGGTGAAAGCATAACCTTCTTGGCGGAGGTAACAAATGGCTATGTTCAACACAAACAGTGCAGTAGCACACAGAGTAGAACATATGACAACCAACAATACTTTCTCCTCGTGTTGGCAGGTGTTTGAGCTGAGCACAGCCTCTGGCTCTCTGCATAGGCTGACCAAACGTCCTCCTTTCCCCGGACATGTCCACCTTTTACGTGCCCTCTGGGGCGTCCATTTTTTTTTTTTTTTTTTTTTTTTTTTTTTTTTTTAAATATTAATTGATGATAATGTCCGGTTTTCTCTCTGTGTGTGTATATGCGTGTGCTCCCCTGGGATCTCCCCTGGGATCACTCCCCTCAGTGTTGGACTGTTGTGGAAACATTTCTCACTTCCCCCTCTCTATTTACGTAAAATGGTTCAGTCCACCTGCTCCGTCAGACAGCCTGCATAGCGCAACAGACAGACAACGACTTAATGAGTGGAGGAAGAGACGGTAGGATGGCTCAAAAGTTACAAAAGAATTGTGGCGAGTGTCCTCTTTTTAGGAAATCAAAATATGGTCACCCTAGCACACTCAAGCACATGCTTTGACAACAGACGGGAAAACAAATTGCTCCACATCTGAATTTTTAAAGCCAAATCACGGACATGGCACCGTTTTTTTTTTTTTTAAACCTTAACTTATCTTCTTCGCTGTCTTTGTGCTTGCAGCTGGCAGGTACGATGACGTCATCGGCTGTAGGGCGGTACTGCATAAATCTCTACCTTGGCCAGATTTTCTACTGTCTACCGCAAATACCACGTATACCGCGCAGCCTTAAGTCAACATCAGAAAAGCAGTGGTATTCTGAGGATTGGTTGATAACACCAAGATAATGAAGCAGTAGTCATTGTCTGGAGCCGACAAGCCTGGACACATAGAGTACCAACAAGCCCAATTAAACTTGTGGCCAAGATTCACTGCAGCAAAATGTATGTTGGAGAATACAGAGTCCAAAGAGGAGGTCAGTCAGTTCTCAGTCAGTTCTGTGTGTACATCATTTTTCTGTGTGTTCCAGAACTCGTCATCCTGGGTGCTGTACAACATGGCATCATTTTATTGGCGTATAAAGAACGAGCCGCAGAAGGCAGTGGACTGTGTGGTTCGTGCTCTACATTTTTCCCCAAGGTACTATTGGGTTGGTCAGAAGGCCACCACCAGTTGTTCACTGTTTATTGCGATAGACTGATCACAGGTGTTCACACTCTCATACTGTGTGTGTGTGTGTGCATGTGCCTGTGTGTGCCCGTCTGTGCGTGCGTGCGTGTGTGTGTGTTGTACTTGCAGGCAGCACAAGGATGTAGCCCTGGTCAACATGGCCAACATCCTGCACCGTGCCCACTTCTCAGCTGATGCTGCTATTCTCGCCCACGCCGCCCTAGACCTTACGTCAGATCTCTTCACCAGCCACTACACCTTAGGCAACATTTACGCTGTAAGTCAAAGTAGACACACAGGTGTTATTACACTACTGGCCTGTCATTTGGTTAACCATTAAACATGGTGCTAAGTGTTAAAAGGGTAATAGGACCTGTTGCATAAGCTGCACACTAGTGTATCTGTGCATGTTTTTGAGTAGACACTTCAGAAGCAAGGTAGTTTGCCAAGGAGAACTATTTGAAAGTAAAATTAAACAGGTAACTCAAGCATTATTTGGATATATCATTAAAGCAATATGCATAACAGAGCAATACAGAGCTAATTGAGACTTGGCTAGCTAAACACTATTAATAATCATAGTTCCCAATCCTGTTCTTTCTTTCCCACTGTTCCTACCATAGGTCACAGGAGAATACCTGAAGTGTTGACCCATTTCCTGATAATGATTTTTGCACTGTTGAGTTGTTTCAGGGTTCCCATAACACAAATGAGACCATATCTTTTTCCTTACTAGTCAGTGTATGTATAGAAGATACTGTTGTTGAATATAAAGTTACGGTAAAAGTAATGCACCAGAACTCTGTCTATATGTTTAGATCTTTTAGCAAATCATTGTTTTGACCTCTGCTGTATCTGTGATCCATTTGTCTCCGATCAGATGCTTGGGGAATACAACCACTCAGTGCTGTGTTACGAGCAGGCACTGCAGGCCCAGCCAGGCTTTGAGCAGGCCCTAAGGAGGAAGCATGCTGTGCTTTGTCAGCAAAAGCTGGAGCAGCGCCTGGAAGCCCAGCACAGGTAGGAAAGCAGTGAAGCACCTATATGTACATGCATATGCATACACACTATTAAGCACTTTGATTGGGCAATATATTCACCATGCTATCTAGACATTTCCAAACATGTCCCATTGCACGCCAGCAATATCAAAAGCCATATTTTTCTTTCTTTCATCCATTCAGTTGAAAAAAAAATTGTGTACAGATATTTATTGATAACAGTAAAGCCAAAACACTCAATGTAAGGAAATGTTGCTTGCACTTAGATGGTTTTTAAGTAAAACAAAAGCTGGCACAGTCAGTGCTTTTGCTCAAGAATGCAGATACCAGATACCAGGGCCTTAACATATGTCTTGTGGTTATAGGACAGTCACATGTTTTGTTTCTTTGGCATGCATTTCTGCCTTTCCCGTATTTCCCTTCCTTATTTTACTACGTTGTTTAGATCCCTGCAGCGGACACTGAATGAACTGAAGGAGTACCAGAAGCAGCATGACCACTACCTTCGCCAGCAGGAGGCGCTGGACAAACACAAGCTGCTGCAGGAAGAGCAGATCCTGCGGAACATTATCCATGAGACCCAGATGGCCAAGGAAGCCCAACTTGGTGAGAAACTCTTTACACAGAACTTAGAACAGGCACAGTGAGGTGTGCAAGGAGTGTGTTCCTCTTTGGATTTTGTAGGGTATGTTATATTTGTAACGGTGTGATCAATGTGATTTTGTGGAACCCATGAGAGGCAATATTTAGAATATTGTGTGTCATATGTGCTCCAGGGAACCATCAGATGTGCCGGCTGGGTCAGCAGCAGCGCAGCCTCTATTGCCCCTTTGATCTGCCTGTGCGCTATCATCGTGGCGATCTGTTTGAGCACGTCCACTATGTCCAAGTGAGTCTTTGATATGTTAAAATGTGTTAAGTGATTATTAGTTTTTTCCACTTTACATTTAATTATGAAAAGAACACTGCAGTTTCAGTGGCTTAACTCTGAGTGGCAGCCTTGTGCCAGTTTTTTTGCCCATTTTGAGTTTTCAAGACCCACAGAATATTTTGTACTACGACTGTGAAAACACTGAATAGCTCAAATGAAAGAAGAGACTCTATTTCTTCATGAAAAAAAATGCATGGGTGTGTGGCCAAAATGTTTTCACCTTGTTCCATTCTTGTATTATCAGAGGTAGAGTAGAGGCCACTCCCACCTAAATGCCACTTTTTGTCCAGAATCTGTTTTACTCTCTAATTGCGATCGTCTTCACTTCCTGCTTTGATCTCTGTGGCGTCTCTTTATGCTCTGACTACATCTCCAAGAAGCCCCAAATTACTCACAGGCTGTTGATGGCACTCAAAGAGTTAATGAAATTGTACAAACGGGGATTGTTTTTTCAGAGAAGAATATTCACTTTTGGTTTCTCAGCTCTTTTGGTTTCTCTCTCTGTTCACAGTTTGGGGAGGAAGTGTCAGTGGCATCAAGTGTGGCTCTTGTATCTGAGCGCAACTCAAACCAGACAGCAGCCAGCCCACAGCTCCATCCCTCTGTGTCTGGAGACCAGGACCCTGCCGCTGCCCTGTGGGGCGCCCATCAGGATTACACACAGGCAAGCCCGGAAATTACATTTGAATGTTTTTTACCTCCACCAAGGAGGTTGTTTTCACCGGGGTTTGTTTATTTGTTGGTTTGCAAATAACTCAAAAAGTTGTGGACGGATTTTGACAAATTTTCAGGGTTGGTCAGAAGTGACCTAACTTCCATCCATCCATTTTCTACCACTTATCCTCACATAGGTTCATGGGGGGCTGGAGCCTATCCCATCTGTCTTAGGGTGAAAGGCAGGGTAAACCCTGGACAAGTCTCCAGTTCATCACAGGGCACAGAGACAGACAACCACTCACACTCACACCTAGGGTCAATTTAAATTAGCCAATTAACCTAATCCCCATGCATGTTTTTGGATGGTGGGAACCCATCGCAGACACAGAGAGAACATGTAAACTCCACACAGAAAGGCCCCGGGCCAGGAATCAAACCTGGTACCTTCTTGCTGTGAGGTGACAGTGCTAACCACGACACCTGCCCGACCGTGGCCTAACATAAAACTGATTAATTTTTGGTGGTGATGGGATCTGATTTAATGGCACCACCAAAAATTAATCAGTTTTAAGTTAGGCCACTTCTGACCAATCCTGAAAATGTCATCATAAACTGTCCATAATTTTTTGAGTTATTTTGCAAACCGACAAACTAACAAACAAACAAGCCCCAGTGAAAACATAACCTCCTTGGCGGCGGGGGTAACTTTAAATAAAACGTCACCGCCTTGGCGGAGGTCTGTGCTCTCTGAGTACTTTTCTAGTTTTCTGTTTGAATTCAGTTTTTGCAGATTAGCTCAGTGACTACAGAGTACACCATCAAATTAAAATCAAAAACAGTCAAAAAGATTGAAATTGTGTTTACCACAGCAACGCAGATATTGATTTTACCAGGCTCAGAACTGTGTCCATAGCAATGATCTGCTGAAAAAACAAATATAGAACGGCAATCAGAATTGAGTGTTCAGCAAAGTAGTGTAATAAATCAGTTCATCTTAAATAATTTAGGATCAAGCAGGTTGTTTTGTAGCTTCAGCCCACACTCTGGTCTGTAGAAAAAGAAAATGTCTTTTTGATGTTTTGTTCGTTTTGTTAAATTTGTGTTGTTTCACAAAGTGGTTGTGTAATTACAAATAAGTAAGTAATTTACAAATGGAAATTCAATTTTTCTTTAATAACATGAATAATTAAGCATGCAAGTGTTTTAGAGAATGTGAACAAAGAGTGTGTCTTTGCTTTAGGACATACAGCGGATGTTGTGGCCTCAGAGGACTGACTGTGCCCATGAGTACCCAAGTGTTCCCCCTGCTCACCTGCTGCCAACCTACTACCTTTCACCTGAAACACAGGGCCTCAGGTACAATTGAGTTGGTTCCTCAGCATGATTATTGCAGCACACAACGCACACTTCCTCCACAGTTACATATCAAAACTTGACTTGACTCATGAGTACGATATGTCTAAAATTGTGTATTCAGCCCAGTGTCAGCTCTCCTCTATGGGAGCAGTAGTCCTCTGACAGTAGAGCTCCCAAACTGTGGTCCCATCTCCCAACCATATCCAGCCCTCCTGCCTGCCTCACTGGACTGGCCTCTGGAAGAAAGTAATCTGCCAGATCATTCTGCCTCCAAGGTATCTCTCTGCCTGACTATCTGTATGTATACCATGTGCACTTATTTTGCTAAATTACTAGGCATTTGTTCTGTCTGTCTGCGGTGTGGAGCTGTGCAGAAGAATATCCAATCAATAAGATCATTGTGTGTGATCACAGATACTGCAGTTGCGTAGTGGAGGATGGACGCTGGCTCAGATGGGCTCCAGAATAGCTCAAGCTATGAAACAAGTAAGAGGGCTCCTCACTCCTCACTTGCTCCTGCTCTCGTAGTGTAATGTATCTCATGAGTATGAAATGCTTGTCAGTCTCTGTCAGTAGAGCGTGGCACACAACATGTTTTCTGAATGCAAACTTTCTTTTCAGCAGATCAGATTTATCAGAGTTCAGAGTTTTAATATTGTTTCTGTGCTTACATTTACCTAAATGTTGATTCAATACTTATTTGACACATTGAAATAACTGCTAAAGTTACTAAACCTACTAAAGTTTTTGTGCTGCTCGATCCAATTGCTGAAGGCCCTTGTTCAGACCTGTTACATTAGGTACTTTTAACTAATTATAAATATGATACTGGGCAAAGTTTAATCGAACAAAAGCCAAGTCATAATTTGACCTACCATCATTTTACTGACAGAAGTAACATTAATTAGCATGGGCTCATACAACCTGTTGCTGGCAGCATTTGTCATTTTAACCTGCAAATGTGACTGGCTAAATATGAGAAGCTGAATGTTTTGTACACTGATCTTTGCTGATGAGAAAGGGAGAGGGGGGATGACAGTTTGCTGTGTCAGCTTAGCAAATTTTCCCTACCCAGGTGTCAGAAACGAGCCGATCACTGGTGCAATCAAATGTTTTTTTTACACACTTACTTGGGATCAGCTTGGGACCTTCAAGTCAGGCAATGGTCACACACTCAAACTACAGTTGACATTTTGTGAAAAAAAGTATGTTTCTATTGAGTCTCAGCTTTGGAACTTTGATTATGAATCAGTATACTTGCTCTAAACAGTTCCCAACTGCAGTTGTCTGAACCCATCTTCATTCATATTCAGAGCTACAGAAGTGTGTTTGTGTGTGTAAATATATATATACTGTATATAGGCCACCATACCCCGCTGGCAGATCCACAGCGAGGCAGCTCTATTCTGGCGGGCTAAAGGCAACGGCAGCCGCGCCCTGCAGTGCCTGCGCCAAGTGTTAACCTCAGCCCCGCCTTCCCACCACCACTTGTCCCTCACCAACGCTGCTAACCTGCTGCTACACCACGGCTTGACCACCCACGCACAAACACTGCTGGAGCAAGCATTGGCTCTCAATGCTTCAGAGGTGAACGCACATCTGTACATAACCTTCAGGGTTTTACCCTCTTGGACTTGCATACATGCACTGTGTTACATTTACATTAACTTCACAGGTTGTGCTCTATTCTGTCAGGTACACAAAAACAAGCAGTTCCTTCAGATAGTCAGTCACATGGCTTCAAAGTAAATCTTAACACCGTTGTCGTGTTAACAGTGTCTCATCCATTAGAATAGCCAAAAAAGCTTTCAATTCTGCCATTATATCACATAGTATTAATGCAGAGCTTATTCAGTTTAAGATCAGCAATGCATTTCTCTTTTGGGCTCATACAAGCTGAAATTTGGAGCTGACATTATTTATTGCATTAGGAGTGAGTAGGGCATTATTGGCGTCAATATTGTTATAATATTGTTGGTTTATTTGTTTTTGGCTGCACAAAGTTCTGCATTTTAGCCTGTCTGGAAGAAAGAGTACTTTGTCTAAATCACAACTAGCAATATGCCACAACAAATATCATGTCTTGAATACAAGTTGAGCAACATTTGAATGCCACATCTTGCCTAGACTTTGCTGACTATGCACCCTTTTTAATGAGTACTCACTGTACAGCCATGCCACAAAGCACTCATCCTCTCAAGATGAGGCCAGGAACATTACTATGAATTTGATCCACTCCTTTGGCCTGCAGATTCTCCACATTCCAACCCAAATGAGTACCACAGGAACATTTAAAGCATGGGTGTGTGGCCAAAAATGTGCAGGATCTGCAAGATGCTGCTGAGTCAGCATGGACTTAAATCAATCGAGAACATTTTCAGCACCTTGTTAAATCAAGCCATTCCAACCAAAAAAAAAGAAACAGGCTTGTAGGGGGAAAAAGCAGTGTTTTTCAATAAATGTTGATGATACACCAATCCAGTAATTGCTGGTAGAATATATGGAAAAAACTGGAGCAGGTAAAGTGTAGTTATAGTGTAGTCATATTAATATATTATATTCATATATATTTAAATCATATTAGTTTGGTTTTTTTTTTTGCTTCTAGGAAGTACACATCTGCTAAATGTTTATGTTTTATTTTTACAACTATCCCCCCCAGCCTCACACCCTGCTCAGCCTGGTGAGTGTGCAGCTGGCCCAGGGCAACGTTACTGGTGCTCTGGCCTTGTTCCGCCACATCTTGGTGACAGCCCTTTCCTCCTCTTCTTCCTCGTCTTTCGCCGGCTGTGGACAGTGTCGCACCAGTTTACCTCTGCTGCGTTGTCTGCAGTTCTACCCTTTCCTTTACAACCTTTCACACCGACAGCCCTGCCCACGTAAGTGAATGAAATGCGAACAACATTTTTGTTTTTCTTATTAGAATTGTAGGCATTCAGAGACACTTGTTAGGGAGAGTTTCCAAAGGGAAGGGTAGCATTTATACATGTCAAACCTCAAATCTTGTCAGATTTAACTCATATTCAAGGACAGTTATAATGTTCATTTCTTGTTTTGTTTTTATCCAAAATATGAGCAAAAAGATTGTTGTGTAATAGAGAGATGGACAGACCAGGGACACTAATCCTTGCCTAAATTTGCATCTTGACATTGCTATAAATTATTAATTGTAGTTGATGGGGATGATGACCATTACTCAAATCTTTTGTTACCCGCTGTATGTCCATTTGTAAGGCTTACAAATGTAATACTTTTTGGCTTAATTATCCACCTCTACTAGCTATCTGTGGTGAGCTGGGTTTGTCCCTTGAAGCTGCACTAGTAGCTGTGAGAAACAAGTAGTACGATTTGAGCTTCTGATGTGAATAGAGACTGCTCCTTCTTTATTCATATCAGTGGGAGTGAAGAGGAAAAAAAGTGCTTTGAAGTGGAGAAATTTTGCCACTCAATAATTTATGCTGCAGAAAATAGCTGATGCCAAATTTAGGAGGGTCTATATTTTACCCTCCAAAGCTAAATATTACACCCTTAAAGCACGCTTAGTACACAAGGTCAGATAAGCACTTATAAAACACCCACCCACCTCAAGGTTCAAGGTTTAAATGTACAAAAAATACACAAAGTTTCTCATGTTAAATTTTCCTGCAGTTGCTCCCACATGTTTTATGCTGTTCAGGGTTTGCAGCAAAAAGAGTTAACTGGACTTGGACAAGCGAGTGCAGCTGACTCTTTGTTGCTCTTTTTGATTTACCTCGACCTGGATGACTGAGAACCTACACAGACATCGTACATATGGCGCTTTTCCACTACACAGTAACGGTGCGGCACGGCATGGTACGGCCCAGTTTTGTTGCTTTTCCATTACATCTGAGTGCCTCCTCGGCGTGGGCAGGGTCGTCAGACGGCAGCGCGAAACTGCCGTAACTTCATTTGCATGCGACACAGAAAACCAAGGAGAAGAAGAAGAACAACAACACAAACAATGAAGGACAAGGAAGCGATCACGTATTTGTTGCTCACTCTTTGACTTTTTGTCACGCACAAAGCGAAAGTAGAGAGACAGAGAAGACTCCAGGAAGAGTAAAAATAGCGAAGCAGTTACTGGTTTTAAAAATGGTGGAGTCGAGTTGTTTTTGCCTTTTATAGTCCAATCAAACGCCCCGCATCCAGTGACGCGAGCCAATGACGACACTCGTTGGCCAATCAGTGGAAGGCAGTCGGCTGACGTCGCGTTTTAGTATCGCTTCGGCTTGCTTGGAACCAGGGCTTAGGAGGTACGGGAAAAGTTCCTAGTACCAGGTACCAGGTACTAGTGGAAAAGTGCCACAACCGTGTAGCGCTGTGCCGTACCGTACCATACCACGCCTGTGGAAAAGCGCCAATAGTGTCTGGTTTGTAGCTACTACACTTGAGTCATGGCTTCACAGTACAACATTATGATAACGTAAATCACAAACAACTAAGAGAGCCATATAAATCATGTCTGTCTCCTTACTATGGCAGAGTTGGAGCAAAAGAACATTTTAATAGTCTCTTGCCTGTAGTGAAGCGCAGCCATCCATGACAAACACACTGCTGATGTCATGGGTCTCCACTGGTTCCTGTAAGTTTGTGATAGTAAGTGCATAGATCAAATCTCCACAATAGTTTTAGTTTCCAAGTTGAAAAAAAATTCACACCTTTTCTAAAATAAATTGACTTGAATTCCCTTCATTGTGAGAGAGAAGCTGACCTGCTCATTTCCAAATGAAACAATCACAGCTCCTAAAATGCATCACTTATTTCCCGCAGAAAATTCTAAACTACCAATATGTAGAAATATCGTTTGAGATGAGAATCCAGTATTTTTAACATCTTTGTAACTTGTCTTTTAATCAGTTTTAACTACAGTGAGTTTCTGCTACAGGTCTTCTATCATGAGAAGGTTTGGGTAAATACAGTAAGTATCCCTAAACTGAACTTGTTTTGATCTAGAGGGTGCTGCATGCATGGTTGAGAAGGACATTGCCATACAGCTGGAAGAATGGGAGGACAGTGAAGAAAAGCAGGACACACCAGCCATTTCTGCCATGGAGGACTCTTTGCTCTTTGAGAGTAAGAATATGATTTAATAACAACTTTATTCAGTCAGTGGTGTTATTTTATTTTTGAGGAAGGAGTGACCGACTGACCAAATGTCATTAAGAATTAGACCAGAAGAAGTCTCACTTCAGTTGGCTAAATTTGCTGCCCTGTAAAACATCTTTTTATCCTACTCTAAATGGTGTTTCTGTCCTGAACAGTTGGCTAAGTGCTCCTGTAGCTCCATGCCACTTAAATTCATTCTCTCATTTCTCCTGTGTTGCAACCCTTCAGAAGTTATCTTGGACAGCAATGGGTCAGGCGAAGTAGCTGGACAGCAGCAGGCTTCTCCCTCTGCCTCAGGAACGACTAAAATGGCCACCCCGTTTGGTAGTGGAGGAGTGGAAGGGGAGGAGGAGTGGCAGCTGAAGGAGGACCTGATGGGAGCTTTCGAGGGAGCGCTGGATGTTGGAGGCAAGCGAGGGGATCTGCGAGGCATCCGGGTGCTAAAGAACGACCGTGTCATGGGTGCCCGCACTGGGGGCGGGCCCTGCTTTGGAAACTGTGAGGATGACGAGGGAGCTGAGTGGGTGCGTGAGCATGCCTAGAATTATTTTTGAGTTCTAATCCCCAAATTATGTGAGATCTGAGTGTTCGGCCAAACTGAATTCAATTGTCTTTTGTTCATCAGATCACCTTCCAGGTCAAGCGGGTTAGGAAGGCTAAGGTGGATGGGACAGAAAGCATTTCCAGCTCTGATGACAGCCAGACTGGAGAGTCACTACCTGGAGGAAACTCTGTCTTGGAGATTAGTGGGCCAACTATCCCATCACCTGGCCCTTCAGGTACTTTATATACCTGCTTTTTTACACCAGCATGAACACAGAAAAAAATGAGGTGCAGGACTTCACCCAACTGAGAAAGATTTTCTGTTTTTTTTTATGTGTTTTTGGGCAGGCCGCTGGAGGGATTACACAAGTCTTGGCTGGCCAGGGCCAGAAGAGTGCCAGCGGACACGAAGGGTAGATCTTACCACTGTAGCAAGCACCTGGTTGGCTGTTTCTGCCAAGAACATTGAGTAAGACATAGTCACCTTGTACTCTTATAAAACTGTGAATTTAGGTTGCACTGAGATATTGACCATGTGAACATTGGTAGTTTGGTGACAGTTCTGATGTGTTTATCCTTTTTGTTCACAGAACAACTGGAAAAATAATATCCACCTAGCTTTTTAGGATATCTGAGTAATGAGTAGAGTGGTTAGTTTAGACCTAGGAAACAAAGGAAACATTGCTGCCACATGGCTGTTCTCGCATCAGGGCATATCAACAACTCAGTAAATACAGTTTTGATTTTCCCCTTTTTCTGTCTCTTTTTCTTTCCAGCATCACAGAGCACATAGACTTTGCCACTCCACTCCAGGAGCCAGCTGCTGAACCTTTATGCAATGCCAACCTCGCTGCCAGTATGCACACCCTCGACCACCTGGCAGGTGTGGCCAATCGTGCCGCCATCCACTACACTGGAGAGAGCCAGCTGCGTGAGGTAGACTAAGGCTGAGGCTACAGATTATGAGAATGAACATGCATACTTCAGACAGTCACAGGTTGATTTAAAGAACATACAACAGGTTCCCAAGGGAAACCTCATTGTTAGACTGTAAAATCTTCTGTAGGCAACGGGACAGGATTTTGGTATTTGAACCGTTCATCATTTTGTAGTTTGTAGTATTGACCATGTTTGAGCAAAAGAGGTGGAATGCATTGGTCGAAAAATAATCAAACCCCGGTCTATCGTCTAATGATGGATTTGTCACTTGTGAATCAGTCGGTTGCAGATGTCATCTCGTCGTTGCAGATGTCTGTAACTCTCATGTATCTAGTTGATAGTCAGACTGTATGTGAGCAGTGGATGGAAGCTCTGGCTGCTACACAACCCCAGAAATTTAGATCTTCTTGTTCTTCTTATCTGACCAATATCTAATAAAAGTCTTACTTGAGTCCTCTCTTCCTGACCCTCCAGGTCCTGCAGAACCTCGGCAAAGATAAGTTCTCCCCTCAGTCCTTTGAGCAGGTTGGAACGCGCATCGCTAAAGTGCTGGAGAAGGTAAGTAATGTACAACAGCAAAGATGGATGACAGATCATTTCTTTCATTTTTGTTGTATTCTTTTGTTCATTTCAACAGTACTCCATTTCTGAATCTGAAAACAGAAGCACTCTGCCCTGAAACACATCTGGTTCTATTAGCTCGATTTATAGGTTATTCAGAAAATGAAGACGTGTTTTTCTCACTGAGGAAACTGGTGAAATGCCAAGAAATAGCTTGAATTAGAAGTAGATCCAGTCAGCATATTTTTTTATGCTATATTACTTATAGGTGCAGTTGCAAGGGAAACAAATATTAGCTCTGCATAATTTAACAGTGACACCAAAACTATTGTAACACCCTTTGATGACAACACAGCCAGTTACTGTAGATTTAACTTGTTCATTTTTCCCCGTTCCTGATCCCTGGCTGCAGAATCAGACATCGTGGGTGTTATCCAGCATGGCTGCGCTGTACTGGAGGGTGAAAGGTCAAGGCAAGAGAGCCATCGACTGCCTGCGACAAGCCCTCAATTACGCCCCCCATCACATGAAGGCAAGTAAAACATCAACCGTTCCCAGCCCACCTGGTACTTCTACTAAACAAAGGATTATTTGAAACATGAAAATAATCAG
Organism: Synanceia verrucosa; assembly: GCA_029721515.1. Taxonomy (NCBI): domain Eukaryota; kingdom Metazoa; phylum Chordata; class Actinopteri; order Perciformes; family Synanceiidae; genus Synanceia; species Synanceia verrucosa. Next base: position 26,456,224 of record CM056549.1, read on the forward strand.
TATTCTATGTATCCTCCTGAATTGTGAACCAGGACGTGCCCCTCATCAGTCTGGCAAACATATTCCAGAACGCTCGGCTATGGGAGGACGCCCTCACAGTCGCTGGCATGGCAGTAGAAATTGCCCCGCATTTTGTCGTGAACCACTTTACCCTCGCCAACGTCTATATAGCAATGGTAACAGCTGCAGTCATATTTTCTGTTGATGTTGCTTGTAATTCCTTAAAGGTCACATATTATAAACCTGCTGTTTAGCATAAATACATGGAAATCTCACTTCTCTCAGTATGGGACTTTTAAGTCAAATGTCTCCATGGTAACACGGTTGTTTCCCGACAACAGGAGGAGTTTGAGAAAGCCATGCGCTGGTACGAGTCTACTTTGAAACTGCAGCCAGAGTTCGCCCCCGCCAAAGATCGACTCCGAACCATTCAGTGTTACCTGCTCACCAAGAGGGAGCGCCGCCAGCCCTGAAGCACTGAAGCAGTGTGATCACAGCAGTACCCTGCAGTCATGCACACACCACATAACCAACACTCACACACACACACACACACACACACTCATCTCAAGACCACAGACAAGTAGCGCAAAGTGTAAGAAACTTTGAATGTGGTTAAAGGTGAGGTATCAAGCTTGATATCCAGTAGAATCTGGCTTCCATCCCCCAACGAATTATATTTGAGAATGTCACAAGGTAAAACTGGATATGATTTTGTCCCTTTTTGAATTTTTGAAAGGAAGACCTCTTGTTATCTAACAATCAAGAAGTAAATGATTGTCAGGCTCTGGTTTTTTTCTGCGTTTGCTTGATGTTGCAGAAATGGAATCAAGATAATACCGGATATGGTTTGCAAACACCAGTTAAATCTTCGGCAATATTTTTATTTTAATCTGTGCTAACTGGAAGAAAAACTCACATTCTTAAAGACATTTTGGCATGAGGAGGTTTCTCAAGGATAATAACCTGCTCCAGCCTGGAGATGATACCGTGTTTTCATGTCACCTAATTGGAAATTGAGATGGGAGGGAATGCGCCTCTCAACTCTGAGGTGAAAGCAGTTCTAATTGAACTATATACAGCCTCTCTATTTCTGCTTCATTAAATGGATGGGAATTCTCAGTTTTTGCACTTTTTTTTCCTATATCATTCCTATTTATATGGGACCTATGAACATTTGATTTTTGCTCCAAGGTAATTTAAATCCAAAAGAGAGAAACTGAAATATGCTATTACATTTGCTTCTTAACTTATGGAACTCATAAGGCAGAAAAGGGGTTTGCCATTGACCATCTATTATAATAAAAAATGGAATCTGTATTTAATGTACAGTATTAAAGGCAGTGTGTGGATTTTGTGAGCTCATTTCTCTGCATCAGTTCTTTGTCTCTTTGGGGAAATAAGAACGGTTTGGACTCCTCAATGCTTAAACTAAACTAGCACCACTAAACGAGTCTCATTGAAAACTGCTGTCTGTTCACATTTTAAAACTAGCCTAATGGGGGCACTGTCCGACTTTTTTTCGGGTTCTCTCCTATCAGCTCCTGAAGTTGCACCCCTTTCTGTATACTAACCCAAAATTAATTCTATATCTGGTCAAAAACAAATGTGATCAAAAATAAAAAAGCGACCCACAGGCTGCTTGGCTACATGTCTTGTGTAATATCAGGACGGCAGATACGCAATTATTGCACCCAAAACTTCAGCTTAACAGGTTATAATTCAAGGGAGAGTTTAGAGTTTACACTTGTAGTTCATGATAACTAGACCTGCATTACGAGTTCTACTGGTACAATCATTTTACTGTAAAATACAGCGAAATTAGTCCTATTCAGGCACACAAACACACACGGCACAAGCATAGACAGTACATAGCTGGGCCCTAGCTTATACAATGAAATTATAATTATACTAATCATGATAATAGTCACTTAAAAAGAGATGGAGCAGGGAAAAAATACTAATACTCCAGTCACCAATTCATAATTTAAGCTTCTAGGCATTGTGTTCACATTATTAAAGCAACCCAGCAGTTGTGATGGTGGGTTCATTAAAAAATCATTCAAAAAGATACACTAAATATACATTTGGGAAAACTGGAGGAGTTGTAGGTGTAAAAAATTGCTTCAAATCACACAACGGATGAGCAGACATTTTAATAGATGTGTAAAATATCTGAGATGTGAATTAACCATTTACTGTTATTTAATAATGGCTAAATGGGTTGAATTATGTCACTGCATAAACACATCAGTGGTGCAGTAAGTAAACGGGTAATATGGCAAATGAAATGACTTGACAGTCCAATGTGTTTTATTTGAATATAATTCTATGAATCTATATTATTGCAGACGCAGCGCTGGAAGCATCTCAGAGAAAAGATAGAACAGCATGTCCACACTAAATAAAAGTGCATCCACATAGTATATCCTGGTGGAAGCAGCACTTTTTCCCCTGCTGCCTTTAAATTGCAATACCTAAAAATGGCACAAGCACAGTGCATCCTGCTATTTTTAGAACCCTGTAAAGGAACAAGATGGTTGCAGAGGAGCTGAAGTGTATGCACACAGACTCCTATAAATAACGAGCACAACACATGAGAGAGCAAATTGGCGGTTGGCTGGCTGCACATTTTCCCGCCCTTCTCTTTCAGATTCAGCACCGCTGAGGACAAACAGGGCTGCTGCGTTGCTAATGGACGTTATTTATTGTTAGCCCCTTGATCTATTCCTGTGCAAGCCAACCCCCTCCTGCTCTGTTTTGGAATGTTTCTCAATGAATAATTGACTGGAGTGGTATTTTTTGAGCGGCCCCTGTCTTGGGTGCAGTGTATAAATAGCTCATGTGCAGCAAAGCGTGCATGGATTTGTCAGGGGCGTTAGGCCTGGGAGTAGGAGCCTTGTTATGTAATAGGCATGCGAGTTGGCACACCAGAGAGACTGCATTGAATGGGTGTGTGTGTGAGAGAAATGCTCTGTATTCATTGAGTGTTTTCAGAGTGATAGTATACTCACTGGGAGTCCTTCTGTTAACTCTGCTGCAGCTGAGGCCACTAATTTGTATTATAGTAACACAAACTTATGATATGCACCTTTTATATGGTTTAATAATGCACTTTGTTTGATACATCAGCAGCTCATCCATGGGTAATATGACCTGTTAGCTGAACTACATAATACTGGTAAAGCAAATATCATTATTAATAGTGTGTGGCACTAATATAACATTATTATTATCTATCAGTTGCATTTTAATTAAATAATCTTCCTCTGTGCAACACTGGACTTGTAAAATAAATAACCCTGCCATCTGCCACACAAACTGGCTACTAAATAGATGCTGGGAGGTCATTTTGGGTTGAGAAACATTTGGAATCTGATGCAAAACTTTTGATTTCCACGTTGAGCATTTTTTTGTTTTTGCACCTCACGGTGCTATATTTAGCACAGCACGGCTGAATATAGTAACAGTGAATGGACGTTGCTGCGAGATATTACATAATGACAGTGAATTTCCTATGTGGACATGAAAGGAGACGACTGTTTTGAAGACAGAGCGGAGCAAGATTTTCAACACGCAAAGGAATGAATGTCAGCTTATCTGAGTGTCTCTCTTTTATGTGTTGCATTATCCTCTGATGTAGGACAGTGACTTCCCGTTATAATACTGATCTGAGACAGGATTTATAATGTTATAATTTGCTAGATATTGGAGGAAAGTTGCAGTGCATTGCTTCAACAAATAAAGAGAAAACTGAGTCAAAAGGAAATTAAATATACGTTCAGTTAACTTTTACAAAAAAGTGTTTTCAATACATACATGTAAGTTCTTAAATTACATTTATTGAATCCTCATATATGCATGCCATAATAAAATATCATATCTGTTAATGTCCAGAATAAATGGACCGTCCTGATCTGTGTTTTTAAGTTTGAGGTCGAGATATCTGAATGTCTCTATATATGAAGTAGAATGCTAGTAGAAATCTAGTATTATATTTTGCTAGGCTGTATCCAAGAGGGGTTTACTGGCTGTTTACTTCAAGTGTAATAAACATGCATTGACCTGGTGGGGACAATAGTGTTCACTGCCGTCAACACCAAAGCCCCCTCTTCTTACCTCCACACCCTCTTTCAGTTTATCTTTCCTGTTAAGACTGACCTCATGCCTGACTGTGTTTAACTGCTTCACTGTCACTTTAGCACCATGGACAGCTCCAAAGCAACATCATCCCACTCTGTCCTGAGCATGCAACTGCACTGAAGTAACAGACAGGTCCATGAAGTTGACAAAAGGGGGAAAAAACACATATTGGAAAGGTGTTATGGGACCATGAATCTCTGGAGTTCAACTGAATTCCCTACAGTCATCATGGAATACACACTACTGTCAGCTTTTGCATGGCATGCCTTGCAGCTGTTCTTATACTTTCCTTTTGCTGGATTATGTACATACTGTAGGTGAAATATCAGATCATGACAAGCTATTCCCAAACATACTTAATATTCCTATTCCAAGCCCTAAACACTCCATCTGCAAAACTAAAACAAATGTCTTTTTTTATTTGCCAGAAGGACTCTGAAAGGAATCAAATTATACACCTCGAGTCTTAAAGGTCCCATATTGTAAAAAGTAAGATTTTAAATGTTTATTATGTTACACAGCAGGTGTAAGTGCCTTATGCAAATATTGTGAAAGTACGGCAACACTGAATTCAAAGAGAAATATTCAATTTTGTGATGTCACAAATCAACAACATATACAGTATTTTAAATGGATACCAGGTTATCTACTGTTCAGTATGAGAATGACATCAGCTGACAGGATGTAAACATGTAAGCTGTTCTAATTCTGTTAAAATGCAATGAAAGCCTATGAGACGGATTGTAAATACAAGCAGATTGTACAAGGACAGTGGTTTAGCAAAGGGTTGTTGAATATTAAAACATGACAAAACAATTTAAAGAGACTCTAGTATGCTCACGCCCAGGGTCATACTTGTATTTTGGGTTTCTTAGAACACATTTCCATGCTTAATGTTCATAAAATGCTTTACTTCCCTCACGCCAGCTGTGCTGCAGCACCTCTTTCCACCCTCTGTCTGTTTAAGCTCATGGCTCTGCCCTCCCATAAAACCCGGTCTGTTCTGATTGGTCAGCTGGTCCACTCTGCTGTGATTGGTCAACTGAACCAAACTCTTCAAACTCTGTCTCAGGCTCCTCTCTATCTAGCTATGTCTGAGGACATGCCAAACTTGCAGTTCTGCCAAGTGTGTTACTTGATGACATCACCATGTTACAGATTAAAGGTCTGAACTTCAAGCAAGGAGTTTCAGGCAGTTCAGGGGCAGTGATTCAGTGGGGAAGAGGAACTCACTTTCTCTGGCTTTCTAACTTTACTTTTAATCTTTTACAGACACAAAAAACTATATAACACACTGAAGGAAAGGGAAAACCACAAAAGCATAATAGGTCCCCTTTAAAGATGAATTACATTTCCATTTATAAAATACAAATGAAAATGCACTTGCAACTAAATTGCAAATAATATCATTGTGTCAATAATAAAAAAAACAAAATACATAAAAATAAAACAAATTACAATCCAAAATCTGAATCTACTGCAAGAGCAGTGCAATGAGAAGTCTATAGGTTGCAGCTTCAATGAATGAGACAGTGTTTCATTCTTAAAGAGACACATTGATAAAGAAAGCAAAAGCACTAATCGGATGAGGATTATTTTATTTCTCAGTGATTATATTTTGTCGGGGTGGGGGGTGATCCAGCCTGGATGCTGTCTTGTGTTTATGTTTTGCCTCTCGCACCGTGTAGTAGGCTATACCCTGAGCAGAGAAACCCGCAGCGCCAGGCATGTCGAGCATGGGAGTTAAAAATAGCATCATCGGTCGGCCAAGCGCTGCTCCGTTACTACGCGTTTCAGCATTCTGCCCTGTGCAGGGGGAGTCTGCAGGACTCACAGATGTAATGAGCCTTCCACCTTTTCCCTCTTTCTCTTTCTATGTGTGTGTGCATCTCTGCATCATCATCATTATCATCATCATCATCACACTCCGGGGCCACTTTTGGGTCTGCTGGAGGGTAAACCCGAACCAGGAGTCATTTTAAGCACCATTACAGATTAGAAATAAGCGCCGATGTTTGAGGAGAAAAGGAAAACATTTAGTGTTGGATCGTCTCAAGATGACCACCATTAACATGTGGAAGTCTTTGCTTGCGGGTTTGACCACAGTCAGGAAAAAAATGGCCCATATATCTTCTGCTATTTGACATGTTTCACTGGAGCATCGCTGGTTTCTCTGCTTCCACCTTCAAAGTGGGAGATTCTCCACCTGACGTCAATGGAGTGACTGACGCAGCCCCACGAGAAGAAGGAAGTCCATTTTATTCCTCCATTTCCAAAGCGGGTCTTGTCTAAATAAAGGCAATACTATCTGTGCCAATGAGCTACAGAGTTATATCTTAATGTGAGCATTTTAGTCACATTTTATATGACAGCAAATTGCGCGTGAAGGGGTGAGTATCAACAAAATAATTTCAAAAAAGCCAATTTCTGCACACTTCCGTGATTCCGTTGAAATCCCACTTTTTTATCCACGGGCATCGTTATTTAGGGAGACGCTGCCGTGCACGCGCATTCGTCTCGCAAGGAGGGAGGGGGGGGACGCAGGAGCTTTCGTGCGCGCGCCCAGTTCTCAAAACGCCGCACGCTCGAAATTCCTCCAAGGAACCTCTGCGAGCTTTTCTTTTTTTTCTTCTTCATCATCACGCGCGAGCTAAAAATAGAAACGGGGTTGGATCGTGATCCAGAAATAGATAGGGGGCATCACTCCTATAAAAGGCTCACCATTCAAGAGTACAGTGTGTGCACAGTTCTGAGGAAGCGGAAAGCCAGAGCGGTGTTTTGTGGAGAAAGTGGCTTTTTTATTCTCTATTTTGTGCGTGTGCTACTTTTGGTGCTTTTGAAGGAGGATCCGCTGTTGGAAGACGGTGAGTTATGAAGCCTTTCTCTGGCTGCACCTGCTTCTTTTCCCTCTCTTTAAGGCTCTGCTGACTGCTTTTTATATTTATATTCGCGCTGCAACGCGTAAAAGCAAATGTTTGTGAGCGGAGTGGATTTCTGCTGTATATCTTCTCCATGCAGCTGCACGGGAATCACCCTCAGTTAGGATTTAAAAGAGGGTGCTCTGTCAGCCTGCTGGAACTCACACCATCATTACTGGTGTTGATTCAGGGTGGAAAGGATGCTTTGGATCACTGGGAAGGTGATTCCACAGTGAGTGGGGAGCTGTCCGCTCTGGCTGTGGTGCTGAAGTGCTCTTTTTTTCCACAGAGCCGTCCTCGCAATGTCACTGTGAGCGTTTCTGACAAGTTTTACGCACAGGGGTTTCGCGTAAAAACAGAAGCATTTATGAGATCAGGTCGGTTCTCGCCCTTTCCATCTTTTTTTTTGTTACTATCTGAAAAGCACCGCCGTCGCCTCACATTTTCGTGCAGAAGCACGATGCGGATGAAAATCACGTTTTGCGATTCGAACCTTGTTTGCACATTATTGTTTCACCCTCTCCTGTGCACAAAGAGTCTCGAGTCGTGACTGCTAAAAGTGAGTAAGGCGCGTGCTGCGTCAGTGGCGTCTGGCTCCGGTGCGCTCGAGACAGATGGGTGTGTGTGTGTGTGTGTGTGTGTGTGTTGGGGCGGGGGGATATGGGAGGTGGGGGGGAATATCGTGACCGGCCGGGAGACGCGTCCGCGAATGAAGGGAGGTCTGGACGGCCCAATGAGAACCGAGAGAGGGGTGGGGCCCCTCCTCGCTCTGGCAGCTAGAGATTTTTTTTTTGCCAATTTAACCCTTTATGCAAATAAGGGAAAACTTTAGCCTACAATTAATGGAACATATTATGTTTTTCCCCCTCAGAGTAAAATAAGGATCCAGCCATCACAGTCACTTTAACAGCGTATTTCTGGAATGTGTTGTTGCTTCTTGTTGTGCTTGCTTGTTGTGGTGTCCATACAGGAGTAATGGAGCTGTCAGGTGCTCTGGCCTCCTGCTTAGGTGCTCTTTATCCTATTGGTGGATGAGGCCTCGTCACGTCCAATCAGAGCGCTGATCGTCTTTCTGCTGCGCGTTAAAGTCTGTATCGGCGGAGAGATGCCGCCTCTCCTCACCGCCGCTCTTTTTAATAGCAAGGCTGGGAGCGTGTGGCCGCAAAGAGATGCTATACCAGCGGGTTTGCGTGTTTTTTGTGTAGTATTTACCCATATTCCGTGGATGAAAACCGCACAAACGTCCTCGTGCACAATAGTGTTTTACCTGAGAGCACTTTGAGGATGAAGACCCCCACTGAGGAAGTCGTGGACTGAAGTGTGGATGTGGATTTTTTTTCGAGCTGTAGCAATTTGTCCGTCACGAATCTTTTTGCGGTCTGGGCTTGCTGTGCATACATGAATCTGGGAAGCCCTTACCCCAAAAAGCATTTGTGGAGGATATAAACGTCGTTTCTGTTGTTGTTGTTGTTGGAGCTGACTGACAAAAGTCACTTTGCCACACAGTCAAAGACAAACTTATTATCTTTATTTCTATTTATTGTTAACACAGAGGTCAGGACTCACAAAAACGTACAAGTATGCTTCGACACACACACACACACACACACACAAATTTGAATGGAATTACATGTGAATCGTCTCCAGTTGGTGACACGAAGAAGTGACCGAGTGGCTTGCGCCCCTGAAGGCACCACGCAGCATCTCCAACCCTCCCATGGTGGTCCACACACTCATTCAGTAGTCCTGGGATTGTTTGCATAATTATGCACAACGTTGTAAAAAAAACACGTTTTAAAGACGGACCGACAAGTGGAGATTTTTTTTCCACACAAATGTATACATTGTATTCATCACAATGACACCACCGATATAATTATCTGCCTCATCTTTTCTTATTTATATATTTTTTCTAGTATCTTTAAAATACAGCATTTACTGAGCAGATGAGAGTACAGATGTGTAGCTTTTATTTTGGTGACACATTGTTTGTATTCTTTTGTTTCTTCTGACTGAACATCTGGGACTAGCCTGACAGCTGTGGGAATTTGCTTTAGATCAGGATTCTGGATTTCTGAGGTGCACTTCATATTAGTTTGTGATTTTCCTTATGATTTGAAAATTTACATTTCTATACATCTCTCTGTTTCTTGCTTACACTATTGTGAACCCAGTCATCACTTCATGCAGAATTGCACAGTATATGGATGTTTTTCATAACCCTAAAAAGGGCTATCCTCTGTGTTCTGTGACATTCACCAGGTGCGTGTATAACAACATCATATCACTTTCCTTCTAAATGAGGAGCACTACGATACGTCTGCTTCTGCTTTCTTATATTACTTCTATGCTTTCTGAACACAAAGATTGTCTACATCACACACACGCACACACGCACACATGCACACATGCACACACACACACACGCACACACACTCAAGACTCAATCACCTTACCACAGTGAGGTCAGCAGGTGGAATCCACATAGAGTGTGAAAGCTGTGAAAGAGAAGTAAATAATAGCTTTTTATAATGTTCAGCAACTGTTCCTAATATCTCATGCAGCATGGGTGTGTATTTACTGAACGTGTTGTGTGCCACCAGAAATTATTTATCTGTAAATACATTATTATACTTTTTATTTTGCTCTTCTTATACTTTTTGTACATTTTGTAAATAGAAATATTTTTTCTGTTTTATTTTACTTTTTCTCTTTTTTTTCATATTGCCTTTTACTGTTGCTGCAAAATAATTTCCCTGGTTGGGATTATTAAAGTAATTCTATTCTATTCTATTGAAAATATTTGATTATTTCATCTTTTTCTTCTTGCTCACCACATACCACAAGAATATAAATTAATTTTGTCCATGAAAAATTCATTTAAAATCTGATTTAGTGGACTCTCTCGGCAGTATCATCTGCAATAGAAAAGGTGTGAATATATTATTGCAGACTAGTTACCAGGCATATAAAGTAATGCTTACATTGCATTCAGCATTAAAACAAGGAGAAAGTGTCACACCAAACATTCGTAATATTTCAAAGTCAAACAGTAGCCACATTAAATCCATCTGTTTTGTCAAACTCCACACAGCAGTAAAGTCTTTAGACCATTGACTATTAAAGTGTTGATAAAGATCAAAAATCTTTCAGAAATTCTTTTTTATCTGACATGAGTGAGTGGCTCTTTTAAATTTGCACTGTGGTCAGATCCTTCTGGGGTTCAGTGGAGCACTCAGCAGCTCACAAAGTATTGAGCTGCTGTTTTGGGAGAGTGTGACGGTGTTTAAGCCTCCCTCTCCCTGAGAATTCCCCTCCAGGCCATATTTTTAATCAGCTCATCTGCTGCTTAGAGGAGAAGTAATAACAATTACACAAAAGTCCAAGCACGGTCCGAGTGTGTGTCTTTTTCTTTCTACGGGGTCACATTTGATATGTGATTTTCATTTGTGAGCATGAAATAACATTTCAGATATTCCTAATGTATCCAGATGTGCCATCTCTTCATTTTGTTTTGAGATTGTCTTTACTTGCATTAAATATATTTTATTTGCTCATTTTCTGCTGTGACAATAGTATCACACTTGACAGTGAACACATCTAAATCTTTTTTAAAAGGTGAGACGTGCAGCGCAAGATGTGTTGACTGTGCGTCTATGTTACAGTGCTACTTTTGCAGATGTGTGTGTGAGAGGAGACATAATGGAAAAAGAGGTTTATTCAATACAATAAAAAATACAGTCTGATATGCACAAATATTTACAGCAGATTACAGAATGAATCTATTTGATGACTTTGCTTAAAGGTGCAAATGTCATTGTGCACCCAAATGTCACATATTGTGTCCGTGATTTTATACAAGGTAGGAATGTTAAAGTATTTACAAAGTATAACATAGAAACAAGCTGATTCTACTGTTTGTAGTTTTCAGATGTACACAGAGCAGCCAGACACTTAACACTGATTCAATTTGTAACCATTACTCCTCACACCCTACGGGTCAAGAAATATTCACCTGGAGGACAATCAGATGCACATTTAACTGTTAAAGTTTTCAAAATGTGGAATTAAACTCAACTCCTCATTTGCCTCTGAATTATTGATTTGTGGTCGTTTTCTTCAATTTAACAGCAGGTGACGAAGAGTGTGTGGACGCAGTATGTGTCCTTAGATGTAGGAGTGTGTGTGTGTTTCACCTTTTACTTTACACGTTTATTCCCTCTCTTCATATGTTCTTTCTTTTCTCCTTATTTGTTTAAATAGAGTCAACATTTTAATTTGATATCACTCCATCTTATTTTGTCATATCTTTTCTATTTTTTTCAAATATGTCACAATGTTTATGGACTCTGTGAAAGATTTAAATAAGAAAGGAAACCTAACGTTAATCATATCCCAGTGGTTGAATATGAGAAAGGTAAATCCATGTAATTTGCTCTGATTATGAATTAATTTATGATTTAACTCTGTATTTTTAACTGTGTGTGTGTGTGTTGTTCCAGTATGTACTGTAACATTTCTATATAGATGATGCTTTAACCATTTTCATACAGCAGCTTCACAATAAAACCAATGTGAAATCCTCTATCATGTGTTCTTATTTGAATTTGAATGTGTGGTTTTTGCAGATAACATTGCAGCATTTAGCGTGACATGTTTTAAAACAAGAAAAGTGTGCCATTATGCTGTATCACAGTAAAATAACACGTGGACTTAAATGTAAATAAAAGCTTGTGGAGTTGAATCCAACAGGTGTGAGGCAGATGCAGAATAAAATGTCTTCTGTAAAATCCGCAAAGAGTTTATAATGAGTATGTTGTTTGGAACGATCACTATGAATGTGGTGTTATTCCTGTGTTGTTTTTTTTGTCCAGTAACAGACAGATTGCCCTCAATGTACACAGCTGTGAATCCCCCAAATTTTACATCTCCTTATTGACAAGGTCTTCTCTTCAAAATAACATGAAAACAATGACATGATGGTAAGGAGCTGTCCATCAGCAGGAGGTGCTGAAAAACTGGCGGTGCACCAGTGATTAGAATATGTTCATATACTTTTAATAGATATATACATTAACCATCAGTTTAAATATTTTTATTATTAAGTCTCATATCAACTTTCATCAGTGCAATGATCAGGCCCACTGTGCTCGTCTGCAGGCTCTCATGGATGGACGTGAGCAGCAGCTGGTCCATTTCTGTCCGAGATGATGCTTCAGTCTAAATTTCATTCAGGTTCCTTGTAGCTCAGAGCCAACAGTTTAGACCCCTGTTTACCATTGCTGCATTTCTATTTTTAGATGCAATGTTCTTATGTAACGCTCACTCGCACATATTATGGACCACTGCTGTCTGCTCCACTTGGCTGAATTGTGTGTGTGTGTGTGTGTGTGTGTGTGTGTGTCTCTGTATACTAAGTTAGATTTAATTATGCCATGTAACTTCTATGATGACAAAATAAATTAAACGGGAAAAAGGGGTGCATGCATTTGAGTCTATGCTTCTACTGCACATGTTATTGGGAAAATTATAAAAAGAAAATGTCTAATTTCCGAAAAATCCTGCACGAGACACTATTTTTAAAAAAATTTTTACTATTTAGACCCATGTACGGATTCCTTTGCTAAAATACACTCAAGTCTCAAACATCAAGACTGTGTTGCGCTTATGGATTTTACAATGCTGTAGGTGTATTTAATGAATACTGCTTATGATTGTTAAACCAAAATCCTTACCACAATTCAGTACCTTTCATAAAACCAATAAAATATGAAGGCAGGCAAGATTGTTTCTATATAATTTGCCTTAGAGCAAACACAGAATACACAAAACAAGGCACCGGCTCTATGGAGAAAATATTATTTTACAAACATAATGTCTATAATCATTAATTTCTGGGATATCATATATCATTTTTGTTCCCTTGTTAAGTTATTTCGACCTATTTAAAACAAAGAAACAAAGATTTAATCCTAATTGTAAAACCTGAGGGTTTAATGATTGGTGGTAAACCATATTTTTGTATTTTTACTGAAAGTAAAACAGCAAAGGCCATTACATAAGGAGTTGGAGGAGAAAGGGCAAAGCATGAAACAAGATAACAGCTCAAAAATACTATATCACATAGATGTTTAATTATTTTTTTAATCAAAATACGAGTGTAGTGATGACATGGAGGAAAGTGATGTAACACTAGGTGACAGTGAATCTCAGATTAAGGACGCCAGAATTAGAAAGCGAAGAAGAAAACGGTCCAATCGCAGAGCAGCCTAGAGTGATGCGGAAGCGACAAACGCGGAAGTAACATCTCTGACCCTTTTTTGGCGCACGCATTTGCACTTTGAGCACTTTTTACTGCGGTAACACAGACAGTATTAGTCCAGGCGTTACTGCTATCGGATAACACAGGCAGAGGCGTGTGCGGTTCAGGTATGTCGTTCAGTGGAGAAGAAGTGTTACGGGCCGTGGAGACGCCGCTGTTCTGGCTCGGTGCTCTGACTGCGGCCTGGCTGTCAGTGTGCTGCGTGTGCCGGCTCCTGTGCGGGATCAGGGTATGGGTGCTGGGCAACGGACGGCTCGTGTCACCCACCAAACTGGGGAAATGGGCAGGTGAGAGGCATTGTATGAAGACAACAACGTTCCTTTGTAAAGTATAAAAGTTAATATTATGTGTAGGCTGTTAGTAGGCCTACTCGTGTCATCCTGCCATTGTTGTAATCCCTGGTGGTTCCCATGACGATGAGCATCAAATTCAGCCTGACTTTAAGTGACCAAAGCAATTGAAAGAATACTGTGGTTGTTTAATTGCCCATTCCTTCTTTCTCTGGACATGAATCCAACCAATGACAAACGATAAAATATATACCTGTAGTGTGACTGTGTAATGTACACATCTCACGAGCCTGAAATTTACTGGTTAAAGTCAGTGTCCACAGGAACTTATTGTTTTTCAATTGAACTTCATTACTGTTGATATTTATGTGCATGTTAGATGTGTTTTTACCATTTAATCCCATCTCACCTCTTTTTAAACCCCTTGGTTATTCATAAAGTAACTTTTTGAAAAGCCAAATCACTTTGTGTTGCTGTGAAGGAGTGACCTGTTCACTGCCCTCTTCTGGCCGGAAGTTGTACGTGCATCTCTGACCACCTCTGTCAGTTCAGTGATTTTTTTTTTTTGTTGCAGCAGATCAACCATTAATAATGTTGACTGAGCCTCCAGTCGAATATTGCAACAATATGCTACGTTTGATTTAGTCGTTACTCATTTGTATAAAGAGCAAACGGCACCATCTGTATTAAATCGCTTTTAAATGCAGCATTTAGCATGTGAATTTCTCTGTGAGATGAATAAAGTATCTATATATCTATCTATCTGTCTAGCTGTCTATCTTTAACTTTAAATCCCATGTGCCGGCACATCTTTGCAGTGTAGATAACAGGCCATTGAGTAATGAGGGCGTACGAGAAACTGAGATTGTGACATCCTCTGCTGCTTCAGCACGTATTTGTTAGACAGTGTTTTTTTCCATCTTGGTGCAGGCAGCAGTAGTGTTTTTTTTTTTTTTTTTTTTTTTTATCGTGGTACTTTTCGCAAGATGTAACAATTGGGCAGGGAATGATCAGCTGTTTGTCATCTGGTGTAAAACTGTAGGAAATCTTGTCATGGGATTATGGCTCGAGGGGATTATCAAATCAGACTGAATGCTGTTCATCTGTCCGGTCTGCGTTCACTGTTTGAACCTTGAAGTTTGAACAGACTGCTGGGATGGCTTTAATGCTTGCGAGGTTGGCGTTCAAGGTTCACATTGTAAAACAAAAAGCTGAAGAACATTACGCTTGTTTTTGGGGTGAGTCCTTCATGTTTTTGCTGTGCATATTTCCCAAACCTAAATCACTTTTATGTGTGCATTTATCTCTTTACTGAGTATTTTTTTAATCATTTTTTAATTCAGAGTTTCACAACTCACAACAATTCTTTTTCATCCTGTGCAGTCACATCAGTTCGCCAGAGAAACCCAAATGTTTGGAGGATGCGTGCTGAAGTTGCCCTTGATCTTGTTGTGTGCAGCTAAAAATGGAAACGCGTCACACAGGGTTTTTATTTTTGGATTAGGCCAAACATGCAAAATAAATCAGGATATGCAGCCAATCTGTTAGCCTCAGCTGCTGCTGCTGCTGCTTCTTCCATTCACAGACTTTGTCTCAGTGAGGTGGACTTGATTGAGAGGATGGCCTGATTATGTAACAAGACTAGAGCCATTCATAAATGAGACACAGGATCCTCGGGATTTAGGTTAACTGGTAGCCACATCTCACTTTCTAGTGTGTGAGAGAGAGAAAGAGAGTCTGTGGCAGTATAACAGAGAACCACTGTAGTGCTATCCCTGCTATCTGAGACAGTGCTCCAATTATTAAAGCAGCTGCCTTGCATTGTAGTAACAAAAAATGTGGTTCATAATCAAGCTCATAAGACATTAATATGTATCTAAAAATAAAACCTTTGCTATTTGTTTGTTCTCCACAAACCTGTCAGTGCTTGTCTGATTAAGTCATGTGTCCACACTGTCTCACGTAAATCCTGTCACATTATACATACACTGTATTTTTTTAGTGACAATGCTCCTTTTTCTGTTACAGGTAGACAATAATCTAGTAAGTGAGCTACACCATCAGAGATTATTCTATAATTATTATTCAATTTGATACATAACTTTATTGTAATGCTGCACTATCCATTTTGCTGCCAATGTAATTTTCCCCACTGGTGGGAAATAAAGGATTATCTTAAATATAACTACATTAAGAAATGCAGAACTTGTGAGGGTTTGACACTTCGTAGAATTTTTGGCATGTGATTGAAACAAACAGGTACTGACCGTCAGAACAACAAAGCAATCACCCAAATGTAAAACCCAAATGCTGACACACAGTAGCACCTCATCATCAGAGCACCTTGCCAGCCTAACCTACATTTTGCAGAAGGCAGCACTTCCTAAAATAGACCTTGTTTTTTGATTGAAGGGAACATGCACTCAGCTGTAAAAGCTTTTTTTTCTGTTTCGTCTGCAAAACAGTTCATTCTTAAAACAACTAAAAATAACACAGCCTATGTCTCCATCATCGTGCCCGCAGACTCACCATCGCTCTCCCCTCTTTTCTGCTATTTTTAGTATTTTTAGTTGCCCCCAGGATCCCCCGTGTTCCTATTTGTCATCTCCTCTCTTTTTTCCTCCCCCGCTCCCTTCTGTTTGGCTCTGCTGCAACCCTAGAGGATGCTTGGCACCTCGGCATCATCTGTACTTTGGAAGATCACACCAAGGGGACATGGGTACAGCGAAGGACGGGTAGACAGATGAGCAAGAGAAGGAATTAAATAGTATTGTTGAAAGGCCAGACATAGTTGCCTGAAATAAACTTCTCTGCAGGCGTATTTGTATCGGTGGATTTCATCTACTTTAATCACTTTTCCCAGCATACCTTTTTTTTACGTCAAGAACCCCTGAATGGACACCAATTAAACCCCAGACCCCCATTTCATAAGATTGTGTCCCTTATTTTTGCATTGCAGTTTTATTAAATACGAAGCATATTCAACAAGTAAAATATGGAGGCTAGAATGGAAAGGTAATATTGCATATTATATTGCGTTACTTTTGAATGGAATTATAGTGAAAATACATGTTTTTCCTGGGGATCCCCTTTAACGCTCACTTTGAAAGACACTGTGATATCATATAGTATTAAATGAGCCCTGTTAGCATCACTTAGCTTCTCTGTGCACTCAACCAGGCTGATGTGGTTTGACCCTAACCACCAGTATTCCCATCTGTAGTGCACTTCCTTCTCACAGGTCTAAACCACAGTGCAAATAAAGGAACAAAACAACAGCAGAACAGAATAATAATCACACACCATTAACACTTAATGAAGAAGAATACACAAGTTTACACAAGGGTAAGATGACTGTTGTTGTCTAAGCCGGCTTTTACAGCAGGGACATGTTGTAACGTCCTCACTCTCCATCCCACTCCCATCCTCTTTCTGTTATATTTAGCCAGCGGTGTGATGAATAATTCCTTCTTCTTGCTAAAAATAGGCTGCTGCTGCTGCTGCTGTTTGTGCCAGCCAGTTCCAGGGCATTGCTTTGCTCCACTGCCACTGATGACTCTCTCTCTCTCTCTCGCTTGCTCTCTCTCTCTCTCTCTCTCTTTGACCTCCTTATTCACCTCGGCTGCTCTCTGTGTACCTCATCCTGCAGTAAAGATATCTATCCTTTACCCGTGAATACAATTCATTTTTTTGAAAGCTTTTTTGTACTTGGCCATCACTGGTGCTCTTGCACTGCGCTCTCCAGGGATCACTTATCAGTCTAACAGCTCAATCCTCTGGCAGCTTTATCACTGGATTCCTGTTGCGCTAAATATCCTGGAGGTGGCGCTCTTTGTCTGTTTTATAAATACACTGGCTGGCGGTGCTTGGGTTTTCTGCACTGTGTTAAAACTGATCAAAAAACACTCTTTCTGAGGCTCCACTTACTGGAAGTGAACACTTGTAAGAGCTGATAATGGAACAACGAAGCATTAAGTAATAAAGAAATGTATTAAATCTCATAATGTAATAACTGGTCGATAGTCTAACAAAATCCTGACCACCTGTCATAACGTTTTGTGCATAATGTAAAAACTTATTACAATTTGTGTCTGTTATTATGAAGCAAGTGCAATATTTTCTCTGAATTTGATTACATTATAGGACAGCTCAACAATTTATTGATGGGATAATTGCTTCAATGTAGAGTGCAGCGTGCTTAAAAAAACTCTTTTAATAGTTTTTATTGGAATTCAAGGCTCAGTTTTCATACACAAATGGCCCTCCATCCCAAGCCCATAAATGTATGTGTAACAGCTTTCTAAAGAAATCAATTATTGACCAGTTAAGCTGTTCGTCAATTTGCTGATTTATTGGTTAACTAATGCTGCTTATTATGATTTTCAGAATTTTGCTGATTATCCAGTACGTAATTAATTAAGAAATTTAAAAAAAAAAAAAAAAAAAGGGAATAAAAAATGTCTGTGTGATTCTGTGCATAAGGCAGGCATGCATTTGTGGCTGAACGCTGAGCATTGATTTACAATAACAATCTATTAAAAGAGTTCTTTTACGCACGCTGCATTCTACATTGAAGCAATTACCCCATTGATCAATGAATTCTTGAGTCTCCCTGTAAATGTATTAAAATTAGGAGAAAAATATTGTATTCGCTTCATAGTGTAATAACTGATGCAACTTGTAATAAGTTGTTACATTATGCACAAAAAACTTATTACATCATGCACTCAGCATTTTGTTATTATTTTGTTATCAACCAGTTATTACATTTTTTTTGTTACATCGTTGTTACATTTATCAGCTCTTACAAGGCTGTTCTAGCAGCACATTAATGGCCATGGATTGGCCCTGGAATAAGATAAGTGTCACATAATGGGAACAATGTTTGTGTGTGAATGTACTTTAAGCCATGCACCAGAGGACTGAGAAACACTCAGTCTTCATATTCAGTGTGTTGCTTCTGTCACACTTGTTTATATTTGTTTCATCCATCCATTAATATTTCATCCTGTTGTATGGATCAGTACTGGTGGTTAGTTATGAATAAATGAATGAATGAATGAATGAATGAATGAATGAATGGGTGAGTGTAAAGCAGAGACAGTAGCTTCCTTTTCTTGGTTTTAATGAACCAACTCCAGTGTTATGTTCATGGAAAGCCTCTATACTAGGGGTGTCCCGATACAACTTTGTCACTTTTAATACAGTACAGATATTGCAGCCTTGTGTATGGCTGATACTGATATTGATCCAATACAATATCAGCACAAATCATACATACTTTATTTCTTGTTTTGTAGTATTGAGTGTTAGAAAAGGGTGTTTATCAAGTGATATTACTCAAACAGAGAACAATAGTCAACAACGGTAGGTCTGAGAAAAACTGACCTATTTATTATTAACCAATGGGTTACATCAATTTAATCTTAAATATAACAGTATTCTGCAATTGAATAAAACAAATAATCCAATAATAATAAATCCAATAAAACCCATATATATATATATATATATATATATATATATATATATATATATATATACATATACGTATCTACGTATAATGATATACACGTGTATACGTATATACACGTGTATACGATAATGTGATACACTCGTGTATATACGTATACACGTGTATATACGTATATATACGTGTATACGTATATACGTATAATTATATACTGTATATATATACATTATACGATATATACATATATATATATACGTATATACGTATGTATATATATATACATACACGTATATACGTATATATATATATATACATACGTATATACGTATATGTATATATATATATATATATATATATATATATATATTTTCAACATCCCTGCCGACTGCTGGGTACAACTGCCAGCAGTGTTTATTGAGTATAATTATGACCACCCAAACACTTTGTGTAAATATATTGTTTATATCTAGATTTTTTCTTTCAAAGTACAAACTAACCACTCTCTGTTTTTCCCTGTTTAGTTGTGACAGGAGCCACAGATGGGATTGGGAAAGCTTATGCAGAGGAGGTAAGATACCTGGACTCAACAGAAGGCCACAGTGAGACAAGAGGCTCAAGGAGTTTGGTGGGATCCAAATAATTCATAGAAGTGTGTAATGGTTACTCTCTCACTCAAACCTACTGGACTGATTGACAGGATTGTCACTGAGTGGTCAGAACCTGAAGAGAGAGGGTCATGTGTGAACTTGTGTGATTATTGGCCCACCATCTTGTGAAATTCAGCTTGAAGGAATGAGTGCTCAGACTCAGAGGCCTGAATCTTCAGACTGAAACATAAACCTGTTTGATATTTGGAATGTTTGTAATAGAAATTACACACATGAATCAAGTGATCAACTTTACAAAACCAGAACTACAGTGACTGTATTTACAAGCACACCTTTATGAATGATTTAAAGGGAGAATTCACCACCTTTTGTGTTAATTTCCATGTCTGTTCTTGGTGCTCTGATTGGTCAGATTGGTTCAGGTGAGGGCTGGTTATTGATTCAGATTTTCCAGGTCGATTGGATTTGATATAATAAGGTCCTAATTCGATTCAATGTTGATTCAGTCAGGGATATTTCAGTTCTGGGTGATGTCTCGTCAAATGGTGTCTTATTGCCACTGTATTTTACCTTCCTGTTGCATGTTTTGCATAGTACTTGTTTTGTCAAACTCGTCGTTTTCTTCCAACTTGTTAAATCTGAAATGCATCCAAATATCAGCTTTTAAACTCATCGGCAGTGCCTTGAGAGGTGGACTCGCTTCTCCATGTTTGTTTAACTGCTGGCAGTAACATCTCATGAGATCCTGTTCCCTGGAAAGCGGCACTAAACGCTGATCACGTGAGACTAGCAGGGTTGATACTTTGGGTTGATCGATTGTTGGATTATGAATTGATAATGAACCATTTAAAGGGAAATAGTTTAAAATCAATTACTTGATTTTTTTTTGAACCCAGCCCTTGTTCAGGTTTACCAATCATAACAGTGGACAATCTCTTGGATTCCATTCTTGCTTTGCCTGAGGCCATGTCCACATTGAGACAGGTTTAGGAGTAAATACCAGAGTATTTTGTGGTAAGGTGTTTCAGGAGCTTGTATACGCTAATATTTGAAACCTCCTGCCAGAGTGGATAAATCCCTAAATCCCACCCTGGCGTTTCCATGTGTACAACCTATAACAATGTTTCTTGAATCGCACTAACCCCACCACCAACAACAATTATACACATGGCTGCTTGTGGCTGCGTTACAGCGCCACCTACAAGCCGGTTGTGAGTTTCAGTCAGTTCAGGAGCAGTGATTCATTGGAGGAGAGGAACTCCTTCTGGTCTGGACTTTGGGCTTTGAAACTGAGCAAATCTGTTACATGTGCAAAAAGTATATTACATACTAGAGGAAAGGGGAAAAAGCACAAATGCACAATAGCGATTAATGTTCCACATACACACACTTTGGTTTAATGACACTTATTGCCACTTTCTTCAAACCAAATGTACCAAATGTGTGTGTGAAATGCACATCATGTGTTGCCTTTGTTGACTTTGTTGTTTTTGTTTGCAGCTTGCCCGCAGAGGCTTTGCCATCGTGCTGATCAGCCGCTCTCAGGAGAAGCTGGATGACGTGTCCAAGGCGATCGGTGAGTTATATTTCTTTTATTTAACATTTTTAAACATGCAGTGCAAATGTAAAAATGACAAAAAAATTTGCCCAATGTTGTTGCAAAGTGATCATTTGTGTAGACAAGTTGTGTATAAATGAAGGTGAAATGCAACATGTAGTTCTGTGGTCCAAAGGCATTATTATAGCTTGTGTGTTAAGTATGACAGCTGCCAGACTAGAGTTCAGTCTTAATAATGAACACTGCTATTCTGTGTTGCATCCATGTTGCACTGTGTGATTGTTCAATGGAGCCTAAATGACTGAGACTGAATGATGTTGCATTGAGTTGCATGTTTTTCTCTCCATCCTTCATCGAGTGGCGATTCAGCAGGACTCTGGTGCTCTTGGCTATGAGGCAGTAAAGCCTTCTGCTGGAGCTGAAAGTGAATCTGTCCAATTAAATAAAAGCTTTCCTCTTAAGGGAGAGATATCCTCATTGATGAAGAGGGATTATTATCCTAGTTGAATTTATTTTTCTCCTCTGCTCAGGTCTTTCCTTTCCAAGTGACGATTTGCCAGCAGTTCATAAATGCTTTACGCAAGTGAGCACTGGTTTCTGGCATCGTTCGTGTCTTTTTATACATACTGTATGTATATGCTAAATTAAAATGTTTGGTGCCTTCAGCGAGCAAATGTGGCGTGGAGACCAAAACCATTGCAGCAGACTTCAGCTCTGTAGACATCTACTCTAAGATTGGAGATGGACTTTCAGGACTGGAGATTGGAGTATTGGGTAAGTCTGCAGCAGGTGCTTAGGCTGCCTCATTTTTCATAAAGTTTAATGATTTCATCATATGAAATGGCAAGTTCAATCCAAATCACCGCTTACCAGTGTTAAATGTAAGTTCTATCATGTCCCAATAAAGGCTCATTTATCCTGGCTTCTTTAGCTCTTTGCTGCCCTCCTAAGATTGGAAAGGGGAACAACGCTGAGCCACACAATGACGTAGTGAATATACTTTTTTAATGTCACAATTCTGTTTTCTGTCTGTTGTTAACAGTAAACAATGTGGGGATTTCCTATTCTTACCCTGAGTTCTTCCTCAATGTCCCGAATCTGGACACTGTAAGTTTGAAGGATTATTTTCACTCTGTTTGACATCAGTTTATAACTAATTATTTTTAATGTTTGGAAAAGCTTTTACCAAACTGAATGGAATAGAAGTGGTAATAAGAGCACAACCCATAACATACATACATCAACAAATGACAACTCTAT
Source organism: Synanceia verrucosa (assembly GCA_029721515.1). NCBI lineage: Eukaryota > Metazoa > Chordata > Actinopteri > Perciformes > Synanceiidae > Synanceia > Synanceia verrucosa. The sequence goes on from CM056549.1 coordinate 26,478,796, forward strand.
ATTGTGATGTCAAGTTTGAAAAAAAAAAATGGTGAAAGTGATTGTACTCGTTGGATCCACAACAGTGTCAGCTTTCCAGTCATACCCAATTTATTAAATTGCCAGAGTGTTTAGGTACCCCAGTATGCAGATATTTTAGAATAGATAAAAATAACACATTTGTACTGCATGCAAAAAAAACATTATTTCCTTCACATATCTTGAGGTCAGAACTCAAGGTACTCCTGAGAATTTGGACATGCCAGTTTTTCCTCAGATGTAGCCAAACTAAAGCTAACATGGCATTGAACAGATTCTTTAGGTTTTCCACTTTCATATGATAGCAGCACCTTCACTCGAGCTCTACATCAAAGTTGGTCGAGGAGAGGCGAGGTTAATACCTGCAGTTGGTTGCCTAGATTTCTGAACAAAGATGTATGTAAGTTAATACAGAAACACACTGCCCACTGAGTTGTAGTAATGCTCCCGCTCTTCTTGTTCCAGTTCATCGACACCATGGTCAACATTAACATAACCTCAGTGTGTCAGGTGAGTGCTGTTATTTGAAAACATTAATATGGGCCAATTGAGGCTTTGTGATTCAAGAAAAAATATTTTTTTTTAATATCAAACACAAAGCAGTCAAACTTAGTAATTGCATAAGTATTCCCCCCCCTCAAATTGATATGTTCTTGTGGGACCTCTGGTCTCTGTGACACTACAAGTCTTTACAGGGAAAACAAATTCAAAAGAATTAAAAAAGGCAAACTTTCAGGGTGTGAAAATGTCCTCAAATACCTTTCTATATAGTCTACCTGACAGAGATGGTCTTAAATCAGTGGTTCAGTCTGCACAGCATGCACTGAGGATATTGACTAAATGTTTGCTGCATGTCGCACTGTGACGTCTCAGTGGCCTTTGAGTAATTAAGTGGATTTGAGTGGCTGAGCTAGTTTGAGATCCACTGTCAGGTAGTCCCACAGACCAATAAAGACACGTGTACACGCACACGCACACACACGCACACAGAGTCCACTCTTTATACTTAATTTATGTCCTTCAATATTTCTTTAAACGGCTCCCTCTGCTATCGTTATCATTGCCTCTCACATATTGTTTTCCCTCCCCAACCACCTCTCCACATACAACACACACACACACATTTACAAATACAGATGCACACATCCACACACTTTTCCACAACCCACGCACATTTACACTTTTTTTTTGCCTAATGCTTTCACACTCTCTCTCTCTCTCTGTCTCTCTCTCTCTGTTTTTTTTTTCCCCAGATGACACGTCTTGTTTTACCACAAATGGTGGAGAGGTAATGTTGTCTGAATTTAGCAGTGAGTGATTCGTTAACACATTACAGATGACTGTGAATCTTTAGTAACAAACACCAGCACAAATGGTTGATCATACATTATCATCACAATACAAAGGTGTGTTGTATGTGTATCATTTTTTTTTAATCATTTTTATCATAATTTTACACAAACAATTATACGTAATTAATGCAATCCATGAATGATAACGCTTAAATGTCTAGTTTGACATAGAGGGAAATATTATTATTTAATTGTCTTGCCAGGAGTTGGATGAGAAAATGTGTTCTGTGCCCTTATTTGTCTCTTAAATCTAAAGTTTCAGTCAGGAGATGCTTGGCTTAGCACATTGAAAACAAAACGTCTGTCCACCAACACCTTATAAAACTCAATAATCAAAACACCTTGTGTCTTTCTTCACTATAAAAATTGTGTCATAATTAATAATAATAATAATAATAATTAATTAATAATTTGTCATAATTACTGTGACTATTTCTGCGGTAGCGGTTTCCAAATCAGTGCATTTTACAGAAAGTGGACCAGTTTAGTGGATAAATCTAAAGCAGTCATATATCAGACATAGCATATCTCCTCTCGAATTTTCAATAAATATATATTTTTGATTAACAGGATTGTGATATTTGGAGAAAGATGCCTTTTATGATCATTCTTTACCATCTGTAATTTTGGTAATTGCCATGTGATAGAACGTCTCTCTAAATGACAACCGATTTGTATTTTTGATCATTTTTATTGTCAATTGCTAGAACATCATTTGGACATACAAATATGTTTTCCCCTCATATCATCCTCCTAGTTTAGCTGAAATATTGCATGAGAGCAATAGGAGCGGTATAAAAAAACAGATGTAACAGTAAAAGTGCTATTAATATTTAAGTATTGATGCTGCTGTTTCTTTGATCATATCAGTATCTACCTGCTCCTCTTCGTTGTACAACAAGAGCAGGTTGGGTTCAGCTGGTAAGCGCACACAGTACCACGTTCTCTTGTGGTACAGGGATTGATTTCAAAGTCAAGTCTTTGTTTCCCTCATGCTTTCTCCCCTGTGTTCCCAGGAAGAGTGGGGCCATCCTCAACATCTCATCAGCCAGTGGGATGTACCCTGTTCCTCTCCTCACCGTCTACTCTGCCTCCAAGGTAATTACACAACATGGTTTGTATCCTTTTCCTCCAGTGTTAACTGACAAGTTATCTAGAGACGCATCCCAGCGTCATGGTTTACACCTTACCGTATACTGTGCTCCTTAGAATAGAATAGAAAACCAGATCACCGCTTACAGAATAGAATAGGTTTTTATGTAACCCCCATTGGGGGAAATTCACCTGCCACAGCAGCAGAGACAAATTACAGTAACAAAGAAACACTAAACAACAGCAATGAAATCATAGAATAAGTTACAATATCTACTAAATAAAAAGGAAGAAATATATATTTTTAATGGCAAATAAAATTAAATTGAAAACAATAATTGTATAAATAAAATGAAATTTTACTATTTGTACTACGGATATGACATTTAACTCATGATGTATAAAAATAAACATGAAATAAAATTTAAAAAAACAAAAACTTTCTGTGCAAATTGGTATTGAAAAACTGACAATGACAGAAATGAGTACAGTTGTGTTAACCGCAGCCAGTGATGCTGATGATATAAAGTCCTATTGCTGAGGGTAGGAATGAGCTGCAGTAGCTCCTTCTTGCAGGGTGGAAGTCTTAAGGAGCTGCTTAAAACCTCCACAGTCCCATCAGAGGGGTTGGCCATGATGGATGTGAGCTTATCTAACATCCTCCTCTCACCCACCTCCTCTATGGAGTCCAGAGATCAGTCAGGACAGAGCTGGTCCTCCTGACCAGCCTGTTCAGTCTCGTCCTGTCCCTCTCTGTGCTCCCTGCTCCCCAGCAGACCACTGCATAAAACACTGCAGACACCACCACAGTGTCATAAAAAGTCATGAACAGAGTCCTGCAGACTCCAAAGGACCTCAGTCTCCTCAGCAGGTAGAAACCACTTTGGCCCTTCTTATACAGGACATCTGTGTTGTGAGTCCAGTCCAGTTTATTGTTGAGATGAACACCCAGGTACCTGAAGCTCTCCACCATTTCAATGTCCAGATCCTGGATGTTCATTGGTGCTGTCTGGGGTGTCTTCCTCCTCTGGAAGTCAGTGACCATCTCCTTGGTCTTACTGGCGTTGAGCTGAAGGTGGTTATGCTCACACCAGTTGACAAAGTCAGTGATGACGGTCCTGTACTCCTGATCATCCCCCTCGGACACACATCCAACAATAGCTGTGTCGTCAGAGAACTTGTGGAGGTGACAGCTCCCAGAGTTGTGGCTGAAGTCTGATGTATACAGGGTGAAGTGAAAGAGCACTGTCCTTGTTTGTCCTTGAGGACAAACCCATCATTGTTTTTACATTATCAACTATTCTGTCCAATTCACCATCATAGATTGAGGCCAAATATGCCTGCTGATGACGATAGATGTTAGTTCTGCTTTTATTTGTATGCAGGGATGAAGTTCTTGTTTATATTTGCTGTTTTAATTGTTGAATATAAATAAGTCTGTGACTACCTCGGGTCCTGAGGTAGTGTGTCAGTTAAAAATGTTTATAGGGGCATTTGGCGTCGTAATGTTTTTTTATGACCGTCTCATGTGTGGTTGTTAGCTTAAAAGCAGCTTGTTGTTCACACTGTCTGTTTATTCATATGCTGGTGTCTTTTAATACTGGGTCATTTTTTTATCTACTAAATTCTGGTGTGTGCAATGAATCCAAAATCCATCCCGGGTGAATCTTTGTTTTAATGCTCAATTTAACGATCATCTCAGTTCATTACACCTGCCATTAACATTGTGCGAGCTCATTGTACTTGAACCCTTTGTGCACATAGTTCCTCTTTTCCACTAAATATGTTCTCATTCTTTTTGATGTTTGGTGCCATTCTTTTTCTTTATGGAAATGTGGTTTTGACCTTAACAACCTGTCTTCATCTAACGTAGGCATTTGTGGACTTCTTTTCACGAGGACTGCAAGCTGAGTACAAGAGCAAAGGCATCATCATCCAGGTAAAAGCCAACCTTAGGTCTTCTGCTAGATTTCTTTTGATGAAGATTCTACAAGGTTTGCATTTTGAAGGAAAATCCTTGTGTGGTCCATCTGCATTCTTTTCCATTTATTTATTTTTTTTTTCCCCCAAATGGAAATACCCACTCGGCTGCTATAAGTAATGGACCTGCTCTTTAATTGAATTCTCAACACTGTGTCAGTACTACATTGTGAAATTAGACATGTCGTTAATTTCTGCATATTTTGCTTATTTGTTTATTTATTTTTTATCCCAGAGTGTTCTGCCATTTTTCGTCGCAACCAAGCTGAGTAAAATCAGACGGGCTACCCTGGACAAGCCCACCCCAGAGCGCTACGTTTCAGCTGAGCTCAACACGGTGGGGCTGCAGAGCCAGACCAATGGCTACCTGCCCCATGCCGTCATGGTAAGTCTGGGTATGTGATCCTAGGAGCATGAAATCACTTAAATATAAATACATGCCATGTATCTTTTTCAAATGAAATGATTGCCAAATATTCACCCGTCAACCAGGCATAAGCTGAAATGAGTTTGAAAGGAACATCACTCTGTTTTATACAGTGATAGTCTGTGTCTCTACTGAACAAGATGAAACACATTTCATGCTGCTGAAGAGTGAGAGTTTGTGGATCCATTCCTTAAAACAAGAAGTTCTTCGTACAGTTCAAAACCTCATAATATGTTGACTGTTTTATGTAATAATAACCAGCCGTTGGTGGCAGACCTGTACACTTTGCTGTCTGCACAGAAAGACTCCGAAAATGTGCTGAAAGTGCTTCAGGCCAGTTGGATCTAAAAGCACGCTGCATGCCAAGTCTTCCTCTGCAAATTGAAGTCCTTTTATGTAATGAGCATGAACAGTTTAATCAGAATAGCAGTACAATTACAGCCATTCTAACACAACTGGTTCCTCTGTAGCAGTAATAGAGAAATAGCTATGACAACAAGATGGAAATGTTCATGTTGAAATCTGTTCACTACATTAATGAAATGTCAGTGGTTGCTGAAGCATCAGTCACAGGGTAAACAGCCTCTGACAGATCAGGAGTAGTTTTTTTCTTCATCCCAAAACTATAGTTACTGTGGATGTTCAGGTATTTTCATTTCACAGAGAGGCAGTTCCTCCATGTTGTGTTGTTGAACTGTGTGATCTGAATATCGATGATCATGTCTATTGATGTACATATAAATAGCAACACCATCCATTACACTCTGCCGGTCGTTGGTCAATAAATCATTAAGCAGAAACAAGCCTTTGTTGATCCTTTGCTGTCAACAGTTTTTTTGCAGGTAATGTAAACTCAGCACAGAGCTCTCCAGTCACCAGCTATTCCGTTTCATTAAACCACGAGCCACAGACAAGTAGCGTCTGCTCAGATTATCTGATAATCCCTGTCCCTGTTGTTGGGTTGTGCTGCACAGTTCTTCCCAGCTCCCAGTGATAATCCACAATTCACCAGTATGTGATTTAGGCAGCTGTAAGGTATCACTGGAGGGACACACACACTGCCAAGGTCAAAACAATACCAGACACATGCTGTCATAACTGATAATAAAACTAGATGGATATGGAAGTGAAGGGTGCGCACAAGGAGTGAGATTTAACCATGTCCATAATTCCATATCTGTTCTCATATCCACCTTAAATTTAAGTACTTATCAATTTAATAGAAATGTTTCACAATAGTTTTAGCATGAGAAATATGTATTACTAATTTATTGACTATTAGAGAGCAGTTTATGATGCTCCATAAAAAGGCTACTTACTTTAAAAGGAGTTCCCTGTCAACCGTTTCAGCTGCCATACTGCTGTCAGAGGAAACTGTGTTTATTGCCATTTATTGCTGTAAATTGACCTGACTATTAATCACAATATAAAGAGAACTTTATAACTAAACGTTGTCTATATAAAAACTACAGGATTGTCTTTGTAGCGTTTGGTAACATCAGTGAGATAAGTTTTTAACTCATTGAATGCCAGCCCTTTAATAAAACACAAAGTGCCTTGTGCCAGTGTTTTTGGCCATTTTGAGTCATCTTTCATGACGCTGAAAACACTGAATAGCTCAAATGAAAGAAGAGACTCTCTATTTCATCATTGAAAAAACTTTTTTTTTTTCCAGTGGTAGAGACCAGTTTCAGCAAAATCACCACTTTTTGTCCTGATTCTGTTTGTTTTACTCTCTAATCCTGATCGTCTTCACTTCTTACTTTGATCTCTGTGGCGTATACTGTCTCTTTAGTCTTTGTGTCCCAACTACAAATCCCAAAAGCCCCAATATTACTCACAGGATGTATGAGAGCGCTCTCTTGTTTCTGCTGCAGAAAAAAAGGAAAGACGAGCATACGTTTATGGCACTCAAGCGTTCTATTTTTAAAGACGTGCATACTTGTCTTTGGCACTCAAAGAGTTAAAATGAAAATTGCAGTGTGATTAAACAGCACAGTTGCCTGCATTTTCCTTTGCTCACCACAGTTGTTGCTTCTGCGGGTTAGAAATTAATAATGAATGCTAATCTGTTATTTGTAAATGCCACCAGCTGACCATGTTATTTCCCTTTGTAGGGCTGGGTGACTACAGCTCTGCTCCCTGCCAAGATCCTCAACAGCCACGTGATGGGCATGGGTTTGTCCCAGCGCGCTCGTTACCTTAAGAAGCAGAAGCAGGGTTAGATGGGAGGTGGCAGCACCAACGGCGGCAGACAGAAGGGACCAGCTGTGTCGATGACCCATCTGAATACCGCCATCATGGACCAAGAGGAGAAAATGTGACAGTTTCTGGGCAACATCTCCCATTTCCTTCTCTCTGATACTTCTAGTCATAGATGATGTGAGGCAGCATCTGGCCACAGTTGCCGTCACATGTAGTCAGTCCAAACAGTTGTGTGAAAAATGTAGAACAAAGTGGTGCTCTTCATCGAGTGATCAGCTTTATTGGATGGAACACTAACGTGGAAACTAAAAAACAATTCCCCAAACTATCCATCTGTCTGCAAAAATATGATCAAAAATTGAGCCTATTTGAGCATGATGAGGAAAGGATGCAGATCATCAGATCGCAGGTTGGAGGTCCTCCTGTGAGTACATGGACCAGCTTTAATTGTGATGAGCTTAAAGCTTTTCAGTAGCACTTGAGCTGGTACTTACTGTTAACCTGACCTACAGCACTTAAACAAAGAGACCTCATCATTCAGATGCATACTTGTGTTTTGGGTTTAACTGGAACATCTTAACATGCTTTAATGATCAAAGAAACCTTGATTTTTCTCGTACCAGCCTGTACTGCAGCTCCTCCTTTCACTCTGCCTGAAATGTTTCAGTGTCTGTCTCCTTAATTCCCCTCCTGAAAAAACCCCAGTCTGCTCTGATTGGTCATCTGACCCACTCTGTTGTGATTAGTCAACCAAAACAAAGTCTTCCAACTCTGCTCTAAATAGCTTGGTTTGAAGGTGTGCCAAGTTAGATACTAAAATAAGGCAGATATTATGCAAATGCATTACTTGGTGACATCACCATGTTACGGAAGAAAATGCCAGACTTGCAGCATGGTGTTTCAAGCACTTCAGGAGGAGAGATTCAGTGGAGGAGAGGAACTCTTTGGCGTTGTTACTTTGCAGACATGCACAAAGAAACCATAGTGTGTGTGTGTGTGTGTGTGTGTGTGTATATATATATATATATATATACACACACACGTGTATATATATATATACGTATATACGTGTATATATATATATATATATATATATATATATATATATATATATATATATACACACATTATATACGTGTGTATATATATATATATATATATATATATATATATATATATATATACACATGTGTGTGTGTGTATATATATATATATATATATATATATATATACATGTGTGTGTATATATATATATATATATATATATATATATATATATACACACACACATACGTATATACGTATGTGTGTGTGTATATATATATATATATATATATATATATATATATATATATATATATATACACGTATATACTGTATTATGGTGTTTTTTGTGCCATTAATAGCCTCCTTAATGTCTCATCCTTTTCTTTTTTCATTTCATACCAAAAGTTCCAAAGTAGTCAAATGTGCACCTCTTGAGCACCAACTCAAATTTAATTAAATCACTAATTAAAAACCTCACATTTGCTTTTTCATCTTAATATATCCTTTGTGGTGGTGAAGGGGCCCATGTGTTTAATTGAATAAAAACCTGTTATTCTTTCCATCTATGTAATTGCATCTGTTAAAAATGAAGAAGAGGCTCTGTAGAAAAATAACCAGCACAGAGGGAGATGTTTTGGTGAAATGTGAAAAAATGTGTGTTTTGTTTCAAAGCTTGATTTTCAAATTCATTCTTTCAACTGCTGTTTTTGTTCAGCACGGCTTTCTATCCTGAACTTCTTAAAATTCTCTCTAACTACACTGGATTCCACGATAATGAGTGAGTGGTTTGTTGTTTGTGCATCATAAGTGTCATAATAACCTGTAGTATTTAGTACAATGTTAAACCATTTTTTTTTTTATATATATAAACCAAATAGATGTGAAGTGTTGTGACGGGACAAACCAATGATAAAGTGTAAGCTCATACATGTCATTGACTTCCTCTTTTCAAAACATGCGTGTTATGTTGAGTTTGCGTGTTCTTAGTCTCATGTTTCATTGACTTGTTTTGATGCAGATATCAGCTTCAGTTCTATACTGTATTAATTCCTTTAGGGCGCTTTGTACTTGGCATTTCTAACTCAGCAGTAGGGCACCTACAACTTCTGTGCTCTTCTCAAGGAGACTTCATAATACTTGGGTGAATATCGTTTTGGATGAAAGTAGCGCAAAGCACCTGGATAACTACATTGCTTCTGTCTTTCTAGCTGTCAATAAATATCAGTTCAAATAACTTGAGTCATCTGTCTGGTCTAACTTCTTGAGCACAGTCTGTATTGTCATTTGTGTTTTGGATCACATGGTTGTAAGATTTAGACCCTAGAATGAAAATAATTTAGCCTATTTCATAATGAATTCACAGTATGGCCTGATTAGATAAGCATCCTAGTTTGAATTTCTCAGCAGGCTTTTTACACAGAAATATCAATGAGTTTGGAGTACATAAAAAATAAAATGTATATATTGTGTCTAAATCATCCATACATTTACTGAAACCAACTCTCACCCTGTACCCTCCTATTGTGTCTACCCTGTTAGCAGGCAGCTCATGTCACTTCTTTGTGTGGTTTCACCATTATTCATCATTTTCACAGTCCATGCAAATGTGTTGCCTCACAACGTCCCGCCTCTTCCCTTTCCCAAACAACACCATCCGGTTCCCATGCCAACAGTTTCTGGGAGATTATTCCGGTGCACTGGTATGGAAGCTGCGGAAATGTGTCATCGCTGAGGATGTAGGAGGGGAGAGGAGCTGTGTGTGTGGAGGGATGCCCAAAGGAAGAAACGAGTGGGCTGCGGAGATGTATATAAAGAGGAGCTCGGTGGTGCTCAGAGTCCACGGCTCGCTCAGACTCACGCTCACACTTTCAGAGCAGATTGGGATAAAAGAACAAAACGGGATCTCTCAAATCATCTCATCACGTAAGAGCCTTCAGGATTGATTATTAAACTACTCTAACTGATTTCATTTATATTTATATTTTTGTATCATCCATAACTTGTAGAGACAGCTGATGCAACCTTTTTTCCTACAGTCCTTCACTCATCACCTTCACTTCTGGGCCACCGTTCATTATGGCGACCAGCATGGACACACTCCCTGCCCATCTGCTGCCTTTGGTGATGGAGGAGTTCCCCCAGTCTATGGCCTCGGCTTGCGTCTGCAGGGCTGGACAACGCGAGCCCCGCCTCCGCTGCGTACAGTGTGGCATCATCGAGGAGGAGGAGGAGGACTGCTCCACCCTGGAGGAGGACCAGGCCCTGCGGTCCTTCCTGCAGACTGTGGAGAGCCTGAGGAAGACCACCAGATGAGCTCCTATTTGGCTTCCTTGGGTCCAGTTTGGGGATAAGCTCCCACAGAATCACAGATGCAGACTGTGCTGACTTGAAACCTGTGTTGGAGGTGATATTCTGGTAAAACTGTCACCATAGGCGGACACCATATATGGTGAGACCACACAGTAAAGAGACCACAGTGAAGACTAAAGGATTGTAATGGGTGCTTCCAAGAGCTAGTGAAAAGGTGCTGGCAAATATACATATATTTGTTATTGTATTATTTACATGATTGTGTTTCTGTTTCTTAGAAGTGGCATGTTCATTTTTTCAGGCTCACACGTGCATTTTATACTGGAAAATGTTTTCATGCTTTAATATTCAAAAACCACATTTCATACTGTATCTGAATATACATCTGTGTCTGAAACCCTCAGATTTAGACACCCATCTGCTCTGATTAGTTTGGTTCAACTGGTCAAAGTTAGTTCTCAGGAGATGAGCGATATATGTATATTGTAATGAATCTTCATGTGACAGGAAGAGGAGGCAAATCTGAAAGGCTTGTTGAATCACGTTTTATGATCCAAGCGACTCACAAAAAAATGGGGTGGATTGTCTCATCTCGCAGTTTGTGGATCGGTAGGAACTCCAGATACCCAAATTTATGAGCGCAATCTCTGGAATTTTTTTTTCATGATATTTCTGCTTTAAAGTTCATATTGCCTGCTGCTAAGATTTTTGAATTTAATATATAAAGCTGGTATTCTAACGCACATTTGGTGATCTGTTTTCTCTATTATTAAGGTAAATAAAATTGGTGTTATGTTAAAATGTTAATTGAACTTTGATTAAGCAAACACACTTTTTACATCAAATTTTCCATTAATGTTGTAGCACACAGAAGCTGTAGCCTACAGGAAGCCATTAGAATCTTTCAGGCCTTTCCATGTGGTGGCACTATTGATACACTTTTTTGAGCTAAACACCACACACTACACTGTACTAGACATTAATCCCTCCCCTCAGCACAGCCTGACTGCACATTAACACCTGCTAGCTGTACATTACCCCTGCTACTATAATTCTGATTGAACGGAACCATGAATGTGTTTTACCTCTGATTTATTTTCAGAGAAACCAGAGACGCAGCTATGAATCATGAGGCCACATCGCAAGACTGCGTCAGTCCCACTTATCATTCAGTGCCCTCCCTGGGCCTCACAATAAACACACAATTTCAACCTTTTAACTGTGTGATTTTTTTTCCCCCGCCTCCTCCGTTTTTTCATTTTACCAGATTAGTCCTCCTATGACCAATTTATTCTCACCATGTTTACTGTCATCAAGGTGTTTTGTTTTTTTTTCTTTGCTCTGTCATCTGCATCCTCTACACGCACTGAAAAAATATGATTTATATGATTTCATTTTAAAATGCAAAAACAACTTTGAAGAATCTACTTCAGGATGAACAAGCGGTCATTTGAATTACAGATATACATCAGTTTCTCAAGTTCTCAAAGATTTTCATAAAAATATTTATAGAAGTGCACGCCGCATGTCTTCTATGTAAATGTATTCAACTGCAGATACTGCATGGCAGCTGTATGCCTGTTGGATTTGTGGTTGAAAATGTCCATGCATATGAACAACTTGTGTTTTCTTCCTGACTTAATTCAGATGATCACTGCAGTGGTTGTTGGAGGCTGTTTTTGACAAACTGACGAATGAATAAACCTATATGATTACATAGCATTGTGTTTTTAAACACATTACACAGTTTTGGTTAATATTTTTACTTTACTGAGAGTCAAAGGATGGAGCATTAGGTATTAAAGATCTGTCATACTTATTTTTATGTACATACTTCTGTATTTCTGTACATGCTTCTGTATTTCAGGTTTCTACCAGATAATTTTTACATGGTTTAAGGTTCAGAAACACTTTACTTTTCTCATTCCAGCTGTCTAAATTTGCACAATCTGATATCACCAAGTAATTAACAGTCCTGGACAACTACCACAATAGCCCTGGACCACTAACCCTAATCCTTACCCTAACTCTAAAAACTCTGACATTTGTCTAAGACTGTTAAGTACGTGGTGATATCAGATCATCCGTCTAAATTTACTTGTATTCCCCTGTTATGATTGGTTAAGTACTCCAGCTCTCCTAACTAGCTTTGTTTGAAGGTGTACTAAACAAACCCTTAGGTAAATGTGTTGAAAAAAATGGTGACAAACCAAGTTAAAGAATTAAAGGTGTTTCAGACTAGCCTGGGCCCGCCCATACTTCCTGTGACGCTAAACAAAATTTCACGACCAAGTCAGTCTGGCCAAGCTGTCGTTCTCTTCAATTTCAGATTCCACCAGGAATGGGAACCAGTGAAAGTCAAGCATTTCCAACGGCTTGATTGAAGCGTGTTTAAGGTAATGACGCACTAGTTCTTTGGATCAAGCAGGTTTCGTCACTTTGCATACGTCAAAGGAAAGAGTGGTCTGATTGGTTGAAGCTTCATCCAGTACCACACAGATGCATTTGATAGATGCGGGGTAAGCCCACCCTCTCAGAACTCTGTTTAAAAGGCAGCTTGGCCAGACTATGCTCGAAGAGCAAGTAGCTGCGATAGCCAGGCTAGTTTCAGACAGCTCAGGAGCAGTATATTTCCATGGGGCTTTGTAACTTTGCAGAGCTCTTAGACTGCACAACACGCCAGAGAAAAGGGACAAAGTACCGAAGAACAGTAGGTCCCCTTTAAGCACTGATGCTCAGGGTTAAGTTCGAGCAGAGTTTGCCTCTCATTTTAAGCCATAGTATCTTTCACCAATTCTGAACATCCATCTCTGCACTTACACATTTATTTCCAGGAGCAAGAGGTTGCGGCAGTCTATCCCAAGAGAGGTCACCAGTCTATTAGAGGGCTAACGCAGACAGACAACCACACTTACACCAGTGTCTATAGGCAATTTAGAGTTGTTGAACTGTATGTATTTGGCTTGTGGGAGATTAAAAAAAACACACACACATGGAAACACAGGGAGGAAAATCTGCACAGTGAGTAAGTTGGTTTCAAATTCAAGACATTCTTGCTCAGGGGACAGAATTTATTTTATTCTTTAGATTTCTCAAAAAAAATATTTTGTTCAGTGTCCTGAGATATCCTGTAACCCCAAATCTTCCCTTATGCGACTAAAGGCACTGTATTATACACACCACAGCTGAAAAACACAGTCCATGCTGCAGGGTTTCTTGAACTTTCTGTCCTAGATTAGGCCAAAATCTCTTTTCTGATTAGTGATATCCCTCTTACTGTGATGTTCTGTTTTGAGCAGGCCATTCTTTAAACAGAAAAGATGCCATAGTTATAGGCTGCTACATTTTCTGAGATCATTAAATGTTGCAGGGCAGGAAAGCATCAGCCTCTGTGTTGCTGCTGGTGCACTGTGTAGACAAACAAAACATTTCCTAGTTTGATTCACTTGCAAAGAGTAAGACATTTAAATACATGGATCTGTTCTTTATGTTATGATCTGAGAAAACTATTTTTCATATAATAAGATTATTAGTATTAGCCTTTACATGTAAGGTCTTTTGTTTTAGTTCAGGCACTGTGAAGGCCACATAGGTGGGCACTAGGGGTCCTTAGTAAACTATGATACACAGGAAGTAGAGTCTGTTTACAGATTGAATTTTCTCAAGTTACGGACAACTCCTGACTCAAATGTGAATAGTAATAGTGTAGCCCATCTTATTAAATGTCTGTTATTTGAGAAATGGTCAAGTTTGTGTCATTTACTGGCTGCATTTCAGTGCCCCATTTCCTCCTGTTAAATGGATATCATCAGAAATACTCCAAATGACTCCTAAGTGAAATGGGTGAGTAAATGACAGTATTTTTTTCCCAGAAAAAAGGTCCATTTTGTAAAATAATGACACGTCCCCTTTAACATGACATGGTCTCTACCTGCAGCTGCTGCTCACCTGTAAAAAAATTCTACCAAAACCTCACCTGAACTCACTGTTGTTGTTTGTGTAAAACAAGCTAACCTGCCTCTCGTAAAGCCTTGTCTGTGCTGCTGCAACAATTTAGTTACATCCCTGTGTTCCTCATATTCATAAAACATCTGGGTGTGTTTTTTTTATGAGTTCACAACATCAGCAACTCTTCAAAAAGAGCTTCTTGTTTGTGCATCACTCTGTAAAGGTTCCACTGATGAAGGTCTCACTGTTTGTGTGTAACCTGCTTCCTCTGCTGGCTGCTAGTAGGCTAATCCCTATTCATTTGTTAGCATTATCTGCATGCATGTGCAACATTTGCACTTGTTTTGCATTGCTGTTGTTTAGCTTGCCTGTGAATTACAGCCCTCACATACCGTAATGAAATAGTGATAAATAAACTAAGTAGGTAGTAGATTTTAGTTTGCACATATCTCATATTTCAACTTGGGTCCTGCATGGTACATGCAGTCAGTCACATTCTCCATACACTTCATACACAGACAGCAGTAGGTTATATACATAGACTTGTTTGAACTCAGTAAAATAGGTTAATGTGATATATTTCTGTTCTTCATCTCATAATTACATTTAAACCGTTTTCATACTACCACTTCCTTCATTGTCAACCTATATACTGATGGTGATCGGCTGCTCCATTTGATATGAGGAGATTGTGTGCTGAACCTGGTATAAATCCATAATTATCTTTTGCATATGTGTCCAAACCTGCTGCTGCTGCTTATTGGCTGGTTTGCTGGGTTTAGATTTATCCATCTCCACTCACTATGGCCTTTAATCCTTGTGGTCTCAGGTAGCCAGCGGTGTTAAAAGGCTCTGTGGTGGTTGATGCCGTCGGCCACTTCACCAACTCCGCTCTCACAGGGCTGGTAAAACATGTTGCTGCCACTGCTGCTCTCTTGTATAATAGTTCACAAACTGGCCCATCCCCCAACGCCCCACTCCAGCCCGGCATTCACCTGCAGGTTCTGAATCCAACTCCCCCACGGGGGCAGTTCATCACTGTTACTGCCGTGCTGAGGTTGGCGGTAGCTGGTGGAGGGAACGGCAAGCTCAGACTCAGAGGTCAACACCACACACACAACCCTGCACACACTGTTCATTCACATAATAAAACAGTGAGTCGGCTGCCTGGAAAATAGTTAGACATCTCATGAATGGATGAAGAGGACACTTTTACATGTCTTTAGCAACTGCAAAGGACAACTCACTGACAAAAATCCTGATTCATGCCGGGCCAACCTGGTGATCTGCTCCTACCACCACAGGGACCACATTGGCCTTGACCTTCCACATCTGTTCCAGCTGTTCTTTCAACCCTTGATACTTCTCAACCTTTTCCTTCTCCTTCTTCTTGATGTTGGCATCAGCTGGTACCGCCACATCTATCACCTCTCATATCATATCTCTGCTGCTCTTTGTCCACCACCACTATGTCTGGTTGGTTAGCCAGGAGCTGTTTGTCAGTCTGGATGCTGAAGTCCCACAGGACCTTAGCCCTGTTCTTCTCAACCACCTTTAGTGGTATGTCCCATTGGGATTTGGGTACTTCTAGTCCATACTGGGTACAGATGTTCCTGTACACTATCCCAGCCACATATATATTGATTCAGCTAGAATCTTACATCCCGCTACTATGTGCTGGACTGTCTCAGGGGCCTCCTTACACAGCCTGCACCTTGGCTCTGGTCTACTATTGTAGGTCCTGGCCTCTATAGCCGTCGTGCTCAGGGCCTGTTCTTGTGCTGCCATGATCAGTGCCTCTGTGCTGCTGCCTAGCATTTTCCAGGCATTGGTTTAAAATTTTTTCCAATTTTTATTTTGAAAAATTTTAATCAGATTAATCACAAGTTGTTGTAGATTAATTTTGATTAATCACGATTAAATATCATTGATTTTTAATCTATATTAATTGCATTTTCATTTTGCATGCATGCAGAAAGAAGGGAACATATCTGCACTTCAACAGTCCCTGCTACTGTTCTATTAAACACTCTGTGCAATATAATTTATTTATTCTGTACATAGTCTAACATCCAGTGCAATACATTTGTATATTTTCTGTTTATACATTCAGTATTTATCATTTTGTCAATTCATATTCATATTTGTATATCAGGAAAAAAATATATTAACTTTGTATTTACATTCTAAGATTTATATACTTAATACTTATTTTTATGCTTATTTTAGTCTTCTACAATGAGAAGGGAGAAGCTCTACATTTTCGTTATACAATGGTATAATGACAATAAAGATCATTCTATTCTTGTAGTTTCAACAACACAACTTGAAACAACTGAACAAAGTTTGTTTTAAAAAATCTTTTATCTACAGTTCACCGTTGGTCTATCTGCTCCACTATACTTGTGTGTCAGGGTTGAATGATACGCTGCGTCACCTCCAGTTGGAGACGACAGAAGTGGTAAATTGTTCCTAAACTGCTCAGGAAGCCACGCTTGGCAACACCTGAGCATCACTGCAGACACAGTGAACAATAAGGGGGATTGTTGGAGTTTATTCGTAGATATAAGTCAAAAATTGGATGTTTTTAACAAAAGCTGCATCGTTGCTCATAGACAGAGTGGCTTGGTGTGGAACAACCACTGAGGAGCATCAACTTGTCCATTATGTCTTCACAGCAACTCGTAGTGAAACCCTGAACTACATTTTTATTTCCTTATTTGTGAAAATATCTCCTGAGATCCCATTACTCGTATCTTGACACAGTCGTGGGGTCAAACGGACAAGCTCTATTGATTTTTCTTCTGTTGCCACAGACACTGGATTGTTGCTTTATGAGGACTGATAGCCTAAAAATAATGACAAACAAATAGATGCCGTGCTGTTATGGACACCATAGTCTGCTCACTGCAGCACATGTACGTACATGATTGGACTCGCCTTTCCATTTCACTTGCCACGCTGCAAATTGCCGCCATGATGGTGGGGTTCACTTCATTTGGGCATGGCACGCTATTAAGGGGTTATTTGTATAATTTAACACTTCTAATTCCAAGCTCAGCCATATTGGCAGGAACATTCATGACTAAATTGAGTGTGAAGATTGAGGGGAATTAATGTCTGCTGGACTGTGAGCTGAACGCGTGGCGTCAGCGGGCCCTCGGCAGCCGCAAGGACAAGAGTCTGAGCAGGATTTGTACGTTAAAGGTTGACTTAGCAAAGTCAATAATTGAGCTACTCTGTGGGACTTTGTCTGCCCCAAAGCAATCAGCCATTCTTTTTTTGTTGGATGAGAGGAGAGAGGCGAGCAATCTAACAGAGCTATGAGGCTTGTAAGTGGAACAAAAACAAAAACTGAAAAGGAATACTTTTAAAAGGAACGGAAGTTTGTTACAGCCTGTTACTGCATGATGTGTTCTTTTATCTGTTCCCCATCAAGAGTCCCATGTGTCTGCAATGTAAAAACAGAGCCATGGCTTCCTGAAAATAAGATAGGAAACAGTGAAGACACTTAAATGTGTAAAAACACCTGCATCACTACTACCTGTACCATCACTGTCCCCAGACAGTTTCTTGTATTATATTTATACATGATATGCTATGTATATAATCAAGTGAAGTCATAATGAATCAAAGTGCCTGAGCGCGCTGCATTGGATTCCCAGGATAAATTGAAGCAATAGATTGCAGATGTTCCCCTTACTGTCATACTGATTTGTCTTTGTAAACAGAAAACTTCACAGTTTAAATGTGATGGCCATGTGCCATATCAATGAAAAAATATATACTTGCTATGTGCCTTACTGACAGATCTGCAGTTCAACTGGTACTTCATATTATCACGTGTGCATCCTTGAAACGATTCTATTTGTTTTTAAGCCACGTTAAAAGTGCAATTATAATTGTATAAACTGGTTTACCCATGTTAGTCTCTGTAAATTGTTGAAATGTGAGCTGTGTTTTCTTATTAAATCGTTACAGGCGGAATTGCATTGCGAGGTAACGCCATCACATACAGTACACTGCAACAAGAAATGAGGAAATTTGTAATGTTTTACAACTGTGTCACTGCCTAATAGTCTATTATTATTTTGCTTCCCACTGGTTGATTCCTGTGTTCCCTCAGCCACACTAAGTCAGGTTTGTTTTGCAAATTTAACAGCCTCTGTTGTCCCCCACAGAGATCAGTAGTTAAGTTTTAATGTATCATTACTATATACAGTATGAAGTGCAACAGGTTGAAAATGGAGTGTTAAAAAGCCAGAAATCTGCCAAAGTAGGTCACTGACGCTGATCAACCCTGTCATTCCCTCCCAGGAAAAATTGATGGTCATTATGTGCTATAGTAAAAAATCCTGTGTACCCCTACATCTCAGCTCGTTTCAGCTGTCTGAAGTTTTTGATGAAATTTGATGTAATATTTGAAAAGACCCCCTAGTTATCACACTCCCACTGAATGTTTTTATTCTCATAATCAAAGTAGTGTTCCGTTCAAATCCAGTGGTGTTGCAACAAATTGAAATCTCATTCTGTTGGATCGAGTTTGTGTTCCTTTGTGAGTCTAAAGCATTGTTGTGAGAACATCAAGCCACCAAACACAATGTGGTCTCAGCTCATTGGCTGGACAACCTCTAATTCATAAAATGCCCTTCTGATTAGTTTTAAAATTTGAAATTGGAAAACTCAGGGCTCTCTTGTCTATTTCATTTGCCAACAGAATGAAAAAATATATCATCACTGTGCAAAACAACCCATAGACGTTCTTACTGACCCCATCAGCAGTTCGTCCCTGTTTGTTTTGTGGCCCCCAAAACCAAATGATCACAGCAAAAATAATTCATATGACCTCTGTGATCTGCCAATTGCTGTGGTTGAAGTTAATTCATTCATCACTTCTTGAAGCTTAGAAAATGACTATTGTTGTGGTTAAAATTTTGGAAAGATGCATTCACGGTGGTGCAGCGGTTAGCACTGTCGCCTTACAGCAAGAAGGTGAGGTCTTTCTGTGTCCGGCTTCCCTGCCTTTCACCCTAAGACAACTGGGATAGGCTCCAGCCCCCCCACGACCCTATGAGAGGATAAGTGGTAGAAAATGGATGGATGGATGTTGACTGTAGATGGAAAACAAGAAACAAACTGCAGCCTCATGTGATCAACTCACATTTTGTTGACCTCTCCTTCCAGCTTCATGCATCATTGTATTAACACAGACTAGATTTTTTTCCAAACTCTTATGTACAAAACATTCTGTTGGGTCAAGACAGGGAAAGAACTTTCCGTTCATTGTTTTTGTGGATATGCAGCATTGTTCTTTGGGTGAGGGTTACATCAACAAATCAGGGATACCAAGTTGTGTCAAGAAACAGCACAATGGATCCTTACACAACAGTTAATATGACATCTTATTCTGTACTTTTGTGTGTGTTTTCCTATGAATGTCCGACGAACTTCCTTTGTCAAAACAAAATCACTTAGTTATCTTTAAAAAAAGTTAGTGGTGAAGTTACGCCATACCAGCAGAACGCCAGTTTCCAGAGCGAAAGTCTGGTGCCTTTTGACTCACCCATCGAATCGACCTCCTCCATCTGTGTCATTTCCTGTTTTTCATACTTCCTTGTTCGTAATACAATGCATTTACTTTCATCAGTAAGGCTCTGAACGGTGTGTGAGAACAGCCTGAATAGCACAACATTGAATTATATATATATATATATATATATATATATATATATATAGTTCTTGTCAGGTGAATGTAGACACAGGGAACAAAGAACGAAGACCATTTCTGTTTGTTTTACTTGTTTATTGCATACTAAAAGTCATTATATGCATTATGATTCAGTCAGATACTCAAAAATCCCCTCTCTATGATTGTAGCGATTACATAAAGATATGCTGCAGACTAGATAGATCTCCACCTGCCAAACTGATGCATCACACAACATGTCCAACTTGGCAGGAAATTGCACAACAGCTGTTTTCTTTGATTCCTCCCATTTCGTATGAAAGGAATGGAAAGATAATCTCCTTAATCTGTGTGGCAAATAAATGGTGAAACTGAAATGAGCAGCTTCTTGTGCCATTCATGAGCTCTCAAGACCCTGCATACACCACCCTCTCCTCAGGTAATATATGTGCATGTCTGTTTCTTTTTGTTTTCATGGGAAGCAAAGAGTGTGAACTCTTCAGTCTTGTTCTTCCCTGCGGAACAATTATATTTAGATTTTAACCTGAACTACTTGTTCTGTTGATTCCAATGACTATTGTTACTTTGTTCGTGATGTGTCTATAAAGAGTGATCCCAAACCTGAGCTGCTATTTTTAGTAGTTGCATCATTACATAAATGGTTTACATTTAAATGGTGCGTGTGTGTGTTAAAGCTATAGTCTGTCATTATGTTCAGAAGCACTTTTTGTTATATTGCGTTAAATGTTCCTTCCATCCTGAGAGCAGTCAATACATGATGTGTTCAGAAAAAGGAAGGAAAAGAATCAGACCTCTGTGGCTACAGGACTGTAAAAACTCTGACCAATCAACTGACACTCGGTCTGAATGGAAAGAACCAATCAGATGCCTTCATGTCCCCCTCCGTCCCTCCCTCCTCCTCACTGTTTCTGTAAATATCCAGCACACTCCTCTGCAGAAATACAGAGTTAGCAGGAGAATCTGTTCTGTAGGGAACAATGGAGAGAAAATGCAGCCAAAAATATCACTTCCAGTGTTACTTCTGACGACTCACCCTGCTAAACAGACAAAGAGAAGAAAGAGGGAGGCAGAAAAGACTGAAAGACAAAACTCTGGATAAAGCTAAGAGGACAAACCAGAGACAACATCAGTGGAGACACTGAGACATCTGAAGGGACTGAAAAGTGATGCAGAAGTTTCTTTCTTTCTGTTGGACAGGTAATTATTTGTTTAGCTTCAGGAGGAGTTATTATTTTCATGAAATATGTAATGTTTGACAACGTAGCTACATCCTTCTTTAAAACAGATGACTTGAGGGCTTCTTTCTGCTCAACATTCAAAGAAAAGCCCAAGTCTAACTCAGAGCCGATTCAAAAGACCACTGTTCGTTAGCCACAACCATCTTGGTTGTTTTGTTATCTCCAGCGTCACGCAGCCCCGTCGTCATCGTTCTACGCCCACCCCAATGACTCTCTACGCAGATAGAGCGTTGTGATTGGTCAGCCAGCTTCTTGTCTGAGTCAGGATTATCCCCTATGGTGCGCCACTAGACTATCCTGCTACGCAAAAATATTTTTTGCCACTAAGTTGAGTCTAGAGTCATAGTCTCCAGTGTCTGCATTATAAAGGTGATCACAGACTCCAGCAGACTGAACGGAGCAGAATCTGGATGTCTGTTCAGCTCAAAGCTTCCATAGTGGAGCGCTCTGCTGCTAGTAGTTTCCTGTGAAGTTTTCTGTGAATCAGAAGATCGATGTCACATTTAAAGCAGGTTGATGTGAAAAATAGATGGCGAGCAGTGTTTTGTGTGACAACAGTGCAGAGCAGAGGTCGGAAAAATTGAGCTTTGTGCACTCCGTGTCCGCTCTGTCAAGTATGTTTGGGCTAAAGGCCCAAACATAACCTATCATGCTAGCTTATCTGTGCTTGTAAACTGGTTGTCAGTGCTGCTTGTATTGAAGAGGTTACAGGATATGACATTTTGACCATATTGTACAGCCATAGTCATCAGTGTCTGCATTATAAAGGTGATAAAATGACGTTGATATATTGGCTTTGAATGGGACGTTTGTCAACTGTGGTGATGTAGCATAACAGCTCTTCTTTCCCTGCTGAATGCTACTGTCAGATGTTCAGTGTGAGGGGGCGTGGCTTTGAATGGAGCACTGATGGGAGGAGAGGAGAGGGTGGAGTTTAGTGGAGGCTGAGAGGAGGTGCTACTCTCAAATCTTGCTAGCTCTCTTGCTAGCTCCCTGAAATCGTAGACCATAGCTTTAAGCATCAACATGTTACATAACATGGTGCTTTATCCATTACGTGACAGCGATAAAATCCCACTTTTTACCCCACAGAGTGAGACAGCTTTTCGTACCTGTATACATCAACAGCAGTTTATTCACTGGAGACTGTGTTTCTGCAGAATTGTGTTTCGGAGAGATTAGAATAATACCTACAAAGAACATCTATTGATAGCAAGATTGCACAAATGCAGGAAACAGACTGTAATGCTTTTCAAATGTCACTCTCCCTGGGTTGCCAGTTTTGTCTCTGAAGAGAGAACATTTGTTATGACAGACAAAAGCCACTGTTTGTTTTCCCCTTTGTCTTTCTGCTGCGGCAACAAGGAACCTTTTCTACTTCACACATTTCAACCAGGAAATGTAAATGTAACAGTTTACCTCCTCCCCTATCAAATCAACAGCATACACGGCCATTGTGCCTTGTCACAGTGAGCCCAGATGTGTATATAGGCAATCTTTTGCCTCCACACTCTCATGTGCCTCCCCTTAATTGTCAAAGCGGAGCCTGAGTGAATAGAGATTCTTAAATGGACTTTCTGGGCTTTTGGCGTGATTGGGTTTTTATCACGTCTGGGAATGCTTGGAAAAATAGAGACAACAGGCAAGTTCATCTGTGTGTTTATCAAATGGCAAATTTATCCTCTCCTGACTGGAGACTGAAGAGCTGTGCATTTAAAGCATTGACCTCAAAATATTTTTCTTCTGTCTTTCTGTTTTGCTTAAGATACTAGTCTGGCCTAAATACACCTTCAGACATAGCCAGTTGGTTTATTTAATAAAGTGGACATTTCTATTAGATTAGACAACATTTGAATTTGACATTTGAATGATGCTGCACTGGTGCAGTCATGGCGGCATCGCTTAGCATGAATTATAATGCAGAGATGTTGGCAAAAGCCATTTTGCCAGGTCAAAATATTAAATAGTAAACTCAGAGTGACTTATTGACCTCCCAGAGTTGGACAAGAAAGTAAAACAGAGGCACATAAGACACAAACTGTCAAAAAGTGTCATTTATTATTTGTCAATGAACAGAAAATGAATCAGCAGCCAATGATTGTCGATGACTCATTTAAGAAGTCTTTCAACCCAAACTGTAAAACGTCATCAATTTTGAGCCTCTTAGTTGTGAGGAGTTGCTGCTTTTTCACTGTGTTAAATGATAATGAGGTGAACATTGTTGAGATTGGAACAGAAAATTGTGAATTTTTACAATGATAGATTTAACGACTTAACGACGAAGTTTGAATGATAAAAAAATCCTGGTGAGAACACTGACATGTATGATGTGTCTAGAAACTGATTTTTTACTTTACTCAGACTTTAAATTTGTATTTTGTCAATCTATCAAGTAAATTAATTGTTAGATTAATGTAGATAATCATTATTTGGAGTCTTATAAATGTAATGTAGCACTGATGGAATTAATTGATGAATACACTGTATCATATATAAATAGTTTACTCCTGGCTTTTCTTACACTTGGTCTACTCGTCTTTTTTGTTGTACAAGAACAAGGTCTTGCAGTTTGTCCCTGGTACTTGTCTGGTGTCTCCCGTTTAGGAAGACATTGGCGCTGTTCATCAAGGGCAATGTGAGCGTTCATCAGACGACCGATTATTTCCTCTATTCTCCCATTCCTGTCCTTCTCATTTGATTTCCATCAGTGAGGTCTTGTTCTCTCGCTCTCTCTGTCCCCCCTTAATTAGCCTCCAAGCAGACACAAAGAGAAAGTTGTGATAATGAAGCAAGGAGAAGAGAGATTCCAATTTGGAGTACAGCTAACCCTTCAGAGACACACTATTTCATTCCTAATTCATCCTGCCAAGGCCACACTGGAAGACAGACGATCTGGAAGCTAGATAGAGCTAAATAGTAAATATCAAACCATAAAAGACCACATTTATAAAGGTTATGAAGTGGGGGACAGCATTTTATACTGTATTGTGTTGAAATCATTAGTTAATCAATCAAGAACAGCATCACTAATATTCACTAATATTCATGAAGCCCTAAACTATACATATCTCTCTATTCAAGCGTCTCCACTACTGCAGAACATCTTTCTCAGTTAGATGAATCCTTCTGCATGGATCAGGCAGTGCACTTCCATTCATTTAAAGCGTGCAGTGAATGGGCGATTGCAATCCTTGGGGGAACTGATAAGAGGATTGATTGACAGATCAGGGGGTGTTGCCACGGCATAATTTATCTCTGAATGGCTGCTGTGGTGTTCACATTGAGGGGAGATAATGTTGTTTTGCGCCTAATAAGTTAATGGGTCCTAAATCCATGAACACCATTACTCTAATAGTGAGGCACAGAACAGGAACAGAAAGAGTGACAGTGGATGCTGTATGAGTTTGAATCCACTCCAACATGTGAGGGATGGATTATCACAGCTCTGATATTCATCATTTTTTCTCAGATTGTATTTGCAGTAAATTTTATTTGCTGGATTTAAGACACCAAACATTTTTGTTAGTGATAAAAGTAGTTTACAAATATGATCTATTATTTGGTCTACTATGTATATAGGACAGCTACTAGGCTATATTTTAATTATCAAAAATATACAAAAAACACTGATTGATTGTAAGTAACGTTTATTTGCCACAAACATGATCAAATAACGTATCTCCCTCTCACGTTCATACTCAAGTTCTACCGATGCCTACTGATGTCATTTTTGGGTTATGTCCAGTCATTCTTCAACTAAGACACAGGAACGCTTCTGAACAGTAATGGACTTATGGGGGCCTCAGGCAAACATAGCCAGGGGCCCTTTTCACTCTTCCTTTGTACACAAAAAAATCAAGAAGAGCTCGAAGGCACCTATCAGTATACGACCTTGGCGTAAATTAAGATGGGGTCAACAGAATTAAGAGAGAATTAAGTTTCATGTATAACACCAGTGCATGTCAAAATTTAAAAAAAAACAAAAAAAAAAACAAACAAAAAAAAAACAACAAGAGATCACAGGCTGTGTGTGCGTGTCAAGGTTATGGTAGTTTTTGATTTTAGTTTTATTTATGATATTATTTTTTTTATTTAGTTTTGACATTTTTGTCCGTATTCTCTTTCCCACAATGAGGACTTAGAAATGAAAAAAAATTAAACATGTCCTGGCTGTGTGTGTGTGTTTATTTGCTCATTAATGTTCATTTGTTTATTAACATTTGTCTCAATTAATTAACGCAATTGTGTGTTTCCTGCTGTGGCTGTGGGGTGCTGGACTAGAATAGCGAGAATTACATCGGCACTAGAACTCCTCATTAGTAAGCGGTGACTGGGTCAGTGTGGTTACACTTAAGCTCCTTTCTCAGTGCGCTAAAAAATGCATGATTTTCGTGCAGTGTGAAACGGTTGTCGCAGCATTTTGACCTGGTCCCAGAGACCGATCCCTGAAGGGCAGAGATTGTTTTAATCAAACAAATCAAATGAGTAGCGGCACAATCTTTAATTGACGAATTGGCCCAACGTCATTCTCGGGAAATCCCACCGAATCCTGGTGTGAACTGCACAATAATGTTTCCATACAGCTTGTATAGTGATCTGACACACCTTTTTATTGATCATTTATTGATTGGTAACTATCATGGCAGCACACTTGTAAGATCAAGAGGTCTGCTAGCTGCTCAGCATCCATGGAGGGAGGACAAAACTATAGCAGCAGCTCTCACAGAGGGAGGTCAGGCATGTGATTGCTGGCAGTATGAAAGCACCCCGATGCCGAACCAAGGCGGGTCGACCCTGGTGAGAAAATCCCACCTCGAATTTGTGCCACTGTGTAAACCAAACCCTGCAGACACTGTGTTACTCAATATATACCTCTGTGAAAAACTATTCTAACTTTAATAAGTCAAAGAATAGGTCCAGACTAAGTGATGACCGTCTCCAAGCCATAGTGAGGGTTTCAACTTCCAATTCCCTGAGAGCAAATGTGGCCCTGCTGTCTGAGAAGAAGCAGTCTCAGGTGTCTTGAAGCAGGCATTAGGCAAGAAAAGCCAACATTAATGTAAAATAGTCATATTATATTGAGAAGTACAATTGATTTGTCTACTCTTTATTGTGTTGAATACTTGAAATGCCCTCTTGTGACAAGACTGGATGCTCAGCGGCCCTCAGGTAATTTCAGTTTGAGATCCCTGCTGTATGGTGTTGTGAAATGACAATAGGGTCTATTATTGGTCGTATTGCTCTGTCTAATG
The DNA here is from genome assembly GCA_029721515.1 of Synanceia verrucosa. NCBI lineage: Eukaryota > Metazoa > Chordata > Actinopteri > Perciformes > Synanceiidae > Synanceia > Synanceia verrucosa. Next base: position 26,505,372 of record CM056549.1, read on the forward strand.
ATAACATGATCTCCAAGTAAAGTTTCCAATGGAGACGTCATTCTCAGCATGCAACCCATTCGACACATGGGAAACAGCTTGGCGTTCAGTGTCTCCCGCTGAGCCAGGGATCAAACTGCAGCACTACTATCTGAACCCTTTCACCATCTCTGTAGTTAAGACACATTTTCATTTCTAGCAAAGCCAACCAGCACACAGAGCATTAAATGCAGATGAGGCTGCTTGACCAACAGCAATTTATTAGCCACTGTGCTGGTGAGAGTAATTCAGCAAATTATAATTCTGAAAATACGTTCTATAATATGACAACTGTGGCTTTTTTTCTCTAGTTTTCTGAAAAATGTACGTAGGACTTACTGGAATGCACAATTATCAGACTTTTATAAATTGCCCCTTAAATTGTGCAGCTGAATTCAGCTCTGGTCATTCTTTTACAGTTAACATTTCTGCTAGTCTGTCTCTTTTTGTGGACTTTTAATTGCTTGTTATGTCCAGAGACATCTGACATCTCCCATATTCAATGGCTTCCTCTCACCAAGCCAATATTTTGATGAGCTATCTGGTTTTGTTCTGATGTTTGTTTTGATTGATCACCTTTTTAAGCAGTGACCCTCAAAAGCAAAAACAACTCTAGCTCGCTGTCATGATAATGTCTTTCATACTGTAGAGCCCATTCGCACTCCTCTGTTGCTGTTGCATTCACCCTTTTATGCAGTGGCACAAGCTCGAATACAAAGAGTTTTTCTGCAGCGGCTGGGTTTCCACTGAGCCTATGTGAAGGGCTTATGAAAATACATCATGTCGAAACATATGTAGAAATAAATGAAAGACTTCCAGACACACAAATGCAAATTAATTTCATAGAAGATTAAATTATAGTAAACACATTCAGCCACCCATACCCATTCTCCAAAACACACTCACATTGACTGTGATTTCATTTTCTGCATCAGGGATTTTCAAATCCATTTAACCTCTCTAACATTACCACTTCATGCAATTTGCTGTTATCATACTAAACTTATGTGCTGCATTCTATCGTCATGTGGATTCTATGATACAACTTCTATGTGGCGCTTTTTTTTTGTTGTATTGTGTGTTGTGCTTTGTGTTGGGGGGGGGGGGGTTAGGGGGGTTGGGGGGGGGTGCTGCTGGCTGTGTTTCTTATCTGCTTTTATGTTTTGTCGTGGTCAGCCCACATCTCAACATATTCATCTGCTCCCATGTCACACCACGGACTGTATGGGTTGTATCTGAAATCTCAGAACGCTTATGGTAATTCACTGCGATTCAAACCATTCAGATATTCATATTATGTCTCTGCAGTGGTGCCAGCTGAGGCTGTCTGTCTGTCCATCCAACTGATTTTTGTGAACACAATATCTCAAGAATGCTTGGGGGCAATTTCTTCAAATATGGCACAATAATGAACCGGTTTGAATTTGTTGGCAAAGGTCAAGGTCAGTCTGACCTCTCATCTGTCCCATTCTCAGGAAAGTGATATTTCAGGAACATCTTAACCAAATATATTCAAATTTGTAATAAACATTTTTTGGTTGATACATTAACTCTTTGAGTGCCATTGACGTAGTTTGAAGTCAAATTTTTTTTTTTTTTTTGGCAGCGGGTCACCAATCGCAGTCTCCCACAGCCTGTGAGTAATATTGGGGCTTCTGGGAGATTTAGTCGGAGCGTAAAGAGACAGTATATGCCACAGAGACCAAAACAGGAAGTGGAGATGATCATGATTAGAGAGCAAAATGGATGGATTCTGACAAAAAATGGCATTTAGGGTGGGGGTGGCCTCTTTTCTACCTCTGATACAACAAGTACAGAGCAAGGTACAAACAAATGTTTTTTTCATGATGAAATAGAGAGTCTCTTCTTTCATTTGAGCCAAATGATTCAGTGTTTTCAGAGTCATAGTACACAATATTCTGTGGGTCTTTAAATATGTCTCAAAATGGGCAAAAATCCCTGTGCTAAAGTGCTAAAGGCACTTTAAAGGCAGGCAAGTACCAATACACAGCCCTAATCCAGAAACAGCCCGACAATCACTTTATTTGTTTCTTCTTTTTAGTGTCATATGAGGCAACTAAGAAAGTGTTAAATGTGGGAGAAAGCCAAAAAAAGCATTTAGTCTTTGGTGTCTCTTGCCAGCTATTAGACATGCTGTTGGATAGTTTTTCATATGGGCAGTCATCCAGCTTGGTCGCTAGATGACTGGTATTATGTAGAATAATTTATTTCTGTGTGGGTGTATAATGTTAAAGGACATGAGGACATTTTACAGGACCAAAACAAAACACTGGACACTTCAAGAGGGATATTGCCGGGAGTAGTATATGGGACTTTATAGTTATTTTTTATTTAGGTCACACAGAAAGGTCTTAGACATTTTTTTACACTTGCACACAACTTTGCTTGCAGTGTGGAGTCCTACTGTGCTAAATTAGCAGGACGAAGGGGGCAAAGCACAGCAGAGTTCTGAAAAGAAAGGATCAGATTTTACTTTCATCTGCATTTTAAAATATGTCCGAATTGGCTCCAGTAAATTTGAAGACATTTGCTGATATTGTTTGGCTGTGTGACGTTTGCTGGTGTTAGATGGAAACAGATAAGCTTACCAATGTTTACGCCTCATGTTCTGGGAAATGGAGCTATTTTAAGGCATAGATACAAATACTGTACAATATCATAATGTAAAAATCCTTGCTTTTGAGTCTGGATGTAGTCAGAGTTGACATTGTGTCGTTGTTGGAAGTGTGTCTTGCCAAAATATCGTGCAGCTTTTGAAAGATACAAACATCCATGTAAAGAAAACTTAATCTTTTGTTTTTGCATGGAAATAACATCTTGAGAAACACTTAAGTGTTCGTACTCGATGCTCAGCCACATGAATGATGCAATGAAGATCCAGTCAACCTGGCAAAGGTTAGACAGGATGAGCAAGTCGATGATGAGCGAGTCATACTTGCCTATGCAATCAGTGTTTTGAGCTTGAGAAGTGGTGAGCAGCACTGTTGCTGTTCTATTGTAAGGGCAGACTCCAGCGTTGAGCAGGTTCTTTGTTATTAGCAGCGTAGCTTCCATAGTGCACATGCAAATTCAGAGCACCAAAATGCGGAGATGATTGTAAAGCCTTTTTCAGAGAGAAATGCTTTTGTGAAATAGAATATTTTTCATCACTCTTCATAACTGGTTTAAACATCATCAAGAGTATCTTTTCTTCTTCCGTCGTTGAATTAATATGGTGAGTTGTATGGTTACAGGAAAAGCTTCTGGTAACTAAAATGTTGTCAGAGGAAATGGAAGCTGCATAATTTGAAAGCATGCAGTCAAAATGTGATGTGCACTTTGAAAAAGTGAAAAAGAAATATTTAGCCATTTCTTGGAGACAGACCACACATACACCAAAATAGAAAAACAGATTTTACAATGGTGACTGGGATGTTTTATCTTCTTGACAGCAAAAATGAAAATCAGTGGAACAGTCACTCTTCAATAGTTACTTCATTCCATCACCTCCTGACATTGCTTTGTAATACATTCTCCAAAGCTTTTCAAGATAAATCACACAGCTTTGAAAAACGTGTATGGTTATCATGAACTCATGGATCAAGGAAGGTTTTATTTTTCTGAAAGAGAGGCCGAACACTTGCCTTCTTCAAATAATCAGGAGTGGCATCAGTGGAGAGGAAGACATTCACAATAGAGAGCAAGCAAAAGCCCACAGCCTCTATAACCTCTTTGAGGAATTTAATATGAATAATATCTCAGGGAATTTTGGTGGGTTGGAAGATAACCACAAAGAGCAGGTTCAGCAGTGGTAATTTTACGCATGAGCACCTCAAGGCCCGAACATTCGGCTACAGAAATAGATTTACTGTGCTAAAAACAGATTCAAAGAAGACACTGTGGTAAGGAAGGTGTAATGTGGATGTGAGAATTTCACAAATTGACCCAAAAGTGAAAAAAATCTTGGAACAATTTTGCAATAATAAATATCAGTAACATTCAAGAGATATACACCAAAATGTATTTACCTGTTACACACATGACCCATGTGTTGAGTGTATGAGCACTGAGATGCTCAATGAATCAAGTTTGATTGTTGTGAATGCTTATCCTTAAATAGCCTGAAGTGGAGGTGTAGCGGGTAGCGAATTGCAGTAATAATATGAGTAGCCTAATGTTTTGAATCACTGTCACTTAATCATTTCAATTTGATGATGGGAGAAAACTAGTCTCTGATGCCCCCAAAGTGGTAAAAATCAGTTAAATATTGTGATATTAATTCCAGCCATATATTGCAGTAACACATCAGTGCATCAAATTTTCAAAGCATCAAAGAAATTTATTCTCAAACCATCTGCTATAAAGCAGGGAATTGCTGTCATACTGGTTAGTTTTGACTCTGTGCCCTTCGCGTGCAGTGTTGTGTTGCAAATTGGCCAGATGGTGGAGCTATGATAATGAACTTTAAGTTTTGACCATAGACTGTATATAAATAATGGACAGAGCTATCGTGATGTCACCCGTTGGTTTGTGAACAACGGCAATGAAGCCCATAAGGAAGTAACTTAAACTTGCATTCTCTCCAATAGCCAGCAGGGGGCGATACTGGTGGTTTCAAAAACAAGTCTGTATTTAAATCTATGGAAAAATGACCCTTATCTCTCCTGCTGTATTACCTCTGTAAACAGTGTAAACATGAGTGGATAGTCTGAATGCTGAGTTTTAATAATGTTATTATACAACAGAATGTTCATTTACTGAATTATGGTCTATCATATAGTGAAAAAAAACACATAAAGCTGTGGGGCGTGGCTTCCATGTGATTGACAGGTCTCTGCTATCGTTACATCCTGAAGAGGAGCAGCGCTGACAGTCTGAGCTCTCAGCTCATGTTTCCTTCATCTGAGGAGACACTGGCACCGTTTACCGATCAGTAACGTTATGTTGTGAGCCAGGAGATCACTGTTCATGTGAATTATGGAGACTCATCGCTAATCAAGCTAGCTCGCTAATTCTAGCGTTGGCTGATAAGATAGCGGTTGCTATACAAACAGTACCGGTGTAATATATAGCTCTGTCTTCGTAAACCTTCCTGTCTGTGAAGAACTGATCCTCCTCAAAATAATGTTACTGTACGTTGTGACATTTGTTCTGTTAGCATAGCAACCACTATCTTATCAGCAACGCTAGCACTAGCAAGCTATCTTGCTTATCTTGTCTTGAGATAAGCCTCTGTAATCCACATGAACAGTGATATTAACTGGAATGCTTATTGTGGCTCAACATAACGTTATTTACCAGTAAACGGTGCCAGTGACTCTTCAGATGAAGGAAACGAGCTGAGAGCTCAGACTGTCAGCGCTGCTCCTCTTCAGGATGTAATGACAGCAGAGACCTGTCAATCACATGGAAGCCACGCCCCACAGCTTTATGTGTCATTTTCACCGTATATTCAACCATAATTCAGTAAAACCGTAAATTGTGATTTGAGAACAGAAAAACAATTTCCCCATACAGCCCTGGCCAATGATATGTGTAATTTTAAAAGTAATACAAGAAGAAAAGGTTGTTGATATGTTCATGGAGGAAACTACCAGTCCGCTCACAAGCATATAATTTGCTGTGGCTGTAATTCACCAACATGTGATTTTTCCCACCCGCACATGATAATCACTTGATATACAATGATATACATGACATGTTGCTGCACACTTATCTCTGTGCCATGTGCAGTTTTTTTTTTTTCAGTCATGCAGTTTTAATGATATCTTGTAATAATGATATTAACAAATGCCAAATACATATAATTAAACCATGAAGAACATGGAGTGATTTAATACATTCTAAAAGTAGTTATATAGGGGCTATATGGAAGAATAATAGTTAGAATAATTTGCTTAGAAAAATGTCCAGGTCACAATCAAATTTTAGATAATTTCCTTTTAGTTTCAGCACATTGGACATGGTTGACTAGAATGGCATGTACTGGCACCACTGAACTCTGATATTAACATAAAATCCAACAAACTTTATTTATTTATATATGAGCTTGAGTATAAAAACCATGCTGCATATGCTTGTATGTTAATAAGTAAAATGGAAAAATACTTTTATCTTAGTCCTCAGTGCTTCATCATACAATATTCATGTTAACATGCATTGAATTTTAGCTAATTAATGTATGTAATAGTTTTATTAATTAGATCATTAACTATGAAATGTCTTCAAGATAGCATTGTTATTATGGGAAAACCATTAAAGTGTTAATCACATTTATCAGATGACAACCGAATGCACTGTTTGAGTGTTTTTTTTTAATGTGTATCAACTTTTAATGCACATCAGGGCAAGAAATAACATAATTTTCCTTCTACAATTAAGACAGGAGTGTATCGAGAGCAATTCATGAGTTTGAAAAACGATGGAAATATACTTGAGGAGATAGGGTTGCTCAGGCAACTGACACATTTTAATTGTGCTGTATGTTTTATTTTGGATGCTGGGCAGATGTGCTCAGATGTGCAGACTCTGTGGTTTAAGCAGTCTCAATGTTCTTCTGCTTTCCAAGTTCATTTTTTGTGGAGTGTAGGTGAAGGTGGATCAAGCAGAACCATTGATAAAACAAAATTCAAAATAAGGCAAGTTATTAATTGCATTTGATACAGCACATCTTTATTAACCACAGTATTCAAAGTGATGTTTTTTGTGATTCTTTATCTATCAAGAAAACCAACTAATTAACTCGTCATCAAAATGGTATGAGTGTTAGTCTATTAAGGTTTTTTTTCGGGGGCTGCTCTGTCTCATACAGTATCTATCACATTAGGCTGGATTTATAGACTGGCACAAAATGTCCCATTTAGCTGCTTCTTGCGCTCAGCTAGTTAAAACTAAATGCTTGCCTTTGAGGCCAGAAACATACCAATTAGCAGTTGTCTTGAATTCAACCCTAAAATATACATGATGCGCCATTTTTAATGCATTTGGTAACTAATCAAGTAGGAAGTGCTCAGTGCATGTGAAACGTGGAGTGTCAGATAATATGCAGTTTTTTTTCTAAAAAAGAACCTCATCATTGTACTGATCCTCATTACATGGTTCGAAATTTGTCTCATAAGTATACAGAGTCATCAACAGTCTATTAGATCAGTCAAATTCATTCCTAATAATGTTCAGTGGCCATGAAGCAGATATTTCCAAATGTTCTATGCCTATAGGTCATAACAAATTAGAAATGCTGTCATTCACGCTGCAAACTTTATTTTCAGCTTTTCCCTCTGGAAAAATATCATGGTGTAATTAATTGTGCTCCCAAGCTGGCGCTCCTTGTCTAGACAGCACAGCGGTAGAATGAGATATATGCACTGGGTGGCAGACTCTCATCATTTGAGTAGATTATTTATTAGGTTCTACTTTAATTTCCTCTGTTGAAGCAGGAGTAGGCAGCATCAGTATAGCTTCTTACCTGTGAGACCAGAATGGCATTGCATTTTTTAACATTAGTGCACAAACATGTGGGTACAACAGAAGATTCAAATGATTAGATTCTACTGAATCTGGATCTGTACTTCCATTTCACAGTTTCCATCACCAGAGCCTTGTACGGTTGCATGCTGCTACACCGCTCTTTGTTATTCATGCATGATCATCCAAGGAGACACAAATAAATTGGACCTTCCATATTAATAAATGAAGTAAGAAAGTGTGGAGTGTTTGGAGGCTCATCATTAGAGTCTTTAAAAACAGAACTTGGACTGAGAGAGTAAAGTGAATATGCAAGCCAATTTCTTTCTTCATATATTCTGTGTTGGTTTGGAGAAATCACCGCTGGACTAATTGCAAATGTGTTAATTATTCAGGTGGGGCAAATTAATACTTCTAAATACTCATTCACTCCCAGTTTGCTTCATTTACCAAATTAGAAAAATAACATAAATAAGATACTTAATCTTAATTACTGTTGATAATTACATTGGCGGGCATCACAAAATGTTCTCAAGCCCAGTAAGTTACTATCCCTGATATCTCCTTGCTTCTTGCAGGACTTTAACTTACACTTCTTAAGGTTATCTTGCATTTTTTTGGACAGATTTTTGATTAAATTCTATTTTGTGGGCTGTGAAGCCAATTATAAGACCCCAAACCCGTTGTTTCCTTGAATAATTCATGGTTCATTGTTAAGTTATGTAAAGGATCATTGTGTGCTCAACCCATTTTCCTTTCAGCTTTTTTCAATGACTCTGGGACATCAGCTTCCAAGATTTACTGATATTTCTTAGAATCCATTCTTGTCTCTAACAATACTACAGATGGCAAGGTGTTCTTTACTCGAAATGCTTTTTTTTCCAATTGTACCTTTACCACACATTAACTTTTTTAATTCCATAGCACCTATATAGGCCTATGAATTATGGAAGTATCACACACTTAAAATCACAATAATATGTTTTTTAATGTATAACTGAACATTATACAAGTTTGAACTCAGACAGGGACTATGAAAAATGAAAACAAATCACAATAAATTCCTTTCCAATAATAATAATAATAATAATAATAATAATAATAATAATAATAATAGTAGTAACTCAGATATATAAAGTGTCTCTCTGGGAACAATACAGTGCAATATATTTAATTGTATATATCATGATGGGCACTGTAATGCCAGATTATTGCCAATACACAGCCCCAATTAAAATGTTGTCTTTTGAAATGTAATTACAAGTAAGGTTTCCCCTTTTTTAACACTTCTGTGGGAAGAGTGATGCAGCAGTAATCATAATGTTTTCCTTCTACACCTCTGTTATCTGAAAAGCAAGATTTTTTTAATTCACTTTATAATGCAGCTTCTTACATGGTCAGGGTCATGTCGTTGTCTGAGGGTTTTCCACTCCACTGTGTAATTTTACAACAAGTCTGTCATTTCTTCTCTGACATTAAAGTCTCCCAAACAAGTTGCTGATTAATCATTAGCAGAGATGCAAGTACTATTGTCCTTGTAGTTATTTCCATTTAAAAGGAGAAATCTGCCCTCATAGACTCCGACAGATATTGTCACATTCAGTGACGCTCAGGAGGAGTCCTTCATTTATTTAAATTTATAATTTAATTTAATTCATTTATTTTAATTTACACCCTCTACCCCTCTGACCCAACTGATACACTTCTGCTTCAGTTTGTGATTTCCTTTGTCACTTAAAATGACTGAACAACCTCGAGAGAAGGGGGCGTGAATTTATTACTTTCGATCAAAGGTGGGCGTATCGGAATGTAAATGTCTCACCAATGACTTCTTGCACACTGGGGCAAGTCTTTGATTGTGGCTGATCCCCCTTACCAAAGTGTCTCGTTGCTGCATTGCATTATGGTCTATTGAAGCTGTTAAGTAAATGGTCTCTGTCCCTGCTCTGCTGTGGAGCTTTTCCCTTATATTTTGAGTGATGAAACAAATGGCAGCAACGTCATCTGCACACTCTTTATGTATTTTACTGTGAATTCATCATTTAGCCATCAGAATCAGCTATAATAGCTCTAATTGATGTGTTGTAATGGTTCTTTATAACCTCTTTCAAGTGCTGCAGGAGGACTTTTTTCCACTACCTGTGCAGCAGGTGGCTATTATCCAAACAACAAGGTTGAACTGTACCTAACAGTTTTACACATATCATATCAGCGATACCATATTTACTGTCAACATGCAGTATAGATTTTCTTTCCCTTTCTTTTCTTAGAAATGAGCATGCTCCTGCTTTGCTGCCGTTTCACAAAAGCAGCATTTGGTGTCGGTATTTGGCCTCTTCTCCCTGCATAGCTCAGTGAAAAGAAAAGTGATACCTATGGGGTTGCTTATGGCTCATTTCTTGGTCTTGTCTCACATTCACTGCACATTTCCATTAAATACAAGGAAGCTCCCTCATGTGCAACACAAATAAACACACGTTCCTGCTACAGGCTTCTTTCCCTGGCAAGGGAGCACTCACTTAGCATAGCGATGGAGTGCAAAGATTGAAAACTCAGCAAGTGGTAGGAAACGTGTGGTATGGAAGGAGAGGTTTGATGTTAACAGAAAACTCAGTCTGTGCCGTACAAGCATTTTGCCGTTAAGACTGATAGGCACTTGAGATATTGCATCAAATTAGGTTCTATTTGGTTCTATTTGGGCGGCACGGTGGTGTGGTGGTTAGCACTGTCGCCTCACAGCAAGAAGGTTACTCTCTCCGGGAACTCCGGCTTCGTCCCACCATCCAAAAACATGCATGGGGATTAGGTTAATTGGCTAATTTAAATTGACCGTAGGTGTGAATGTGAGTGTGAGTGGTTGTCTGTCTCTATGTGCCCTGCGATGAGGTGGCGACTTATCCAGGGTGTACCCTGCCTTCCGCCCTAAGACAGCTGGGATAGGCTCCAGCCCCCCCGCGACCCTATGAGGATAAGCGTTAGATAATGGATGGATGGATAGGTTCTATTTTGGGGCAGATGGTTCCCTCATAGTATTTACCCGGAGAGTGTATTTGAGGAGCTGTATTCGTGTTAATGTATCTGAAGGATGTTGGGTATGCTAAACTGCTTCAGTTCTGCTGGACACACCACTGAGTGTTACAGTGTTATATTACAAGTTGCTGGGCAGCCATTGTTGAAATGTATCGGTGTTCCCAGTTGTAGTGTATCATCCTGCACTTTCACTATATTCTTTAAGTATACATCCGTTACTTCATGCAGAGGAAAGGTATGCACTGAGAACCTGTAGTTAAACAAGTAAATTACGCCAACATTTTGGAAATACTGTGCTTATGAGAAAAACTGTTCTTCATGATTATATTTAGCTACCTAAGGTATTTTGTTAAACCTGAAGTTGTTTATCATGTGAAGGGTTAGGGTTAATACAATGGTCCCAAGGAATACACAAACAGACTAATGTGCAATATTAATAGTCATTCTGCAATAACTCTTCTGAATTCTCGTAATATAATTTCTATATTTCTTATCTATTATGTTCTATTCATTTCTGCTATTATTACACCAGTTATTCCTTTGTGTTCACTTATGTTGTATATATGATGTCATTATTTTTTTATTGTCATTGTTGCCACTTCATTGGAAGTGTACCAACTGAACATGAAAATTATTTTTAGGGTATTATGGTATTTTATAAGTGTCACAAACAAATAAGACAGATTATTATTAAAATAGATTCATACAGTTTCCTATTGTTGTTGTATTATTCAATAAGATACTGTAATTTTTCATTTTACATATACTGTATTTTACTTATGACACGTGCAATATTTGATATGTTTCTCAACAGTGTCTTCCATGTATTCATGTCTTAAATCACAGTCACAGACCATGCAACTGTGGTTGCTTTTGTCCAGGCAACATTTTAAAAAAATGACATTCTTCAAAGAAATGTCTAAAAATCAGTCTGGTAATATGTACTGAAACTAAAATGTCACAGTGGTAATAGTATCATGAAGTCATTTCAAACCATACCCAGCCCTACTCATTTTGATATGAATTGTCATCTGTCAAGTATGAGCTGGCATTGTCATGCAGTTTGTCCCCCTCACTGCTGCAGCTCTACTGGCTCTGCAGCTATGAGTCAGCAGCCTGAAACAGCTGTGAGGCAGTCATACGGTGATGCGCTTTGCTATTGCTCTTATTGCAGAGTTAGTAGAGCAGCTATGTCTATTAGACACCACAGTTGACTCACACTTTTCAGGGGGTGTTGTTGGACATGGAGTTTTTTTTTAGTTAAAAAAAAACATGAGCATGGTGTCAGATACTGACTAAACTGACTCCAACCTGATTTACCATTTGGTGAACTTGAAATAGATTTCTTTTTGAACCTCAGCATGTAGTCACATCCTGGTGTACTCTTCACACATTTTGTTTGCACTCAGTTTTTAAACAAAATCAATTCATGTTGTAATTAATGTTAAAGGAACACGCCACCGTGTTTCCATACTGAACTATATTCTTCCCTGATCTTACACGAGTTGAGACATACCTCTCGTCTCGTGCACTCAATAGCTATGGCGCGTGGCACTATTTTGTTAGCATTTAGCATAGCCCGGTACTTTCATTGGTGTCCAAACAGAGGTGAAGTTAGAAGCGACCAAGTACCTCCATGTTTTTCCTATTTAAATAAGGTTATATGAATAGTTATATGACCCAGGTATGATTTCACAAAATAAAATGTGGTGACTTTCTAAGCAGATAAAAAGGAGAACTATAATGTATCGTGGAATTGCACTTGAGAGCACTTTGACGTCGGCACAGTAATACTGTATCAGCACTCCTGAAAAATCCTCTCCTCCTTTGCCCCCTCCCTCTTACTTTTGTCAAGAGAACCAACGGGCAGAGGGGGAGAGGGGGAAGAACATATTTCAGTATGGAAAAAACAGTGGTATGTTCCTTTAAAGATGTGTGCAATTCTACTGGTGCCAATTTCTATACGTCACTTTGTCTGTCTGTTTTCCACTGTTGATATGCATAACCAAGCACTGAGGTGCATTATCAATGAATAAATAAATAAAATAAATAAATAAAACCTCCTTAGACCGCAATCGTTGTTTAGAAAGAACAGACGCTTCTAACAATGTCCATTGTGGCCAGTAGCTTCTAAGGGGATGCAGATTGTTTTCATGCCATGGGTAAAGAAAAGCACCTAAATTTTGCAGAAAGTGTTGGGCAGGTTGCAGGGAGGTCACAGATGTTCACATCATCTTGTTTTCCGCTCTGTGATTTAAAAAAAAAAAGAAGAAGACAATCAATATAAAATAGGATTAATGCTGAGAAAAGTCACAGAGCCCGACCTGGCATGAACCCGCCGGGTCAGGTTTGACTGAAAAAAACCTTAGAAAAGTGAATCAATACAAAAAAAAACAAAAAAAAACACACACAGAAGTCTTTGAGATGAGCTCTTACTCCCTAACTGTTGCAGGGAAGCAGCTCACTGGCTCAGAGGGGAAAGGCTGGGCTGTGCTGGGAAGCTACTGGCTACAGACTCAGCACGTCTTCCTTGCTAAAAAAAAGAAGAAGCTTCAAACAAAGTCTGCCCCCACAGTGATTATGCATGCAGGTTTCAAGCACAGAGAAGCAGCAATGATTTTTAATGAAGAAATCTGTCGCTGGTTTTAGGGAAAGATTTCTGAATCAAAGCTGTTTCAAGTACTCAACCTGTTGGTGATGATAACCACTATACTTCATGTTATCCTTTTTGAAAAATGTCAGGGCTGAATGTGATTAAAGGCGACCTTTTAGAATCTTTGACAGTAACTTCAATGGGTGGCCACCACTTTGCACACACGTTTTTTGAAATACAGTTTTACTGTGTAAGTTATTTTTGTTATGTTCTGCATGTTTATGTTTCTGCTATTAAATAAAATGCCTGTTGTTTATAGAGTCAATTAATTTGTTAGTCTACTGTTCTTACCTCCTGGCTGTCCTTGTAAAGCCCACCAGCAGTCTGCACTTGGCAATTGCTTATTGCAAATTGTGATTGGGTTTAACATTATAATCAAGGAAATGTTGTGCATGAAAGAGCAGAGGTTACCAGCAGTTAAACCCCACTGTGTCAAGTCTTGCAGTTTGGCAGATTTAATGGTGTAATGTGGGGGTTCAATATGTGGTGGTTGGAACACTTCTTAGAAGGAGAAAAAGCAGGATGGAGACAGATAATATTATGCAGGGTTTTTAATTCTCTGCACACTTTGTAACCACTATGACAGCAACAATAACAACAACAACGTCTTCACCTTCTACCTCTGACTCACATGTGACCAAAAAAAAGCTAGCATTCTCTCAGCTCAGGTAACTTACATAAAAAAATAAAAGGTCAGATTCAGCACAGATTTATTCTTTTAGATGCTGTAAATATTTAAAGCTATAAATAATAAATGTAAACATAAACATGAACATAGTTCATAGTACAAATGCATTCTTAACAGTTTAGATTATTATTATGCGTGAATCAACTTCTAAACCTTACAGAAGTCAAGTGTTAATGTTGATTTTTTAAAAATCTTTCCAGTAAATGTTACTGTGGCCACAGACAGCTGCTGCAATGCACTCCCAGCTATACAGCAGGGACTCTCTGTCTGTCTGTCTGTCTGTGGATTTGTCCTTCACATATCTGAAGAACTAGTCATACTTCACACTTGGCAGGTACAATTCTGGGGACACATACACTATATTGCCAAAGGTTTCACTCACCCATCCAAATAATTAGAATCAGGTGTTCCAATCACTTCCATGGCCACAGGTGTATAAAATCAAGCACCTAGGCATGCAGACTGCTTTTACAAACATTTGTGAAAGAATGGGTCGCTCTCAGGAGCTCAGTGAATTCCACCGTGAAACTGTGATAGGATGCCACCTGTGCAGCAAATCCAGTCTTGAAATATTCCACAGTCAACTATCAGCTGTATTATAAGAATGTGGAAGTGTTTGGGAACGACAGCAACTCAGCCACAAAGTGGTAGGCCACGTAAACTGACGGAGCGGGGTCAGCGGATGCTGAGGCGCATAGTGCGAAGAAGTCGCCAACTTTCTGTCAATCACAGTCAATCACTACAGACCTCCAAACTTCATGTGGCCTTCAGATTAGCTCAAGAACAGTGCACAGAGAGCTTCGTGGAATGGGTTTCCATGGCCGAGCAGCTGCATCCAAGCCATACATCACCAAGTGCAATGCAAAGCATCAGATGCAGTGGTGTAAAGCACGCCGCCACTGGACTCTAGAGCAGTGGAGATGTATTCTCTGGAGTCACGCTTCTCCATCTGGCAATCTGATGGACGAGTCTGGGTTTGGCAGTTGCCAGGAGAACGATACTTGTCGGACTGCATTGTGCCAAGTGTAAAGTTTGGTGGAGGGGGGATTATGGTGTGGGATTGTTTTTCAGGAGCTGGGCTTGGCCCCTTAGTTCCAGTGAAAGGAACTCTGAATGCTTCCCATACCAAGACATTTTGCACAATTCCATGCTTCCAACTTTGTGGGAACAGTTTGGAGCTGGCCCCTTCCTCTTCCAACATGACTGTGCACCAGTGCACAAAGCAAGGTCCATAAAGACATGGATGACAGAGTCTGGTGTGGATGAGCTTGACTGGCCTGCACAGAGTCCTGACCTCAACCTGATAGAACACCTTTGGGGTGAATTAGAGTAGAGACTGAGAGCCAGGGCTTGTTGTCCAACATCAGTGTGTGACCTCACAAATACGCTTCTGGAAGAATGGTCAAAAATTCCCATAAACACACTCCTAAACCTCGTGGACAGCTTTCCCAGAAGAGTTGAAGCTATTATAGCTGCAAAGGGTGGACCGACGTCATATTGAACCCTCTGGCTTAGGAATAGGATGTCACTAAAGTTCATATGCGAGTCAAGGCAGGTGAGCGAATAATTTTGGCAATATAGTGTAAGAGTGCAGTGTCGCATTTGGGGCTGGGGAAACAACTTGCTTAGGTTTAGGCAGCACAATCTGTATTAATTGTAGTAAGAGTCAAACAATTTTCTTGCAAAATCTTAATTAATTTCAGTTGGTGTAGGAAAAAACAGTTTGTTTTTGGAAGAAGTCTGTGAGTATTCTGAGCATAATCTAGAAGTGTAAGGGTGAAACCCTTGCATGTACAGTTAAATAGTCCTAAGGAGGTAATAGGATGACTGAGGAAACAGAGGACAACCCATCTCTGAGATATGATACATAAACCAATTAACAGCTGCGTCTGCAATTTCCACAAGATCTCTAATACAATTAAGAACGAGTGATAACAATGCCAAAGGCCTCACTTCTGGTGGGACTATAACACATATTCACTCCTCTGTTAAAGGTCATTTGTGATGAAATAAAAATGAAAAATGGAGTCTGCATACTGTTTGAAATACTGTATTAAGAAGCATTAGGAGCTGTGAGGCAGGTCATGTTGAATATTAAAGGTTTTAAGTTGTCAGGTTGTGATCAAGGGCTAGTACCTGCCAGTAGACTGACACTGATAGACATACCAGTCAAATATCTCCTTTCTAACTGTATTTTGGGTAATTAAGTAGTATTATTTTGGCAGATTTGTGACCTGCTTTAGGATGGTCTTCATATCCACGCTGCTCCAAGACAATAATAACCTGAGAAATTCTCTTAGAAACAACAGATCTGTGTGTGGTCTAAAATAACAATTGTCCCTAATGTCCAAACTCGAAATTTGTATCAAACTGTATCATGCTCATTAAAACTGAAAACCAAAATGCCATATAGCCATTTGCTAAATATGTGTATGCAAATGATGCTGTCAGTTTTGAGTCATTTAAATTAGTGAAAATGGTTGCCACATCCTTCCTGTTCCAGAGGAAACATAAAAAATCTGAGGTGAAAACATTTTCCTCTGGCACCATGATGCCACACTACTAGAAATTATACAGAATGCTGTCTAATCATCTGCCCAATTGAAGTGCCAGCATATATGCATGCAGGCTCCATTTCGATCAGAAGCACATTAAGCTGCACAAGCTCAAACAGATGCAACCTGAGTGGTGCATGACTGCATAGAAATAAATCATGATGACAGTAAATAAGTCAGACTGAAATGACTAACGACACCGCAGACGCATTCATCACAACATGTCACGTCCTACACTATGTTGTGTCTCTATCACTTATTTCCTGTTGGAATGCATTATGTACAATGTGTGTGCACGTGCAGGGAGTGAGAGAGAGACAGAGCAGTGTACAGAAACTAGGGTATCCCCAGGGACAGTGCTTACTCCCAGTGGAGCGACCTGTCTTAAATAAATCATTTCATTTCCATGCCCAACTCCCCTATCTTCCTTTAATCCAGTGTGGGAGAGAGTGGAGAAAGATAGGGGAGTAAGCTGTTTGCCTTCCTCCTCTGCCTGTGTGTCGCTCTAAGCCTTTGGTAACTTGCAGTTCCCAAACTTTTTTTGTTGACCCACTTAAATGTAACTGTAAACCCACAAACTGGGTTGTACAGTAGAAGGAAGAAACAATTTTGAATTAATTTTCTGTTGGTAAAGAAGGTTGTTTTGTTGCATGGATTTCAGCTGCATAAGCTGAGCAGGTTGACCACACATGCTTTAGTAATGAAAAGTGCATATTTTTTTATTTACTTTGAAATACAAGGCTGAATTTCCACCCAGGTCTGTCCATCCATCCATCCATCCATCCATTTTCTACCGCTTATTCTATAGGGTTGTGGGGGGGCTGGAGCCTATCCCAGCTGTCTTAGGGTGAAAGGCAGGGTACACCCTGGACAAGTCTCCAGTTCATCACAGGACACATAGAGACAGACAGCCACTCACACTCACATTCACACCTTCGGTCAATTAAATTAGCCAATTATTACTTATTATTATTATTACCCATGCATGTTTTTGGATGGTGGGAGGAAGGCAGAGTACCTGGAGAGAACCCACGCAGACACAGAAAGTCCCCGGGCCGGGAATCGAACCCGGTACCTTCTTGCTGTGAGGCGACAGTGCTAACCACTACACCGCCGTGCTGCCCTCCACCGAGGTCCATTTCATGAAATCTAAAGCAGTGGTTGGTAGTCTTGAGAAACAGGCAAGAGTATGCTAGATGTTCAAAATGTTTATAAAAATCCATTGTTAGACCACGCACATACGACACAGCTTTATGATTTGAACTGTTCTTTCACAACGATCTGAGGACAGGTATTACTCAGAAAAAAAAAAAAAATTGTAAATTATGTGAAAAATATGTAAGCGAGGCAAGATGCCAGTTTAGGCATCCATAGAATGAAACAAATAAACGACAATTTGTTTTGGAAATGCAAAACAGAGGTCGAAACCTTTATGCATCCTATATGCGGCCGTGTCTTGGTGAGTCCATTTTGGGTTAGAGTTTTGGAGCTTCTGACTTGCTGGCTCAGCTCTATGATCCCTTTCATGTCTGAGCTATGCCTGGCATTTCAAGGAATGCCTTCTCTGTTGCTGTGGTTGGACATCAAGAGTTGTTCTGAGACACTGGAACACAGTTGTACATTATCCAGTTATGAAGGAGTGGGTGCAGATGTAATGGATGCAATTCATTTTGTTAAACAATACCATTTAAAGAATTGTCAGCTGTCAACGCCATTAAATGACGTAAATGTAATAATATAATGATATTCTTCTGCAGACTCTCTAAAAAAATAGGTTCCCCAATAGGTAAATCCTCTCAAATAAATGTGCAACTGCAGCTTTAACAACAATTCCACCTTCTATGCCAGCTGCACTAAGATTTATTTTCTAGTATCAAAAAGAAAAATACTGCTGCAACTGCAAAGTTATTCCATAAATAAAATAATTAATTTTAAAAGTGCAGCATTTCAGTTCCACTTTGTAGGCCTGGCCCATATACTGTAGTTTCATTCATTTTTTTTTTTTCAGAAAGACTTACTTGTCCACAACATGTGCACTACTTCTCTTACCTTTATTACACAAGTCAGTAAATTTTGTTTCACTGCATTATATATTTACTGACTTTCTTCCTTTCAGCTGTGACAGTTACACTTCTCAAATGTCTGCTAGTTTGTAGTGTTGCAGATGCGTAGCGCTTGTGTTGTCCACTTGTCTGTCTGGTATTGGTACAAATATGACTGTTGTCACACCCCGACCAACCTCAGAGATTTTAGACTAAGCTGCTGAGTGAGGAGGCCAAGTTGTCGGACAAATCCTCCAAGGATTGACTTTCTCTACACCATGAACCACTTGCCAATGGCAACTGGGCAAGTATTAATGTTGAGTTCTGTTTGAGAGAGCACATCTTTTTGCCAATTAAGTACTGAGTTGATATTTGCATGTAAAGTATTAATAAAAATCAATAGAATGGAATATAAAGTAAGTTTAAAGTGCAAAACTGAAAAATAACAACACACACACATTTGTGTTTTGTGGGGACATTACAGTGATTTACATTCATTTCCTTGACACTTCGATTGACCCGAACCATATCCACTACCCATGTAATCATAATCCTAACCCTAACCAAAGTATAGCCTTACACTAACATTAAATGTTCTCCAAGTCTTCAGCCTGAAATGTAACAGTTTACATCATGGTGGACCTGCATTTTGTCCCCATAAGGACGGTGAGTTCTCACAATGTGACTGTGTGAACAAATTTATGTCCCCATAACCACAAGTAATAGCCGCTCACACACACACACACACACACACACACACACACCATGTATAATACAGTTTTTCACGATTGATATGGTATCGCAAAATATTATATTGCAATACTCAATATTTTGACATTTTTTTTATAGCACTCCAATCAACGTAAACAGTGAACATGGTTAGTACTCAGCAGCAGCTTGTGGAAGATGAGTGGATGGGCAGACTGGTAGGCAGAAAGGCAGGCCATCCAATCCAAAAATTACCAACACTAGCTTCAAGTTGAAAAGAAAAAAGATCAGATGGCAAGCATTAAAATGGCATTAAGTATTGCCCAGAAATGTCTTAGTCAGTAATCTTCAAGAAACTCTATAATATTATTGTCATTAATCCCCTAACAATTCCTGTTTTTTGCTGACTTCAGGTAAAAATTAAACACCCACTGAGCTGTGTGTATTTACAATATATGTGGAGTCCTGTAGGGACACCAAATGTGATTTGGAGGTCATTGGTAGTCCTGTGGACAGCGAGGCTGTTCTTCAGCTACCCTTGGCACATCCCGTGGGTCTGCCTGCAAAGTGCACATGCTGCATAACAGATCAGTTGACCCTGTCAGCTATGCCTCACAGTGATTGACACTGCACTCTTCAAGAGCTGCAGACTTTTACTCGTGCTGACAAGGCAAGGTTTTCCCCTCACACAAGTTTCTCTACCTTACAGAGCCCAGAGAGCCTTCAGTCTTTCATGTTGCGATCAAGTGCAGGAGATATTCGTGAACCCTGATGGATAAAGCCCTTCATTCCTCTGTGAGCACTGGGCCGGAAAACTGAAGCTCTCGTTGGGAACAAGGTAAACATGAACCAGAAAATAAACAGGTATTTTTTTTTTTTTTAATATTTTTTGACAATAGAAACTCAACATGTATTTTACCACCCACAGCACTACAACAATAGATAATATAAGGCTTCTTCTTTCACAGTGCAGAAGACAAACGATCCCAACACACTCTTGGGTTGAACGAAGCAAAATGTCATGGTACAGACTTGGCCTGATTTGATACTGACAAAGGAACTAAATTGTTATAGAAAATCTAATCAAAAATTTGCTCCATCCTCTGTGCATGGTGATGATGATCACTGTTAATCAGTGCAAGTGACTGTGCTCCTTAATTTACAGCAAGACATTCATGATCCCCTTTCCATCTGCCAATCCTGCAATTTAACAATACCATGTATCTTCATTCTCCTTATGCTTATTTAATTCAGATCAATTCAATAGGCTTTATTGACATATTTGCCAAAGCTCAATTTGCAATTAGTTCAGCATAATTTTACTTTTATCTTTGTGCTTGGAGAATACTTTTACAGAACCAATTGCAGACTTCATTCAATTATTTTGTAGTAAGAGGCCCCATACCTGACTACAATCGATTCTATAACAGGGCGACTTGTGCTGACAGTTGCATTTCATTTGCCACTGACTTAGTCCGAACATATGTACAGCAGCACTATTTTTGAGTGAAGGTGGCAGACGGTCTTCTTCAGATCTCTGTTCAGTGGAAGTAGTGTGAAATTTGATCACGGCTCATGAATACTAACCAACAGTCATTTAAAGTTGCACTGCAGACAAAATAATTGTTTTGTAATTGTTATATTGTTTGATGAAATGTGCAAAAATACTAAACGGAAATATATATTGTTTCCCAACCCTAATACAGACAAAGCAGGTTAGGCTAATTTAGCCTGATTTACCTTGTTTTGGGGCTGCATGCCGTCTCCACAGAGTCCTTTTTAATCTTTCCACAACGTGCCTTTGGGTTCCAACTGTATTTAAAAAAAACTGCTCACGGGAAAATATCTTAAAATGAATATGCCCACAGATTCTCATAAAAAAAGCGACAATCTAGAACATGATGCATGAACTGTGTTGTAACACAACATACAGCATTGCCAAGAATCGAATCTGTTTTTCCCCTAAGAACTTTAATGCAATGCAAATTGTCAAAGTGCATCCGCACCCCATCGCATGACAAAAAAACATTATTTCCAGTTTCCCTTGCTCTCTGAGTGCAACAGTATGAGGCCGTCTTATGAGTGAGTGACTCTCTGAGTTTCACACTTACCCGTTAAATCACATCTTCTGGCTTGGAGCTTACTCCACTCATCTCTTGGAAGTCAGCCACTTTCAACATTATATCCTTATCTTAGTTAGTGGAGCCCACCAGGAAAAGCTAAGACTAGCTGTTTCAGGCCATGGATACTTCTGCAGTCAGAGGAAGATTCCTCATTTGGAGAGCCAGGATAGATCTTCTCGCTCACTAAAGTTTATTTTATCTTGTTTTATTTTGCAACACTATACAAAATACTTTCCCCCCCCCAATTTGGGCCTCATGTCCCTTTAGCCCTTTGCTCCCTTAGTTTTCATGATTTCAGTAACAAGCTGTTCCAGTATGGCGTCAGCATGTGTCCCTGCAGAACATGAAGTAAAAGAAAGAAATTTGATAGATAAAATGACTACGAGGAGAGAGTTGCCATGTGAAGTTTCAGCATTTATATCATTGATAAATGACAAAGCCATAATTGTTTTACTATAATAAAGAAAACCAAAAGGCGGCAGCTTTATCCCTGAGGGAATGTCAAATTTAAGATGTGCTGTCATCCAAAATATTAAAAATAATTTACCTCTAGCCATTGTGTATGGTGCTGCAACTGCTGTTTGTTGATAGGGCACACATTAACCTGGCCCAAACAGGCTCAAAGGCAACACAAAATCAAAATCTTATATTGTTATCTATTATCCAGTGGTGAATCTTCTAAGATATTTTTGTCATGTCATATTGTGTCTATTGTCTGCCCAGACAGATACAGTGGTTGCCTGCGGCTAAACCAACATTCTCATATCAATATTTCAAGTGACTGTAAGCGGGTAATTATAGTTTTCAGTTTGTTTCACCCATCATGTTATAGGTGAGGCTACACCCGTTTTGTCTGTCCATTAAATCCCTTGATGAAGACCTACAATGGTCGAAACATGGTGGCTTTTTAATGATTTAGCCATTATGATGAAGGCTTATATTTAATATTTTCTTCCTTGTTATATATATGTATATATCTTATATATAACAAGTGGTTATGTCAGTGGCAATTTATTTATGTAGCAAGTTCCAAGTTATATAAACTCAAAAATGTGAATGTAAATGTGTTTTACTTTTTTAAAATAAAATAAGAACATCAATAGTGTAAACAACACAAGAATAACATAGTATACTTAAGCAATAAGCATACACCCTACCACACAGGAATAAATCCCCAAAACATCAAGATAATCAAGCAGAAACTGCACACACACACACACACACACACACATCATCATCATCATATCTCATCTGTGCACAGTGGAACACAGCAGCAATCATCACCCTGTCTCAGACAGGCATAGTGGGAAGTGAAACAGAGATGAGTGTTGCTCTGCACATGTGAGACGCATTAATCCTGCACCAGCTCGGTCTGCCGTGCATGTGTAATCATTGCATACTATTATCTATCGACAGTAGCGTCTTCAGAAATGCTCAATTTTTTTTTGAGGACTGGTTAGTTTGTGGCATTATTCTGCCCCAGAATCACTAGCAGGAATGAGAGGTCGACTGATGGCTACTCTGTACTCATGAGGAAACCAAGCATGCTGATGCAGCCTCTTGGACAGTGATGTCTGATCCAACAGAACTTCTCTACCCAGAGTTCCCACCACAGTTGGCAGAATCTTTTTTGGCATTGGAAGTTTCTGCAAACTACAGGATAAATGTCAAAGTCTCTGAACCAAAATTCAGTCTCAGAAATGTGTTTCATATTAGCCTTGTATAATGCTTATATGGAGTTTACTGTAGTGTTGGATAGTAGTGCATTACTAGGAACTAACTCCAAGTTAGTCGGAAATTAAATCAGAACCCCTCATGAAGTCAGATCTCCAACTTTGATTAATCTCACCAACCAGACATAGAATTCGTGCTATCTGCTACTGACGTAAACAGTAGCTACACGTTTTGTTGTAAGTCTGTAAGGCTGGAAGAGCTGGGAGCACTAAACTTTGAGGTTAAGATGATCTGAGCTCCAAATTCTGACTTCCAGTGAACACACCATAAGGCAAACTCTCACTCCCCAGGGTCCTAAAAAGTAGCCCAAAAGTACTTTTAACAGTAACACATTACTTTTAAGTAAGTAATGAACAAAGTAATTGAGTTAAACCAGAAGTCAACATTAACATATACATTTATTTAAATAACAAATTCTGTGGTTGCCCAAGGTAGTTTTGTGGCTTAAACACCACAGGGCCTTGCAGAGGTGTACAGATGTTGCTTGTGTTGCTGGATATATACAAAATAAAGCCTGAAAATAACAAGTTTACTTTTTAAGATATCACACTAACTTTTGCCTGGACAGCAGTGCTCTTGATGCTATAATCAAATGATCGAGGAGCTTATTTATCTTCATTTCACAACAAAACCTACCATGTGTCTTCCTTACAAACGTTCAAGGGAAGCATCTCAATTTTAGGGAATTTATATCAGGAGGCAGCTGGAAACGCAAGGTGAGCAATTCCATGAAGCATTGCTTCCCAGGTGTCTCCCTGTCAGTCACAGAGCACCACAAACCCATGAGAAGCTATTTTTTTCCTCCCCAGGAAAAGCTACAGTGGGAGAAGTTAAATGATGGCCTCTGGTCTTTTCCCATGTACACTATTACAGTGGTATCATCTCCACGGTAATGTAATTACACACCATATATTGCATTTGTCCCACATGCTGAAGAACTGTGTATTTTTGGTATGCAACTGATGATTTTTAAACTCAACAAACAAGAAATTAGAATGAGTTGAGTTGGAATTAAATGGAAGTCAAATGTTGTGTCTCCTCAATTAATACACTATTACACATTCATGCCTTAATGCAGTTTGGAGAAACTAAATTTTGTAACTATATATGAAACTACAGTCAGTCCTGGGGAAGTATTATTAATTTTAGATATTTTAGCATTTGTGGATGAGTGAATTACTGCTTTAAAATGATGACTGTAAGGCTTTTTGTTGTGCTGCTCTCTCTGTTATTTTTATTTTATGTGTAAACTTGGGAAAAATATGGCCATGAGAGGTGGTGATGTCACTGTGATTTCAATCTGAATGACTTATTCTAATAGCTGCTTTGAACTGCTGCTCAAATAAGGATGATTACATTGGTGTATCTGAAAAAATGAAGTTCCTCCTTTGTCAGATTGACAGGACAGTTGATCTTACTCAGACAATAACTGTACTCATTTACAATCCAACCAGGAAACTCCCCTCAGCCACCAGAGAGATGTTGACTGTGACAAGCTGTAACACTTCATCACCTTGTTTCAGCAGAAAACTGACATAATCTATGAAGAAGGGATGCTCCATATTGGCTTTTTTGTTGATATCTGATATTCCTAATATTGTCCAACTCTTCATTTTCAATTCCAATATCAACCGATTCTGATATGTGCAGAGTATTTTTTTTTTTACACCAAAACTATATTTGCTGTTGTGGTATTAACAGATTATTAGACTCATTTTATTGTGATATCCTACTGGATGCATTCATAAATGTAACATGGCTCCAAATGGAAATATTCTCTGTCCAAAATAAGACACCAACTTCAACTTGAGTTATGGAAAACAGCCATTTTTTTAAGGGCATTATTTTACTGACTGGGAAACTGAATGGTAATATTCTGAATGATTCTGAACATATTCTTATGTTGTTATAGTTTTTAATGCTGTTATATTGTTTATATTGTTGGTTTTGCACTATTCAGAACTGGAAATACTTTTCAAATCTTTTAAATCTCCTTACTTTGTCCTACTGTGTATGGCAACTGCAGTGCAAGAATTTCCTTCAGAATGAATTAAGTTTTATCTTATCTGATAACTGACCATGACTTGGCAAATAATATAGTCATTAAATTATAAACTGGGCTCAGTACACCCAGTTCTTTCATATGACTAATACTCCAAGTAAAACCTGGAAAGGGGTGTGTGATGGCACATTTACCATCCGTAGGATGGAAATAATTCAAACCAGAGACATGATGTTAGTCATATACTGTATATCAAAAACCTGTAAATGTACTGTATATTCTGTAAAATGATTAATTTACACCTCATCATAAAAAAGTTCCCAACTTGAATATTCAATATGTTTTTACATTTCAATGATAGAGCATAATACATTTTATATTTGAAGTTTAATTTATTTATTTCCAGTATTTAATAAAGGCAATTACTAAAAACAACAACACAGTGTTTTAAAGAGCCAGGAGAAGAAGCCCTGCTTGTTGTTGGTCATCTCTTCTTCCTCTGATAAGGTAACAACCACTGGTTCAACAGGAGGAGTCAGCGGAGCTGAAGAAACTGGAGCCACAGCAGGGTCTCCTTCTCCTCTGGGTTCTGGGTCCTCTTTCACATTTGTCTGTTCTTGTATGTCCTCCCAGTCTTGGACTTCAATACTGCTGAGAGGTTCAGGAGGGGTCAATGGGGTCGGAGTGACAACAGACTCTGGCTCTGTGGCTGGTTTCAGGTCTTCATCCTCTGTGGCCTCAACATCAGTGATGGATGGAGGCTCAGCAGAGGATGTTGGAGAAACTGGAACATTATCAGAGTCTGGTTCTCCCTTTGGTTCCTGGTCAATCCGGTGGGGTTCGTCATCTTCATCCTCTGTGGCCTCAACATCAGTGATAGATGGAGGCTCAGCAGAGGATGTTGGAGAAACTGGAACAGTGTAAGAGTCTGGTTCTCCATTTGGTTCCTGGTCAATCCGGTGGGGTTCGTCATCTTCATCCTCTGTGGCCTCAACATCAGTGAGGGATGGAGGCTCAGCAGAGGATGTTGGAGAAACTGGAACATTAGAGTCTGGTTCTCCATTTGGTTCCTGGTCAATCCGGTGGGTTTCGTCGTCTTAATCTTCTGTGGCCTCAACGTCAGTATTAGACGGAGGTTCAGCAGGTGGTGTTGGACAAACTGGAGGAGGTGATGAATGCTCCTCAGTTGCAGCCAGGTTTGAATCATTCTGGAGTGGAGCTTCATCAGCTGACGAATGAGGTTCCACTTTTGGGCTCTGGGGTGGGAAGATGCCACAAATCTGTCCTGCTGCAACGTGAATGATCTCCGTCAGCAGCTCAGGCGCAAAGCTCTTCAGCCATTCCACCAGGACGTCTTGTGGGTACATCTGCCTGATCTCTGTCAGGACAGACAGGACCATGTCGTCCCTGGTGGAGCGGGAGAAAATGGCCTGACACTCTGACGCTGGAAGAACATCGGTGACTCGGTCCAAGACAGCCTGTGTTACGCCGACAGACATTTGGCTGAGCTTCTGGGAGGCCATGTTTAAGAGAGAGCGAGGAGGAAGTGTCCAGAAGCCCTGCAGGACTCTGGGGACAACCTCCAACACCACCTCTCTTGGAGTGAGCTGTTGGGAGGTGGGAGTCTCCTTCTGCCTCTGTCTCAGCTTTGTGGCATAGTCTTTGGCCAGTTTGAGAACTTTAGGATGTCTGTAGGTTAGAGGGATTAAAAATAGATTTTAAAACCCTTCAGATTATCACAGAGATGTTCAAAGCACAGCAGTTTAACTGTTAATAAACATGTATCTAATAACTCACTGAAAACTAGGAGGTAAGGCCTCTGGGGACTTGAGGAGCATCTTGGCTTCAAACTCAATGTCCCTCTTTTTGTTGCTGACATTTACTGCCATCACCTGGAAGAAGGAATCATACATGAAATCATCATCAATCATCATCAGAAATCATCACATTTCCCCATCAACTGCTGTTGATCTCAAGATTCTTGTCTTACCAGCATCAGCAGAGGCTTCGCGTCCTCCTCATCAAAATCCTCCAGTTCAAATTCCCAAAGACTGTGAACATGAACAAAACAGAAGATTAATTTTTACTCTTACTCTCTACGCCATCAGAGTAATATTAGTGTGACATGAGCAGAGTTCAAGGTGTAGAGGTGGACTCACCGTTCTCTCAGAGTGCTTTGGCTCTCCTGGAAAATGAAGTCAATCATTTCTTCAGCAGTCACTTGAGGTGGGATCTGGTTTTCCTGCTGAAGCCTCAGGAGCTCCCTCACCAGTGCAATCTTCAAAACACAGTCAAGAGATATGATGTATTTCTAAGCACGACAAGACTTTACTTACTTTATTATAATTTACCTTGCATAGTGCACTAGTGTGGGCTTTAAGTGAAAGTAGGTCTTACCTGAGTCTTGTAGCTGCTCTCATGCCAGCAGATCTGCAGAGCCCGCTTGTATATGGGTGTGTCAAACAACACCTTAAAAGAGGAAAAGATATGTTACTTTTAGGTTGAGTCATTATTTTTAAAATCACAACACTGAAAATGTTTAAAATCCAGCTCCAGTAAAGACAAAAACAAAATGCTCACTTACCCTGATGGGTCTGTAGACTCCTCTGCTTCCTTCAACAAACTCCATAAATATTTTGTTGGTGTATATCACAATACAATAAATTATCCACACAGCGAAAGCAACAGCTGAATTTGTGCAAGTTCAACGGTAGACTTGAGAGAGTACTGACAGTTGATGTCTCTGGCACAAATGACCAGAATGTTTTTCAGGTCTCTTTCAAAGTCTGTGAGCTCCAGAACAGAATCCACAGGAATTCTGTTCTGTTCCATTCTAAATCGGAACTGACTTAAAGCACAACAAGTGGTCACCATGGAAACGCTTTTTGAAAGTATGCTGATGTTAAATAAAAAGCAGCGAAGGGAATTATGAAAACTTAACAAACCAAAACAATAATGATACATTAGTTTTAAATGATTAATCAAAAAAAAAGAAAGAATGGATCTTACTACAGACCATTTTATATCTAATTTGATTTTGGTTATATCTTTTTTTAAGTATTACACTTAAGACAACCAAATAAAACTGAGCATTATATTATGTTACAAAAAATACTGAAGTGTGTTTTAAGATGCTAGTTCTACAGTCTGAAAGGCTGCCAGGGCTGCAACTTGTTTACACCATAAAGGAGTGTGAAAAGCGACGTGTGTGCATGAGTCATTAAAATCCCTACTACAGCCTGCAGAGGCACTACTGAACATGGTCTTAAACACTCACACACTTTTAGGTCCTCTCTTGGCAAAAGTTTAAAAAAAATTACACGATGGTTTTTGACATGATTTTAACATGACTGAAAGCCAAGTCCAAGAGGGGACCTAAAAAATTTCCCCTGTTGGCAACTTGGTTCCCTGTTGGAGACTGTGTAACGACGCCCAAGTCCACTGTTAGATAGGAGCAAAAGTGCACACACACACACACACACACACACAGAGAGAGAGAGAGAGAGAGAGAGAGACAAACAATAATTAGCCATAGGCCTGATTTTGAGGAAACTGACCAATATAAATGGTGTTAGAACAGAGAAATTAATATTTAAAATTAAAATGCATACTATGCTGTGTAACCAAATCACAGGGTAAGGTATGTAGTGCAGAAGAAACCTATGGGTTATTGTGTTAATTGTTATGTTTGTACCCCAACACAAAGATGAAACTGCTCTTTTTAGATTTCAAAGATTTGATCATATTCTATAAATCAAACATCCATTCAACCGTTATTTTTGTCAGATGACGTCTGGAGGCTTTTAATGGCAGCAGTCTAACAAACGAATACACAGGAAAATTGGCAGAGAAATTGCACACTGTGTTTGTACAGAACAGACCAGACAGCGATTCCGATGTTGGTAATGCCAGCATTACAGTGATTAGTCTGCTGCAGCACAGCAGGTATGTCTGCCTCTTTAAACCACAGCTGTCCCTTCTGCCGGCCTGTAAATGTGTCTTACATCACATAGCTGCTGTGTCTCAGCAGCACGCCAATGTGTTTAAAAAACATCGCTTTATAAGGCATTTAGAACTGCTAAAACCAGGACTCTTAACTATACTCTAGTCTTTATTGTGTTATGTTTCAGAAAATTGTATTTAACCTAATCAAGTAAGCTCACTGAGATCGAGGTCTCGTGTGCATGAGACAGGAAACGAGTACAAAGAGAAAACTGACCAACAACAGAAACACAGTCACACAAAAGCATAAATTCACAGTCCCATCATTATTCATAAATAAGTCAAATGAAGTCCAGTTCTGTATAAACCCAGTGTTTGTCTTAAAATCTAGTCTGGCAAATTGTATTTTTTTAAAGATATGACTTGTCCTGCAATGTCCTGTATTGTTCTTAAGCAATTCACAAAATACAGTATAGTCTATTTTGTGAACAGACCTTCATTTAATAAAACACGCAAATGAGTCACACCTTTGTACTGGGTAACATTTGTCCTCATTACTGTAGTTTATTTGGAGTCAGTGCTACATGTGTCATGCTATTGCTCTAAATACTCGGCTGTACACCAAATGTGTGTTAATCTGTGGCTAATAATAGTCCACAACAAATGCAGTATTTACTCTTATATGGGTAACCTTTGCTAGAAGCTAAAGAGCCAAGCTGTAATTTACATCTTAGAAAAGAATAGACTTAAATTACTGAGAGACAGAGTAACACATAATTGGTTTTAAACTGTCAAGTTTCTTCTTTGATGAAGAGAAAACTGTAAAATATCCCCAGTTTTATTCTGTAGACACCCAGGTATGCTCTCAGATGGCACGAGGGACAGACGGAGTTGTCGCCCTCAGATTCACAGAGACACTGATTCATCCCCCTACTTTCCTAGCATCAATGGTAAAACATCAACAGTAAAACAGAGGGTGGCTGTAGCTTAAACCCCCTTAAGCTACAGCCACCCTCTGTTTTACTGTCAATGTTTGCTCTAGCTCAGTTGGTAAAGTGGTCGTCCCTGAACCCCAGGGTCACAGGTTTGATCCCCCTCCTGCTGTCTACAGACTAAGTGTCCTTGAGCAAGACACTGAACCCCTGGTTGTTCCCAGGGCAGGCTGAATTCAGAGAAAAGAAATAAAAATGGATAATTGCAGCAGCATTGGGACCGATGGTGAGTTCCACTTTTCCAATTTTCAAGCTCAGAATTAAATCAGAACCCCCCACAAAATTGGATGAATCTCACCAACCCCACATGGAATTCATGCTACTGATGTAAACAGTAGCTTCAGGTTTTGTTGTATGTCTGTAAGGCTGGAAGCGCTGGGAACACTAAACTTTGAGGTTAAAATTATCCAAGCTCCAAACCCCATCTTCCAGTGAACACACCATAAGACAAACTCTCACTCACCAGGGCCCTAAAGAGGAACTGGTAGCAACCTGTGCCTGTTGATCATCATCGGACCATTATCTAGTATGTCTCCCATGATAAAAACCTGAATTGATGATGACCATGATTAAAGGCCAAATTATACAAAAATAACTTATTGATTTGAAATCATTTACTGACACCTTGGTCCCCGTGCTCGAAAAATCCCATCTGTGGCCCTGCAGGTATCTTCACTCGGCCACCTTTAACAATGCAGTTCTCCTTTTGTTTCTCTAGTATTAGGCTCAATGTAGGGACTTGGTAAAATTAGCTGTATGTAAGAACAGGATCACTTCATGATCAAGCACAGACAGTTGATGAACAGCTTTACTTGGGTTTTCTTGTCCCCAGCAGAGAAACATTCATTATTACAACAGTCTTACAGCAGCGGTGCACATTGATGCAGCAAGTAGAAGTGCACGTGAAATTTAAAATAAAAATAAAAAATAAGATTAAAATAGACAATAAAGCAGTGTATGCTTTAGTGCAGGATTATGATTGACAGGTTGCTACCACAGCGTCTGGGACTTGCCATGTATTTTTATCCCACAACTTCTGTGTCACGGTGTGTTTTCAATTCAGGGAAGTTAACTGAAACATTTTGGCAGCCTTATTCAGCATTAGGTTATATTTACCTCCAACTATTATTATTAAGTATTTAGGGTGGTTCATATAGAAATGTGTGTTATTAAGCATCATGTATGTAGCCACATTCAGACAAAATGGCTGAACTCAATGTTTAATTTGATTTATTAACTAATTTTACATATATTTACATTAATATAGCTATGTTTTATTTTATTCTCAGTTTGTGCACAACCTTGTGAGCATCCAGAAAGTAGAGCTTAAAAAAAATCCTGGAAAATCATTGAAAACCCTTTTGAGACTTCTTCAAAGGCAGGAGGGGTGACTCTATTCAGGGCAGGGTCATCTGCCCGCCCTGCTTCAAACTCTTCTATTATGCTGAATCGCACAAAAAATATTGCAGATAACTGCTCTCCTAGTTTTACCTTGAAGATCTGAACATTTGAGGGAGTTTCACTTTAGAGCAATATGTGTGCGTGTGCGTATGTGGCTCTTCTCAGATCAATTTAGTTTTCACCTTCAGCCAGAATCCAGCCGCTCAGGAGGACATTGCTCACCTCTAATGTACAGTATTTTCCATCTTCTCTTCAAGGTGCCTGTTAAACATACAGTCTGCACTTTTGCATCATTAATGAATGATCTGCTTCCAACTTCCCCCCATTTTTTACTTATCTTTTTGCAAACATGTTTTTTTTTTGAGGAAACAGCTTGTTAATCATTCCAAAAAAAAGTTTTCTCATCCACGCTCAATGTTCCCATCCTCCTACGTAAATGTCAACATCCGCAGCCTGCGTTTCTGCTCGGGGAATGAATAACAGAGCACAAGGTGCACAACTATAAAAATCCATGTGCATCATTTGCCATCTGTAAAAGATTCATATATTGCAATGAATATTTTAGATTTAGATTTTTAGCATTTTAGTAGTGGTACTGTAATTATAATATAATGTTGATAAGAGGAATACACTTGAAAATATGTTCTTTATTACTTTATTCTTGTTAAAGTTTCCAGAACAAGTTGAAGAGATCAGTGAAGATCTCCTCCGTATGCTCTGAAATGCTGTATATTTTCAGAGGGGGAGAAGTTTTCCTTTCACATTATGATGCAGTGCAGTTTGCCCTCAGATTTTGGCAAAAGCAGCGGGGAGAACCAGACAGTTATGAAGGAGGTGGTGATTGATTGTATTATATTGTCTGTGTAGAATCATACTGCTGTAATATACCTGAGGAGGGTGGACCTCGGCTTCTGTAGGAGGATCGTACAGTATAACCGCTGCAGGATCTCCCAGCTTATAGAGGTGGTGGTTAAACTTGAGCAGGGAGGAATTGAGAGCATTAAAGAGGTTGTAGATGAGTATTGTGTTGTAATCTTCACACTTTGGAGAAATTCAATTCCAAGTCTCTGACAAGACGACACATCTCTGCCTCCCTCTCCCTATTAAGGACTTATTTTTCAGTTACATCTCATCTAAACCACATTGTTCATAAACTACAGCTGAAAGATTCTTAGTAACCCTGTGAGGTAATAGTGCTGAATGCTGATAAAAATTCTAGCTTAGTTGGACGGCCTGTTTCTATCACTTGATTAATTATACTTTGCATGTGCTCCACTGCATCCACAGCAAAGTGAGAAGGTTTTATTTCGTGATATTTTATGTTCTGTTTTGAATCTCCCAACATTTGCATATTGAGAATTGACAACTGTAATTACCAAACATGTGAGCATGTTACATATTCAACAAGGCATCCATTAAACTAAGCTGCTTGTGCTGCCTCTGATGACCTTTGCTGCATCATCCCACTTACAATGCAACACCAGTGTAGGGAGGCAAGGCAAATAGAGATTTCAGAGAGTAGAGCGCTCTGATTCCTTTTTCCCCTTCCTGATCCCAATACAGTACCTGAACTTGAGTATTGACCGATTATGATAGGACACCTGTGGGTTAAAAACCCACACATATATGATGATAAGATGGTGATCATTGTAATATGACTTATTGTATTTTAAAGTAACATGAACAAAAACAGAAAAAAAAAATGAATACCATAGAACTTTCTTTTTGACAAATATTCCAGTGTGCCAAATTGCTAACATTGCACTCTAAGCTAGGATGCAGGGTGCAGGATGGATAGTGAGTGACATGTGTTGTAAATGTAGCTCATAAATGATATGATAATGTGATATTGTATCAGTACATAGAACCATATACTTACCTATATCCAAGCCAGCATTTTAGGAATTTCCAATACTGGAAACGAAAAAAAAATCCTAAGGGAACATAAAAACAAGTGCAGAAATCTAAAAATCTAAAATATTTGAGTAAAGTTGCAATTAAAAAGTTTTTTGTTACATTTTTGCCTTTATTGAACATTGAGGTGGCAGTATTTAAATATAATTTATATATATACATATATACGTATATATGTGTATATATATATATATACACATATATATACACATATATATATATACACGTATATATATACTATATATACCTATATATACCAAGGTGATCACAGGTGCCTGGTATATATATATATATATATATATATATATATATATATATATATATATATCCCAGCTCTACACCCTCGGCAGGCACCTGTGATCACCCTTGGCAGGGTCCTGAAGGGTGCGTGGGAGTTTGCCCAACCAGTCTACATGTGTTTTGTGGACTTGGAGAAGGTATCCGACCACGTCCCTTGGGGAGTCCTGTGGGGGGTACTCCGGGAGTATGGGGTACCGGGCCCGTTGATACGGGCTGTTCGGTCCCTGAACGACCGGTGTCAGAGTTTGGTCCGCATTGCCGGCAGTAAGTCGGATTAGGTTCCAGTGAGAGTTGGACTCCGCCGAGGCTGCCCTTTGTCACCATAACTTTTATGGACAGAATTTCTTGGTGCAACTGAGGCGGTGAGGGGATCAATTTACCAGTTGATCTACGTTCCTACCCTCACCTATGGTCATGAGCTGTGGGTCGCGACTGAAAGAACAAGATCATGGATACAAGCGGCCGAAATGAGTTTCCTCCGTAGGGTGTCTGGGCTTTCCCTTAGAGATACAGCTGGGTGAGAAGCTCAGTCATCAGGGAGGGGCTCAGAGTAGAACCGCTGCTCCTCCACATCGAGAGGAGCCAGATGAGGTGACTCAGGCATCTGGTCAGGATGCCTACTGGATGCCTGCCAGGTGAGGTGTACTGGGCATGTCCCACCTGCAGGAGACCCCGGGGACAACCCAAGACACGCTGGAGAGACTCTCTATCGCCCGGTTGGCTTGGGATCGCCTCAGGATCCTGGATGAACCTGACCCCGGATAAGCAGAAAGAAAAAATGGATGGATATATATAAATATATATGTATGTATATACTGTATATATATATACAGTACATTAACTGAAAGCGGATTTAAAGTAACTCTGGCATTCATCAGATAAGTGTCATATTGGCAGAACCTGTCAAACTTATGTCTTTCAGCTTTGACTTCAGCTCACCGCAGAGAGAGAGTTTGGGTGCAGTGTGTGGGCAGGCCCTTCAGCTTTACTGTAATATACAGTAAATATAGGCAAATTGCTATTGATGTCTTTTAAGAGGAGATCGAAACTTACACAATCATATTTGACCTTTCTGAAATCCAAGACTGAAGTATTGAGTGTAATGTTCTGCACCCCTTGGAAAAGGAGAAGCTCTCTAAAATCTCTAAACCTCTAAAATTGTCTCTATTCTTATAGTCTTTTTTGGAGAAGCTTTTATCTTTTGCTCAAGTCTGCACAAGTATTTTTAGCGTACTTGTTGGTAACATGAGTTGACCAGCCTTTTCTAAAACACAAGTGTCCATACTGTACACAATTATTGTATTGAAATTGCTGTGTTCTGCATAAAACAATGCTTGTGGAAGTTATTTGGGCTTTTGATCATTGTTGCACTCCTCTTCAGATGTTAATTATGTTCCTGCTCCAGGCATACATTGTTAGTTGTCGTGCTTCTAAGCGAAAATGTGGGGACTACAGGACTGAAGGTGATGAAAGCTGATGGAGGCCTCCATGGCCACTTGTGGCGGCGTCACAGATTGCTGGTTGCACCTGTTACAGAGCAGGCTGCACTTTCAGCAGTGAGTCAAGGTAAGCGCTTGTTATCTGGTTCAAACTGCCTCTACAATTTGCATACACACTCTTTGGAAACTGCGACACGGCATTTAATTAATTCTATGGAGAAATACCTCATATCATGCACTTCAATCAAGCCTGTAACTCTTGTGTACTTATATTCACATGAGAGGAAAAAAAAACAGAAAATTCTGTTATGCTGGGAAACTAATTACTGGCCCCATGCAGTAAAAAAGGAAGCTCTTATGTTAGAATTACCATGACTGAATCATTACTAGTAAGTAGGTATTATTACACCACAGTGAACAAACAGCATAAAAAATATGTAATAAATGCATGATTACAACCACTTAACCGGTCTGGCTGCCAACAATTGAAAATGTAAAACATAATTTTTATTGTCTCTGCAGTTAATCATCTTGTTGCTTAGTGCATCAGCAGTAAAAGCAGCGTGTCAGGTTGTTTTAGATTCACTAACTGTGTGCCCCCTGATGTGTTCGCCATGTGATGACAAACAGTCAACAACTGGTGAAAGATAATAATCCCACCATCAACGCCTCTCAGTTACATGATTTACACCATCTCTTTTGGAAAAGAAGGAACATAGACATTAAGGCTGTCATACAGATCACAGCTCTATACAGAATGACAACAACTAACTTTCCAACCACTGAGGACTAACCAGTCACTTTATAGGGGCATCTTGCTTGTTCCAGGTTGGACTCCATTTTGCCTTCAGAACTGCCTTAATTCTTTGTGGCATAGATTCAACAAGGTGCTAGAAACCTTGCAGATTTTGCTCCATGTTGACACGATGGCATCACACAGCTGCTGCAGATTTGTTTTGGCTGTAGATCCATGACGCCCCATCTCCCATTAGACAGAACCAAAGTATAACACTGCACAAACCCGTTACTCATATTGGCCTCTCTGCACATCCCACAGCCACAACAGTAATCAAAAATCATACTTGTGGTTTCAGAGAGTGATTGCTTTTCCTTCCATTTTTTATACTGCCCTACATGCTAGAGGGATTTTCATTTTAATTAACATTGTCCCGTGTTTTTATATTCATACAGTATGTAGTATCAGTAGCCTCTTTAATGCCACACAATTCTTCAGAAGTTCTTTTATTGATCCCAAATTTCATTTTTTTTCAGTGTTTTAGTGTTACACACACGCTATACACATGCATTAAACAGACTGAGGGATCTGCAGACATGCAGACACCCTGAACAGTGGGGCGTTCGGTGCTCTTCATCCCCTTGGACACTTTTGCACATCTCCATATGCATTAAGTGTTATATGGAGTTGGACACGTTCATACAATTCTATATGTATTAACTGTTGTTATATGGAGCGTTAATGTGTTTTTCATTGTTGCTACTCTATACACATGGCATCTATTGCACGTCTGTCCATCCTGGAAGAAGGATTCCTCTGTTGCTCTTCCTGAGGTTTCTTCTGTTTCTTTTTCCCTGTTAAAAGTTTTTTTTGGGGGAGTTTTTCCTTAGTCGATGTAAGGGTCATTTGTTAAGGACAGAGGGTGTCATATCCTGTACAGATTGTAAAGCCCTCTGAGGCAAATTCAAAATTTGTGATATTGGGCTAGACAAATAAAATTGACTTGACTTGACCTCAGAGCGATCACTCCAAAGCTCAGCTCAGCTTTGCACATGCTCTTGGCAGGAACCAAAGAATACAGTAACTACTTGGAAAGAAAGGGGTGTGGAATTTGTAGGTATACAAATGTCAAAATGTCGAGGCGTGTAATCCTTTCAGGAGGTGAAGAGGTCTTCGGTTAGAGCTTGGCACCACGCCAGGGTCTGACACAAGAAAAGTGCTTACACCAAGTTCTGGAGGTGAACAATGAGTTCTGATCCCACTCTCCTCTTCTCACTCCCCTCTGCACTTGTTCTGTCTCCTCTTTCTCTCCGGCTTCGGAGGGATTATTTTGGTATGGTACATATGGATTTACAATAGCAGTGTAAAGCATATCCTGAGTGGCATGTCATAGTTTTATGGAACGGTTTCCAAGGAAGGGAGAAACTATCCATCCATCAATTTTCTACCGCTTATCCTCACATAACTTACCAGTTCATCATGGGGTACACTCACATTCACTCCTACCTGCAAGTGAACTGAACTGCATGTTGCGTGCATGTTTTCTGGGTGGTGATGAACCCGTGTAAACATGGGGAGAACATGCAAACTCCACACAAACTCTGGATTCCCAGGATTCAAACCTTGCTGTGAGGCGACAGCGCTAACCACTGCACCACCGCCCATGTGAAACTAGTATGCTATTAATACACTCAGTTAAAGTCATATTGCTACAAATCCTCACCCCATTTCCCCCAAAAGTGGTGCATCATTCATATAGACACATCAAAAAAGCGTGAAAGCATGGAGCTGACGCATCAGATTAGATAACCCAGTTAAATATGAGCTGAGTGTTTGCATTCAAAGTGAGATCTCACAATGTGAGATAGTGTTTGAGGAGTATACAGCACTAATGGTATTTATTCTGAAAAACTAATTAGTTAGTAATTATTTGCTCTGAGTTATGATGGAATTATTTTTTTTCTCATTGGAAAAACTCACTCAAGTAAAAAATGGATTAAACTAAACATAAAAACTATTAATTAAGATAATGACTTGAGGAAATAGAAGGTAATAGCCTCTGATTTATAAACCTTAGAATGTAAAAGGTGGGTGAATTTTTCATGTGCATTATGTGCTATTGTTTTAACATATAATAAATGTGATAATATTCTGTGTTCCATTATGAAGTCCCTAGTGTCCTTTCCAATGCTCATATGTATCTCACTACACTGAAATGTTTGTAAAGGAGGTCACAATGGTGCATGTTCATTTAACATGGAATTTTGCAATACTGTTTTCTGCCATCATCCTTGTTTTGGGTTTTTATCACTGGTCGATCTTCCTTTATCACATTCTTTGCACTTTATTTGATATTCCATGTGATTCCTCCACCACTCTTTTAACAATTCTGTCCGACATCTGTTCTCCCACCACTCGTCTGTCTTCTTCTACTTACAGCAGCTGTTGCTAGGCAACAACTCATGACTGCATGAGCATATCAGTATTTACATAAAAACAATATTCACTAGTCAGTGAATAGGCCATTATATATAATTTATAAGTAATATTGAATATGAATTGGATTGTGGAGTGCAGGTAAGGACATTTCCACCAGTAATTAACTGTGATGTTCCAGATTACCAACTATTTTACCAGGTTATGTCGTGGGATTATAATTACATACTTGGTAATCATACATTACTCGAAATACTGGTCATACATAATTGATTACTATAGGATTACAACACTCATTATTTTACATCCAAATGTCTTGAATATAAAAATAACATACACGGCTACAGAAATGAGAATACTTCTAAATTACAGATTGTCCTCTGAAAACAATAAACAGAAAGATAAAGTAGTCTCTGGGATCTTTCATGCCGTCCCCAGAGCTTGTGTTTAAAGATGCAATTGATAATATTCCTCCTGTTCCATTGAATTCACTTCACAACAAATGGTTGCCAATTCGTTACACAACCTTCATATTCTTTGGTGGGTTGATTAAACCCTTATTTTATTTATTGTTCAGTCATCGACACATTAAATCCTCTCTGATGCATCGTCATTATACTGAATATTGTTTGAGGTTTAACTATAACTTAATACAACTGTCACCAATGCTAATGTAGCATTAGGGATTGAAGCTGTCAGGTATGGAATCTGTTATGAACACAAGGCTGTAAGAACTATAGCTGCTGGTAGTTGTCATTGGTTTTGTTTACGTATGCTGATTTATAATTGTAGGGATTACTGTTGTTCAGATGATTAAGCTAAAATAGCTCATGTGCTAAGGTCAGTTAATCTGCAGACACCAGTATCAGTGCAGCCAGAGGCAGCACTTGGGATTGATACCAGGACTAAGATGAACATTTTTCTAAAAGCTCTGTGGCTGTATTAGTATTTAATTATTCTTCTACAGAAAAATTTTATCGATGAGACATTTAAGCTGTTCTTCAGTCAATTTGTGAAGCCAGCTCAACCTATGAAAAGCCATATATTTCTTTTAGCACCCCAGGAACATCACAAAGGTATGTTTGATCTTTGCAATGTTTGACATCCATTGTGGCTTAATGTTATCTTGCCTCAACATGTGTAAACCTCTGATGGTCCGGCATTCACATCACAGCACCATATTACCACTATCCTATGTCTGAGCGCTTACCTGTCAGGTTTTGAATGAGTTTTTCTCTTTTTCTTAAATGTTTTAATTTCTTCATATATTCTGGCATCCAGGAAAGGTGAGTGGGTCTTTGTTGTTAAAGCCAAACAACTCCAGATTGTCCTGCCACAGGAGCTGGAAAACACCTTATTATTGAGACCTCACATTTAAATACTTAATTGTTAACCTCTTAATTTCCTGACCACTGAGACCACTGTGTGTCCCGTGTGAAACTAGGCATCAACTGCTCTTTTCACACAAATTGTTTGTCACTAGTCAGTTAACATCAATCGCAACCTGTTCTTAACCCGAATTAAGTAGTTTTGTTGCCTAAACCTTTTTGTAAAATAAATAACCAAAACTGATGCTAGTGGGAATAACATCGGCAAAGATGTTATATTGGTAATGCATCTCAAACTTTTCACACATCATTTCTTGTCACAGAGTCAATGTTGTTATGTTTACCCAACAACTTTGTTTTGGGTTTAGAAAATAAAAACAGTATACAGTAAACAGTCAAATACAACACTTTGAGACATGAACACTGGCTTCATTTTTAACTCCTGTGTCATCACTCTATAGCCATTACATTGTGCAATCAATATTTACTTCACAATAAAAAATAAAGCAAAAACGTCTATTGCCACAATGCTTACACAGTTTTGTGTCGTCTTTCATTTTCTAATGTGATTCAGAAATGTTAATAATATTATCATTGAATAGTTTCTTCAACAAGTGGACTGCTGCCTTTAAAAAGGAAGCTACCACAGACCTTGTCTTTGGTCAGTGTTTCTATCATTCACTTGCTAACCCAGCATGTGACCTATTGGTATACAGTTTACTGAACCAATAGTAAGGCATTTATTAAGTATGTAAGAGCAGCAGTGCTGATCGATAACTCATTTTGGTTTGCCATCAAAATGACATAAGCAATCGTGGGGAGGAAGGCCTTGTGGTCGTTGCAGCTAGATTAGAGCTCTCATGTTAGCGGTGCCAGAGCAAAGCAGCAGACTGTCATCTGAATGGCTGAACAGTCGGAAAATCAGCTGCCAGCTCATCAAAGCGCGAAAAAAGGGCAAAGAATATTGCTGTCACTGCCAACCACGCTTGCCAATGCAGGTAAACACATGTTTAGCATAAGACACTTCTGGTGCGCTTGAACTCACAGTAGCCACCATTGCAGCAGCGCTCACACTGCTGTCTGTGTGAAAGCACAACCATGCAGTCCCAAGCATTTGCCATAAACATACAAGGTTTTCACTGATATAAAATGGGGAAGAGCTGCTCATCCACATTTAAGAAGCTTTTGGGGTTTCTGGCTGATAAAGGTAACACTTAATCAGCAGCACACCAACATACACGATTATTACATTTGCTCACAGTGCTCTCCTCCTCTGCAGCTTTATGTCAACCTAGATGCATAGTGCAGTTTTATGACTGTGTCAGCACTGCTTGAAACTATGCCAGGGCTGCAACACCGGCACAGCAAGCCCTCCCTCAGTCTTAAATGTACAGGGTTTCTTGATATGTTTTTGTGTAATCTGCTGCTTGACAGTCTGACTTGTCTTGCACAACATGGAAGGCCCTGTTATAGTTTGCCTTCTGCCTGAAAGTGCCAATCTTGTCTTGTGTGACTCGCTTCCAATTTGTCAACACCAATTAGTCGGGCTGCATTCCCCCTCCCACCTTGCACTCTGGAATAAAGCAATTTTGATTTTGATAAAAGCCTGGCAAAAATAATTGCCATAGTGTGCTCTGTAGGTCATTTAGCAATATGCATTGTTTTATTTTGTTGGTACACATATGAAAACAACTGAGGAGTCACTTGGATATGCAGAAAACACAATAACACAATATCTTTTAAGTCAGTAAATGCATACTTATCCCATTAAGTCTTAAATAACTAAAATTATTAGAATATTTCCATCAGATGATTCTCAGCTTTTCAGATTTTGCCATGCTGGTAGTTTTTGTAGCAACAACCACACAGACTACTACAGATTAAGGAAAGCAGATGTCTTCTCCCACCCTGAAGGGCAACACTGGCATCAGCTTGTCGCTTTAAAGCTCTCCCTTTCAAGGAAAGCTAATTTCTGGAGCTGCAACACATATTTTTTTTAGATTTTCAGCCCACGTGAGTCAAACAGGCATGTTGAATGTGTATCACTTTCAGGCAGCAGCCACATGCCTCCACTGCTGCTGCCAGTTTGCTCAAATCTACTCTTGGATCGTTTGTCGCGCACTGGATGTTTTATAGTAGGTGGAACAGGGACTGGCTGCTGTCAAGGCGACACACAGCCTTTTGCCTTCTAATTGCTGTTCCAGATGGGGACAGCTACTGTATTCCTGTATCATCTGCCATTATATAACATATGTGTTACATTGTTGATGTCTCTTGGTTATTTTCATTCAGCAGTATCTGTGTTAACAGAAAACGTAGTTCCTATTGAACTGTAACTGAATAGAACTTTGGATACATAACATAAAAACATAAAAGAAAATGGCACAACTCAAAATCTCTGCTGTGATATGAGCCTTTAAAGTTGGAGTGAAGCTACCTTTCAATCTGCTTTTTTGCACTTTTTTTGCAGTTTTTCAGCTGTTTGCTTCTGTCGGATACTGTAATGAATTATCCATTAACTAGCATATTAATCAAACCAAATAAAAAGGCATCTGGTACCTTACACACACACACACACACACACACAGTGGAGATACAGGACCAGATGAATGTTTTTCTCGTCCTCTTCATAAAATCATAATACACTTGGCTCCTTCTCTCTTATCCAGTCTGTGCAGACAAATGTGTGCAGCGATACTTTGGGCTTAAATGCTACCCAAACTGTTAGTGATGCCAAACTGTTTTGACAGGCAACTATCAACGCCTGGAAACGCAACTTTGGGCCTTGGCCTACATCTGTTCCACATTGATTATTTCTGAGGAAATGGTGGCAACTTCTGCTACTGAATATAAAACTAGATTTAGTCAGTTTGTCAGACATTTATTACATTTTCATTTGTATTTTATTTTTTATTTACATTTATATTACGTATATAGTAAACAGTAAAAGGTCATGGTGTTTGTATTTCTATGATTTCATAATATTTCTTTCAAACAATATTTATTGACCTTTTTGTCATTAGATAATTTGTTGTGAAATCAGAAAGGGGACTAAAAAAACTGCTTCCAAACCTGATTGCAACCAAGTTGATGCAGTTAGGGAACTGGGCCGAATGTTCATCTACGAAA
The DNA here is from genome assembly GCA_029721515.1 of Synanceia verrucosa. Taxonomy (NCBI): domain Eukaryota; kingdom Metazoa; phylum Chordata; class Actinopteri; order Perciformes; family Synanceiidae; genus Synanceia; species Synanceia verrucosa. Next base: position 26,548,006 of record CM056549.1, read on the forward strand.
AGTAAATGTGATGTAAATTGTATATAAATCTCAAAAACTCAATTTGTGTGTAATCCACACAATTGTGTACTAGGAAATGGATCAAGGAGGCTGGTGTTAGTATCTCGCGTCAGAAGTATACTGTATTTTGATTTATTTGTCATGTTTGTTTTCAACCAAACTACAATCTAAACCTAACTATTTTTGTCTATAAACTCTACATATGCCACTTCCAGTGTGGTGTAGCCAGGTCTGGATAGAGTATCTTAACCACATTTTTTTCCCAAACCTGAGTGAAGTTGATATTTCCTAAGCATAGCTGAGTAGTTTTATTATCTAAATCTAACAAATCGCTGTATGACAACACGTTGAATTCAGCCACCAGCACAGTCCAGACCCTTTTGTAGGATTGTACTATATTACTGTAGTGGTTATAATGTGTGTGTGTGTGTGTGTGTGTGTGTGTATGTGTGTGTGTGTGTGTGTGTATAGATAGATACTGTAGATAGATAGATAGATAGATAAGCGACACCATCTGTTTCTCAGCTTGCTGCTGGTCCATTTAACCTGAGACATTTCCACTAAAGGACGGCACAGTGGTGCAGTGGATTGCACTGTCAGTTAATTGGCTAATTTAAATTGCCTGTAGGTGTGAGTGGTTGTCTGTCTCTATGTGTCCTGTGATGAACTGGAGACTTGTCCAGGGTGTACCCTGCCTTTCACCCTAAGACAGCTATGATAGCCACCCTGCGACCCTATGAGGAAAAGAGGTAGAAAATGAATGGATGGATGAATGGATGGATGGATGGATGGCATTTCCACTAAACTGGCCTAATCTGGTTAGGGTATCATGTATGTCTTTCCTCTTCATGGGACCTGTAAAAATAAAACAAACAAAAAAAAACAAAACAATGTTTTTCAGCAATATAAACATGTTTGCTGCTTGGCAGCCTGGCAAGGTAGGCCACTGTATGTGCAAGCACACATAAAGCATAATCTTTGTCCTAAAGGAGTAATGCGTGATATTTTAGAGCCCAATCAGACTTCAAAATAGACTTATTAGTTTGTAGTTAATACTCTTTTCTGTCTGTTTGACAAACTTTCATATCACTTGAACTTTGATATCAGAGGGTATATAGTCTGGAACTGCTCCATAGACCGGTAACAGGGCTATCAAAAATAATGTGTTAACGTGATTAATCGGCCTTAAAGCATTAACTTGCACACTGGTAACTCTTGGACAAACCTAATATATGGAGGAATACTGGGGAATGTTGATTGAAGTATACTAGGCCATGGAAACAACATAGTATTAATGAGTACCAGTAAAGACCTATGCAAAAATAGAATACTTTTAGCAAATGTTCTGTTTTAAAGTAGCTCCCTCCTTCATCTTCAGATACTAATAAATGTTGGTGTGGTGATGTTGTTTCTTGGTATTCGAGGATCACTCAGTGGTCTTGCTGTATTTTATATAATGTTGTTTACATGTAGAGGGCGGCACGGTGGTGTAGTTTTTAGCACTGTCGCCTCACAGCAAGAAGGTACGGGGTTCGATTCTTGGCCCGAGGCCTTTCTGTGTGGAGTTTGCATGTTCTCTCCATGTCTGCGTGGGTTCTCTCTGGGTGCTTTTAAATTGACCGTAGGTGTGAATGTGAGTGTGAGTGGTTGTCTGTCTCTATGTGCCCTGTGATGAGGTGGAGACTTGTCCAAGGTGTACCCTGACCTTCCACCCTAAGACAGCTGGGATAGACTCCAGCCCCCCCATGACCTTATGAGGATAAGCCGTAGATAATGGATGGATGGATGTTTACCTGTAGCTTTACACTAGTTCTTGCCTGAATGCGTATGATATCCATTTGTCTCGTTGAAAATACCTTAAAGGTATATTTGGTAATCATGGAGAGCTAGCAAGATTTGAAAATGACACCTCCTTTAAACTCCACCCCCTCCTCCCCAGTCGTCTAAGCTGCACTGATGTTCACTCTGGTTTGTCCTCTTAGCTTTATCCAGAGTTTTGTCTTTCAGTCTTTTCTGTCTCCCTCTTTCTTCTCTTTGTCTGTTTAGCAGGGTGCGTTGTTACAGTCCTGTAGAGTACAGTCCTGTCTGATTCTTTTCCTTCCTTTTTCTGAACACATAATGTATTGACTGCTGTCAGGGTGGAAGGAACATTTCACCCAATATAACAAAAAGTGCTTCTGAACAGGATTACCAAAACTTGACTGATAAAAATGAAAAACAATACAACTCAACACAACATACAATAACCATGCTATTTGTTCCAGATTTTGTATTTTTGTTCTCAGTGAATGCAGTGTTGTTCTGCAGCGGATGGTATAATATGAAATGGCCAGCGCTTCACGCCAGCGTGTGAATGCACCACACAGCTTCACAGCCACAGAGGAGCAGCTTGGGCTCTTTATTTACCCCCTTTTTCTCTCCTTGTCAGATTATGCTCACAAGGACTGGGGCTTGCCCTTTCTGGATGCAGAGCTGGATCCAAGTGGGATATACTGGCACTTCATGTTTGTTCTCATGTTCTCATTGTCTGTTCGCAGCTATATCTACAGTAACTTATAAAAGGTAATATACTATATGATACCATGTAATCAGCCCCCCTGCAACCCTATGAGGATAAGCGGTAGAAAATGGATGGATGGATGGATACCATGTAATCATGTAATTGTGGAGGCCATTGTGAATGAGTGGGTCTAAAAATACTGGATATTCACCTTGACGCTGCTGTTTGTGTGAAACCACAAGTCAACCTATATTTGTTCCTCACATAACTTTATAAGTGTCACAAGTCCTGCTCTTATTTTAATCTAAACCACAGTCATTGCCAAAATGAAATGAACAAAGTTTTGTTTTGCTGGGCAGCCATCAAGTAGCTTACTCTGTGAATGAAATGGAGCAATCCCAGAGGCAATTGTGACTGTGAGCCATTTTGTGCTACCTGGGTAGTGGGTATGTCATCATGAAAATCAATCTCTTCACTGAAGTATTCTTGTTTTTTTATTTTTTAGTTGAATTGATTGAATGTTAAATAAATTTTGAAAAGCCTGTGGTGGTGGAGCTTGTGTTTTTATCTGACTGTGGCAGTCTTCAGCAAGGTCGTGTGAGGTTCTTTGTTCATCATATTGAGTCTGCAGAAGGAGCAGCGGTGGCCTGTTGTGCAATTGGTTATGAAATTCTCAAATTTGCCGACATGAATCGAATTATTCTGTCAGACAGATGGAGTGATTCGACTGGATAAAAGAATCAGACTGACATGTTAAATACAGAAAGATCACTCCTCTCCTCTCGGAGAGATCCACTTCCTTCCTCTGACCTCATAAAATAAGCTACAATACACTTCTCCACAGTACATTCTTCTCAGTTCGCTGTTCTGGGAGCTGCTTCATAATCCTTTGTTTAAATTTTTCTATACATGTGCAAATGGGACAAAGGCAACAAAATGGAGTCAACGTCTCTGTGAATAATACATTCTGGGAAACCTATTGGAAAAAAAAGAATTGCAATTTTTATTTGTATTCATGTACAGTATGAACTACAACCTGTGGTATCAATAATTGAACATCATCCTCAGAGAAATTAGTTGGGACTCCTTACAAGCACAGTCTCTTGTTTTTTTTTCTTTTTCTTTTTGTCTTTTTTTAAACAATTGAAGCACATGTAAAATTACGATCTGAAGATCTTTTTTTGCATTATGTTTTTGAAAATATTTTTTTGTTAGAAATCGATCCATTTGATGATTATTCTCTCCAAAAAATGAGAGGGAATATTCCCACATACAGTAACCCTCCCTATACATAGACAGCTGGCAGAATAACACACATAATTTGATCACCTTGGCTTGGGGTTGGGTGTGTGTGGGGGGGGGCTTTGCACAAAAAAAATCAAGCTCACTCTGCTGGTATTTCAAGTCCAACATTCTGCAGGCCAGTCTTAATTTCATCCTGGCATTCAAATATCTCTCCACATAAAGCCAATCCTGCTCAAGCAAATACCAACACAGAGATATTCCATTCATCTTGAATGACTCACTACCCTCATCCCCAAATATATATATATATATAAAAAAAAAATCAACCTTTTTTTTCACTGTATCCAGCATCAACATTGAATCCTTAAGCCACCAAAAGCATTGAAAAGGAAACTGAGCATTGAGAGAGAAAACAGTGGAAAGGGAAAGAATGGTTCTCTCTGTGACATTACCATTGACAAAACTATCTATAACACACAATGATGTTCAGTAGGTGTCCGATTCAATTATTCCTGCTTCACTTACAGTTTTGTCTGCCTCTGCTTCACCAGACCAGTCTTTACATCTACGTTTAGCTTCTGCCATCTTTGTTCTGCCATTATTGCATGACATGCAATAATTAAATTTAGGAGAGTGACAGATAAGGAGCATAATGATTTTGTGGTGACAGTGCTTTATTATTCTCATACATCAAGCTATGCTGAGATGAAAAATCAATAAATTTTTTATCACCATGCAGTGAGATTTTATTTACATAACTGAAAGAGTATGTTGCCCTGTCAAAGTGACGTCATGAATGGGTCATATCTCATCAAAACCGTTTGGTCTATTTTAGTACACCAATTTTACTTGCATTTGTGAAATTGCCAGCGGGAAATTAAAATATGCTTGTTGCATGGAGAGACCAAAGCAAAGGCATATCTACCTCTTCTTACTTTCTGCACAAGGTCACTGTTTCCATGGCGACAGTCTAATGGCTAGTTTTGCCTCTTTATTCCTTATCTTTTTTTCCCACTCCTCTCTCTTCATATCTGCAATATATCTGTTTGAAGACCCCTCATGACCGCTGTGGATCTGGCTCCCCCTTCCCCACCCACTGTTCTTCACTTTTCGTTCCTGCCTCCCTCTTCCTTAAGCCTTCTTCTTTGAAAGGCTAAACGAAAAAAAAGAAAAAAACACAGCATAAACAGGCTAGAGGAGAGACAATGTTTTGATGGTCCATAAATGATGCAACATCAAAGTGTGTGTGCTCTTTTCTCTGACAAAAATGAGACTGAGCAGGGGTTGCTACAATATCAAAAGCCTCTACTCCCCCATTAGATGTTGGGCACAGGGAGAGTGGAAAGTCTCATGCTGTTTTGCTATCAGCTTCCCTTGGTTTGTCTGCAAATGAACTGCTGATACAGATTAATGAGCTATAACCTATTTCCCCTTGTACTGTTGCAGGTTCCCTAACTGCTTCACTGGGTGTGTTAGCTCTGTCTGTGTTAGTCTAACAGGGTCACACTACACTACAAAGCAGCCTCATTTGCCTCTTTATCTGTATAACAGATGGACTATCAGTGCCTGAGCCTGTGTGACCCCGGGGTGATGGCAAGGTAACGCGACGCTGAGTGGACGTAGATCATTACTGGGTTAACACAGAGGCTACAGACTGCAGCCTTATGCTCCCCTTCATTTTTCCCAAGCAATATTCAGCTGTCGCGTGGCACATTCCGGTAGATAAAGCGAGACAAATGAGACATAGCAAGGGGTGAGGAACGTGCCAGGGCTAAATGACAGGGAGACAATCAAAGAAGCAAAAGGACATAGAGGGAAAGAAGAGAGGGTAGACAGGGGAGATGGGGAACTCAAAACATAGAAAGAGAAGAGAGGATGAGTAGAGGGAGAGCAGTGGTAAAGGTTGAAGTGTAAAAAATGGTAGGAAGGAGGAGGAGGGGGAGTAAGCACCCAATCTTAATTAAAGTGAAGGATGTATGGCTGTTGTTTAGGAGCCACGGGGGAAATGCACATTTACTAATTTGGCTGCTTTGCTCCTCAGGCATGCTGGCTTCACTGTGATATCATCCAGAGCTGTGTCATTAAAAGAGCTCATTTTGAGTTGAGTGACAGCTAAAATGCAATGGCAATGAAAATAAAGCCCCTTTTTATGTTTCATCTCTCATAAACCTCTGCCTAATATGGACTTGGTATGCTGAACAACTAGCAGATAAGTGCTTATAAATGCTTATAAATATGAAAGCAGTGCCCTTCAACAAAACATATTATTATCAGATAAAGTCAAATTATAAATGGCATTCCATTCATTTTAGTTGAAGGCCAATTTCTGTGGTGTAGTTCACACAAGGTGCATTTGATACATTCCATATTCACTTTTTGTAAACCATTCTTTCCCTTGTGCATTACAGAGAGAGAGAGAGAGAAATAAAATGAGCTAAAAAGCTATCACAAAATGTTTTTTCTTCATTTAGCCACTAGACATACTTTTAATAAATAATCTTTGTTTTTGTAAAGACACTTGTTAAAGTATCATATGTCGTCTCTTTGCCAAATGCGTATTTATTGTCATTATCGACATCAACTCTGTCAAGTCAACGTCACTTTGATTTCTTTTATCTTTATCCTCACGTTTTGGTCCATTATACTCCCAAGTATGAAACTGGTGATACTGGATGTTTAGTCAAATTCAAGATCAGATTTGGGTCTCTTGTACATTGTCTTTTGAGCAGGCTTGAATCAGTAAAGGTTCCTGTGTGGCTGAGCTGTGTATGGTACTGAGCATGGGAGCGTGGTGGTAAGTGCTCTTGTAGGTGTTGTAGTGGTTGTAGTGCTCCAGAGGGGGCAGCGATAGGTGTCTCTCCATGGCAGCGACACCTGCAAGCTCTTCTTCGACTGTAATGACCTCCATCGATGAGGCAGGGCCATCTGGATCTTGCTGGTTATGCTGCTTCCTCATCTTGTAGAAAATAACCAGCAAAACTGCAGCCATGAGTGTGATGGCCACGAAGCAACCAATGATAATTTTGGTGGTTTTCATCACTTCATCCAGGCCATTGAGGGCTCCCCCTTCATCACGTTCAAGGACTGGAATTGTGTAAGTCCGCTCTGTGGTCCTTGATGAAATAGGAGTACCTTTTGTTGTAGAGGAAGACACCCAGCCAAATGGAGGAAGTGGTGTTTGGCTGTCATCCTCTGGCGCCTCAATGGTCTCCACGGTGACTGTGGTAAAATAGGTCACCCCGCTGTTTTCTACAGAAGTGACATTAAGCACAGCGGAGGCAGAAATATTGCCTGCTGTGTTGCTAACCATACAGGTGTAAGTCCCAGTGTCCTGCATCGTGACGCTAGTAAAGTTCAGTGTTCCGTCGTTGAATACAGACAAACGCACCTTATAAGCCCCATGTGTCACCAATGATCCATTTGGCGTGAGCCAGCTGATGGATGTCAGCGAGCTTGTACGACATTTAAGCTCTGCACCCATGCCTTCTGTCACATTCAAGTCACTGGGTGGCTCCACAATGACTGGAACATCACACTGGAAGTAGCTGTGGTCCAATTCACCAATGTAACGACCCTTAAAGACTGTTGGAGAATGGCAACGGGCGCAGCAGCTAGTATTGGCAGGTACTGTCTCTTTCAACCACCAGCTGAGCCACAAGATATCACAGTTGCAGTTCCAAGGGTTGTGATGGAGGTGGACCCGCTCCAAGCGATGCAACGGTGTGAAGAGGTCATGTGGTAGAAAGGTAAGGTTGTTGTGAGCCAGGTTGAGCTCCACCAGTGACTGAAGGTCATCAAAGGAATTCCTCTCGATTGTTTGGATCTGGGCATGCATCATCCACAGCTTCTGCAGGTTCACTAGTCCTAAAAATGAGCTGGGCTTGACAACAGAGAGCTGGTTTCCCGACATTTCTAGCTCTTCAAGTCTGACCAAAGGTAAAATGTTGGGGATCTCCTTTAGGTTGCACATTCCCAGGTTCAGGTAGCGCAGGTTGCTCAAGTCTTTGAAGGCTCCATCAGAAATGTAGGAGAGACGCTTGAGTTCACCTAGATCCAGCCTTCGAAGAGAGGGGACCCGGTTGAAGGCATAAGACGGTATACTTTCAATGGGGTTGTTCCGCAGCCACAATTCCTTCAGCTTGGACAAGTACTCAAATGCTCCATTGGGGATTGTCGTGAGCCGATTATCAAAGAGCTCTAAAGTGTTGAGACTGGCCAGTCCATTGAAGGCGCCGATTTCAATGCTGCGGATGTGGTTTTTGCTCAGTTGCAGGATCTCCAGGTGGCGTAGATGTTTGAAACTGTCCACCTTGATGACTTGAATGAGGTTGTCCTGTAGATTCAGGTAGCGAGTGTTGGTGGAAATGCCATCTGGGACGTCCCGTAGGCTGCGGCGAGTGCATATTACTTTGCTGAACTGGTTGCTGCATGAGCAGACTGAAGGGCAAGTCTGGGCGCGAACGAGCCCAGCCACCACCAGGATCTGGAGGGCCAAAAGCAGCACAAACAGGGGGTTGGACAGCGCCCCCTTCAGCCTATGACCTCTCATTGTCTGGCGCTGGAGGGAGGAGATCATTGTGTTCAGCATTCATAGTTCATTTGCTGTTTGTGTTCTCTGCAACGAGAAGAAAGGAAAGTACAGAGAATAATAGTTAGTAACCATAAGTGATGAGGGGTACATTGTAATGAATCAGTGACTTAATATGAGATTTTTGATACTATTTAGGAATTGTAATTGATGTTTCACCATTTTTGTTTCACTTAATTGTCATATACTACCCACATGTGAAATATAACAATCTCTTTGGTAGCTCTCTAACCCCGGATTGTCCCAGATTTCCAGACATCACAGTAGCTGATGCATCTGCACTGGAGACCAAAACATGAAAAGCGAGAATTTAGCATTCTGATCAATTCCTTGTAAGCCTCTTTCTCATTGGAATCCCAAGCCTTGAATCATCCAACACACAAAGCCTCAGTCATGAACATTTCAACAGTACAATTTTAGCACTCAATGAATGTGGGAATGCACTGTCACAAACAAATTGCACATTAGGATCAATGAGAAATTTGTTCAGAATATGGTAATAGCAATGCAAAAAGCATTACAACCAGCAATACAACTATTCCTACCTGAAATGGTGCTCAGGCTTATATTTTATGTCAAAATATAAAATAAAAATAATATGTTAACAAAACCACTGATAAATGTTGTTCAGTGACAAAACAAAGAGGGTTATTTTTGCACATATTTTGACTTTTTACAAAAATATTCCATGGCTCTTTCATTGCCTTTGAAATTATTTATCTGTGATTCAGTTTATGGGGTTTCAAAAACATTTTTTTTTCATTGATTTATGATTAATACTCTTTTCTATTTAAAGCAGTATTGCCACACTCTTTATTTTTAATTATCCAAATTATCCAATGTTATTGTTGCACCAAAATCCCTCACAAATGCCTTGATTCAACAGAGTGACGATGGGCCTAATATTGCCCTTGCATGACTACAGCAGCATTTATTATCTCCCAAATCGAGTGACTAACAGGAAACTCGTTACTCTGTTATCTTCGATTAGATTAAATGAGATTAGATTAGTGCATTCAGCCAAAGTGTCTAAGAATATGCTGGAGTGTGCTCAAGCTAAAAATAGATCAAGACATTCATACACATACAGTAGATGTGTACCTCCCACTTCCACACAGCAGTGTGGAATATGCTGCTATCACCCCTTATTATCTCCTGCCCACAAAGATGGTAACCTGCAAATAAATCAATACCCGCTGTGTCCCAAATATCATATATGCTGTGAAATTATAATATGTGACAGCGATGTGTCAAGCTGTGCTATTAAGTGATGCAGACACTGTTCTTCCATACAGTTAATGTCTTTGCCAAGAGCAAAGTAGTCTATCCCAGTGCAGAAAAACCTTGCCTACTTGAGTTCTTGCATTTATGTATTCTCCTTGTCTCTTCCCAACTCATCCAAATCCAGTTATTTGTTAATAATCTCTTTCCATCAACCCACGAGCAAGAGGAAACGAGTGTATTATGACAGGTGTTTCCTAAACTGTAAAACATGTTAACCGAGGTGGAAATGTTCTCTGGTGAGCATGAGTGCCTGGCCTAATCGGTAGCAATGAGCCTACATGTGTCCTGGTTTTTGCACCAGCCAAGCTGCCATGCCAGGTGTAGGGGGGACTGTGGAGCGACGAGCCTCTGCTGGGGGAGTCTGATCAAATGAGACCTCCCACTGGCAGGAGCTCATTTTGTCTTGTTGAAATTACAACAACCCTATGTAGTCACCTAAGAAAATGTCAGACATGGCAAACTCATGACTAGGAATATCAATAAAACATCTCTGTTTGCATTTCCACCTGAATGTTTTTGAGAAAAATAGAAAATTTGGCATTAAGCATGCTGATTTTTCATCTGTAGAGTAATTATAGCTTTGACCACAGACATTCTTCATAAACATCTAATTTTCTTCCTTCCTTTGTTGGTGTAACAATGACTGGTTTAATTCCATCTAGGCACACTCAACATGTATTCATAGCAACATAAAGCAGTAGCTGCTTACATGTAAAATCCTGCCAGCAACATAAAAACACACCTACCCTTACTTTTCTGCTCCTGCACCAGCAGCCACCAGCATTATGTCTGACCACTGTGATTTGACAAATTTGATTGTTCTAATGAGCTTGTTGAAAAAGTGCTAGGTTGGTGCATATTGTGTCTCAATCAGTATGCACATAGGGGAGCATTTCAAAGCATTTGGACAACAATGTCAGATGATTAGCGTCTTGTCTTGCGACTGTATTCTACTTCCAATTCCGCTAGCCAAACGTGTTAACTCGGACATTCCCACACACTGGGGAAGCAAGCTTGGCAGCCTATGATGCAAATAATTGAGTGTCTACCACTTGAGAAGTTAGATAACACCTCCCAATGTATATGTGTGATTCAGAGTCTCATCCTGGTGTGAATGTGAGAAGAGCTATGTTAAATCTATTCCACACAAGTCAGATTGACGAAGATAATACGTTCATGAGGACGAAACATACCAAGAAATGCTATTGAACAAATTTCATGCAGTCACATTTTTGATTTTGATGTTTGTCTTAGCTTGTTGACATATTTCCCCTCAGATTTCTATGTGAGGCGATTTGGACTGATTTATGAAACATAACATTACTCTAACCAAGCGACAGAATGAAAAAAAAAAATCTCAATTTGCACTTTTGCAGTCAAAAAATATATAAAAAAAAATTGCATGTTCAGCAAAAAGCCAATGAGGTAAAATAGATGGAGTTAGGTTGTTATTAGACAAATACCGATTAGCAGATGATCTGAGTGGGAAACTGAGTAAAATGTGAGAGGATACGAAATGTGACAAGTCTCTCATTGTGATGGAGAAAGAAGCCTGTGGTCACTTAGACAGCTGTCTGTTGAACTGAATGTCATTTTGCTAATTCATTCAACATATTACAGATTCATAACATTTGCATAAGATTTTTGCACATCTCATTTTAACCTCATTTGTACTGACATTGTAACCTCACAGGCCTTCTGGGTTCAGACAATATGCCTCAGAGATATAGATGGATAACAAGTTTGTTGTGTCAATGTTTGACACATAATGAGGATGTTAGCATATGCAGCAATAAATAATGACCTAAGCTATGTAAGGTAACACAAGAGGGACTGTTAAAGGACAGGGCTGGCGATATTTAACATTTTTATTATACAGACTGAAACCAATGCAGAGCTTGTCCATCTGTCAATACTTACTGACTTTTCCTACTGTGTTTGTGACACCCAGCTCAAAGCCTGTTTGTTACTACTGAACGTCTGTATCTTTAGAAACAGGTCACACTGCACGCTTTTGTTAAAAAGGCTCAATACTATCGTAAAACAGCTGGGAAATGTACTCGAACCAGACTAAATGGTGCATTTATGGGGCTGCAGATTAATACACACTTGGTGCACTAGTGAGTATTGAAATGATGAAAAATAAACTATCCATGTAATGAAGGAATATGTTACCCAATTCAACACTGTGACTCATTTTGTTTTTTTAATAGTTTTTGGGCAAAAGTGGAGCTCTGTGGCTCAAAGGGACAAGATAGTTCATGCTTTGGCTTTATATGGGGGATTTGTTGACAAAAAAAGCAAAGGAAAAAGCAGTGCTGGCATTATGCTTTTCAAAATGGTTTGGTGAAAATAAAAAAGGGCTTAAAGTCAAGTGTTGCCAAACTTTTCCAGTGAGCGTAGCTAGCAGCACTGCTTTCAGCTAACAATTATTTATTTTTTTTAATTTTTATATGAATTAATAATTGTATTACATTTTCAAAAATAGCTAAATATAGCCCAAATTGATGAATGAACTTTCATGTTTTATTTTCTTCATGAATAATTATTTTGACTAATCCTGTAATCATCAGTTGAATCAATCACAGCAGCAGCATTGCTTTCAGCTCACAGTACAGTACATACTGTGTGTGTTCACAATGTGTGTGCAGCATTATTTCTGACATTTGGAGGATGGTTTTTGAAATGCTGCACTGGAGTCCGTCATGAAGAGTCGCCACCACCGCTGCCGTCAGACAGAGAGTGCTTCACTCTCCAGCTCTGCTGCACCTGAAAAAAGCTAATTCCCCTCCCCCATCTTGGCCTCAGTGCACAGAGTGCTGGTGTTAGGGAAATAAATCTAACAGGCTTCTGCTGCTGCTGACTTATCAGCCAACCTCTAGTCTTTTAACAGCATCAGAAATGATGGCCCTTTCGTTGACTGGATAAGTCTCAGAACAGCAAAAATAGTGTGTGTTCCTGAACACTGTTCACTCTCCTGGGATGGAGTTATCCAACACACATTTTTTGTATTGTCACTGCTGGCTTGCTTGCTGTAGCCAATTTTAATCTGTGCCAGTAACTAGGGTAAGTCCATGCTATTAAGACTACAGGCCGTACTGCAGCTGTCGTATACATCATAATACTTGGTGCATTGTCACATTAATGCAATTCAGCCTCTCTTTGCTCTGGTCTACTTTGTGAAAGGAATTACAGGCCACTACTGCAGTGTACTGTAGTCTACGTTCCAAAAAAGATGATGCAAACCATGTTTGGGTGTTGTTTGTTTTTTCAGCTGCACCCTGTGTGGAATATCATTTTACTTTGTAGGAAGGATAAGAAAATCACTATTACAGCTCAGAATAGAACCAAACCAATTTGATGTTTCTAAGCATAGACTAACATCAACCACAATATTTAATTTTCAAGGTAACATAAGTAACAAGAATCTCCTGACAAAATTACTCAAGCACAACGAGAGCCGCACTATTTCATTTGCAGTCAATTCAAGGTAACGTCATCCTGATTGCACAGGAGATACAATGCGTGAAACATTCTATAACATCTTGTTGAAAGATGACTGCAGACATGAAATGGGAAAAAAAAACACATAAAGCAAGGTCATACTCGTGGGTTACGCTGAAGTGTTTTTTCTCATTTCGCATGGAGATAAAGTGCTTCATGGTTGGGTAGCTGCCAAGAGGGTCAGCGAAAGGTGGTATGCTAAACTGTAAGGTGCAGGATTCTATAATGGCTGCAGGGACACTGACATTTAATAAAGATGATCAAACACTAAAGAGTTGATCACAGTGACAGAATGTGTTTATATACTGCATGCTTTTTGGAGCAACCCTTAGACCCCCTTCCAATCTTGAATTAAAACGTGTTTTGGGTGATCAGATTGCAGTCAGATAGTGCCTGATCATATGAAAGTGCAGGTGTGAATGCATCCAAAAAGCACTGAGGACAGATTGTGATCTGATTGGCTACACCACCCCACAGAGATGATCAGGGATGCATTCTGGCCTTAGCCCTTTTGGACAGAGTGATCAAATCTTAACTGGGTAACACCATGGACCCTGGAGACACATATTAACACCACGTGTGAATGCAATCATGTTAAATCATATGAGATGGAAATGAGATGCATTTTAATGTCGGGTGTAAAAGGGGCCCAAGCCATTTTGGACAGTTTAATAGAACGCTGTAACAGAACGACATAATTGGATTTTCTGAATGTTTCCACATACAAACACAATTGGCTCCTTTCATTTTAAAGCTACACTTATATTTACAAACTCTAGGGGGCACAAAAAAAAAACATGCACAAAACACAACCAAAAGATGCTAAAAAGTTTTATAGAAATGCAAGGTCAGCTGATAAGACTCTTTTAATCTTATTTCACACAACAACATTTGATTCATGTTATTTATAAATATTTATATTTATATATATTTGTATTGACCTGAGCTGGTCCTCTACCATCCCCTCTGGGCAGCAGCGCTTCCAGATGGCACAATCGCATTACTGGAAAATCATCACTATTTCAGATGACCAAGTTAATTTTCTCCCGTCTGTGATGGAATGGGATTACATTAAAAAGAAAAGTGAAAATTGAGAGCAATCAAACTGCCATCTGGAATTACGGTCAGACAGACAATCACTGCGAAAACAAAAACCTACAGACACTTTTTAATTTGCTCTCGGGCATTAAGTGTGAAAATGGTACAAAAAGAGAAGAGTATTAATCAATCCCTTGTTTGATCTCTGATGAGAAATATGATATTATTGCCAGCCACTTTTCCAAATAATTGATGATTGCAGTCTTAGCTCATGAATTCCAACAGGCATATTTTTGTTTGCTCTTGTTTATTAAATGGTTTTGAAACTGCCACAAATACTTTGAACTATGGAGAGAAAAGCTAAGTCATAAGTGGACAACTCTGCAGCATTTTATAGAACTGCTGGTCTGACTTAAGAGAGGTCTCCTGTGTAAAATGTTGAAATGGAAGACATGACATTTAAAAACAATGCAACCCACTGACATCATGTCAAGAACTGTTAGGAAAAGTGAAATTAAAGCTAGAAAAAGGAAGGCAGCCTTTGATCAATCAACTGACACTCGGTCTGAATGGAAAGAACCAATCAGATGCCTTCATGTCAGCAGCGCTCCTCTCCCTGCTGAATCCTGCTGTCAAATGTTCAAGTTTGAGGGGGCGTGGCTTTGAATGGAGCACTGACGGGAGGGGGAGGAGTTTAGAGGAGTCTGAGAGGAGGTGCCACTTTCAAATCTTGCTAGCTCTCTAAAATGACAGACTATAGCTTTAAGACATTGCACATCTGTAAATTCCAAATATTATATTTACTGTATAATAAACCACACTGGTTAAGTACAGTGAGTGTCAAACACCTTCACCTTGGTGCTGCAGTTTTTCAACAAATTGCACTTCTATCACCTCTTGTGTTATGGTGTTAACAGTACCTCACTATGGAAGGTTTCCGAGTCCCTGTATGTCATTCCGTGTGCTTTAATTTCAGCAGAGCTATCTTGCTGTCTTGTGCCAGCATGAGGGTAAAGAGACACCTTTCAAGTGATAATTCAATTCCTGTTCACGTATTACCGTATGCTGCCTCCATTATGATAATTGCTAGGGCTAAATAATCTGCAGGGACCTCCATGTTCAAATGCAGTCTGCCAAGGCTCTGTCTGGTCTCTGCAAAGGGATTAAGACGGGATGCCCTGGGTGGCAGACTGACTGAATGCGAAGGCGCTCTTAGTATTCGTGTCTAGCCCACCAATCTGCTCCCATGACTGAGTTTCCTTAAAGACATGCGAGCGATCGGCCAGTTGTAGGTGGCACCATGGTAGAGTCTGGGCTGATTGGACTAAATGAAAACATGGCACACAGTAAAGTTAACACGACAGCAGCAGGGACAACCTTGGTAATTGGTTACACAGACATAAACTGATGCTTGATGAACAGAAAACTGTGGAAACACATGCGGAGTGCAAAAAAGCTGGTGAACATGTTTTTAGGTGAGTATACACACAACTAGCAGTGGTGGCAGATATAATGAGCTGCACAGCCTCCATAAGCTGCCTTCTTACAGTAGTTAAAGAGGTCACTGCTTTAGCAAAAGACCAACGTTGAGCTGCCAGTAGCGGAATAGTGAATAATTTTGTGACACTTATTGTGTCAAAGACAAATTTTTAAATATATTATTCAAAAGGTTTCACATCACAGTGATGCCCTTGTTGCATTTTATGCTCCATTAGTGGAGCTTGGCTCCTTTCAGATGTGTTAATAACATATTGAATGTGATTTCTCTCAGGTTCAGAGGCTGCAGTTTTCATGACATAACACAAACATGTCAAATAATTCATGACCAGGGATATATTTGTAAGATGATTCCTCCCTTCTATCACTGGTGCAGTGAAAATATTCTCAAAAAGGCAAAAACAGTGTCTGTCATTGTTAGGGATGAGAAAGACAACAGTGTTGCATTAAAAATGACACAATGGTAATGTAACTTCAATGGCCATGTTGGCGGGTTGCCGTTCCCTGTGAATGCGGAGTGCTTGGAGGGATTAGTTCACTGAAGTGTCCCCTGTTCACTCACAGCTGTTTGCCAATGAATTCCGGCCATTCTAGTTTGCAGATCGACTGAATGGGAGAAGTTGGAGGCTGTTCTCTGGAGCTTTTGTGCTCATGTTGGGATGACAGTATGCCAACAACAGATGGCACCATACGTGATACAGTCTTTTGTGCTTTTGTTTAAGGTTGCTGCCCACCATGTGGGCACTACTGTAGCTATCAGTATGTGAGAAGCTGCTCACACGTGTCTAATAAGTGTGAGGCTGAGACAATCTATGCAGTCGCATATCCCTCTGTTGACACGCCGTTGGAATGTAGATTGATGTTGACTCACGCAATTTATGAACACAGATTAGATGCTGACATTTATGATTCATTGTTTTACATGTTGTTTTACATACATACATATATATATATATATATATATATATATATATATATATACACAGTATACATGTACATATATATATATACATATACATGTATATGTATACAATGTATACATATACATGTATACTGTGTATATATATATATATATATATATATATGTATATATATACACGTGTATACATATACACGTATATACACGTGTATATGTATATATGTATATATATGTGTATATATATATATATATATATATATATATATACATATGTATATACATATACACATGTATATACGTGTATATATATGTGTATATATATATATATATATATATATATATATATATATATATATATATATTCAGTCTCCTATTCAGTCTCTCTGTATATATATATATATATATATATATATATATATATATATATATATATACAGAGAAAGAGAGATTTAGAGTGTGTGTTAATGTTCTGAAACAATAATGGATTACTTAGGCTGGGAACTGAGCTCTGTCATACAGCAAGGAAACATAGCTTCTGTGCACTTAATGACTCCACTTTGAATTGTCCTTTATGGTCTAAAAGCATACGGGATCCAATCATCTAGCTCTTCCATAAAGAGCATACAGTGTGCACCTGTGACATTATACAGTGGTTTATGCATTACCTTTATGCAAACATCCACAAAAGTATTAAATATTACACTGAAAACTAAATTTGCAGTGAGAAACATCAATGTGCCATCACAGTGTTTGCCCTGGGTTGACTGCTTTGGCCTGGCAGGAATTCAGTGCTCAAATTTAACGCTTAACGATTTCTTTAAAGTTTCTTCAAATATTCATCAGTCACTTTTTGAAATCCACATGAACTGTCTCTTCTTCACATTGCCAGAACTTAGATCTATGGCACGGCACTTATTTAGAAAAATATATACTGTATGTGACAGTTAAAACTGGTTCACATGCATTCAGTAGAGGCCTTCATAGCTTGTTCAAGGATTAAATGCAAGCTAAACCCTCCTGTCTCAAATAGCTTGAATGAAGTGAGAAAGGGTGTGATACTTCTATTGATCCCGCAGTGAGTCACTCTTTTCACTCAGATCCCTCCAGGGAGGTCAGAGCGTATGAGGTCATCTTCACACTGAGCACCCCCAGGAGCTGGCAGCGAGTCAGCAGGGAATCACTGTCTTGCTCAAGGGCACTACAAGTATGGCATATACATTACAAGCCTTTTCCTGTGTGGCTACAATGGGGGGGGATCTTAAATCTATCCCACTTAGAATATCTTCAAAAGAAATCCCCAAAGCTTCTAGAAGTACATTTTTATTTGAAGTGAATATTAGAAGAGCACCATTAGGTTGTCCTACTTTGAAGGCAATCTATTCACCTAGAACAAAAACAACAATGGGTTCTTCTCAGCCATTCTCCTTAAAGTATATCCCTGCAGTGTGCTATGCTGTATTATATGGGTGTTTGGTGCCACTAGTGTTAATTGCTATCTCAAGAGTGGATCTGAGCTATGTTCTATGTAGCATATGTGTTGTCATATAACTGCAGGTTGAAAATGAAATTCCCCTCGACCAGATTACTATAATTATCTGCCTCAATGAAGGGTGAGCAGAGGATTAAGGTCTGTTTAAAAATAACCACCATCAAATATATTTGGACTGAGCAGACATTTTCTCAGTGGTGTGATATTTGTTTTCTCTCTTTTTTTTCTCTGTTAATCTGCTTTGATAATTGAGCAGCATGTACATAATGCTCGATGGGACACCATCTGAAAAGTCAGAAATCAAAGCAGTGAAAATGCAATAATTCAAGTGGAGGTCAAAGATTTTTGTTTCATTTTTTTTGTTGTTTTTGTTATGGTTGGATGAACACTGTACAAACGGTCTCTCATAAAGGCTCAGCTCTACCAAGGGGATCACGAATGATCACTGCGTTGCGTCATTCTGCTCATGCAAGGTCACCAGGTAGCCCTGAATTTGTTTTGTTGTAACACAAACGATATGCACCTTTTCACATTTGTGGGACTGCAGAATGAATATCATTGCCTCCTGCGATTACATTCTATTATCAAATTATTATTATTACCAAACCAGCTGCTGAGCAGACTAGCTGCAGTTGTGCTCTACAAGGCATCATGCTATAGTTTTCTCACCGCTGATGGCTGATTGATTGTGTGCAGCCGGGGTTGACAGCGTACTGTAGGTAGTCCATCTTGTTTTTCCTGCATTATTTGTTCACAGTGAGAACTTTCAGCTGGCATGCTAATAAGCTGTTAAGGGTTGGTGTTGTGCCAGAATTGATATCCCCCCATTCCCCATTGGTTTGTCCTTGGTGTTTGTTGTTTTTGTGTGTTTTTAACACATATGTCATTGTCATGCATGATAAGTGAATTAATGTGTTGCATGCCATAACTCCCAACCTAAATGATAATCTTGTATTTAATTCAATAGGTCATTATCATTCTTTGAAATCCTAATAAATGGATTAATTTCTGGTCATTATTGAACAGAAATCATCTTATGGGAACTCCTGCAACAGTCTCCCTAAAATGAAACTGTGAGATTTTTCTTGCTAACTTTTTAATCTTGGCATAGAGTTGCAATACTTTAGTTTTGGGTTGTATGATATAGTCATACTGTAGCCTACAGTAATTATACATATCTCTGCTACTCAACACAATGATTGTGACTAACAATGAAAAATGATCTGCAGTCCAAACATCGTGTTACACTAACCTGTTAACCTTAGGCTGTCTTTACACCGTTGACACTGTCTATATTTGATCGTGGTTAGCCTGCAGGTGAAGCTGTCCTGCTGCTTATTGTTCATCTGAGGGAGCTTGTTGTTCTCACTTTTCATGTAAGGTTGTTCAAGACAAGCATGTAGCTTACATGACCCCAAGCCATGTGTCTGTTCCAGCCTGGTCTTTGCCTTTTACTTTACAAGGGAATTGCATTTTCTCCCAGATTACATTTGTTTTTGACGTATCACAAATATGTTTCTAATTAGCCCGCTGAAGGAGGAGAGTGCGTTTGGAAGAGGGGTCAGGACAAATCGTATCTGGACACCCGATGAATGTAACTCCAATATTCGCTCTAGCTTCAGTTGTTTTGTGGTCTCATCAACACCAGACAAAACTATCTGTCAAATGCTCCAAAATGTTCTCCATATTCACCAACAGTCTGAGTGCTGCGTGGCGCTGGACAGGTAGTGTACATTAGGTTTTTAGAGCTATTTTGCTGTAAACAGCTGCAGACTGGTGACAGACAGTTAAAATTAGTGACGAGAGTAAAGTCAAAAGCCAGAAAAACCCAAATAATGAGCTGAAAGAATCTTAAAACCTCTATAGAGCTGAGTGACACCTTTCACACTGCCCATTACAAAATGGGTAATTTTAATAAAAAAATAGAGATTATAGTATCTTTAAATGATTAAAAAAATACTTTAAAATGCATGAATAATAATTATACTGTGAGCTAATCTTCCCTCCATTTTCTGCATCACTTGTTGCGTTCAGTGCCTTAGGGGGGGCTGCGGCCCATCCCATCATGCACTGCTGGGCACCCTGGATGGGTCGCCAGGCTACCACAGCGCTAACACATAAAGACAAACACATTCACACTTACAGACAGTGTGGAGCCTCCACTTCATGTAACCTGCATGTTTTTTCCACTGTAGGAGGAAACTGAACAGCAAGACAACATTTTTAAAACAAAATTGAAATGTTCTCCCCAGCTGGCTAACAAGTCCTCCCTGCATCTGTTATTCATATTTTCCTATACTTTTAGATGTATATTTGTACTCCATGGAATGTATGTTATGCACACTGAGCACATATGTAGATTACAATGTCTCTGTCTCTCTCTACATGTCTGTGGCTCTCCTTAATCCTCTCAAGCTTTTTCCACCCTCTTTCCTCGAAGCACTTTCTCCTACCACCTATCTGTCTGCCTACATCCTGGAGCCCTCTCTCCAATTCTTTCTCATTCTCTACTCTCATCACTAAATAATTCTTCACAGAAGAAAATCTAATCAAATCTGAGCGAGAGTGAGAAAAAGCAGAGGTGGGAAGGAATCGTGTGTGAATCAGACATGGAGAGGAGGTGGTTAGGGCTAAAAAAAAAAAAAAAAGACAGAATCGGAAAGCCACATTGGTCGTGTGTGAGGGGGTAGTGAGAGAATTGCAAGTGCATTAGCAGTCAGAGCACTTAGTGTGAGGAATCCATTCATTATTCATTAGCTAATTCACCATGTATAGTAATTAAAATCAGGGCCTGCTACCAAAATGGAAAGAGCTATGATAGACTGGTTTTCTATGTGCAATATTTAAGAGGGATGTTTCAGCACTCAGGCTCCAGGGTTTTAGAAATCATGTTTACCTGTTCTAAAGGGTCCAACTTGCTGTCTGGTGCACTGTGGATGAAATCTTTCTGACTCTGAAAGACATGCAAATAACAAACAACCATTACCTGTTTATTATTATACAGTGTACGTGAGGAAATCACTCATTAACAAAAACATAATGTCAAAAAAAGCATATACATGTTCAATATATATAACGTCAGAGAGTACGTGCAACACTCTACTGTATAATGCCATGCCCCATTCATAAAAAAAGAAAACAAAAAAGTCATGTCAGGTCAATTAATAGCAAACTAAAATAGGGCGTGCTGATCGTCCCTCTGTTCACTCTGTGTGGGGGAAAAGAGACAAGCTTTTCTGAGCTATATTTGAACAACAAAGTTGTTTGGGCCTTGTTCTGACTGCAGTGGTACAGGTTGGAGTCAGAATAATCCTACTGTGTGTGTGTGTGTGTGTGTGTGTGTGTGCATCGGTGATTATGCCCTGTTTATTCCAACCAATAGACTAATTGTCTCTCTGGCAGGTGGCTCAGATCAATGGATATAACCTCCAGCTTCTCTTTTTCAATTATTATCTGTTGACTACAGTTAAAATCTCCCTCTGGGTTGCTTGTATGTGTGTGAGTGTGAGAGAGCAGCAGATATTATTCAGGCTCCTCATTTATGAAGCAAGACTGATAGTGTGTGAGAATCGATCCAGAATCCAACCAGAATACAGATGTGCAACAAGCCCCATAAAGATGCACAAGTAATTTTCACCATCTGTACATAATGTATGTTAATCTATACGATAATCGCCTCTTATCACAAAAGCATTCTACAAGATAGTCAATAGCAGCCTCTGATTATCAATTTAGAACACATCAAAACCCTAAAATATCACCTCATTAGCAGCATCTGCTGTTCTACATTGACAATTTCTACCATAGAGGAGCAGTTCAATGTTATATCCAGGTCATGAAAACTTTAACATTTTGCTGCGCAAGCACTCAGTGTCTCGTAGGTCTTGTTGAAACAAAAACTCTTGTTCAGCACAGAAAATGATGCTTCTGCTTTTCTTGAAGCAGCAATAGCAGCTTTTTTGGAATAAACAAAGGAAGACCTGGGTAGTTGGCACATGCAGCGACAGCCACGTGACTGAACATACACAAGAGAGAATACCACCTACACACAAAATTACTAAAAGGGATAAATGAGTTGATATTTCTGCAAGCTGAAAATGGAGTGAAGATTGGTGTTGCCATCCGAAGATGAAAAGCGCTAAAGGGTAAAGGGGGCTGATTTATAAAAGAGAATTGTCCCTTTTTTTGGACAAAGCAATGATCATTCGCCCCAAAGTAATGATAAAATAAAATGAAGGAAAAGATTTCATTACATTTGCACACAAAGTTTCTCATAAACAGCAGTGAGTGACTGTTGTGTCAAGCAAAACCCTGGTTTTTCACAACATTATGTTGTCCAGCTCTTTTGCACATTTACAGGCAAACTGTACAAACTCTGCCTTCCTGTAGGAACAAGTAATGGCAGTGTGTTCATGGCGGCATCATGTGCATCTGTGTCACACATGGTGTCACATCGTTCCAGCCTCATGAAAAGCAGCATGAGGTTTTACTGACCTGTTCTGGAGGTCTCATGGTGTGTGTACATGTACCAAAATGGGGAAATATGTTCCTTATAAATTGTTCTGGCTCTTGTATCTGATAGTGTGAAAATAGATAAGATCCAGACCAAATCAAGCATGAGAGCAGGATCTCTGTTGGCGAACTTGTTACAAATTGATGTAGCGTTTTCCAATAAGTCATTGATTAAAAACTCAACAGTGTTATCACTGTTCATTGCTCTTCCGTTGTTCTATGATATTCTTGTTTCAATACTTTTGCTGAAGAAAGATTTGTATATTAAGTTGTTTACTAGCAATTGTGGTTTCAGTCTTGCTAATTTGCTGTACCTTCGGGAACTATGTTCATGTGAATGATCATGAACCTGTAGTTTATGGAAATTGCTGAAAAGCAGACATTACTGAGTCATGGCTTTGTACTTGGAGTATTTGTTGCATTTGACTTTGTTTTATAAAATGTATGGATCTGAGTGTATTTTAAAATTATCAAATGAAGGGATTTATGTGTAGCTCTGTATAATTTTTAAGTTAGTATCGAGTAGTCATTGGTGATTCTGCAAACAAATTGTTTTCTGCCACAAAAGTTGCAAAAATTCCTAACTCAGTGGTCATAACTCAAGTGTTGCAAGTAGCAATAATTCACATAGCAGTTAATCAAATTTAATAAACATATGTCTCTTCATTTAGCAACATTTTCATAACATAAACATTGTTCTTGTTTTGTCAAACTTACTCTCCAAAATTTAAAGATGTTCACATTAGGATCACAAGAAAAAAAAAAAGGAAAAAAAACAACATATTTGATCTACTGGAAAAATGAAGAATTTGTCACATTTCTGAAATCATTATTCGGTTATCAAAAGAGTGGCAGATTGAGCTTACAGCTTCCACTAGAATCTCTGAAAAGTGTGTTCCAGCCTTAGATTTATTGATTAAACCACAATTTCTTCATGGAAAATTACATGTGTAAACTATCCTGGATTTCTTGTTGTGTGCAATAAAGCTCACTCCATAAATGAGTTAATTACTGTTAATTGAGCATTTTGTGTCAGAAGCTCACCACTCCACTTTGTAGCAGTTCATGTGTTACATATTCACAAATGCTTTTATCCTTCATATTCATTTTATTCAGAGTGAATTGTTACTTCAATTAACATATCCGGTCTTGTGATTTTAAGTGGATGAAAGCGACTAGCGGATGAGTGAATGGAAGATAGAGGAAAAGCGACAGATGTTGGCTGAAGTCACTGTTGCTCCTTTCTCTCTGCCCTGGTGTAAAAGTGGGTGTTCATCCCCTGAATACAGATGGCATTACACAAGCAATCCTCTAAACGGCTGAGACACGCAAACATGCTGCTGTCTGGAATGGCCTGCGTCTATCTGCAGCGCCTTCGCAAAGCCAAACACCTTTGTTAATCTCACAGGCAAGAGCCTCAGTTTAGGATGCAGTTCAGGAGATTTATTATGTTACCTTTTACTTACACTCAGTTCTCCAGTAAATGTCTTTTTTCTATTTCCTGTGATGTCAGTGAGAAGAGGGGACAAGCAGTAAGTTATATAGAAAATTGGAGCAACTCTTTGAAGCTGCTTGACTATAGTCTCCAATGAAGAATCTATGTGTAATGAAAAATACTGCTTGAATGCACAATCATCTTAATAAAATTGAATTTTGGCGTTTGTCCTTTGGTCGCCTCCTCCCTTGTGCCTTAGAGGGAGATTGGCCTGAACTTATGACAATTAACCTTGAACACCATGGGGGAAAGTAACAGAAGGTGGCCACAAGATATTCAATAATTAAATTATTCCTCCTGTTGCACATCTAGAAGTCCACTGCCACACTCTGCTTCCCCAGTCACTGATAGATCAGGTCTTTGTTGTGTCAATTCATTTTCATTGGATCTTACTTCACCATTCAAACAGTGTTACTCCACAGAGAACTGCACATGAATAAGCAACTACTTCATAATGCAGTACATTTGAGATGCTAAGTGTTATCCATTGTTCCACTCTGTAGGCAAAGGCAAGTGCACAGGCAATTTACATTTACATTTACAGTCCTGTGATTACATTTTGTGCAACTTGACATGTAAAACCAAGTGGAAATTGGTTTGTGTCTCATTAAATGTTGTTGCAAAGATGGATAGAAACAGTGACACCTGTAAAAATATTTCTTTTATGTTAACTCATTGAGTGCCAGCACTTTTTTAAAAATAAAAGTGCCTCGTGCCAGCAGTTTTGGCCATTTTGAGTCATCTTTCATGATGCACAGAATATTTTGTACTATGACTCTGAAAACACTAAATAGCTCAAATGAAAGAAGACACTCTCCATTTCATCATGAAAAAAGTTTGTTTTTATCTTGTTCTATTCTTGTTTAATCTGGAGGAGGCCACTTACAGGCCACTTTCACCAAAATCACCACTTTTTGTCCAGATTCCATTTGTTTTGGCCTTTGGTCTGATGATAGCCCAACTGATGTCACCACGAAGCAGCAAGAATTGTGGTGCACAGAGGAGGCACCAACCTATTATAGGCTGTTGAGTAGCCAGTCTCAGTGTCCTGTTCAGCCATTTTGTTAAAGCATAATGCGTCGCCACTCCTTGTAAATCTGTGTATGGGACCAATCAGCAGCTGTGGGACAGCAGTTAAACAGCTATGACATCCTGTCTCAGATCTCTCTTCTGCCAGACTCTCCAAAAATGAAAGCTAACCCATTGGGCACCTACATACAAAGTGACAAATGATGCAATGAGGTGTGTGAACACAACAGTGAAAACAGGGGGTAGACATGTATTTGAAAGCTGTTACACCTGGTAAGGTGTGCGTTCTTACATCATCACACTGTTTAAAGTGTTTATCAATGAACACAGCTCTCTGCCACAGGCCCTTACTGCTTATACCAGCATGACTGCCCTCCAGCAGGGATAGCTGGTGGGTCTATGCTTTGACACTGATCAACCATGAAGCATCATATTCCGTAATTTGTTGTAATTTGACGCTCTCTCCCATTGACAGGTCTTTGCCCTTTGTTCCCCTCCAAGGAGATGGTGGCATGGACCGTGGGCGCTTTTCATTACAACACTCTCTCATCCTTACTGAAACACTGAGTGACCAATGAAATCGATCTAAAGAGCCCTTCAGTGGTGACGGGGGCTCCCAGAAAATCATACCAGTTCATCTTTGGGAGCGCAGTGACTCCCAGCCACTCAAGATGGAGGACTACTCTGGCCAGAGACATCCCACGCCCCGCAGCCGTCAATCAGATTAGTAATTTGGCTGGTGATGCTGCCCAAATGTCAGTCTGAGATGGTGAGGCATGGAGCATTTGGTTGGCATCTTTCCAATACACCCAGCTTGTTAGCAGCTGCACCAGCTGTGCTCCCGACTGAAATGTCTTGTCAAAATACTCTAGCGTCTCTGAAAACAGGTGGGTCAGGTTGGTCATAGTCGAGGATGAAATGAGTCCGTGTGACCCTACACCCTGATACGATGCACCAGCTCGTTCTTTGCGAAAGCAAGGGGCCGCAGCGGTCAAGGCCTGTTGGCTGGATGAGTCATGTCAACGTCATCAGTCTTGAGTGCTGGGTTACTCTCATTGTGGCAAAGCATCACATCAAAGCACGGAAGTGCTCTAACTGCTGCCATGGGAGCTGCATGAATTCATGTAGACACATCCTGATTGGCTCATGCAAATATTCAGTGACTGAATGCGTGCTTGTGATGGGAGTAGGGTTTTAATAAATCATCAATATGACAGGTTTTGTGCGACAATTTCAGAGCTCTGGAAAACTAATTATAAATACTACTGTATATACTAATTTTAAAATCATAAGCGTGGAGCAATGAGTGACCAGTGAGTGGCATGTTCACCCATTCAGGCTCAGAAATGTGTTCGTTCAGTCAGGTGTGGGAAGGCTTCATGTTTGTGTCTGAGTGAAGCAGGGAACTGCCAATCAGTCCCTGTACAACCTATTTGACAAAACACTTCTCCCAAGCTAATGCCTATTGATCCCCACAAGCAAGGTACAATTGTGGCCCATGCTGGCATGAATCCACCTGAGGAAAACAAACCATTACAGTGCAACGACACACAAAAACAGTTAAGGCAGCTGACCCAAAGTCTACATCCAGTTTAAATTTCTGTTGTAAAAATTGGTGCAATTACTGTACTTCCTATATGAGTTATTTGACAAGGAGATGATGGATGATTCTTTTCAAGTCAAATTAATACCTGATGCATGACATGACAGCAAATGAGGTTTTTTAATTTTAAATTATATGGCAGTTGAGTTATTGTAATCAGTTGAGTAATCCAAAAATGTGTAATTAATTACTTTCAGCAGTGAGTGATTTCATGAAGAAAGGTATCATGATAATAAAAAAATCGTAACTAGTAATTTGTAATCCATTTCTTTTTTTTTGAGTAACTATCCTAAAAATGTTGGTCATCACACCTCATCTATTTAATCTGCAGTCAGACTCACAAAGTCATTGTGTTGTGATTGTGACCTTCAGTTTAGGGATCATCTCTGGAACAGACCAGACCCACTGTTGTGTGAAACACTCGCATAATGTGCCATAAATCCACACCATTACAGTAATTGACAAACCACATTATAATCACAAAACAATACTATACCCCCTCATGTTGCTAATGTAAATTAAAGGCTTTCAAATTTGATTGTAAACTGAAGTTAAATGTAATTTCCAGTAACACTAAACAGACTGCATTTAATATGGTGACAGTGATAGTATTCTGTTGTTTTTTGTTCAACTTTCTACTGACCTCATTTAATATTTCTTCAGCTGTGATATTATTTACACTGTGCATCTAATGGCTTTTATTTAATGTTAGAATTTCTGTTGTGGTACCAAGTGTGTACATGCGCTGTCTCTCTCACGCACACACACAGTCAGTTACACATGTACAGGTGTCTCATGGGGTGATGCTGCCCTTTCTTCTGGATATGCTCAAACAGAATATACGAGCTTGAGGGCCTGGAAGAAGGCCAGGCTCATCTCCTCGATTTTGGGTCATAAACGCAGCCTCTGACCAAGGACTGCAGGGCCTTTTAAAACAGGGCTCAGCTTGATTGGACACACTTCTGTTGCTCTGTCCCGACTGCTAGCAAGCCAGCTGATCAGACAGGCAGAACAAAGCTGGTCTCTTACAAGCCGGTCGGCTCTCAACCTCTCATACAGTATACAGGATATATATTTATAAAAATACTCTTTGCTTTTCTCCAACCTAGAATTGTGTACCAAAACGATATATTAAGGTATATATTTTGGGATATATTGAGCTTCAGCAA
Source organism: Synanceia verrucosa (assembly GCA_029721515.1). Lineage (NCBI taxonomy): Eukaryota > Metazoa > Chordata > Actinopteri > Perciformes > Synanceiidae > Synanceia > Synanceia verrucosa. The sequence goes on from CM056549.1 coordinate 26,575,878, forward strand.
CTAATTTCAACAAGGAACACAGCACCAGGATCAATGGTAGACAGACACAAAATCAGAATATGTGCATCATGCCAGAAAAAGGTGGGTTTCAAGGAAAAATTTTTGAGTCCCTGTGCATTGTGGATAGGGCCTCACTCACACTGGTGTTTTCAACATCTAATTTGTTCATGAATAATACAACATGAACCATTTGGCTCATGAATATGAAATAGATGGAACCACAGGCTCTCCCCATGATCAACAGTCGACACACACAGTCTGTCGTCAGCTCCTCGGCTCTGCAGCAGCATTTACTGTGGTGCATTTAGCCAATCACAGCCGATCACAGCCTTAGCAGAATGTTAGTGTTGGTACAAACTGTCCGTGAATAATGTGTGAATACAGCGTTCTACGTCGCCAAGGATATTTTAGTAGATCACAGGCGTTCTCCCTCTCCTTCTGTCTCTCTTTTTCCACTCTCTCTCATCTTCATGCACAGACAAACGGTATTTACAGTGTGACAGCCCTAATTCCCTAGAACACCAACTTCCTCTAACATGAAGAAAAAAAATGTGATTGTAATGTTTTATTTACTGCTGTTGGATAAACAGCATGCTCTCTGCAGAAACAACAGTGAAACATGATGCAGAGCCGAACGGCTAATGCCCATCCGTTTACCCTGCCTTAAGCCACATGGCTCTGCTCCAACATGGCCATATGCCCCTTAGCCTAGCTGTTCTACGCCATAATAAATGACTCATAATACAGAGTCCACATATCATCACTACCCAAGAATCAGAGAGCACGACTCAGGGATACTGGTGGACAATTGAAGGAACACAGATATGGATGCTGGTCTGGCTCATGGCTTCTTTGAAATGAGATGTCAATTGCACAATATTTTTAAGGGCTGCCATACTGCCATCATCACTTTATCAGTTTTTTTTGCAATCATGTGACACCAACAACCATTTAACAAGGTGAAATCAGAGATTGTTTGTAATATTTTGTCCATCCATCCATCCATCCATCATCTTCCACTTATCCAGGATCGGATCACGGGGGCAGGTAGGTTAAGCAGGGAAGCCCAGACTTCCCTCTCCTCAGCCACTTCTTCCAGCACTTCCGGAGGGGTCCCGAGGCATTCCCAGGCCAGCCGGGAGACATAGTCTCTTCAGCGTGCCCATGGTTGTCCCTGCTGGTGGGACATGCCCAGTATACCTCACCAAGCAGGCATCCAGGAGGCATCCTGACCAGATGCCCGAGCCACCTCATCTGGCTCCTCTCGATGTAGAGGAGCAGCAGCTCTACTCTGAGCCCCTCACTGATGACCGAGCTTCTAACCCTATCTCTGAGGGAGAGCCCAGGCACCCTGCAGAAGAAACCCATTTTGGTTGCATATATCTGTGAGCTTGTTCTTTCAGTCACAACCCACAGCTCATGACCATAGGTAAGAGTAGGAATGTAGATCGACTGGTAAATCTTTACCACGACGGATCGGTACTGCGTCCACATCACTGCACAAGTGGCACCGATCTGTCTATCCATCTCCCCCTCCATTCTCCCCTCACTCGTGAACAAGACCCCAAGATACTTAAGGGGCGGGATCTCATCCCTGATCTGGAGGGAGCCCTCCACCCTTTTCTGACTGAGGACCATGGCCTCAGATTTGGAGGTACTAATTCTCATCCCAGCCGCTTCACACTCGGTTGGGACCCACTTCAGTGAGAGTTGGAGATCATGGCTTGATGGAGCCAACAGAACCACACCATCTGCAAAAGGCAGAGATGTGATACTGAGGTCACCAAACCCGACCCCCTCAACGCCTTGGTTGCACCTAGAAATTCTGTCCATAAAACTTATGCACAGAACTGGTGACAAACGGCAGCCTTGTGTGAGTTCAACTCTCAGTGGAAACGAATCCGACTTACTGGCACCAATGCGGACCAAGCTCTGACGCCGGTCGTACAGGGACCGTACAGCCCGTATTAAGGGGTCTGGTACCCTGTACTCCCAGAACACCCCCCCACAGGACTCCCTGAGAGACACGGTCGAACACCTTCTCCAAGTCCACAAAAGACATGAAGACTGCTTGGGTGGGGTGCAGGAGTCTATTTAAATCTCAGTTTGTTGACAAGATGACATGGTTTGTGTAAGTTTCCACTCTCTGGTGGGTGCTCTCCAGTTAGTAATGTACTTTGTTATCCTGTTAAAAATGATATTGTTTCACGTGTCTCACCAATTTGCAAGGAAAAGCTGAGTATGTGTTATTTTCTCAAGACTGCTAGGCTAGCTGTTTCTATCTTTTGTTGGCCATATTATACAAGTTATGAATTGCTTCAAAATAGTTGTTAATTTTCTGTTGGTCAGATTTCAGCTGAATAACTCAATAACTCAATTGACAGAAAAAATAATCAACAACTAATCACAGACAGTATTTTTTTCAAGCAAAAATACCAACCATTTTATGGTTTATGCTTTCAGCTTCTTAAAGTTTGTGGTTTTATGATTTATTATAAAAAAATGGCACCATGGGAATATCATGCTACTTTAATGTTTCACCCATTACATTAAGACAACCTTACTGTCAAGCTGAATCTGAATCTTAGAAGATCTTAGTTCTTTCTTTTTAGTGCCAAGGGCTTGCTTTCACTTAAACTAGGTTTGGACTTGACGCATCAAATGGCAGAATACTCATATCTTCCTCTCTTCGGTGTAGGTTGGACCCCACTGTGTAGTTGTTTGTTTGAAGCAACGTCAGTAGGAGCTTGTCGGTGGGTGGCTTACAATATATATTCATCATGTTGCACATATAAGCTGCATGTGGTCTTTGCAGTGTAAAGATTTGATTCTCTTTCCTCCTCCATCTGTAGCTCTGTAATTAGAACCATGCGTCAAACCACAACAACTATTGGATGAATTGCCACAACATATATATTTGTGTTCCCCCATGATGAATCAAAATACCCTTTAAGTTTTAAAGTGGCAACACTGTATTTGTACGCTATACTATACTATATATAGGATACCATACTATATGTGCTATAGTTTATGACTCATGACATCCCATTAGCCTGAGATATACATTGTGTTTAGTGCTGATAAGCAAAATTTTGCCATGTTAACTTGGGAAATGTCAAGTATTGTGCCTGCTAAACATCAGCATGTTTACTGTCATTATGAGCAATGCTTACAGTAGTATTTAGTACAAAGCTTACACATACAGAAAAGAAACAGAAAAAAGGATAGTATATGTATCATTACTGTCATATACTATTCTGATAAATACCCAAATCATCCAAGTTTCATTTTGTTTAAATTTACAAAGGATCTTATATCCGGATTCACTGTTGTATGCTTTACAAAGGAGATTTCCTTTGTATGAAACTTGTATGTAAAGCATACAACAGTGAATGATACATACAATATCCTTATACTTCTTTTTATTATCTTGTATGAAAAGAATGCAAAAGTGGCCACTTTCAAGAGTAAATCATACACTATTCATGAATTTCAGTGCATTTTTTTAATGTTTTTTTCTGTATGCATGGCCATCAAGGTAAAAACAAGACATTTAAGAGTGACAAAGTTTGGATGAAATCATATTCTTATTATCAGGTATGAAAACGTTTTACTTTGTCTTACCTTCCTTGCCCTCTTGTTGATACTGTGTCAGACTAATAAAAAAAGACTGATTCTGCAGCCTGACTGGACACAAAAACAATGTGTGTATTTCTGTATCATTCTGAATCGTGGTACATCCTTATCCAGTCAGATGACAGTGCTACCCTCTCTAATATAACTAACTGGCCCTTATTGTTAGTCATTTTCATTATCAAAGGTATAAATGAGGTAAAGACCCAGGACTCCCCCCTCATTATCTGTCTGTATTCCCTGGCTGGATAATTAAAGTCCAAGCAGCAGGTGCTAGTTAGACAAGCTTGCAAAATTTAGCGTCAGCTGTGTATTCTCAAAGACATTAAAAGGAAATACATAATGCTTACTGAGATTCAGGTGTGACAAACAATGAAGTGAGAAGTGCCTCTTTTGCAGACATATTTTAAAGGATAGGTAACAGTGTTGAAGAAAATGCAGTATCAAGATGAAGACTTTCACTTGAGGAGTATTGGAATTAGCTGCAAAGAACTTCATTGGTACATCCCTATCTCTGGTGAGAAAAAAGTTACAAGATACAAGAAATGAGTCAAGGATTAGATTGTATGGCAGTTGTTCACCAAGTGCTCCAGCTGCATTGGTTACTTAGTCAAAGCTTACTGCATTTCACAACAAATGAAATGGACCTTGTATTAGTATTGAGGATCCAAGACACAAAGAACATTGTTATGAGAGCTTTCCCCTTTTTTCCTTTGAATTTGAAGGACAAAATGCTCTTGTTGCAAACAATGAGGTTCACCAATAATGTATTAGTACACAGCAACAAGGGAACATGATGTTAGAACAGCCTTGTTTAAGCCCAGAAACCACTGTGGTTGAAGAATAGTGTTGTCCAGAAAGAGGGAAAATGTAGCAGAGGCGACTCTGAGCCACACACTAAAGAGGCAATCTTGTCAGACTTACAAGATTCCCTTCTCGGTTTAGTAGTGTTTGACTTGGCGCCAGTTACTGGGGTTTCATCTTTGCCAATTATGCCAATCTAATGTATTCCAGCAACTAGAATCTAGCTGTTTGCCAAAGCATTAATGATGGACCAGACATTCATTTCATTACACAGTGATTTGGTGACTTACTTCAATGTGTCACAAATGACTTTCTGTTCCTATAGTGAACTGCAACATGAAAGTTCTCTAAGTATTTTCAAGATATTCTCATCAAAGTAATCTGAGTTGAATTATGTGGCATGAGATAACACATATATTAATATGTGGGAATTAGATAAATAGGGTAAAGTTAGAGAGAGGGAGTCAAAAAAGATGAGGGGGGGCATTGAACATGGGAGCGATAAAGACTCATCATGACCGTCATCACTTCAGCTTTTATCCCTAATTCTCCAAGGGAATAGCTCAGTAAGGCAGAGTAAATTTGAGGCTGATAAGCAGAGACAATGAGATTTGCCCGGGCTTTGAGTCAAATCCCTTCCAAGGGCTTTCTTTCACCTACACCAGGTTTGAACTTGATGCATCAAATGGCAGGATACTCATATGGCTCTCTTTGGTGTAGGTTGAACATAAGCAGGAGTTGTGCTGACTTGTTTGGACGTCGCTGGCGATATAGATTCATTGTGTTACACAAGCTGCGTATTGTCTTTGCAGTGCACAGCTTTGGTTTTCATTTGTTCCACTTTATACAGACCAGACTTTGTTTCCTCAGATAGTCGGCTTCGTTTGGGCAGGTGTGAAAGCTCATACAAACTCTGGTGCGGACCAAACAAATGAACTCTGGTCCGCTTGAAAACGGGGCTCTCAGTTCATTTGCAAGTGAACACTGGTGCGGTTTGTATGCAGTGTGAAAACTCACCGGACCAAACACAGGACCAAATGTACGTAGTGCATGACGTAGTGCATGATGTAGTGATGCTATACGCAGTGTATCTTGGGTAGAGGAAGTACAGCGCGCACTCCAGACCCAAACAAACAACGAGTGACCACCATTAGCAGTTAGCTAGCTTAGCTCAATCGTCTGAACAACATAACCCAGAAATTCACAATTTGATGTATTTGAACAAAATTAATCACAACTACCAACAGTCACAGTCCTTAAACTCTGTGCTGATGTGTTGTCACATGTCATATTGTAAAAGTTAGAAAATTAACAGCGTCAATCCTTGAGGAACTATGTTAGGATTAGTGACAGTTGCATTCACTAGTATGTAGGTAGGCAACATTAACATAGCCATCCATCCATCCATCCATCCATCCATTATCTACCGCTTATCCTCACATAGGGTCGCGGGCGGGTGGAGCCTATCCTAGCTGTCTTAGGGTGGAAGCCAGTGTACACCCTGGACAAGTCTCCAGTTCATCACAGGACACTTAGAGACAGACAACCACTCACACTCACATTCACACCTACGGACAATTTAAATTAACCAATTAACCTAATCCCCATGCATGTTTTTGGATGGTGGGAGGAAGCCGGAGTACCTGGAGAGAACCCACGCAGACACGGAGAGAACATGCAAACTCCACACAGAAAGGGATTGGAACCCGGTACCTTCTTGCTGTGAGGCGACATTGCTATAACGTTGTAGCAGTCCCTCAAATAATGTTACGAAGCACAAGATTGCCAGTCCATCCCGTTTGTAGTCTGTGAGGTTACATAGTAGGCCTACTGACGTTTGATGCTCAGAAAGTTTGGTGTGGTTCAAGAATTGCAGTGTGAAAGCAGAATCGAATCAAGTGATAAATGCAACAATGTTGCAACTTTCAGCCCACCCAAGTGAACCGAGTCCACTTGGTTAGGTGTGAAAGCGACCTTTGGCTCATTTCCATGAAGGGTGAAACTTCCAATGTCCCTCCTGCAGCATAGTATTATTATTTTCACTGTCCCTCCACATTATCAGTATGTCCCAGAGTCTTGCTAGCTTCATGTTTTGGCAAAAAAACCTGTTTGGAACATATCGACCATACAGATAGACAGAGGAGAAACAGATCATGCTGTAGGAGATTTGATGTTTCGATTGCCACGTTTTCCCCTCTGTGCTTCAGTTTTGTTTTTTTTTGTTTTTTTTTTTTAATTCATTATAACAGCTGTGAATCCCAGCTGTGGCCCTCTGTGAAGAAACAAGAGCCACTTTTCAGTGAAAACAGGAATGTGTGATAGTCAAAACAGGTTTATTTGCCTGTTAGAGATCAAATCAGAATATCACTTATTCTGGTCAATTTCCTTGTTTGTCTTGCAAGTAACTGGCCTCAGACAAGCCATAAATAGACATTTTGGCCTAATTAACAGTTTCTGTCACCACTGCATGCAATGCAGTTGGAAATGTTCAATTTCGTTCTTCAAGTTTGGACTGAAAAGCACTTTTCTTAATCAAGTATTGGATCTAATTGTGAAATTAGAATCATGTTGTTAAAGTCTTTTTTAGCATCACCACTCTATGCAATTTTATCGACAGATGATTTTTAATTAGAATAATATGTATTGAATAAATAGTGAAAGGCTATGTTTACATCAATTTAAAACATGTATCATGTTCATGTATAGGTCAAAAGGCTAAACTGGATTGGGTCACACACAGCCTTTGTTTCCACTGAAAGTCATGTACTAATGGACTGTACTATACTGAAAAATAGCCATTGAAATGCCTTTATATCAGCAGCTGTGCATATGTAAAGATAGTAATTTTATCCCAGCTTTAACCTGGATGTCAGTACCATACTTTTACCTTTCCTGAATGTTTTTTTGCCAATAAAATAGAGATGACATAAAAAAAATTACATGAGAGATCGGTTTGACTTTGAACTTGACAATCAGAGAGTTTTGCTTGGGATCAGATCCAGAACACGAAACCAGCTATCAAAATGCAGCCCTGCACATTCCCAGGAATAATTCCCATGATGCATAGCTCTCCGTGCTTTCCCACTAGCTGCATCAACTGTTGTAATGTCTTGATCTTATTCCTATTACTACACTAGAGAAGAAAACTTTTGACATGGTACATGGAAAACTGTGTGAAATTATTGTATAAAAGCCATAATTGCCTTTAGAATATTGTTTGCTGTGATTATGCATTCTTCAGAGCAGTGGGTGGTACTCACCTGTGCCTCACATACCTATAATCACAGGGAATCACAGGGAATGACACTGACTCAAACATTATTGCTGAACTCAACATACACGTGAATCTGTACAGGGATCTAAAAAGGGTATTGTGGCATTTGCAGAAAGTGTCTGGTTGCTGAAAAGGCAGAAATGTGGCACCCGTAGCCTGAGCATACTCTTCCTATCAGGGGCTCTCACTGGAGCTGATGGCTGGTGCTGCTGCAGGCCATGACAGACAGAGTACACAACACAGATGGTGAAATAAAGCACTGACGGCTGCAGTCAAAACAGTGAATGTGTCATAATGACATTTGTACCATAAGTTATGATTTTTTTAGGGGCAACCAACATTGACACTCTGCATGAGACACACTAATGAACTGCAGTGGGTCGTCAGACACACGCGAGCAGATGTGGCCTCTTTATACGTTGCAGCATTAATATTTGTTGATTTAAAAAAGCGGGCTTGTGAATGACACAGAGCAGGAGTCGCTGTATAATCCCCTTTCTGTTGCACAAAGGCATAACTTAAGCTACCACAGTGAATACTAAGAAGTCTCCTCCATGCCTGGCATGCGTCTGACTCTTTCACACCCGAGCAGTTCAACTCGTTCAGACGGGCCTGTCTCTGCACTCGACACAAACACATGTTTTGCGGAGGCTCCACTGGAAAGATAGCGAGCGCTATCTATCAAAATGGAGCTGACTGGAAGTCAGCTTTATCTCGCGCTGAATCCCAGTCGCTTATTTATGTCACACAATGAGATACTTTGCATATGAATTTAGAGAAATGCATAGAATCCTTTTGTATTAGTTAATATAAAAAACAGGGCCTGGAGGGACTTCATCCAGACAGAAACTCAGCCATAATTTATCACCACTCCCAACACCAATCCTCATATCACACAGAGAAGTATGCAGCAGGCCAAGACGACAATATAAATTGACGAAACAACAAAATCAGTGCCCGTATAGTAAAGCCTATGCCTCAAAAACAGTGACTGTCCCCATCCATCGCAAAAAGGATAAGTGGAATGGGGAAGATAGTAGTTTGAAAATGAATCAGCATTTTTGCTGTTGACACATCAAATCCTAAGGCTTCCAAAAATGGCCATTAATCTACCCCAGTTCACAGTTTGCGTTTAAGAGAGGTCTGTTGTAGTTTATCAAACACCATCATCGTATGAAGAGCAGCTTAGACTGGTCAGAAGGCTACTCAGGCATTCACTACTGTAAATAAAAGGGAGAAGCTTGACTGAAGCTGCATAGATTCATCTTCAAATCTGAGATGTTAGAAACAGATAAAAACAGATAATATTTGGTATTTTGCTTAATAAATAACTTGTTTATCAGTCTTTGTCCAGCAATCCTTCAGAGACATATTGTAACTGTAATGAGTTTTGGAAATTAATTATGAATTCCAGTTTGACTGACAGGTCATTTGACAGTTAAGTTTTTCCATGCAGGTGATTGGCCCTTAAAATTACTCCGTGATTACCATCCCAACATGCTTTGTGTTGTTGTTGTAATTCTGAGCAGACCCAGTTACTCATCATTTTGGTTGCTGTGGCTCTAAAAGGGATCTGTGACATTCACGGAGGACTGATTGTTGGAGTGAATTTCGCTGGAGCTTTTGTGATGTATGCATTGATTGACTTGGTGTTTCACAAATGGAAAATGTGTCCAAGGTGATGATGGCATGGAAAATACAACATAACTGTGTGGGCCCACCATGTTCGTGCAGTCCTCGGCTGGGATGTCTGTGCATTATTTCTAGAACTGCAAGAAGAAAAGAAGGAAAAAAAATCAATTCACTAGAAACGTCTGTCTGGAGTGTACGGCAGCTTGTCATGAGAAATTTAAAGATTGATATTGGGGTGGTACTGCAGTGCGTAAATCCTATATTATTCGTAAATTAAACCTTTTGCACAGCAGTTTGTGCAAGAACAAAGGCAATGATTTACTGAGGAAGAAAAAAAAAGCTTGGATAGTTAGATGAGTCACCGTTCACCCTGTTCTGAGCCAGTGGTTGACTACATGTGTCACGCATGGAAAGAAATCCATTCGCCCGAGTGCTTATTTCCCACAGTGAAGGCTTCTGTCAGAGCTGTTCTGGTGAGTGGTCCTGGCACATCCATTTGGTCCCTTAGCAGGCAGGTGAATGCCAAAACTACAACAACTGTCAGGGTGAACACATTTATTTATGGTTTGCTGTTTCTGTCTTGATGACTGGGGATGGTACGGATCCATGAGTTGTTTGATGAGCATGGAAATCAGTGTTTACCACCCTGGCAGTAATGGGCACCAGTTCTCAACCAAGCAGAACTCTGCCCTTATTCTGTGAACAATGTTTCTGTTCACATTTAAAATCCATAAGATAAAACTTTCTCCAGTTGAAATTTTTTTGAGAATCTCTAAGCTCTGTGTAATAACTCAGGTGACTCATGTTGACCCAATGCCCTATTGAGACACTTCTTGGTGTGTGGCCTTAATTTTCACATTTGCTAACATATTCTGTCGATCTGAAATAATCCAGTCCTGAAACTAAATACCAATTTTAACTCTAAATCTGCTAAACATGAATTATTAAGGACCTGTATTTTTTCTGCATATCATAGGCTGGTGATACACCACTCATAACTTCATTAAAACATTTTAATAAATTCTTATTTTCAGATATTTAAAGAGCTCACTGATGAGGCTATGATGAAATAAATGGCCTTAACAGAACCCTTTGCTGACATGCCTACGCAGTATTTAAAATGATTCAATGCACCATTCAATTGTCTCCCAGTCAAGCAGGCAATAGGTGAAATAAAATGGCTAAACTATGCTTATATAAGTATGCAAATATTGTGTTAACCAACCCTAAATGGCAGCCTCAGTCTTAAACACTGACACAACTGTGTCCTTCATTTTACAGGCGGGTTGTAAAACTGCCAGATGTGCGTAGGAAAGTGTGCACTTGAGGACGAACGGGTTCAGGTTTAAGTGGAAGGCTTTTTGCCTGCAGCAGCATTAGCAATTTCAAGATGTGATGTCTGCTCCAAAATGCAGCTCCCTCTACCCATTCCAGCCAACACACAAGTATTTTCAGCATCAAGGCATTTCAGCACCTCCCACTGATGGACAGCTCCTATTCACATTAAAAAAAGAGAGAAAAGCTCTATTGCTAAAGAAACAACTCCAGGAGTTCACAATTTAAATTACTAAAAATGCACCCTGTAGTTTCTGGTTAACCTGCTCAGGCTGTGGTAAGAGAGAAATGACATCCTCATATCTGAGTGTAAACCTATGGGTGGCTTTGCAGACATATACTGGGTCAACAGGCAGAACCACAGAGGGAACGTGTGCATGAAGAGATTCTGTCAAAAAATAAAGCTTGCATCAAGCTTGACCTAAAGCTTTTGCATTGCCACATTGCCACTCAGAGCGCCCTTCCTGAGGGCCAGCCTGCCCACCTGGCCAATCCGGCGCTCTTGTTGCTGCAAACGTGTATGCTGAGAATACCTGAACTGAATTTGAATTACCATATGACGTAGGCCCCTTTTTCTATCAGTAATGTCCTGCTGGCAACAGGGACTACCACAGACCCCTACAGTCTACATACCAAGCGCCTCAAACACACAATTTGTTGCACCAGCACCCCTCGACCCCCCCTTCTGTCCCTATCCATCTTCATCTCCATCAATATCTCTCCCCCCCTCTCTCTCACTCTCTCTCACACACACACACACACGCACACGCACGCACACACACACACACACACACACACACACACTTATAAATGTGCACGCGAAAGAGGATGCGTCAGCTATGGTATACTACCTATAGAGATGAAAAAATGACATATCCAAGAATAAAAAAAGTATTTTTTACATGGAAGTCAACCACAAATCACGGGTTAAATGGCGATGAATCGGTCTACACTGGAGCACACAGCAGCAGCACATCACACTGAATTGGCTCAACTGAACTGACTGAATTCAATACAATTAAAAAATATATACATAAAAAAATGAAGGAAAACACTTACGCATTTTCTCGAATAAATGAAATCGAGGTGGAGAGCGTCGGAGGAAAAAGCTGCAGGGCCCCGGTCCCCGTTTTCAAGATTCGCAGCACGAGTGAGGCACAGATCTCCATGTGAAAGGGCTCGGAGCTCGCAGGTCTGCTGCAGTCCGCGTCTCTCGCGATCACAAGTCAAGATGCTCGCCTGCGAAAAACGCCAAACATTTCAGGGGAAGAGTTGCGCGGACGTGGCGGGCGGCCACCGATCCCTCGGACGTAGTGAGCGACGATGAAAGCCCTCAAAGGACCGGCAGTATGGGCTAACCTCCCCCCAGACTTGGAAGAGATCCCTCTGGAATGAGGAGGAGGAAATCCTGCAGAGTTTCTGACGGGGATCAAGTCTGTATAGGCCCTTCTTCCCACCCCCCTCCCCCCTTCCCAAAACCAGTCACAGTCCAAAAAATGTACTCCCACTGGTGGTTTCCTCTCTGAAAGGTCGATCAATGAAATTCCACAAAACAAAGCAAAAAAGACTTGGACGTGGACTTATTCTTTTTGGATTAATCAGTCAAGCTGTTTTTTATAGATAGGCTCTATATTTTGCGGGGACCACTTACTCAAGACAAAATGATCAGCAGGCAGACATGACAATTAATTAGCTATATTTAAAGCATCCTTTAAGGTCAGAGCAGAAAAGCGCGCAGGAGCCTCCTATAATAACCAAATAAAAATAATAATAAAAAAAAAACCGAGAACGTCTATTGGATGAAAATTAAGGATTTTCTGTCCCACTGCAACCATCACGCGCACGTCGCATCAGGACATAACGGGCTGCCATGGGCTCCTCTAAAAAGCGCAGAGCATAGGCACAGTCTTTTCTGTCAAGTAGAATGGATCCACAGGATGCTCTTCTTTATTCCTCCCCCAAAGCAATCCGGTGTATTGATTACATAAACGCAGCTATTAGTAATTATTCCGCTTGTCAGGGAGCGTGTGTCCGATCCGGGTGGTGTGGCATCATCCGTGTGTTGCACATGAAGCGGCTTTTTTTTTATCGCCACCGGCTCCTAAAGGTTCCGCCGCTCGCTGCAGTCCATGACTTGAATAGCGAGCACGTTGAAAGCACGGTCTCCAGGCATAAGATCTGCCGCGCGCGCACGCCTATGTGCATATCACGTGTGCGTGTATCTACGTGTAGCAGGTAGGTAGTTGTGCGCGTGCGTAGGCGTGAGCGCGTGGCCGTGGTTGCCCAGGGACCACTTTAACTTTGACCACTTTGCCCGCGCGTCCATCCGCCCATTTAAATCACACAGCGGTCGTTAATTATCAGAGATCAATCGCATTAACGCATAAAGCCCCAGATCTTATGTGTGTGTGTGTGTGTGTGTGTGTGTGTGGTGAGTGGTTGTGCCCGTGTGCACGCGAGATTCAATTGTTGATGAGGTATGGTTGCCACCTACAGGCGTTAGTCTCTATCCAGTCATCCAAAACGGACCATTTCCACAGTCTGCAGCTACAAATGAATTTGCATTCAACACGTAGAGGGTCCTACCTGTTCTCCTCCATATTAAAAACACACATAGAATGCATGCATGTGTCCACCAGCTACAAAAGAATGGTTTCAACATACTAGAACACATGAACACAATGTTTTACCCACATGCACTTAATTAAATTCTTTTAAAAATGCCACCAGATGCAGACAAAAGTAGCCATATGCAACCCCTATAGGCATGCTACTGAAGCCCTACTGTGACTGTCTCATGAAAGGAAACTCCTTCACTCAAAGACTATACTCTAGAAGACAGGTTGGGACTTCTGGGTGAGGAGGTTTAGTAACTCACAGACGTTCAGACAGACAAGCGAACATGCATTCATTTCATCAGAGAGGAACGGCGCGTCTCATTAGACGACATAATGGACCACGAGTCGGCTACGTGCCAGAGTAGCTCCTGGTCACTCAGGCCTTGTTGCTATATGAGATTGAGAGAGACAGAGAGAGAGCAAAGATGAATATCAATCAGTGGGGCTGAATAACATGTTGTTTTGATTGCACAAAAACAATCAAGTGAGAGCCAAAGGAGAGCCTTTAGGATACCTTAAGAAATAATTACAGTTTAGGAAACACACAGATCACCTACCGGGAGGACAAACCAGAATAAATAATTAGAGAAACAATGAACTCTTCCATTCTGGGCATGAGTGGACGCTGGATGCTTTGATTTGCATGATAATGATCATATGATAGCCTTAACATTATGCTCACATATGGGAGGTTTTGAAGTCATGTGAGACAGTGCTTCCCACCACGTTACTCACCAAATAAAGGAATAGGGATGCTATCTAGGGCACAATGGTGCACTGCACTGTCGTCTCACAACAAGAAGGTACGGGGTTCGATTGCCGACCCCGTGGCCTTTCTGTGTGGAGTTTGCATGTTCTCCCCATGTCTGCGTTGGTTTTCTCCGGGTACTCCGGCTTCCTCCCACCATCCAAAAACATGTATGGGGATTAGGTTAATTGCTTAATTTAAATTGTCCGTAGATGTGAATGTGAGTGTGAGTGGTTGTCTGTCTCTATGTGTCCTGTGATGAACTGGAGACTTGTCCAGGGTGTACCCTGCCTTTCACCCTAAAACAGCTGAGATAGTCTCCAGCCCCCCATGACCCTATGTGAGGATAAGCGGTAGAAAATGGATGGATGTTATCTAGCATTTGTCTATAAAATGTTAGGAAATAGAGAAAAATATTTTGTCTGGGCAACAGTCCAAAATTCAAAAACAGAAAATATTGACATATGAGAAGTTGTACGGTAAGTATTTTTGGCAAATTTATACCCTAGCCACGCTGTCGGCTCTAATAGGCTATAATGGACAAATTGGAATTTTGACCTCGATGAAAGTTCAGGCGCGCTTTGCATGGCAACCCAACGAACATTTGATGAGACATTTTGCTCTAAACCACAGCCTACTGGTGCCTCTAGGAAACCACTAGTACGCTGAAATATAAAGATCCAAACCAACATTTTTGCTAATTTATCAAACATTTGACTGAGCAACAGACCAACATTGCCATCCATTGAGCTTTGGCTAATGTGTCTAAAAGTGACTTGATTTACCTACAGTATATTGACTTCATTTCAATATAATATTTTTCATATCATTGAAAAATATATAACAGTTACAGAACGGGAGTCTCCTTTTCAAATGCTATCAATTTTATTTGATACATGTTCTACTGTCAGCATTTTATTCGTGCTTTGATGAAATATGAATTTTAATTCCTCGAGATCTCCTGAGCAGAGAAATTAAAAATAAAAGTGCACCGAACGTGGGGGTTGCACACTCTGTGTTGCTGTAAATGAAAGCCTCAGCAGATCTGCACAATCGAATCAATGTCAACCACATGCTGCTTCAACAGCGCATTCCCTCATTACAATGTCTTTCATGCAATGACAATGTGGATATGCAGTATTTCTTATTTAGCCCCATTTGAATCCACATACTCAACGTCAGTGCCAACAATTTCCAGCCCACCAATGACTTCTGGGTGGTGAATCAACACATGGGAGGCTGAAGCCCATTTGACAGCTTGACAGCTTCTATTACTTCAAAAGGCAACGGTGGTTGGAAATGGTGCAGACCACGTTTGTGTTCCTATGTATTCTTCAAAAGGAATCCAGCAAATAGGCTTAATTGGAAGTTGTTTGATTCTGATTCTTGATCCATTTAAGTATTTTTTTGGACCAAATTCAAAGTTCAAGTTTTTATAGATAGATAGTTTTTACTTACCACCATCATTTAGCTAGACAATTGAGCCTAGAACATTTTAAACATGAGATACTCTCAAATTCTTTATCCCCCAACCAACTGATTTTGGTCTTTTAAATGCAAATTCAGCCAGATGGATTTTATCTTAGAAGTGTTCTTAACAAAGGACACCAACATGATTAGCAAAAATGCACAATGCGGATCACTTTGTAGCATCTTCACTGAACTTCGAGTAGTTTTCATATCACTTGTGAGGATATAAATGAGAAAAAATGCAACAAAAAAAAAGCTAAAACTGTTTTATGTTTCAGTCAGTCTTTTGGGAGGAGGAAGGTTCCTCTCACTGACTTATTTCGACATCCTGGCTTTAAAGTCTGTCAAACAAATTGAGGGAACCAGATGGGAAAAGCTATGTGAAAGTGTTTAACAAATTATGGGCAGCGATGACTTCAGTTGATTCTTTTTATCCCTCATTTTGGTCCGCAGCCATTTTCCTGTCAAGATAGGTTTGGTCTCCATATTTCTTTCTCTCTGTGAGACATCTCTTTTCCTTCTTTTCCATCTTCTTCCATCAGTCTGTTGGGATCATTGGATCGGCTGCTGTTGTAGCACATGTCCCAGACTGCTTTCTGGGACAAACTTCAAGAAGCCGGGCTGAAAAAAAGATGGAAGGAAAAATATGAGAGACAGAGAGCGAGAGAGAGAGGATCCTCCAGTATTCCCGAGGCTCTTCAATTATTCAAATGGCCGCCGTCCCTCTGCACTTGTTCTCTCAGCTTGGTTTGAATATTAAAATGGCCACCCCCAAAGAGACAGATATCCAGAAGATGAAGCCCACGCAGAGAGCAAAGGCTGAGTGTGCTTGACTTCTCACATCCCTCTGACAGCAGTCAGTGAACGCGCGTCTATCCGTGCAACTGACAGCATGACTTTGAAGAGGGAACTATTCCTGTCACGTTTGGCCTAAATTCCATTAAAGACAGTCTGAGGGACTGCATTATTAGCATCAAGTAGTGAATGCTACCTGTCTCCCAGCAGACAGGAAATGCTTACTTTCCTTTCAGAACTGGGGAGTAATAACATAAGTTGGGCTGGTCACCGTTGTCAAGTGAGATTTTCTGACATGATCATGAAGATTTTGATAATCCTCATGTACCACATTGCTTACATGTAGGCAACTTTGCTAAAAAAAATACTTGAATAAAGTGCAAAGATTCCTTTCATAAGACTGAATGAATTGAACCCAGATAATGAGGCTGTTGTTTCGGGTGGCTGTTGTTTAGATGGTAAAGCAGTTTGGGCAGTACTACAAAGGCAGTGATGGAAGGAGTCAAATAAATTAAACTTTCATTTACTGGCCACCTATTAGGTACACCTTGCTATTAAAAGTTCGGACCACCTTATGCCTTTAGAACTTTCTTAACATTTTTTCAACCATCTTTTAACAAGGTGTTGGAAGCATTCATCACGGATTTTGGTCCATATTGACATGATAGCATCACTCAGTTGCTGCAGATTTGTCGGCTGCTCATCTATGATGAGAAGCTCCGTTCCTCCACATCCTAAAGGATCTATTGGATTGAGATCTGGTGACTGCGGAGGCCACTGGAGTCCAGTGAACTCATTGTCATATTCAAGAAGATCAATTTGACATGATCTGAGCTTTGTGACATGGAGCATTATCCTGCAGGAAGTAGCCATCAGAAGATGGTCCAATGTGGTCAAAAAGTGATGGACATGGTCAGCAACAGTACTCAGGTAGGCTGCAGCTTTTAAGCCATGCTCAGTCAAGAAAATATCCCAGACGATTACACCACCAGCAGCATGCTTTCATGTTATTCATGCCAAATTCTGATGCTACATGCCTAAATGCATTGAGTTGTGGCCATCTGATTGGCTTATTAGCTTGTGTACACAAGCAATTGAACAGGAGTACCTAATAAAGTGGATTAAAGATTAGTTTTCACAGCCAGTGTAGCACAACACATGGACCATATACAATCTTCATGAATCCACATATGCCCCTCTCACTATCCCACTTCAGTGACAGCATGGCAGTTTTGGGCAGCAATACAACAATATAAAAACATAATATTTTTTCTCTCAAAAAAATCTGAATATGCAGCATAACTAGACTGTTAAATAAATGGTGCAAACTCAAAAGTACAATTCCTCACTAAACTACAGTAGCAAACTCAAATTAAGTACAAGTGGGCATGTTCTTAGTCATGTCCCACCACTGCACTAGTTCAATACATGCTTCCTCTCGAAGCTGTTACCTACTAATACAGTGAACAATAGCCGTCGGGTGATAATGGAATGGATTACATGGATACAATTATGCAACTGCAAGAAGGAAAAAAAAATCAACAGTGACTTAGTGAGAAACCGTTTCAGTGCAGCTCAGCATCAACTCTCTGAGTCTCTAGAAGTCTATTGGAGAGATCCACACCATTTGTCAAAATGCTTTTCCTTCATTTGGTGGTTTGATGATGATGGTGGAGAGAACTGTCTGAAGCTGGGCGGACACTGTACGGATTAATCTCTCCCACATTGGCTGTCATCTGAAGTGCTGTCTTTGGAGGCTCACAGCACCTGATGAACTGCCTGAATGAGCAATGATCTGGATCTCTGATGATCGGTGGGATGTCTGTCATGTTCGAAACTTTGGTCGGATGTCTTGGAAGTTTGAGCAGTTCCAATTTCCCACATGATATATTTTACTCTTAAAAGACCCATTTGAAACTGCAGGGAGCTTGCTTTAAGATTATTTGAGTAATTATGAAGGGGTTATAATATTATTTGAATGAGTCTGATATGACCACAATACAGACAGACCATATAGTCTGCTTTTCATAGTAGAATTGCAAAGTATCTCTGCCTTTCTTTCTGTCAACCTTGTAGTCATCTTGTATTAAGAGGGAAAATAGCACATAGCCTACTGTGTACCTGGCTTTAATTTATTGGTGCATGCAGCTTAATAGAGACTCCCCCTCAATGCCTTTTATTTTTATTCTCTATTCCATTTTATTTTTTTAATTTTTTTTGTATTCAGTGATCACAGCATGCAGCGTAGGAGGATGAACCTTAATGGACTGTGTTTCCTCTCATTACAACAGTTCAGGATAACTGAAGTGGCATTTCTGTGTATGCATATTACACTAAAGGCCCTTTGTGGATTAAAGAAAAAAATAACTCAGCTGGTGAAATGGTTGTGAAAGCGGGAAATGTTTCCATTCAGAAGTGAATGGAAAAGTGCCAGTTTGAGATGCTCTGTTTTAATGTGAAGACAAACAATCATGAGAAAGGCATGAAATATTCATGGCAAAAAAACCCAACATTTTATTTGTGTGTTTCATTAGTATGAAAATCAGGCTTTTATATCTGAAGTGGGTGTGCAGTCTACAAGTGCATAGTAACATTGTCAAGTATACCACGGCACAGCACAGTCAGTCTTTGAATATAGCTGGTATTTTTTTCCCTTTTTTATAGTTTATAAAGACTCAAAAGTATCTTTATGTCAGAAAGAATCATCTATTTGTACCCTATGCCATTAAGGTGGGACATGGTTTGATTTTTTGACCTTCATATTCTGGACAAGAATGGTCTCATTTTATAGAGATAATAAGATAATCCTCTATTTGTCCCACAGATGCAAAAATTTACACCGTTACAGCAGTGAAGTGGGCAGTGTAACCTCACGATAAAGACCTATATAAAAAGTAAGAAAAAAATACACAAGTAGGCCTAAGCGAGTATATCATATAGAAAATATGTCAACATAAGTAGAAACTAATAGAGATAGGTAATCAGTGTACCAATGTCTAAATAAGCAACAGACCAGATGAAAAAGTTATTCAACATAAGTGAGCACAGTGGATCAAAAGGTGTAATAAGATAACAGAAGAATGCCAGTAGGTGTGTTGCACATTAACAAAATAATTGCACATGTAGATTTTGAGAGAGATACAGCAGTCTCTCAACTGACATGCTGCACATTGTCTCCATTTGTGAATTATTTCTGATGGAAATGCATTGCCCATTCTTGCTTTTAGAGTGAAGTGAAAATCAGATGCTTTGCTTGAACAATGAGTATTAAAATTATGTCATTATGTCCAGAAGCCCTTTTTCTTATACTGGGTGAAATGGTCCTTCCGTCAGAGCGGATCAGTCAATACATGATGTGTTCAGAAAAAGGAAGGAAAAGAATCAGTCCTCTGTGGCAGCTACAGGACTGTAAAAACTCTGACCAATCAACTGACACTCGGTCTGAATGGAAAGAACCAATCAGATGCCTTCATGTCCCCCTCTGTCCCTCCCTCCTCCTCACTGTTTCTGTAAATATCCAGCACACTCCTCTGCAAAAATAATAATAATAGTTAGCAGGAGAATCTGTTCTGTAGGGAACAATGGAGAGAAAATGCAGCCAAAAATATCACTTCCAGTGTTACTTCTGACGACTCACCCTGTTAAACAGACAAAGAGAAGAAAGAGGGAGGCAGAAAAGACTGAAAGACAAAACTCTGGATAAAGCTAAGAGGACAAACCAGAGACAACATCAGTGGAGACACTGAGACATCTGAAAGGACTGAAAAGTGATGTAGAAGTTTCTTTCTTTCTGTTGGACAGGTAATTATTTGTTTAGCTTTGGGTTAGGAGTTATTATTGTCATGAAATATGTAATGTTTGCTAACTTAGCCGCTTTTGTAGAGCCTGTTAGCCAAATGCTAACATTAGCTTCTCTGTGGGTGTAAGCTGCTTGTATTGAAGAGGTTATATGATTTAACATTTTGACCATATTGCACAGTCATAGTCGTCAGTGTCTGCATTATAAAGGTGACAAAATTACGTTGATATATTGGCTTTGCCAACCACAACTGTGGTGATTTAGCATAACAGCTCTCCTCTCTCTGCTGAATCCTACTGTCAGATGTTCAAGTTTGAGGGGGCGTGGCTTTGGACGGAGCACTGACAGGAGGGGGAGGAGCTTAGAGGAGGCTGAGAGGAGGTGCCATTTTAAAATCTTGCCAGCTTTCTTGCTAGCTCTCTAACGTGACAGACTATAGCTTTAATACTGCACATAATAGTATATCATCATTTTAAGATGAATTCTGTCTGTCAGTTCATCCCACACCTCATAGGTACTTTAACAGTAAAGAGTAACACAGCAGCTACAGGCCTGAAATACAAACATTTTTGTGACACATTTTGCCAAAGAAAGCACAAACAACACTGGAGCACGTCACAGGTTCTCACACATCACACATCCAGAATACTTTAGCAGAAAAACAAAGGAGAGTTATGCAAAGCTACCTCCATTCCTATATCTTGCCAAAATGGCTTCCTACAAATACTGTATGTATGCTCCATGTTCTCATTGCTGTTGAACGCTGCTGTCCAGCAAGCCTTGTTTTTCCAGCATACATTTTTTTGATTAATTACACCAGGTCCCCCATGAATTAAACAACCACCAAAGTAGTGTTGCAAGTGCTCGTCATGTGACTTTCTGTGCAGGCACAGATTCCTATAAAGCATCATAATGAGGCTCATTAGCATAAAGATGAATACAGGGAGAGTCTCCCAAAATGAGCTGGGGTATTGCATGTTTTATCTGGACAGTTTCTTGACAGTTTTACCACCTCACATGAACATCTACAGCACAGATAAAAAAAAACATGACGATGGCTATTAATGCAATGCTTTAGGCATGGGGGAGAGCACAGGGACTACTGTTGAGGGAAATTTAGCATGACCTGTTATTTTGTTATAAACACTGTAAAGCAAACTAGACTACAGTTACGATGCCTCTGTGTTCAGCCTCACGGCGGTAAGAACATTCTAAAATCAGCTCATTATGTGCATAGTGTCATATTTGATCTGTCTGGTGCAGCAGGTCTGAGTCTGGTTAATCTTTCAACACCAAAAAAATGCTCTCAATGGTTAACATTATTAGTACTGAAGACAAATGCATTGCATGATATGATATTCTTCAGACAGAGGATTTTAATGTGGAAGGTGTAACAAATTCTAATATCTTATTTCACCCTCGATATCCTGTATTATCAATCAAGTGTAAGGACAAAATTGTTCCCTTCCACATTCAGTGGCTGTTGAAGAGTATGTATCTATCACAGTAAAGGTGTTACACCTTTACTGTGATAGATACATAAAGGTGTTACACCTTTACTGTGATAGATACATAAAGGTGTTACACCTTTACTGTGCAGGTTTAGATACTGGTGGTACTCCTGCAGTGGCAGTTCAATGTCTTTCTGGATCAGAAAGGACAGCGAGTGTCATAAAAGCCTGGAGCAGTGACCTTCCATTTTGTGGGATTGCCATATTACCATTGAGCTAGTCTTCTGCAACATTGATCTCTTACTACTGAAGTACTAAATGTTGAATCTTATTTTTCAGTGAAAGAAAGGCTGTGTCACACACATTTATGTAAAATAAATCAATGTTAAATGGAATGAAAAAATGGGGAGTAGGGAGGGCACTTTTGCTGTCTTGATGACAAAACTTTCACCTTCATAAGACTATTTTTCACTTTTCTGAAATCTTCTAAAATGGCTGATAGATGACAGATATGATGAGGGGGTTGTTTGAAATCAATACACAGAATTTGAAGGTCCAGACTTTTGTATCGTAATCCAAGCTGAAAAGCCATAAATGAGCCCAGTACAAACGTAAGAAGGAGGATATACTCACCTGCTAACAGTGACTTGGGGCATAAATATGCATGACAATCAGTCAAAGGCAGCACAATTCATTTTGTAACCAACTAATCCAATCACTCCATTCACCAGCCGACTAATTTAATTAATAGAGGTTATGTCTCCTGGGTTACTCGATTCCTTCTGAATCAGTGTTTTTTTCTGTGTGGGCAATAGGTGAGGTTTGTGGAATGACTAAAGACCACCTGGAGGCCTCTTCACGAATCAATACCAACCTCATGGTGGACGCTATATCCTAAGGAGAGGGGGGTTAAGATTGATTGTCGTTAAGCACTTTACAGGATGGAAAGAGGATGAGAACGGATCATAAAACGCCCACACACCACCTACCCATCCTTCTCAGCTGCAACAGAGTGCAACCAATCGATAGGAGCAGGATCAGCAAAAAAAAAAAAAAAAGAAAACGGTAAAGAAATAAATATCTTAAAAAAAACAGGGAAGCAATAGTTAATGATAAAAATAAACACATGATGTAAATATGGCACATGAAATCAAAAACAAAATAAAACAAATCATTAAAAGTACTGTTTCCAGAATTGCAGAAAGCAAATAAAATTTAACAGCAGATACTGTGCTCATTTTAAATAATCCCTGTGAAGGCTTTGGCACTTTTGTTTATGGAACTGCTGGAGTCTATGTTGTATGAGACAAAAAAAAACCAAACATATCATAACGTATAACATATCACTGTACAGTTGCACAGTTTTAATTCCTATTAATGTGACTCACTGGTGATTATGTGGGTGAAATTATTCACATATGTAACTATATCTTTTTTATTAGCCTTTGCAGCTCATTTGATAAAGAACCAGAACAATAAACATAAATTATTGCACCTGACCTGACACTCTGTCTGTAAATGACCTCTCTCAGTCATCATCTCTGATATTTAAATGTTATCTTGGAAATGAGCTGGCTGTGTTTCTCTTAGTCATATCTGTGTGTCAGTGATTTATTTACACACAAATTTGAATTACACAACACTAATGTATTTATTAAGCAACAGCAAAGCCTTAACTACACTTAGGTGGTTTGGTTCTTAACATTTTTCACCTGAAATGTGGTGACATTGATTCTGAACCATGTTGAAAATTGGTTTACACCGAAGAATAACTCCCATCTCTCTTCTTTCAGCTTCTCCATATAGTTTCACATAAACAATTGATTTGGACTCTGACTAATGTGGTATGTGTGTTTTATTGTGACATTCAGCCTCAGAAAGACAGTCAAGCTATTACTCAGGTGAAAGACAAACAGCTGGATGCCTGTGGTGATCAGATGCTATTCAGAGACTGTCAACACAAGAAAAAAATATAAAAATGATGGCTTGTTTATTCCAGCTCCTAAAACAGCCCACATAGCTTTGCTGGAACTGCTTCTAACCGTTTTAAAACCAGTGACCAGGGTCGGACAGGTTTATCTGACCCATGTTCAAACCTTCTTTTTGCAATTCAGTCCAAGCCAGTCAACACAGGCTGATCAGATACAAAATGGACGGGTGGATTTACACTTCTGGAGTACCACAGAGCGAGGGATGACAGTGTCATCATCATGCCAAATCATGACAATTGCATCACGGCTGTGCACTGCCATTGGTAACCACATATCTCCATGGGTAATAAAGCCATTGTTGGTCCAACCCAAGGTTATTATTGTTCATGAAAATGAACAAAATGACAAAAACTAGAATTGAAAAAAAAATTCATTAACTAAAATAAATAAAAACTGTAATTGAATTAAAATAAAAAACAATAACGAACTGAAACTGTACTGTGTGTTTACAAGATTAACTAAGATCATTTTCATCTTTTTCAATTTTAGGTTGATATGAAATCGATTGCTCAAGCAATTTTGTGTGAGCTGGCGGCACCGTACAGCACCTGACGGTCCATCACCTCTAATACAAGAACTAATAAAAAACAAATAAAATGAATCATTTAGAAAAAATGAAAACTAACAAAAACTATCAAACCCTCACTAAACACTTATTAAAACTAACTGAATTAGAGGGGAAAAAATCCAAACAAAATAAAACTAAACATTTAGATTACATTATTATTACATTATAGACCACTAACTTTACCTAACCATTAGCAAATCAATGTTGTTAAATGCACTTCAACCACCCTTAACCATGTTAAATGGATTTTAGAGCATTTCATACAAAGTACTATGGTGAATAAAGGTCAAATACTACACACACACACACACACACACACATATATATATATATATATATATATATATATATATATATATATATGTATAGAATGTTACATTGAATGTTTTTTGTTTTGTTGTCATCAGTGATTCATCCATATTCATACACAGTAAAGAGTTGTTAGACTTCCCTGCAGTCTTTTACATAAAGTGCTCGTGAAATTTTCCAGTTTTAGAAAAAAAAACAAGAAGTAAAGCAAACATTAAATATGTAACAGGCTTTGACAGGTGTGTCGTCTTAGAAACTTTAAAATAACTAATTTCCCTGAAAGCAAATGCCACCAAGGTGACTTACTGTTTAAAAAGTGAAACCACTGTGTAACAGCTGTCAGTTGCAAAATAAAATTAAAAAAAAAAAATAAGGAAATAAGGTTATTTAAAAAGTAACAAATTATTCATGGCATATTTCTTCATAAAAGCCTGTCTGGGTTTGACATTGCTGAAGACATTAAAATAGCTCTAAATACTATAAAGTACCCAAATACAGGCTGTTATGACTTTTCTCCTTTTTTAAGAAAAAAAAAGATGCTAAACATTTCTGACAGTCATTGGCCTAAACTCAACCGAATTAAATAGCAACGCTCTCAGTCTTGGCTATATACCTCCAAAGAAGATTTCATGACAGATTATAGTCAAAGAACCATGATGCAGATCTCACTGTGACTCATTATTTTAAACTTTTTTATGATAATTTTTATGCCAGAGGGAACATTTAAATATGCTAATACACGTTTCCTACTTAATGGCACCAGCGCTTTGTAACGGTTGCATCCACTTTGACAGCAGCTTTAGGACTGGAGTTGCAGACCAAGAGTGAAAATGGAGCCAAGCGTGCCCTACATCTGTCTGTATTTGTTCATAAAACTGGGTTGGATAAGGACAACACTGGGGCTCCAACAGCCCGACAGTGCTCACTGGTAATGTTGTAGGTGTAAATGGTGTCATGCTCTGTTGAAGGAGTATGGCTTGTGTGCACGCTCCTCTCATCCATCATCTTCGAGGGTGTATGTGTCTGTCTATGTGGGCAAAGAAAGACAGAGGATGCTCCCCAGCCGGGCCCAGGAGATGGGCTGAAGGGAGGGCGACAGATGACAGATGAGGTGCCGTCATGGTTTCCTAAGAGCTCAGTGAGATCTGTCTTCTGGTGGCACGTCTAAATTATTACCCTGGCTTCGTAGGCATCTGTAGCGCTCAACCTTTCTTGTGTTATTCCAGCAAGGCTCCAGACCTCTGAATTTTGTGAGCTCATGAATTTGCTATTGTTATCCAACTTCTGTGGGAAGTAAGATCATCATCTGCATACTTACAGCATATTAACTCTTTGAGTGCCAGCAGTTTTTTTTTTAAATAGAAAGTGCCTTGTGTTTTTGCCCATTTTTCAGTCATATTTCAAGACCCACGGCATATTTTGTACTTTGTCTCTGAAAACACAGAAAAGCTCAAATGAAAGAAGGGTCGTGCTATTTCATCATGAAAAAAACATATGTTTTTACCTTGTTCCCTCCTTATTTTGTGTGGAGGAGAGTAGAGGCCACTTTCACCAAAAACACCACCTTTTGTCCAGAATCCGTTTGTTTTGCTCTCTAAATATGATCGTCTCCACTTCCTGCTTTAATCTCTGTGGGGCATGTTAACTCTTTATGTCCAGGCTACAAATCACAACATTATCCCCAACATTAGTCACAGGCTGTGGGAGAAAAAAAAACAAAACAAAACAATTTGATGTTGTATTAAGTCAATGGCACTTAAAGAGTTAAAATCCAAGGAGTCCATTTTTTCTTTTTTCAGTTTCCTTTTGCATGTTATGTAGGTTTTTGTGTATGTAAAAGGTCACTCAATCACAACAGTTAACCAACGTTAACCAACGATAACAGGCTGGGCTTTAGCGCAGCTCAAACAGAGCCTTTAGGACAGTGAATGGAAAGAGGTCTGTTTTCTGAATATTAAAGCATGGAATATATTGTAATTCAAACCCATTTGTCACCTTATTAAATTAATGACCTCAGTCATTTTTTGACGAAAATGAGTTTTTGGCTTAAATCATCTCTTGATAATGCTGGCCACCATTTTTTTTTGTGTTTTCCCAAAAACTTTAAAAAAATGACTTGGGCTATTATTTTAGGGTGACGAAGTACAAGTTTGAATCTGAAAGTGTGCATACTAGGTCGCGATCGTCTTCACTTCCTGCTTTGATCTCTGTGGCGTATAACATCTCCCAGAAGCCCCAAAAATACTCACAGGCTGCAGGAGACCACGGCGCCGCAAAAAAAAAAACAAAAACACTTTGACGTTGAAATACGTCAATGGTACTCAAAGAGTTAAGCTGCTTTCATGATGGTTTTCCAGAGGCTGTGGTGAGATGGTCAGTCCCATCATCTGGAAGGCCAGATGCTTTACACCTCTTCCTTTTCAGCAGACAGCTCAATGAATTGTCAGACCTGACAGTCATCTATTTTTTATTCCCACTGTGACTGTTGTAGAATATGCAAGCATTTCATGATTCAGTGATCACCTGCCAAGTCATACAGCAATATGGATTTAGAATGTGAAGAATGAATATGTGAACAAATTAACTTTTGTGTGTCTACATCTCAAGCGATCTCTGCCATTATAAAATATTTGACACAGACCCTGTGATGAATCCTGCAGCGTACTCATTAACTGAAGAGTTAAAAAATAACAACATTAAGGCAGGGAGCAGATCACACTCCAGATCTTGCTGTGAGCTTGGATAGCGTGGGCTCCATTCCTCTGCATTTGACTGTGGCCCTAGAAAGCATAACTGGCAGGAAGGCTCACAGAAACGTGCACTAGTAGACACACGTCTCTGCCAGACGCTGTGGGCTAGCGCCGAGTGCTTCGCCATGCCAAGTTGGTGTGGGGGGAAAGTAGGGCAAACAATACAATCCAAAATACAACAAAGTGGACACTTTCTTTTCAAGCAGAAATTGCACAAATATGAAGTGTCTAGAGGATTTGCATATATTTGCAAATGAAATAGCAGCAAGAAGTCATTGTTATAGCAAGCGCATCACTTCTCTGCAGTCCCATGGAACATTTGTGGTTTTGCAAGCTTGGAAAAATATCTCTAATCAGATTACAAAAATGCAAACATGGGGCATCATCTACATGCGACAGTGTTTCATTTGTGTCACCTTTAGGTAAGTACGACATATTATTGTAATGGTTTACATACAAGTGTTTTTATACTCAGTCAAAGATGTTAAACCTAAAATAAGGCCTTTACTTCCTTTTATTGAATGTGTAATACACAGATATCCCTATTGTAAACGTGTTACTTTAGTATTGACATTAACTAGCCACATTACTCTGAGGTTCAGACAGGCTAATGAGGATGCAGCACTGAAACATCTCTCTCATCTCATATCACACATTTATGTTTGCAGCATTTTCTCAACAAACATTTGTTTTCTCTATCCATTATAGCTATTTTCATCTGTCATTGCAACCTGGTCTCATGAAATATTCGTACAAATCAGTACGAAAAATATTGCACGGCAATTCGTACATAACCCACGTAATTCAGACGTTCAATGCAGCCTGCTCCGTCTGTGAAAACATGTCGGAGCGGGAAATATGCATTTTATTTCTATAAGCCTAACCCTGTAATCCTATCCCTAAACCTAACCATCACTGGAAGTGTTGTCAGGGTGTATTTCAGTGTGTATTGTAATGTTACAGCTCCAGCTGACAGTGAAAGGAATGTCCGGCATTTTTAAGGCTGTCGCTTCCGGGTTCTCTTTTGGGCTCGCGCATGCGCTGATCGGTCATGTTGCCGGTCATTCATAAGATATGCACGAAAATCTGTGCCTTACTTTTCGAATGATATCATACAAATATTTCATGAGACTACGTTGCTCATTGGTGTGTCCACAGCACCAGTTTGTGAGTGAAATCTGTAGTTGTTTTGGTTTGATAGTCTTTGTGTCTTCACATTTCCTTTTCACAATCCTCACATTCGAGATAACGAGCAATATCAATTGACTGCAATGTAACTGTTAACACAACATTTACACGTTAGCACTTTTGTATATTTGGCAAATGTGCAGTTGCCTAGTTACACATGAGAAAGAAAGCAATTTGCTTTTGCTTACCAACTAGCTGCTTGGTCTTCTGTTTGCCTTGGTACCGCTCAGCAAAGCTTACAGTGAGTTTATCTGAACTGTTTCACCAAAAATAGCTGCGTGAAGTGATAATACCTGTGGCTATTTTTAATACTAAAAGATAAATCATTGCAGATTCAAACCGATTAGGAAATTAGTCAATTTCAGCGCTGCTCAATATCAGGGGAGGGACTATAAATGAAAAGGTTAGCTGTGGGAAGCACTTGGTAATGTAAACAGAGAAACATCCATTGGCATGTATACCGGAAGCCATGTTTGTCTTGCTGTTGTGTTATCAGTGACCAGGGTTGATCTGTTGTCATTGTAGAGCACAGGGTTGCAGAACATCCCCCTGTAAGGATGCTTTCTATTGCTCCTCTGTAAAAAGAATTTGGCAGGGAAAAAGTTGAGCTCAACACTACAGAGTGGAGGAGGGCCATGTGTGACCTCCAGTCTCAGCTGCATGGGTCTGCTTGTGTCAAATATCCAGTTGCTGAGTGTTGTACTGCAGCCCAGAGTGCTCAGTTGCTCGGGGGAGATTGTGCTGCATCTGTCTATATACTGTCTCTCTGTAAATGCATAATGTCACCACCAGAATAGCACGGATGTAATGTGCTGTTCCTCTGGAAAAACAAGGGCTGATAAGATGTACATTAAAGTATAGTACAGTGTACAAAATGATTCCCTGGTGTGCTGTAAACAATGAGGACACAGACCTTTTTAAAGGAGTAAAGATTCACATTTGACTGGTTAATTTGGCTCATGACGCACTTCTGCTGAGGCAGCAGCTCTATGGCAACAGCACTTGTGAATTCAGTATCCTCTTGGTTGTGAGGACTGGATTAAATGAACAAATGTAGCCTGATTGCAGAAGAGCTCACAGTTTTTTCTTTTGCCTTTATGATAACAAATGATAGATTTTTCTTGTTCTATCACTCTGCTGTTTTTTAGTTATCCAATATATTTTCTTTTGAATCACAGTGCTATTAATAAAACTCCACAAGCATCAATTAGCAATAACAAGGCACAAGCAGAGAGAATCATTAAACCATCCTGTTCCCAGCCAGCCATTTGTAGACTACCTCCAACAGCTACATTAAATGAGAATCTAAAGGACGCTGTGAGGACAACCAGGGAAAAAAGGTGAAAGCTGTGGGACAGCCACATGCTTCTGGGACCTGCTTGTGACAGCTCGGCTGAGCTGACATATTGCTGTCATAGTTGTGCTGCAGAACAGAAGTGAAGCTGTCAGCTCACTCAAACCTTAAAAGTTCCAGTCGTGCACAGCTGGACACTAGTACTGGCTTTCCTGAAAGCTGTGACTATCACAGTCTGCTTTCAATGAACCCTTTGAGATGAGTAGTTGCTCCCGGTTCATGTGCATGAGGCCCATAGCTTTTTCACTCATGAAACAACTAGGGCTGTCAAAACATGACAGTAACTCTGCTTGGACAAACTGCCCGAAATGCATTGCCAGAGACATGCTGGCAGGTCATAAAGTAGAACTCCATTCAAAAAAAATCAAGGAAACTAACAACACAGTCATAACTCATGATCAAACATGCTGGTAAAATTAGATTAACCATCTTCCTTGAATCTGTTTAATATTCTCCTAGCAGGCACATCTGTCTTAACCATTCCAGACTGATAAGGCAATGCAAAGCTAGTTATATAAAAACAGACAGTAAATAAATAAGAAGTATGTGTGCTCTTTGTTTTTTCATCAGAACATGTGCTGATGGGGACGGCACAGTGGTGTAGTGGTTAGCACTCTCGCCTCACAGCAAGAAGGTACCGGGTTCGAATCCTGTGTGGAGTTTGCATGTTCTCCCTGTACCTGCGTGGGTTCTCTCTGGGTACTCCGGCTTCCTCCCACCATCCAAAAACATGCATGGGGATTAGGTTAATTGGCTAATTTAAATTGACCGTAGGTGTGAATGTGAGTGTGGGTGGTTGTCTGTCTCTATGTGCCCTGCGATGTGGTGGCGACTTGTCCAGGGTGTACCCTGCCTTTCACCATAAGATGGATGGATGTGCTGATGGAGGAGGTGAGGATGTGTGGCAGTGTAGAAGTGCACCAACATGACATTGGCCTCTTCAGCTGCCACACATGCCACACACAAGATGTATATACATCTTCAGCTGTGTAACAGTGCAGCTGTTGGTGTATAGGGATAAGACCCTCACACTGCAGCACTTTTCCATGAAGTCATGGTCAGAGAAACCATTATACCTTTGAGTTTCCTGGCTCAAAGACGAACAAAATCATGTAGCCATCAATTATTTCACCTGGTGAAATAATTGGATGGAGCTCCATTCCTCAGATGTCAGATAAACAACATTGTGCTTTGATACTGAAATATGTGTAAAACAATGTGTCATCTCCCATCTACTTGGCTCACAGTTTGTTTAATCCAGATGTGGCAGTAACTAGATTAGATGCAAGTCTGCCAGATCTCCAGTAGATGTATCCAATCATGTTATGTATGAAATACACTGCAGGAATACCAAATATTTTAACTGTGATAGCAGAGATGTGTAGCGGCAGCTGCATATAGACACTCTGTCTCGCGTGATGCTTTCTTGAAGCAGGGATGTGTGCCAAGAAGGAACTAAGTCCCTTGCAAATCCATTCACTGGGAATGGATGTCATCCCTCCAATCCATTCAAATTTGATTTGGCAAAAAGTAGTTTGCATGACAGAACCTTGAGCTCTAATTGGTGGGGGGTAATGAGGGGGAGGTAAACAGCACACATGTCCAGGAGGCTAAATTTATCATGAAGAGGATTCCCAGGGCTCAAACAAAACACTTGGTTAATAGATCTTATTATTTTATTAAATAGCAGTTTATGCAGCTGAGGTATATGCGAATAGACTCTACAGTGTACAGTAGATCCATGGGTGGTGCCTCATTGCAAATAGCCTCTGGGTTCACACCCAGGCTGTTAATCTATGTTTAACATGAAGTGGTAAATAAAATTCTATAAAATCTCAAATCCAAGATAAAGTCTTTAAATTTTTGGTTTTGTCAAACTGAAACCAAAATGCATATTAAGCTTACAAATATATAAATTGAGAAAAGTAGCTAATTTCCAGAAGAGATACACTCAGAGGAAACAGAGTTAAAAGAGGAAGACCTAAGTCTGTTAAAA